>OV656866.1:81487541-82687541 GCA_927399465.1 Sarcophaga caerulescens
CACAATTCTGTGTGCCACTGTTCACAACTTGATGTAAACAACAACAATTGCTTTTCTTTGTTATTCCTCTGTTTACATCCTTTACATAAACAATAATAATTACTAGACAATTGTTCGACTGATCTTTGTAACGGAGATCTTCAAACCACGATTACTCTCTTCAAACTTACCGCGTCTTCACATAAGACTGACTCAACTTTTACTGACTCAGTTGCCTGCTTTACCTTACCTTTTATATGGCAACGTAAACAGTCTGATGAATGTTCTTGAAGGCGAATGTTCATGACTTCGCCTAGGTATAGGATGGGTCATCTGTCGGTTTAAATTCATCAGTTATTTCGAATCTGGCAATACTTATGTCATTCAATTCTGTCGCAAAATTCAGTATATTATCTCCACTGAACGTAATAAAACTATTTACCTTTGAGCAACGTTGGTGTAGATTTTGCTAAAAAAAATCATCTTTTCGGATAAGGCACATTTTCAGCATGTTGGGTATATTAATAAGCAAAATTGCCGTATTTGGGGCTGAGAAAACTCACACGTGGTCTTACAGAAGCTAATGCACGCATTACGAGAGACTGTTTGGTGCGACTTGCCCGCATTTCTTTGAAAATCAGGACGGCTCAACCATTACGGTCAATGGAGACAGCTATCGCATCATGATAACCGATCTTTTTTGTTCTCGCTCTTCATGGTATTGATGTGAACGACGTTTGGTTTCAACAGGATGGTGCAACTTGCCACACATCTCATGCCAGAGTCGATTTATTGCATCAAACGTTTGATGACCGTTTAATTAGACGAAATGTTGATGTCAATTGACCGCCAAGTAGGTGCGTTATGATGCCGTTGGACTATCTTTTGTGGGGCGCCGTTAAAGAAAATTATTATGCCGACAAATTCAGCATTTGAAGGCCAACATTCGTGATGCCTTTGCCGAGATACGACCCCATACACTCGAAAAGTTGCATAAAGGTTGGCCCGATCGAATGAGGTACTGTGAGGCCAGTCGCGGCAGCCACTTAAATGAAATTATATTTCATTTCCAACAGGAACAATAAATTTGGCAAAATTTCTAGCCGTTATCATTTTATTGCATTTTAAAAATTCAAATTTTTAAATCACCCACTCTATAGATAAGTTGAATAAAATCCTTCCTGTTGAGAAGTAGTGTGTTGGCTTAATAGCCGTGAATGAATTCACGGTTCAAACCTCATGTCAGACATCTCCAACTAAACGAAATATAAGAAACTATTTCTACGGCGACTCCCTCTCAACAGATTTCTGGCAAAAACTCTCGAGTAAATTAAATTGCCATGAAAAAGTTTCTCAAAAACATGATGTTCGGAGTGAGTCGACTTTAAACTGAAGGTCCCGACTTAGGAATACTTACGTACTTACACATAGAGAAAAGAAACTCATTCCTGATGATTTTTTTTCGATAAAAATTACGGTCAGTTGTCAACTGCTCCCGAACCAATTCAGTGTCCATACGTCTTTGTCAGTGGTTGTTCAGGGTGATTTGACAAATAGGCTTTATAAATTACAATTAATTTAACAGATGTAGTAGATTCAAGAACATGGCCAATATATGGATGTCCCTGTTGTGAGTCCCTATACATACAGGGTTCAATAGGAATCCTATTTTGAACAAACGTTCCTCAAGTTACTCCCGGATCATCTGATGCGTAAGTCAAATGAAAACTTTGATTGTGTCAAATCCATTTAGTATACTTACCCGTGGAGCCTCCAGCTTTTTTCTAGGGGGGGGTTCCATTACCCCAGTCTCTTTATCTTGTTTAACTCCATTTGAAATCTTTACAAACTTATTCTGCCTACCAACGCAATGTCGCCAAATGTGACTCGCTATTCAGCCCCATACAGCAAAGTTGATTTTACGTAGGAATTGAAAATTGTGATATTGTTCTGTCTTGAAATATGTATTGAGTTCCCGTCAGAGCTCTTTGTACCATGTGTGCGGTAAGTGATGTTGCACTTCAACCACCCTTGCTGTCGATGATGTTACCTGACTAGCAATTTCAACGTCTTGTAAACGAGAGCTGTCATAAAATTCTTAACCCTGACTTTCAAAACAGTTTGATTTTGTAATATCACTGTTGTTGTGAGTTGTCCTAGGAGCTAATCATCCAGGAGCTAAACATTTAACGGACAAACTTTGGGTACAAAGAAGTTTGATACAGTTTGGTCACGCATCAGTTAAAGCAATAAAACTCTTAAAAGAATTTTCGTGTGCGAATTGCCTCTTAATATCTGGAGAAACGGCTGACTACTGCATTCCGGAATGTGAAATCATGTAGTAAAACTACCCCTTTAAACACAGACGCGAGTAAACAAATACGGGGAAAATGATTTCATCAATACTGTGCACAGCTTAATACTATGTTCAGACATGCACTTTTATTAAATCAATATTCGGTTTATTGAGAACAATATTTTTAGCGTTCAGACATATAATATACGAAAATTTATTCGACAGCTGGTAAACAAAACAGCTGATTGCTTCAACAATATTGCTTTTAATTTAATCGTTTTTTAGAAAAAATGGAAAATAATTTAACATTTAAAAAGGTATTGCTAATGATTAACCGAAACGGCGAGCTGTTGCGGTTAATAGGGACTACTTTTGACTCCAAAGTGGTTTTTCTCAGAAGGATGAGAAAGAAAAATTTGATATGAAACTCAAAATAAAATACAAACCTTTCTGCTGACCTTCCATTTTTTGTTTGTCGTTGTTTACATTTGAGTTGTCAAATATTAATAGAAAGCGTTCGGAAAAATGTAATCTGCTCACTGAACGTACTTATGACAGTGTTGTATTTAAAGTTTTTTTTTTATCAATATTATAACAATTTATGAATTTATTGGCCAATAATTAATTGAAATTTTATATGATATATTGAGATCAATAATGCCGTTTATTGCGATTTACGCAATAAAGGTGCATGTCTGAACCCAGTAAAAGTTCGATTAGAAATCAAAGACAACCAATATCGAGAAGTTTTATTTACGTTCAAAGCTTATTTCCATCTTTATTGCTTTTTTTTCCATCAAATTCTTTCAGAAGCTTTTCAATTTCTTCTAATATTCTAATATATGGGGAGTACACTACGAAATAAAATTTGTTTAACTGATGCTGTGTGCCCACGAAATCGAATCGAATAACAATTACGAGCCATTAAGAGCTTAAATAACGTGATGCAGGAAAGAGTTTAAAAAAAAAGGTAGTCTTTCGCATGTCATAACTTTTAGTTCACAACCCACACTAGTTTAAATGGTTGTTTTTTAAAAATCACACTCTGTGCTCTCTCTCAAATCTAATGTTTTTCCTCGAAAGAAAACTAAAACCAGCTAACCGGAACGCCTACAAATAAAACCGCAAAGCGCCATTATTAACACATCATAACTTGGGGGCATAAGGTGACCTCACTTTCACAATATGATGGTGGTGGTGGTGGTAAGGAAGAGAATAAAGGATCTCGTTAAGGCTGTTGTTGATTACCAAGTTGGTTGGATGTTAATAACAATGATGATGATGATGCTGCTGAGATGTGAGATGTGAATGTTGATGATGGCTTGCATGCAAAAAGCCATAAAACAGTTGCCATCAATCAACACGTTGCGAAAGAGATGTTCGTTCAGTAGAATGCAACGTGTATGGTAAGTGGTATGTATGTGTGTGTGTGTCGGTATATTTGCGAATAAGATTAACAAGCCATAAACCATCTACAGGACTTCGTAAGGCAAGAAGACATGAAAATTGTACATCCATCCATCCATCCAACGTTCATTCATTCGTCCATTCAGTCATTTATTCATGGACGTACGTTTGTTGTTCAAAATTTGAAATCGGCTTGTTCGGTTCGTTTTCTTTTGCTGTTTTCTGTGTGTGCAAAATGACTGACAGTATGGACTGCCATGACTTTTAGCGATTATTTATTCATAACACGAGGTCTAAAGTGATTTTAAATGAGACTACAATGACTACCTTCCTTTCAAACACAATCGTTAATGGGTGCCAAAGATGATGATGTTACTGGCTGCCTAACACCCCCCTACCCCTACCCCTGTTCCTATTATTGACTTCAATCATGCCGTTGTTTCTGACGATGGTGATGGCCATGAAGCTGATGATGATGAAAGAGGAGGTGGTTTCATCAACAGCCATTAAAAGCCTTTTAAAAAACGCCAACCTACAGCCAGTCGCTAACGTACGAGTTATTCAAAAACAATTTCATGCAAAAAATTATTACTTTTCCCCTCTCTTTCACTCTCTTTTCTACTACACTGTAGCTATATGTTCACACAGTTTTAACGATTTAACTGCAACATGCTGTTGCATGAATTCATAAAATTAAGCTGAAAAAAAACCACAATCTGGCGCCTTTTTATATTTGTTTTGTTTTTGGTTTCTTGTTCTGCTTGTCTTTTGCTTTACCCCCCCCTCGTTGCGAATAGCCGTTACACTGACGATGATTTAAATTAAGAAATCACTGTCAAAAAATCTGTTAAGTTTTGCATTTTGAGGCGCATTTAATAAACTTAACGTGGGTTTCCTCCATTTAATCCTTCTCCTCATTGTGGTCGTCGTTTTTTTTGTATTTCCAGTTTGTAAAGACAGTCACTTTTGTTTGGTTGATGAAAGCGTAAAACAAACTGAAACTCACCAACCAGTCGACAATCAAACGGAGCGCATCCATCCAAATTCCACAGTTTAAAAAAAGCGAAAAACAATATAAGAAATTAACTAAAGACATGGATTTTTTTTTTTTTTTTTTTTTTTGTGAGACTGATAACGATGTTGTTTGTTACTGGCTTCAGTGGACGTTTTTTTATTGGATGCGTTTTAATGAGGAGAAAAATTGTTTGTTTATGCTTTTGTTTCGCTTTAAAACTACATCCGGTAATATTTATTTAAGAATTTAAATCATTTTTAATTTTTCAACAATTATAAAGAAATATTTTTTCAATTATGGTTGATCAACAAATTATTTTTTCTTCTCTTGGTATTTCCTTTAAGCGATGCAATCGTTAACAAACAGGTCACAATAGATTTATGAGTTTTGCCAAAGCCTTGATCTCTAACTAACCGTACTTCAGTTACGACAATTTTAGCTTGACGTTGTCGTCAATGACTCGCTCACCATCTGCCTAAAAGACGACGATTTAGTAGAGAAAATCTGTTTTGTTCCGAGTGCTTATCTCTCTGTTTAACCTCCTCTATGCAATCGATACAGTGCCATATGATGACTAAATTTCTCATTTATTTCAACATTTGTTACATTTGACATGTAAATTACAGAAGTCAAGTGAACAGAATCAAAAGTGCATATGATTGCGCAAAATTGTAGAAAATTCGGATAGCTTAAGTACTACACAATGTCAAATCTACATACATAATTGGTCATTACAACCCTTCAGTCAGGATTACGACCTAGCTTCTCACATCACTTATGTTGTGTGCGTTAATTTTATACATGAGTGGCGGGACCTACAGCTTAAAGTTGACTCCGAACGACAGTATTTTGAAAAGCTTTTCATGGCAATTTATTTACTCTCAGAGTTTTTGCCAGAAATCTGCTGAGAGGAAGTCGTCGAAGAAATATTTTCATATTTTCGTTTTAATGTCTGACCTGGGATTCGAACTCGGGCCTTCAGTCTAATAAGCCAACACACTACCTATTAGACTACGGCGACTTCAAATCTAAGATTACCAAAAAACGTCAAAGAATATGAATGCCATTTTCGAAATAAATAGAATTTGTAATTGGAATAAGAAATTCTTTGAGAACAATACAAAATTAAATATCGGGTCCGCCATCTAACGTTTTTTTTTCAACTAGTGCTTATTTCGTGAATGGTAACACTTAGCTCATGTCTGATTTGACAGATAATTAGTTTTATCCTTCCGCTGAACAAATATGGTTGACCAATTGACCATCCAATGCGTTTTCGCTTCGCTAAGTGGGCCTGCGATCGACTTACAGAAGATGCCGATTTTGGCAAAAAAAAAATCATCTTTTCAGATGAAGCTCATTTTGATCTTGGCGGGTATGTAAACAAGCAAAATTGTCGCATTTGGGGCACAGAAAACACGCACGCATACATTGAATAGCCGACGCACCCAAAACGAGTCACTGTTTGGTGCGGATTTTGGTCCAGAGACATACAGTCAATGGCGATCGTTATCTGGCCATGTTGAACGAATTTTTGTTCACAAAAATTGAAGAGGAGGATATTGGCAACATTTGGTTTCAACAGGACGGCGCTACGTGCCACACAGCCGAAGCTACACTCGATGTTTTGCGCCCTGTTTTTAAAGATCGCATTATCAGCCGCAGAGCTGATGTCGTTTGGCCACCTCGGAGTTGCAATTTGACACCGTTGGACTATTATTTGTGGGGTGCCGTCAAAGATAAGTGTTACGCCGACAAGCCAGAGACAATTGACGCTTTAAAGGACAATATTCGTGAAGCCATTGGTGAAATACAGCTGCACACAATCGATAATGTGCTTAAAAATTGGACCGATCGTGTAGGCTACTGCATGGCCAGTCGAGGCAGCCATTTGAATGAAATTATTTTCCATTATTAATCGGAAGGATTGTACTTTCAAATAAAAAAAGAAATTTGAGAAAATATTCAGTAGTTTTTTTTAAAGCATTTTCAAAAAAAAAGTTATTTGGCGGACCCTTTAGAATATAAAATTTAGCTTTACGTTACATGACAATATACCCTAAAGTGAACTTTAATTCAATAAATAGACTATAAACTCACTTTTTACAAAAACGTAAGTGTCCATAGGCATTTTGTTTCTTTCATCCCATTATAGAAGAGATAAGTTTCCGTTTCGTCGTGGTCTACAAAAAAATATTTCTTTTTCGACTTCCTCTCAGCAGATTTCTGGCAACAAAAATCTGGGCGAAAATAAAATTGCTATGAAAAGTTTCTCAAAAATCGGAGTCGACTTTAAACAGTAGGTCCCGCCACTTATGGATAAAATTAACACATACAACGTAGGTTTGGTTAGGTTAGAGGACGTATACTTATCAATTGTGACAAGAAGAGTACCCTGAGGTCGAATAGACCCATTGTACAACATCCTAGCTCCTCACACCACTCGTATTGTGTGCGTTAATTTTATACATGAGTGGCGGTATCTACAGTTTAAAGTCGACTCCGAACGACAGATTTTTGAGAAGCTTTTCATGGCAATTTTTACTCTCAGAGTTTTTGCCAGAAATCTGCTGAGAGGAAGTCGCCGAAGAAATATTTTCATATTTTCGTTTTGATGTCTGACCTGGGATTTGAACTCGGGCCTTTCGTTTAATAAGCCAACACACTACCTACTAGAAAACGGCGACTTCAAAAACAGGAGTATTCACAATGTGCCGGATAATTTTGAGTCCAATGGTTCAGTAAATGATCGACTTACACCCATACATATATTGACGAAATAAAAGATCTGCCCAAAACAACCCCATTATACGTGAAAGTGTGCAGGAGAATCCGGGACAATTTGATTTCGCGTCACACGCAAGAACTCGGATTTTTTTCAAACTACAACTTAACGGATTTTGCGTCGTGACCTCGACCTGCATCCGCATAAGTTTCTACTAACCCAAAAACGAAGGTAAATGACTATAGACAACGACATATAGACAGCAGTTGGCAACTGATAACTAATTTTCATTGAAAGCTGATCTTAAGTGTAGTGGATCATTTCTGAATGCATGGGTACGTGAACAAACAAAATTGTCGTATTTGGAACGATACCAATCAGGGGATCCAAGAGAGTCCAATGTCATTGTTTAGTGTGAATTTGTTTGAAAAACGACATTGGCCAAGACATCACCGTTAACGACAATGGTCTATAAATACCTTTTGACCCGAATTGAATGATCTGAACGGCGCTACGTAGCACAAAGCTAACATTTTGCACTAGCGAATTGTGCACATGGCCATCTCACGTGCAGGTGATGTGAACTGGCTGCAGAGATCGTGTGATTTGATCCCGTGAGACATTTCCTTAAGCCTTACGAGTATGCGAATAAGTCACAAGCCACAGTGGAGCCAATGGAGAATTGAACATTTTAGATACGCTTGATCACCTTTGTTCTCCTGCCAAAGCAAGTGTTTGGTTTGCTGTTTGAGTTCCGTTTTTTTTAAATTTTTCGTCGTAAGTCAGGTCTTAGAAACCCAACTGAAATATATTTCAACGCAGGGTTCTATGCTGATGTTGACAGAAAACAGTGTTCGTTGTGATTAAACTTCAAGCACGTCTACTCGATTGTTAATAGCGTCTCTTTAAAGTGAAGTGAAATTGGTCTCCATCAGCGTTGCCATTTGCCAAGTTTTCCCTTTTTTTTTTTAAATTTTGGAGATGCGAAATAGTTTTCATTAAATTTGTTTTCTAACAAAAACAAGTTTTTTCGACAAAATTAAATTTTAAATTTTTTTCAATAAATTCAGTATTAAAACAGGAAATATTTACATTTTTAAATAAAATATTGTGTATTTTATTAGTCCCGGACAAAAAACGCAAAAAAACACCAACAGAGGGCACCGGGCTCCGGAATTTCCTCTAAAAATGTTGGTACTTTTGTAGAAAACAAGTTTTTATTTTGTAAAAAAAAGTATTTTTTCCCAGAAATAAAGTTTTCTTAAAAAAAATCTGGCAACGCTGGTCTCCTTATACACATTTCTCATTTGATTTTCGAGAAAGCTTCTCCATGACATTTTGATGTTTACACGTGTTATTTTTGCCAAAGGAGAAACAAGAAAACTTCTGGGTCGTCATAGAGATCGTCATAGAGAGAGAAAATTGGGCCTCAGTGGCGAATTACGTGGAGCGCATTCTAAGACTGAAGGAGAGAGATCTTGAGGCTGCAGAACATGTAGGCACGCCGGCATAGATGACACTGGCACACGTGTCAAACGAATTTCCAAACAGGGACCTGGACGAAAAGAGTAGTGGAGACTGTCTCCTCAACTATCGATACGCAATCCGGACGCGGATATGAGCATGCAGGGGCCAAAGGGCCAAAAGGACTCCACTCCGAAGTAATACCACCGTAGTTCCGGAATGGGCACAACAAGTCCACGAGACGAGGGGGGGATTTAGTGGGTGAGGGCCCCATACACGGAGGATGTGACGACTTCCTCTATGGTGCGGTTTGGTACATTTACCCATTCTCGGTGTACAAAGAACAAAAAAAAAAAAAACAAAAAAATTGGGTCGTCATTTAAAGTTATTTTCCAAAAAAAAATTAATTGTTCAACATTTCAAATTCACATCATTCTGTATGTACATTAGAGCGACTCACCAAAAAAAGTGCTCGATATACCCTCCTAAAAATGAACTTTGGACTTTTTTAAGATGACATTTAAAATATTTCGGAATTTCAAAAAAAGCTGAGACCCGTGTTTAATTAAATCGACAAAAGATTAAAATAGTTAATTTGGCATTTTTATTACAAACAACCCCAAACAAAAAATTCAAAAACTGTTATTTTTTACAGAATATCCTTAAAAAAAAGGACGTGGATGATCGTCCTTGGACAAATTGTATATACAGTTGGACGCGCCTTAATAAATCCTTTCTCATGATATACATATTGTATATGTTGGTAAGGAAACAGATCCTCAAATTAACAAAACATCCAAAAATAGACCCTTTTTCAAAATGGTCCAGCTCACGAGAGGTCAAAGCTGGAGCCGAAATATTTTAAATGTCATCTTAAAAAAGTCCAAGGTTCATTTTTAGGAGGGTACATCGAGCACAAATTTCGCTTCCATACAACTTGAGTCGCTCTAATGTATATGTATAAGGACTGAAAAATATATATTTTTTAATTTTTGTTTTATAATTTTAGTTTACGATTCTTGAACAGAATAAATAATTTGTTTTTGAGTTCGATTTGGTTTTATTTATATAATCAAACTTAATTTGTGGAAACAGCTGTACAAATAGTGAAGAATTTCTTCATAATATTATTAAAAAAATTTAGCATTTTTTTTTTGGCATTATTTTGGATAGGATTTAGCTGCAAAAATTTTTGAAACCTGGTCACACTGGTCACAAGCCACAGTAATGGAGATTTGAACAGTTCAAATACGCTTGATCATCTTTGTTCTCCCGCCAAAACAAGTATTTGGGGTTTGCTGTATCAGTTCCGTTTATTTAAAACCCAACTAAAATATTTCAACACAGGGATCTATGCTGATGATGGCAGCTAAAAGTGTTCGTTGTGTTTAAACTTCAAGCATGTCTAAGTACTATTTTGGGAAGAAATAATTCAATTGCAAACCGCGTCTACAAAACGAAGTGAAATTGGTCTTCATGTTTTTCTCATTTGATTTTTGAGCGAGCTTTTCCATGACATTTTAGTGTTTACACGTATCATAGGAAAAACAAGAAAACTTATGGGTCGTCATTAAAAGTTATTTCAATAAAAATAAAATAATAAAACAAAAATCTTAATTGTTCAACATTTCAAATTTACATCATTCTGTATGTACATATGTATATATATGTATACATACATATTTTAGACAAAAAAAAAATTCCTGCAGCTACTGATTAAATGTTTAGCATTTATTTGAAATAAATTTTCGAAATCATGAAAACCAAGAAATACAAAAATACGCTTAAGGCCATTTCTATATTTATACGGAGGCAAACACAAACACAAAAACAAGCAACATCACTATCAAATGTTGATAACACCCATATGAGTATAAATCACATGTCATCATGACAGGGAAAACATTTACGAGAGTATTAATACACACGTTCCTTGCCTTCTCTTGGCAGTCTTTAGCAGGAGAGCTGCTAACGAAACTCATAAATGCGTTTAAGCCTTCGTCTTAGCCAATAAGGTTCAAAATACGAGAAAATATTTCTAAAGATGAGCATGTGAGTATGAAAAGCCAATGACGGGCTTGATCTTAGATTTATGACGATAATAATTATAAATTTGTTAATTGATTTATTGTATGGGGAATATAAAAACACCTTCCATGACTAACATAAATGAGTTTTTCAATGGAAGACGCAAAGAAAACGAAAAAGACAGTGGAAAAGTAATTGTAAGGTATGTTGAGTTGACTGTATGACACACTACATTGCAATGATGCCCTTTTCGTATAACTACAGGGTGGGCCAAAAGTCACGAAGGGGTTTAATCGTTTAATCGTTCTTGGGAATCTCGTGGCTTTAGTTCTTGCACTAACTGCAGCTTGTATGGGAAAAGATGTAAATTTCCCTTTAATATTCTGCGTAAAGACCGCCGAGACATTTGCAGCTCAGAGAGCGCCTTCGAGTTGATGTTTCAGGATTCTCCTCAACACTCTCCAGAACGCGTTGAATATTTGCTTCATTAATTACAGAATGTGGTCTTCCGCTTAGAAGATCCCTTAGTGAGCCTTGTTCCTGAAAACGTGTCACTAATTGATTCGGATGGTGAATTCCGCACATTAAAATGACGACGATAGGCTCGTTGAGTTTGAATTATTGATCGATGATGTTCAAAATAAAGTTCTATGATTTTGGTTCGCTGGATAACGTTGTAACCTTCCAAAATTAATCTCCCAGATTTATTTTACAAGTCCTAAAAAGAAAAATAAAAAAAAAAATTAAACTAGAAAAGTTATTAATTTTTCAAATCCCTTCGCGACTTTTGCCCCACCCTGTAGTTTCCCTCTCGACCTCCATGAATTATTGACCAAATACAATTCCACAAATATTTTTAAATCAAATTTTATTGCAGTTTTTAGTGACTTTTAACGATTTTTTTAAGTTTCTGAGTCAATGGAGGTGAATTTTCGACTAATTTTAAGCAAATTTGACGGTGAATTATAGTGCACAAACAGGATAAAATTTCTTACAATGGGTATCATTACACAGTGAACTGGTTTATAAGACCAGAGCCCGTAACTCAAACTCCAGCTCAGACACTTTGAACAAAATAAAATTTTGTTATGTTTTTACCCTTTTAAAAACGTTAAAAATATGAGTTCGTAGATTGCAAATAAAATTAAAATTAATTTGTGTTTAGTTTTAATTAAATTCTTTATTGTTCGCACAATTCCGTGTGCCATCTTACTGATTTAACTTAACCAATAACAATTTATTTTAATTGTTAATCTTCTTTCACACTCGTTCGTTAGAACCTCAAACCACGACTCTCTTCCGCGTACGCAATAACAATTATTCGTTATACTCTCTCTGTTTACAACCTTTTTGTAAGCAACAATACGGAGATCTTCACACAAGACTGACGTGTCTCACACACGACTGACCGAATTCTTACTGAATCTCACGTGTCGTCTTCACACACGACTGAATGAATTCTAACTGAATCATCGTTGCTTGGGTTTGTCTTGCCTTTTATATCACAAGGGTCAGCAGTCCGATGAATGCACTTGAAGGAGAATGTTTTCGTGAAATATCCAAAAATGTAAACAAGCTGTTCTCATCATTGTTGTTTGTGTATCTGTATACTGCATTTTGTTGTTGGTTGTTTACTTCTCTGTCCGCTGCACTTTGTTGTTGCCTATTTACATCTTTATCCGTTATATTTTTTATACTGATGTTGTTGCTATATTTTTAATTATTCGTTAATCACGTGAACAAGTCCATTATTTTGTTTTTGGAGCTTTTGTTTATCATTTTATACATGATCAAATCCATTGTGTTGTTTTTGGAGCTTTTCTTTATTATTTTAATAACACCATTTACATTTTCGTAACAATATGAAAAAACTATTTCGTTCGGCGACTACCAAGCCTCAGAGTAGTAGGTAGTGTGTTGGCTTATTTAACGTGAGACCTGGTTTCAAACTCCAGGACAGACATCTCCAGCAACACGAACATGAAAAATATTTCTTCCACCAATTCCTCTCAGCAGATTTCTGGCAAAAACTCTCGAGAGTAAATAAAAATTGCCATGAAAAAGTTTCTCAAAAAACTGTCATTCAGAATCCACTTTAAACTGTAGGTCCCGCCACTCATGTATAAAATTAAGACACACAACATAAATTGTGTAAGAAACTAGGTCGTAATCCTCTTCAGTGTTGTAATGACACTGTATGAATGATTTCTTCTCAGCAATCTTCCTGCAAAAGTACAATTTCCATGAAAAGTTTTTCAAATTTATCGTTCCGTTTCTACGTTAGGGCGTAGATCCTGCCACTCCTGTATAATATTAACTTACAATATGGGTGCTGTGAGCAGCTAGGTTGTGATCCTAACTAAATAAAAAAAACCTAGTCTAAGATGCCCGCTAGTCTATTAGGAAAACTTTTCAATACTTTATACTCTAGCATTAGAAGTAAATGAAAATGTAAAGCCGAGAAGAGTGAGGCCGAAAGATTTTATAAATTTGTTTAACGATAGATAGTAAGGCTTCCAGAATGCTCATTCGTTTCGTGACCTGTTGACGTTACTTTTCGATGCATGTGCTGGTTTTATATATCTGCAACGCACGTAATAGGAAAGTAACTCACGCCTCAACGTAAGTTTCAAATGTTAACTGCGTGATATGAATAGAGGTCTCGGTTGAAAAGTAGAAACGATTAATTCCTATATACATAAATTAGATTAGATACGGCGCGTAGAAATGGAATAAGAAGCGATCACAAATGCTCACTTGGATTCAATAATTAATAATTCCACTATGTTAATCCTATGGGGGCGAATTATATAACAGAGTAGCATAGTTTCGATTAATGCTGTAGGAATCCTATCCATCCATCTAGGGGGCTTCGATTAATACTCTAGGAATCCTATCCATCCATCTAGGGGCTTCGATTAATACTCTGGGAATCCTATCCATGCATCCAGTGAGCTAATTTCCCAGAAATTATTGTCCGAATTGAAGTATTCATGTTCCAAACATATTCACATTCAAATCATTGGAATGCCAAGAATGGACCACCATTGACTACTGACATCAACGTTTCGTCAATAGTACGGATCTTTCTGTAACAGCGTCAACATCTATTAGGTTAGGTTAGGTTAGAGGGCGTGTACTTGTCACAGGTGACAGTACCCGGAGGTCGAATTGACCCATTGTACAACGTCCTAGCTTCTCACACCGCTCACGTTGTGTGCGTTAATTTTATACGTGAGTGGTGGGACCTACAATTTAACGTCGACTACGAACGACAGATTTTTGGCTGGAACATACTTGCGTTTGAACATACTACCTACTAGACTACGGCGGCTTCTACTATAAACAAGTTGTACGTGTAAATTCTGGCGAATGTTGAATTTCTTGTTATAATACAGTGAAGCAATTTGTGTTAGAGGTTGGCTTTGCCAGTTAGCCTACTCGAACTACGCTAGTTTTAAGCGAGGAGAGAAATCAATGTCTGTCTACAGGAGCATAGTCCAGTAGAGCATATAAATAACGATATTTACGTTTATAGAGAAGAGAAGTCATGAATATTCGCCTACAAGAACATTCATCAGACTGTTTACTTTGCCATATAAAAGGCAAGGCAAACCAGGCGACTGAATCAGTGAAGTTCAGTCAGTCTTGTGTGAAGACGCGGTGTGTTTGAAGAGAGTAAACGTGGTTTGAAGATCTCCGTGACAAAGATCTGTCGAACAATTGTCTAGTAATTGTTATTGTTTAAGCATAGGGTATAAACAGAGGAATAACAAAACAAAGCAATTGTTGTTGTTTACATAAAGTTGTGATTAGTGGTACACAGAATTGTGCGAATAATAAAGAATTTTAATTAAAACTAAACACAAATTTATTTTTATTTTATTTGCAATCTACGAGCTCATATTTTAAACGTTTTTAAAAGGTAAAAACGTAACAGTATGTTAGTAGTATTGAATGCAAGGATTAAATTGCTGGATATAGGGTATTAAAAACATAGATGGCGAAGATTAATTTATGCAACTCAAATATGAAATACAAAAAAGAAAAAAAGAATGGAAAAAAAAGAAACCAGCGAACAAGAATCATATCTTTTTCTTTTGGCAGTTTTTAAGTAAGACCTGTTGATCAGGAATGTTTTAAAGGCTGATTGGTTTTTACTTCAACCAAATAAATCCGAAATCAAAAAGAAAAAAAGAAAAAACATAAGAAAATAAATAAAAATGAATTTGCGACCTCTGACAACCGCTGATGATATTTTAGAAGTAAATCCATACAACCGTGATGATGACGACGATGACGATGAAGATCATTCGTCCAACTGGTGACGATGATGATCATAATGATGGCAATGTTAATGAAGATCACGATGCTAAAGAAAAGGACAACCAATAAAGAAATAAGTCAGCTTAAATAAAGTTTAACACATTCAACAAACAAACAAACATTCCCACATACATATGCACATGTACCATACAAGTAAACCCTCGTACTTAAATTTATATTAAAAATGATAAACGTATGTCCTCCTGGCTACACTTGCATTCAAAACAGTCAGTCAGCCGGCCAGCCAATCAGCCAGACACCCAGCCATTCATTCATTCATTCAGTCATTCAGTCAGTCAGACCAGGCGCAATCGTTCAGCAAATTGAGTTTCACAAACAACCTCCATCCATACTGTGACGCTTTAATGGCATCGCTTAGACGCTCTTAATAGTGTACACACGGTCGGTATTGTGGGTATCATGTGTGGAGGATTTTGTTGTTGTTGTTACGTATGGAAGTTGAAAAAATGTCTTAAAATTAACTCCAAACATACACAATTCAAGCCGAGACGTAAATTAATTATTAATCAACGAAAATAAATGCCAATGAATGACTGAAGCCAAAATAAAACACCACAAATAAATAACAGAGACCGACAAACTTAAAAAAAAAAAAAATGATCAGAGGGCCATAAATTAAAAAAACGAAAAAATTAAAAAGAAAAAAAAACAGATAAAATAAAATGAAAATGAAAACAAATAAATAAAACGAGTTAGAAAGTTATCGTCGATCGAGCACATGTATACGATACCCTACAAATATATTTTCTAGTCTCTAGATTATTGCCCACTTAATCGAATATAGGTCAGACGAGGATGCTGGCCACATGATAATAAAGTTTCCGCCAAATAACTTTTTTTTTTTGAAAATGCTTTAAAAAAAACTACTGAATATTTTCTCAAATTTCTTTTTTTATTTGAAAGTACAATCCTTCCGGTTAATAATGGAAAATAATTTCATTCAAATGGCTGCCTCGGCTGGCCATGCAGTAGCCTACACGATCGGTCCAATTTTTAAGCACATTATCGATTGTGTGCAGCTGTATTTCATCAATGGCTTCACGAATATTGTCCTTTAAAGCGTCAATTGTCTCTGGCTTGTCGGCGTAACACTTATCTTTGACGGCACCCCACAAATAATAGTCCAACGGTGTCAAATCGCAGCTCCGAGGTGGCCAAACGACATCAGCTCTGCGGCTGATTTTTTTGAACAATTTTGAACAATTTTTTGAACAATTTTGCTTGTTTACATACCCGCCAAGATCAAAATGAGCTTCATCTGAAAAGATGATTTTTTTTTGCCAAAATCGGCATCTTCTGTAAGTCGATCGCAGTCTCACTTAGCGAAGCGAAAACGCATTGGATGGTCAATTGGCTTCAACTCCTGAACCAATTGGACTTTTTATGGCGTCATACCAAGGTCTTTATGCAAAATTCGTCTCAATGATGTCTCCGAAATGTTCAATTGTTGAGAACGACGGTGAATTGTTGTTGATGGCGCTTCACGCACACTTTCTGCCACATCAGCAATATTCTCGGGTGTACGCACTGTTTTTGGCTTTTCACGCTTTGGTTTATCGATAAGGATGCCAGTTTCTTTCACTTTACGGAGCTGACGGTGCTTCTCTTCTTCCAAAAGCCGTACGCAATTTTCGCACACATTCTGCAACATTACCATGATTTTCAAAGTAATGTCGCAATATTTCCCAGCGTTGTCCAAGCGAATACACAACCACATTCGTTCAGCGAAAGGATAAAACTAATTATCTGTCAAATCAGATATGAGCTATGTAAGTGTTACCATTCACGAAATAAGCACTAGTTTGAAAAAAAACGTTAGATGGCGGACCCGATATAAGAAATCTTAAAATATATTTTAATCGAATTTAGAATTTGCGATAATATTTTCGAAAAATATTTTTACACAATGTTCACTGGGATTTCTGATAGTGAGTTGCCGAGGTGATGTGTTTAGCTTTTCTGTAAGCTTCGAAACTCCCGTAAACTTCAAATATTTTAAGTGGTTTTTGGTGCAACTGTGTTGAAGATATTATGATGGGAGTTGCTTTGATTCTTTTATGATCTGTTCAGATTGTGGCTGGTATTAATATTGGTACCCCTCAATGACATGACGTTCAAAACATTGCATGAATGCCTTCTATAGGATATCATAGCAACAATTTTTTTATTCCTGCTTTTTTTCAATCTCCAGATTTTTTTATGAATATATCCAACACGGATATATTGATAACGGCCATCTTGTTGAAGCTACATTTACTGCCATTTATTCAGTCTGTTCTGTCAACGATCGACCAGCACCCGTATTTCGATGAAACACCACATTCGGCGAAAACATCGCCGTTCTTCGAGAGAGTGTGTAGAAGAGGAGCCGTTGATATTACGTCGCTTACAAGAATCTGACAATTTACAGACGTCAACTAGATGAATTTTGTAACTTGGTATGGGTCTGCAACCGCACAAAATTTAACTAAACTAGGTAACCAGGTGAAGGTAAACGACCGTAGACAACGATGAAGCTCATTTTGATCTTGGCGGGTATGTAAACAAGCAAAATTGTCACATTTGGGGCACAGAAAATCCGCACGCATACATTGAAAAGCCGACGCACCCAAAACGAGTCACTGTTTGGTGCGGATTTTGGTCCAGAGGCATAATTGGGCCATTTTTCTTTGAAAATGAGCAAGGAGTGGCCGTTACAGTCAATGGCGATCGTTATCGGGCCATGTTGAACGAATTTTTGTTCACAAAAATTGAAGAGAAGGATATTGGCAACATTTGGTTTCAACAGGACGGCGCTACGTGCCACACAGCCGAAGCTACACTTGATGTTTTGCGCCCTGTTTTTGAAGATCGCATTATCAGCCGCAGAGCTGATGTCGTTTGGCCACCTCGGAGTTGCGATTTGACACCGTTGGACTATTATTTGTGGGGTGCTGTCAAAGATAAGTGTTACGCCGACAAGCCAGAGACAATTGACGCTTTAAAGGACAATATTCGTGAAGCCATTGGTGAAATACAGCTGCACACAATCGATAATGTGCTTAAAAATTGGACCGATCGCGTAGGCTACTGCATGGCCAGCCGAGGCAGCCATTTGAATGAAATTATTTTCCATTATTAACCGGAAGGATTGTACTTTCAAATAAAAAAAAAGAAATTTGAGAAAATATTCAGTAGTTTTTCTTAAAGCATTTTCAAAAAAAAATTAAAAAAAATTAATTGGCGGACCTTTTACATGTTGACTTGTGAAAATATTAATTTTCTTACAACAGACAAAATGCTTCTTCTAATTACTATGCCTCCATCTGATATAAAAATTTACATGAAAGTCTGTTCAAATTCATTTGCCGAAATAAAATTTTAATTTAGATTCACTTTTAGAACAGACACCGAATTCTTTCTTATAGCTTTTACAACAGACTTGAATTCGAATTAAGCAAAATCCAATTAAAGTAGTTTATCAAGCCCATTGCAGAGTTATCTTCTCATTTAGAATCAAATCATTAAACAAAAAAAAAACAAAAAAAAATTAAAAATGAACGAAAGATAGGCAGGACACGTCAAGCGAATTCAATGATTTATTCACCCGACAACCAAGAAAATAAAACAACCAACAGAAGAAAACAACAACATTAAGAATACACTTCCACTCCACACACTCACCACTCATTGGTCACTAAAAGAGAGGAAAACAAAAAAAAAAACAACAAATAAATTGTTGATGAACCACCAAAAGCAAGTTGAACGTTTTACATCAAAAACTGCAAGGCCAAATAGCAGCAATATTCAGCACAAGAACGCCATGCAAAGGCAATCAAATTTATGCGCATGCGCGCCCTCAGCTCAACTCAAGTCAATTCGACACAGCACTCAAGCAAGCGATCAGACAGACAAGTGAACTGAACCTCAATAGGGAAGCTGCTGCAGGGCTCATAAATTGAGGAACGGCATTTTATACGAACGCAGCAGCAGCAGCATCAATGCATGCATGCATGAAAGCAACCTACCTCCCAAATGCGTAAGAAGACGAAACAGGATTTGATGATCATCAAGAGCTGTTAAACATGCAACCACATATTCATGATAAACTTGGCTTTAATACCAAACAACAAACAACAGTCAAACGAATGTGTCTGACAGATTAACGCTTCATATGTACTGCAAACGAACGTACTAAAACGAAGGGGAAACAAATCGCTTAAAAACGAATAGAAAAGAAAAACGAAACGAAACAACAATTTTACATGAGTGACTGAAGATGATGATGATGATGGTGCCAATTTAGAGCACCCGCAGCCATTTGAAAATTCATTCAACACAAACACACACACACACAGCCACCGAGGCCCATTATTCGTAATATCACTGTGCAGAAGCAATGCCAACTGAATCCTCATCACAGCAACAGCAACATCATGGTGATCGAACACACATTTGCAATGAATTTGTAATCAAAAGAGATCAGCATGCGATTCTTCATTTTTATTTCCAAACAGAAAAAAAAACACAAAAAAAAACGAAACGAATAAGATTGTCTGTTCGGCTGTGTGTCTGTCTGTTTTTTGCAACATGTTTGATGTGTCTATATATGTCTTCTTTATATGCATATAAATCGTTTTGAAATGCCAGTTTTGAAATCGGATTTTAAATCATATTCTCCTCTTCTTTTTTTTTTTTTGTCTTTTTGGTAATTTCATACCATTTGCCCATTTGTCTGTTGTTTTTGTTCATTCCATCTATCCGTTTGACTGCCTCCCTCAGGCTGTGTCTACAACATTCTTAAATGAGCATTCAATAATCCCAGCCAATGTTGCCACTTCCGTGAAATTTAATATTGTAAAGGGTGTGCCATTTAAAAGTTTAAATTTATAAAAGCAATAAAACAAAAACGATTTGAAATCCAGACAAATTTGTTTTTCTCATCTTTTTTCTTTCCGGTTGGAAATGGATTATTATTTCATTCATATGACTGCCGTAGCTGTCCCCACAGTAATCCATTGATGGGACCAATTTTTGCGTGTCCTTTTTCGATTGTATGGAGTCGTATCTCGGCAATGGAATCACTAATGTTGGCCTTCAAAAGCTCAATTGTCTCTTGTTTGTCGGCCTAACACTTTTCTTTAACAACGCCCAGCAGATAAAAGTCCAATGGTGTGAAATCGGACCTTCTTGGCGGCCAATTAACTTCACCGTTTCGGCTAATTAAACGGCCATCCATCCAACCATGATTCGATTGTGGAATGAGATATGGGGCAAAGTTGCACCATCCTGTTGCAACCAAACATTGTTCACATTAACACCCTGAAAAAATACCCTAAAAAAATCGTTTATCAAGATGCGATAGGCGTGAAGGTTGCTCCGGCCTCATTTTCAAAGAAATATTGACGAATGATGCCTCCGCCCCACAAGCCGTACCAAACAATCACACGTAATGGGTGCATTGGCTTCTGTAAGACCATACATACATAATTAGTCATTACAAGCCTTTAGTCAGGATTACGACCTAGTTTCTCACACCACTTATGTTGTGTGCGTTAATTTTTATACATGAGTGGTGGGACCTACAGTTTAAAGTCGACTCCGAACGACAGATTTGAGAAACTTTTCATAACTACTTCATTTACTCTCAGAGTTTTTGCCAGAAATCCTCTGAGAGGAAGTCGCCTGACCTGGTGTTTGAACCAAGGCCTCACGTCTAATAAGCTAACACACTACCTACTAGACCACGGCGACTTCTGTAAGAGCACGTGTGGGTTTTCTGTGCCTCAAATGCGGCAATTTTGCTTATTAACGTTGCTCAAGCGTAAAGCGATTCATTAAGTTCAGTGGTGAAATATATTGCATTTTGTGACAGAACACTTTAGTATTGCCAGATTCGAAATATCTGATGGTTCAAATTTAAACCGATAGGTGTCTTTATATATCCCTCTATACCTTCTTGCCCTGACAAACGCCATTGGTCGCGTTGCCAACAAGAGACGCATTAATGCCTTTCAGGTTCCAAGAATGTATTCTGAAGATTTATTCTCATCATCACGGAATCTACACATTATGTGTAATAGGGCGATTACTAACCTTAGCTTATTCGTGGTTAGCCCGATGCTGGGCTCATATCTCTCCCTATTGTAAAGTTTAGATTGTCTCAAATCCATTCGCTTGAAGAAGAGACTTTGCTTCTCCTTGCTTTTCTTACGCTAAAAAAGCCCTTTCAAACGGTTTTTTTCACTTCTCGCAATTTCTTGTGCCTTCTAAAGCCATGTCCACTGAAGTCAGAAGGAAACGTTCAAACAAATCAAATGATAATCAAATATCCATCTCTCTCAAAGTTTAAAAGCAAGGGCCTTTATCAATAATGGCCTTTCATTCAACGGAGTACATTAGTAAACCATCAAATTTACGCCATTTGGTCACACCAATCGATGATAGGGCTTCCTCGATTTGGTCCTTGCAAAAATGATCGTCCTCTTCGACGACTTCCGCAAATCTGCGCATCAAATACACGTCTCGCCGGAGCATCCTCCTCCATTCGAACGACATGGCCGAGCCAGCACAGCCGCTGGATGTTAATACGCTGCACAACGTCGATGTCGTTGAGGAGCTCATACAGTTCAGTGTTGGATCGGATGCGGAAATCATCGCCAACTCGCACTTGACCGAAGATCTTATGGAGCACTTTTCTCTCAAATACTTTCAAGGCTGCTGCATCAGCGCAGTCCATGCCTCTGCGCCATAAAAAAGCACGGGGAGGATGAGCGTCTTGTAGAGTATTAGTTTTGTCGTACGAGAGAGGTCCCTGCTACTCAATTGCCTATTGAGACCAGAGTAGCACCTGTTGGCAAGAGTAATCCTACGTTTGATCTCCGGACTGGCATCATTTTTGGTGGTAACGGCGGAGCCAAGATAAATAAATTCCTTGACTATATCGAAACTATAGTTATCGGCCGTAAGCTGGGTTCCAGTACGAAGCATGTCCCTACTTGTCGATAACATATTGTTACGAAAGTGGAAATGGTGTTGTTAAAATAATAAACAAAGGCTCCAAAAACAACACAATGGACTTGATCACGCATAAAAACAAAAGCTCCAAAAACAAAACAATGCAGTTGTTCACGTGATCAACGAATGAGTAAGCATATAGCAACAAAAACAACAGGGCTTGTTTACAAGATCGATGAATAAACAAAAAATATAGCAACAACGTCCGTGTATAAAAAATATAGCAGAAAGACAAACAAACAAAACAACAACAACTCTGCCTGGACGAAAGTAAACAAGATACACGAACAACAAAAATGGAAACAAGTTGTTTACATTTTTGGATTGTTCCCGAAGGCCGTCATCATCCTTCAAGGGCATTCATCACACTGTTGATCCAGTGATATAAAAGGCAAGATAAAGCGAGCAACGATGATTCAGTTAGAATTCAGTCAGTCGTGTATGAAGACACGTGATTGTCGGAGATCGAGTTAAGTTAGTCCTGTGACGACGTCGCGTTGAATTGAGTGAGAATTCAACCAGGGGTGTGTGAAGATACGAGATCGAGTTATAATTCAGTCAGACTTGTGTGCAGACAAGTTGCGTGAAGAAAACAGTTGTTAGTGTGGTGCTTACAAAAAAAGGTTGTGAGCAAAGAAGAATAAGTAACAAGTGTTGTTGCTTACAAAAAAAGGTTGTAAGCAGAGAAGTATCACGAACAAGCACATATTGTGAGAGTTATCATTGTATACGTGGAATAAGTTCGAACAGTGGCACAAAAGTTGTGCAGATAATAAAGAATTGATTGAAAAATAAACACAGATTTATTTTTTATTTTATTTGCAATCTACGAACTCATATTTTTAACGTTTTTAAAAGGTAAAAACGTAACAATATACTTCGTTTTGTCCTCATTTACTGCCAGACCCTTCTTCTTAGACTCACGTTCAATAGCACTAAAGGCAGCAGTAATATATCGCTTGGTACGCCCAATGATGTCAATGTCGTCAATGTACGCAAGCAACTGGACGCTTTTTTGAAAAGCAGTGCCATTGCGATGCACTCCCGCCTTTCGCAGAATACTCTCCATGACGAAGCTGAAGAGGTCGCATGATAAGGAATTGCCTTCTGTCTGAAATCTCGCACGGTATTAAAAGGTTCGGGGAGGTCTATTTCTACCTTGACGGAGCTGATGGAATTGCTGAACGTCATGCTGCATAGCCTTATCAGTTTCGCAAGTATACCGAGCTCAGACATTGTAGTAAAAACACGATCCCTTATGGGTAGGGTTGCCAGCCTGGCTGGACTTGGCTGGATTGTCCAGCTTTTTTGAAGCTTGTCCAGCTAAAATTTAATTTGTCCAGCTAAATAGAAATTTTTTTGGTACACTGCAATAACTTGGGCAATAATTTTCATGTTAACTTTGTCAAATCATGTTAGCCAACTCTGATTGTACATTTGTTATACTTTAATAAAAATTATATTTTAA
The DNA here is from genome assembly GCA_927399465.1 of Sarcophaga caerulescens. NCBI lineage: Eukaryota > Metazoa > Arthropoda > Insecta > Diptera > Sarcophagidae > Sarcophaga > Sarcophaga caerulescens. The sequence goes on from OV656866.1 coordinate 81,511,267, forward strand.
TAAAAATTATTTACACAAAACTAAAATTAACATTTTCTCAGTATTTTTTTATGTCTAGCTTTTTGCGAATCGGAATCTGGCAAGCCTACTTATGGGGCTATCGAAGGCTGCCTTATGGTCGACAAAAAGATGGTGTTTGTTGTTGTTGTTTTTCGTGGGTTGTAAATCTTTCCCCAGTCTTAAATCAAATACTTGGAATTGGCAACTCCATTAATTCACACTGAACTACTACTTGCAACGAAATAAAAAGACAGACAACCTACCTTATGAAAATGATTCACATTTGCAATCATGTCTTGAAAATCTCACATAACAAATCGCATAATTTTAAAGCAGTTCGCATTCGTCCATCATTTATCGCCAACTTTACACTTTTTTTAATATTTTTTTTTCATTTTTTTTTTTTTTTTTTTGATTCAGTTTCGTATTCAGTTCACCTCTTTTTATTTTTTCTTATTTTTTCCTTCATTTCGTTTTTAATTTTCACAGCTTTCTGAGTTGTATATGGCATTGCGGCATGCCACATGCAGTCGGTATCGGTAACAGCTCATTGCTGCATTCACAGACACAGTGAAACAGTGAAACAACAACAACAGCGACAGAGACAGCAACAGAGAAATATTGTTTTGTCTGATATGAAATATTTACCATTAAATGTATTTTATTATACAAAATATTTAAGATTGAATCGTATAAATCACAAAAATTGTTGTTCTCCACTGCACTGCACCGGACTGCAATATCACAATTTCATCATCAAGGTGCTAGTTAATGGAATCTTTCGTACGTATGTACATATGGGTTCTGTAGTGTATGTAGTGGACTCCATGTATGGCATTCATTTATTTGGATTACATTGGTAAGCCAGGAAGTGTTATGGCTGTAGATCATCGTTTACCATTTCATAGCACAATTGTGCGGAGAGAACTCACACGCATTCTTGTGCTTTATGATTTAGTTGTCGATCAGACTGCGACAAGAACACATGTGCGGCGGATGCTTTACCATTTTTGTCAGAATGACACTCAAAAAATATTGTATGTTAAAAGATGCTTTTGAGCGTATGGGCTTATTCCAATTTTTATTTTGTCACATAGTATAATTTTTTTTTAAATGCTTTGGAATGCTTGCTTTTTCTCTATTAATAAAAAATGTTTTTTTTTTATTTTTAGTTATCTAAAAACATGGTCTAATTTTTAAGCCAAAGATGGATACCTTTACGATCTTTTAATAAAAAATGGATTTTTTTATTTTATTTTTATTTATCTAAAATTATTAAGCCAAAGATAGATAGCTTTACATATGTAAGTTGATAAAATGAAAATCAAAATATCGTATATTACAAACACTTTTCTATGGCTGTAAATAAATCAATTCTCTCAATTTATTTTCTCTCTCTTACTCACTAATACATAACCAAAAAATTTTTGGTAAACCCTGCTGTAGATTGAGACAGACGTTATGAGATGCCATAATGGGAAATCATTAATTTGTTATGATAAGATTTAGGACATCATTTTCTCCATTATTTCTCTTGTTTTTATTCGTCCTACATACCTATGTATATGGAAGTCAGACATACAAAATTATGAAAAACAAGTAGTGAATTTCAGGAGAGGCAAAATGAATATAGAAATACAAGCGCAATGTTGGTACTTTCTGATCCATACGATTGGAAAATGCAGTAAGTAGTCAGTACTATTATGATGTACTGTCGTTTTAACATGAAATAAAGTGTTTGGACTCCCTAACAAACGAAGTATTAACTTCCGTCTTTGTAAAGGGTGATTTTTTAGCTATTATCTTTTTGGCAACACTGGTTTAAACAGCTCACGCACGTTTCGTGTTTTCTTTCACTGTCAAACATCTTCAATTTGGTCCATAATTTAACCATGAATCGTCTTACAAACGAACAATGCTTGCAAATCATTGAATTTTATTATCAAAATGGGCTCTTGGAAAGTTGGCCGAAGATCCACTTCTTTATCGAAGCTCATTTTTGGCTCAATGGATACGTAAATAAGCAGAATTGTCGATTTTGGAGTGAAGATCAGCCAGAAGCATTGCAATAGCTACCAATGCATCCAGAAAAAGTCACAGTTTGGTGCGGTTTATAGGCTGGTGGCCTCATTGGACCGTACTTCTTCAAAGATGCTGCGAATCGTAACGTAACTGTGAATGGTGAGCGCTACCGTGAGATGATATCCAACTTTTTTTTTTGCCCCAAATGCAAGAGCTTGACTTGCATGACATGTGGTTTCAACACGACGGTGCCACAAGCCACAAGCCACACAGCACGCGTAACAATGGACTTATTGAGAGGCGAGTTCGTTAAACATTTTATTTCACGTTCGGGACCGGTCAATTGGCCGCCTAGATCGTGCGATTTAACGCCTTTAGTCCATTTTTTGTGGGGCTATGTTAAAGCTCATGTCTATACAGACAAGCCCGCTTCAATTGACGCATTGGAAGACAACATTGAAGCATTTATTCGTAAGATACCGGCCGAAATGTTGGAAAGAGTATGCCAAAATTGGACTAAGCGGATGGACCATTTTAGGTGCAGTCGCGGTCAACATTTGCATGAAATAATCTTCAAACATTAAATTATATGGACCGTACTATCGATTCAAATAAAGATTTCATGAATTTTTCTGAATTTTATGTGTTTTTTTTTTTGAAAAATTTTCCTATAGCTCTTAAGAAATCACCCTTTATAATACTTATAATTAATTCGAGTTAATCGAATCATTCTCTTAAAAAATCACCCTATATATAAATGCAGAGGGTTTCAAAGGTAACTCATAAAAGAGTTCCGTTATACAAGGATCAGAGATCAGCAATGAATCGTTTTTTCGCTACTCATAAGCACTCATGAAATTTTGAATATAAGTGAGTCAACAATATTGAAATTTAACTATGTACTCTGATTCTTTCATACTCACTACAACGTTGATTTATAAGTACGGGTTGCAATGAGTATGAGTACAACGTTGACATCAAACTCATACCACTCGAAATATGTTTGATTCATAAGCCTACTCATTTAAATTCATAATTTTAGAAAAATTCTTATAAATACTGTTACGTTTTTACCTTTTAAAAACGTTAAAAATATGAGTTCGTAGATTGCAAATAAAATAAAAATAAATATGTGTTTATTTTTGAATCAATTCTTTATTATTTGCACAACTTTTGTGTCATTGTTCGAATTTATTCCTCGTATACAATGATAACTTTCACAATATGTGCTTGTTCGTGATATTTCTCTGCTTACACCTTTTTGTAAGCAACAACACTTGTTAGTTATTCTTCTTTGCTCACAACCTTTTTTGTAAGTACAACACTAACAACTGTTTTCTTCAAACGCAACTTGTCTGCACACAAGTCTGACCGAATTATAGCTCGATAGATTTAATTCTCACTACAACCAACGTGACGTCGTCTTACACGATTAAATTCAAACTCCGAGAATTACGTGTCTTCATACACGACTGACTGAATTTTAACTGAATCCTCGTTGCTCGCTTTATCTTGCCTTTTATATCACTGGATCAACAGTGTGATGAATGCCCTTGAAGGATGATAACGGCCTTCGGGAACAATCCAAAAATGTAAACAACTTGTTTCCATTTTTGTTGTTTGTATGTCTTATATGCATTTTGTTTTTGGTTGTTTACTTCTCTGATCGCTATACTTTGTTGTTGGCTATTTACATCTTTTATCTCTTATATTTTTTTTTATGCTGATGTTGTTGCTATATTTTTGTTTATTCTTTGATCACGTGAACAACTGCATTGTTTTGTTTTTGGAGCTTTTGCTTATTATTTTAATAACACCATTTCCATTTTCGTAACAATACTTATAAATGATTCGAGTGACTCGATTCATTCATCAAAATTTACAGAAGACACATAAGCAAAAAAAAAACACACAAATTTCTAGTAAGTATTGTAGTGTACGTACGCGTTTGATACTTATTTTGTGCTTCGGGTATATGTTGAGTTCTGCAGATTCGAAACCAACAACATCATACGTGTTGTTATGTATGAATCTGATGAGTACTTCAAACTTTGAATATGAGTAAGAGGTTCCATGATATTAAAATAAGTATAAATGCGTATAAGTATCAGAAATTATGGGGATGATTCGATTCTGCACATCTTTTTGAATACTCATTGCTGATCTCATTATCATTGTTCAGCTGATCACGGCCTGTACGAAGCCCGACATGTTATTGTGCATAAGTATTCTAGTTGCCTCCTCTAGGAAATGTTTGATCTTCGGGTTGAATTTTGATTGTGTTGTCACAATGAGACTACATACTGATCTTAGTGGGACCTCTTTCTTCAAGGGGATTCGCAACCCTACCTAATACGTACATACATAATTGGTCATTACAACCCTTCAGTTAGGATTTCGACCTAACTTCTCACACCACTTATGTTGTGTGCGTTAATTTTATACATGAGTGACGGGACCTGCAGTTTAAAGTAGACTCCGAACGACAGATTTTTGAGAAGCTCTTCATGGCAAGTTTATTTACTCTCAGAGTTTTTGCCAGAAATCTGCTGAGAGGCTGTCGCCGAAGAAATATTTTTTTCATATTTCGTTTTGATGCCTGACCTGGGATACGAACCCGGGCTTTACGTCTAATAAGCCAACACACTATCTACTAAACTACGGCGACTGTCACCTAATATAACCTATAAATACTTAAAAGTAATTTTGATCTCGAATCTTGATTAGAAACCTCAAGTCTGTAAACACATTGTGATGACTGCCGTGTTGCGAAGTCTGTGATACATTTCGTCCTCATAAATCTGAAGTTTCTACGATCAGAGTTACAGCAGGTATTTCCGATTGGATTGTAGTGCTCATAAAGATTTATTTCCGATGCATGATAATATGGTTAGATGTATTAATAAAGGGTCTTTTTAAGCGTTTCCTGTCCTTAAATTTCAATACAACAAGATGTGAGTGACATATTGAAATTTGATATTCGTTTAAAAGGGATATTGATGGCATTATGCGCATCATGGCTTGATCGAACTCGAAATCTCTAAATTTACATGAGTCTGGCTGAATTAAAAAGTCTAACGTGGTCAAATCGAACTATCTCGGTGGCCAGTTCATACCGCCCCTATGTGAGATAACATGTCGTCAAGTCATTAGTAAAGAATATTCAATGCGGCATGAGCTGTGAGGCTCATAGCGCTATCCTGTTGTAACCACATGTCCTTGAAATCCAGACATCCAATTCAGGCCATTGGTTATCGGCAGCTCAGCATAGTGCTCGCCTTTGACAGTTATGTCCTTGCAAACGTCGTCCTTAAAGAAATACGGACCGATGACGCCGCTAACCTAAAACTTAATCGCTGAAGATGACTTTTCAATGAAAAATAAAATCAGTTTTGAACTGCTCTAGAGCCCATTTCGTGAACACATGTCGTGGTCTATGGTTGTTCATGGTGATTTAGCAAAACAGTTTGAATAAATGACAACTAATTTGACCGATATGGCTTCAATAAGAAGGCCATTATCAACCGTAAAATTACGAAATAACCTGTTCGAAAACCCTATATAAATTAGGCAGTGTACCCTGCTGCCTTATATCGTTTTCACAGACGTCTTTTATGAATTGGGAACGACAGACTGTCATATTCTATTGAAAACAATGCTGTCAATCATGCAGTGGATACTTGCCGAACTATCTAGCAGTAGATGACATTCAGTTATAACAAGTCTAGGTAGAGGCTTTCTATCGGTTATTTTGAATCGTCTGGCAATACTTCTGTCATTCTATTCTGTCACAAAATTCAGTAAATTATCTCCATTGAACGTAAAGAATCGATTTACGTTTGAGCGACGTTGGAATTTTTTGGAAATTTATTTCCAAAACAATGACAATTGGTCGGAAATTGCACGAAAATGTCATACATAAGGATCAACAGAGTCCGGTATGCATACGTAAGTTTATTGCTAAATTTCGTGAAGCTGATTTCAGTATTAATGCGCCAAAACGTGAACGTGCTTGTACAGTGCGTACACCCGAAAATATCTAAGGTGTGCTGACCTCAACTCATCAGCGTTCTCAAGAATTGAACATTTCACGCATCAGTTTACGTCGAATTTTGCGAAAAGATCTCGGTATGACGCCTTACAAAGTTCAATTGGTTCAAGAGTTGAAACCGCATGACCATCCGCTTCGTTTTCAATTCGCTAGATGGGCCATCGACAAACTGCACGATGATGTCGATTTTATCAAAAAAAAAAAATCATTTTTCGAATAAAGCTCATTTTTATCTTGCTGGGTACGTTAATAAACAAAATTGCCTTATTTGTGTCTTAGAAAACCCACACGTGGTCATAAAGAAGCCAATGCACCCATTAAGCATGACTGTTTAATGCGGCTTGTGGAGCGGAGGCATCATTGACCCATATTTCTTTGAAAATGAGAACGGTGCGATCATTACGGTCAATGGAGTCACCTATCGCACTATGATAACCGACTTTTTTGCATCCGCTGTTCATGGTATGGATGTGAACGATGTTTGGTTTCAAGAGGATAGTGGAACTTGCCACACATCTCATGCTACAATCGATTTATTACGTCAAACGTGTGATGGCCGTTTAATTGCCGAAATGGTGATTGTCAATTGGCCTTGCTTTACTGCTTCCTTCTCACAGACTTTCGCTTGAAGAGACACAGACCTCCAAATAGACTTCCTAATTTTTTAAATCAAATTTTTTATTATTCGCACAATTCTGTGTGTCACTGTTTACAACTTGATGTATACAACAACAATTGCTTTTCTTTGTTATTCTTCTATTTTAGAGATCTTTGTAACGGAGGTCTTTAAACAACGATTACTCTCTTCAAACGCACTGCATCTTCACACAAAACTGACTGAACTTCACTAACTAACTCCCCTGCTTTGCCTTGACTTTTATATGGCAGGGTACGTAGTCTGACGAATGTTCGTGAAGGCGAATATTCGTGGCTTCGCCTTCTCGAAATCGCTATAAATGTAAATATCGTTGTTTCGTTATTGTTGCTTGAGTATTTTGTTTACATTTATTCTAGTAGTGTTTGTTGTTGTATTTTTGTTTACTTGTTTACAATTTTTTTATGCTGGTGTCTGTTGTTGTATTCTTTTGTTTATAATTTTAATGTTAAGCGATGTAAAAGTAGAACACCAGTATCTAGATTCTTCATTTTCGTAACAATATTTAAGGATCTGTACCATGAACCATTCCATGAACCAGTACTACATTTGTGATAACATCTCAGTCTCGATAATGATGTGCCAATTTCATAGTCAGCAGAAAAGATTTCATACTTTGCAACTCTCTATCTCTCTCCCTAATAACCATAACAACAGGAAACAGCTTTTAAGTATTTTTTCCCTTCCTCCTATAATTGTGACAGGTGTTTTCAATATGATTTATTTCAACATTTAATGAATGACGATATCAACCATATAATATGACTTGCATTACAGGCATTCAGAATTCATTATTTCAACTAGTTTATGTACACGAAGTCTTCCGCTTATTTTCTCAAGCATATACTGGGGGAGAGGGTATGGCAGTAGAGAGAGAGAGAGAGAGAGTCATACTGCAACTTAAATGGCAATCATTTTGAGATCATTATCAAAAAATATTAAACACCACAAAGAAGCTTAACAACTGCAACACAAGACAAGACAACATATAACAACTGACAACAACAACAGCAACAACGAGAACAATATTCAACTGCCACCAATGGCAGATTTATGATTTGCAACTTGATGTATGTACGTCGTTTCAATGTCCAGAGTTAAACATTCTCTACCTAAGAATGAAGAACATTGAATGGCTCAATGGAAACGCATAAATTCATATACATTTACTTACACATCCATATCCATACCGACTTTTAATATTTTTTTTTTTAGTTTTCTTTTATTAATTTTCATATTTTGGCCAAGTCAATTGGTTGGCCAGTCTACAAGGTTTTGCCATACAATTGCGCCTGGATCTCTCACATCACACATACATCTTGTGCAGGTTTCTTCACATCACATGGGAAATGGATGGGGGGGGGATAATATTCTCATCCATGAATGCCAGTGAATGTTATTTATTTATTTATTTGAGCCATCTTGAGTCTTGTAATACAAACACACTTGACTGACTTTTTGATGCATTTCATGGGGCGTTCCAGCACAAACAAAAAATGTTCAAGAAATTGTTGGCAACAACAACAACAACAAAAACGAAAAATTAATTTTTATTTGAAAGATGGCTGCACCGACACCGACACCGATACCCTTACCACTTGGAATCATACATGTTATGTTCGCTCTTCCGTATGTAAGTAGAAGAATGTCAGTATGGAGACAGACCTCAACATCAAGCAAGTCGACAGACAGCAAATGAAACGAACAACAACAAACAACAACCGCAACAACAACAACAAGAGAAGAAAAATACAAGTAAAAATGAATTATTAATTTATGGCAGTTGTTGTATTAATTTACCACGGAAACTTCAAGTTCATAAGAAAGCCAACGCAGAGGGAAACAGAAAGAGAAGGGGGATTAAATATAAAAAAACTAATTAAATACCCACTACGATGGAAGTCATCTCGCCTGGAGATTATTAAGTGGAGTTTAACCGACGTTTAGTGCCAGATAATTTAATATAAACACGATATTAATTGCATTTAGATTCCTTATGAAAGAACAAAAAACAACAACAAAACACAGTAAAAAAAACAGGAAGTTTATCTAAAAACAAAACGGTCAGTTTCGCAAAAGGATTATCTCAAGTAAAATTGTTGTGGCATTACCTTTAAGCTCTAAAGTTCAACTACGAGCCACTTAAACCTATTGTTACGAAAATGAAAAATCTAGGTACTGGCGTTTTGCTTTTACATCGCTTAACATTAAAATTGTAAACAAAAGCTACAAAAACAAAGCAATGCAGGAAACAAACCTGTTTACAAATTATTATTACAACAAACACCAGCAAAAAAAAATGGTAAACAAGTAAATAAAAATACACAAACAACATTACAATAATAAATGTAAACAATGATGTTTACATTTATAGAGATTTCAAGAAGGCGAAGTCAGAACTTTCGCGTTCAAGAACATTCATCAGACTGTTTTTATGGCAGAGCAAACAAAGGCTGTTATTTGCAACCTCATATTTGAAGCGTTTTTAAAAGGTAAAAACGTAACACTATGTTTGACTTAAGTCTACATGGTAGTGAAGGCCAAGGGTAAGGCGACTATGATTAGTGAAATTCATTAGGGAACATTGTGGTCCCATGGATAGAACAAGTAGAGTCTATTTTTGGAAAGTTCTTCGCAACGAGACTTAGTAACAAAAATTAATGGAATAATCTGGAAGCTGCCTAGTCTTTTAAAAGGAGAACTATTTTGTGATGGATCAGTATTGGATCTAGGAACAGTAGCAAGATTCCAAGTGGAAATACAAAATATAAAACATAACAATACTATCTGACAGGCAGGGTGTCATTCGAGCCAGTGGCGTACCTAGAACTTTTGCCGCCCGGGGCGATCTCCAGTTTGCCGCCCTTTCTATTATAAGTCAATCAAATAGTGGTTTTTATAAATTAATACACATAAATAAATTATTAAGTTATTTAATCAATATTAATTAATACACAGAGTAAATTTTTTTAGACATATTTATATGCACTCGTAAGCATATTTATATAATATCTACTCTTCTAGCTTTCATACTAGAAAAATCGTGTATAATGCTCTCAAAATTTATATTATTTGCAATTTCTTGTTCTATTGACAATATTGCAAGATTTTGTAGTCTTAATTAACTCATTGTAGAACGAAGATAATTTTTTATCAACTTCAATTTTGAGAAGCTTCTTTCGCAACTAGCGACACTGATTGAAATTGTTAAAAAAATTCTTAACAAAATTACAATGTTGGGAACAGAATTTTCCAACCTATACTGCTGAATAAATTTTAGCAGATCAAGAGGGCCCTTCTCCCCGTTTTTCTAATGTTTTGCCTCTTCTTTTAGTGTAGGTACAGCCATAAAAACCTGGATCCTTTTTCTTTCAATATTGAACTGTTCTTTATAAATGTCAATCAAGTCATTTATTTGACATTCAAATTCTTCATTTAGTAGGTTACACGGTATTATACACGAATATTTTCTTACAAGGCCATGCAACTGATCGAAGCGATCTTTAATTTCCTTTATAATTCTGTCCATAGATGAAAACATTTCTCTTCGTACTTCTTCTTCTAAGGATAGCCCCACGTCTCGCGAATTTTCCCCACTCATATTTTTTCTCCTTCTCCAACTCTTCACAAATTATTTTGGCTGCTATAACAGCGTTTTGTACTAGCGTATCTCTTTGTTCCATGAAATGTGTTTGCAAAGAATTTAGTTTAATATGGCATTGGTGGACATTTAACTATTTTATTTGCAGGTGTTTTTGAGCGTCATTAATTTCCAAAAGGACGGGTTCCCATAAATGAAGGTAACATAGAAAAGAAAAATATTGCATAGAATTGAGTAATGCTCCAGCATCTGATCTCGTTTTACTATTTTCTTCTTCAGATGTCAATTTTTCCAAAGCGCTTAAAATGTAAAAAAAATATTTTTTTACTATAGTTACCGCGGCAGCTCTAGCGCTCCAGCGAGTTTCTACACTGCGTTTAACACCTTGACCAGTGACAGAAAGTAAAACATTCCATCTATGAGTGGAAGAAGAAAACAACGAAAACAACTGTTCGATAGTTCCAAAAAATGTGATGAAATTGATAGCTGTAGAAGCTGCTTGTAAACATGCCAGGTTTAAAGAATGATTTGTACATGCTACAAATTCTGCATTTGGATTTATATCTTTAATACGAGTTTGAACACCGCTGTGCTTTCCTGCCATGACGGCAGCATTATCGTAAGCCTGTCCTCTGCAATTTTTTATATCTAAACCTAATTTTTTATATCTAATCTTATGCCGGCGCCCTAATGCTTTGCAGACCTAGCAGACTGCCTTCCGCCGGCCCTGCTTTTCAAAAGAAAAATCGATGATTTAAAAAAATATGGATATATCACTTCAAAGTAATCATATAAACTTTTCAAAAGAAATGACATTTATAAACTGATATCAAAAAATGTTAGTTAGGAAAAATTGCCGAACAAAATCGTAAAGATCCTTTTACGAATTCAACGAATTTTAATGATTACAATAAAATATAATTATTATCTTGTTCTTGAATTAGAATTCAAAATTTACACTAAAATGCATTTATATACACCGAGGAATAATATTCGAAATCATATAGTTAATCATAATTTATATAAACCAAATATTTAACTTATAATAATCATAATAATCATTTATTATTCAAGAAAGAAAATAAATATGAAATGAATAAGTTGCTTTTTACAACTATAAGTAAATATAAAAAATGCCGCCCCAAGGTAAGTGTCGCCCGGTGCGGACCGCACCCACCGCCCCCCCCCCTAGGTACGCCACTGATTCGAGCACTCGGCTTTTGTGAGATTACATCGAAGACAGTACGAGACTGTCTTGGGAATCTGAATCTGCTAGTCAGGCAAAATAACGTCAACCTCTGCTGGGTCCCAAGTCAAGTGCGAATTCCCGATAGTGTGAATCCAGACGAGCTTCTGTGTGTGGGGTCGGATGTTTGGAAAGATTTGCTGAATGAAAGGGTAAATAAAAATAAAGAGAGGTAAAGATTCTTCTCATATCAAGTGGGTTTGAGGCAATAAAATCTCTTGTTGGGAAATTATAATAAAAAAAGATTTAAGGTATGCGTCAGGTTATCCCGGTATAACCTATGGTTGGTAACCGATCTTTTGGCAGAGTACACTAAATCAGAATGGAGTTTGTTTCGAGCCAGTGACGATAACAATGAATCATCGGAACATAATCTTGGAATCTGTTGAGCATAAGTTCATCATAGACGGAAACACCTGGGTGTTAGGCAGAGAATTGTCATTGCTGACACCGAACATCATTAAGAGGTTTGTCAGTGCAATAGGCTTGGAGCAGAAATTATAGGGATACCCTATTTTTTTATGCAGGTGTTTGTTGTTATATTAAACAGTACGATAATTTGTAAACAAGTTTGTTTATTTGTATTGTTTTGTTTTTGTAGATTTTGTTTATAATTTTAATGTTAAGCGATGTAAAAGCAAAACAACAGTATCTAGATTCTTAATTTTCGTAACAATAGAAATACAAGCATAATATGGGTACTTTCTGATCCATAAGCTTGGAGAACGCAATAGTTAAGGACTAAGAATAAATAAACCACTTTCCCTTTACTAAATTGATGCTCAAGGCTATATAACTTTGTACTGTCGTCTCGACATGAAGCATAGTACTTGAACTCCGTAACGATCAAAGTATTTACTTTCTTCTTTGTGCATGAATACCCAGGATTGCATAAGAAAAATAATTCAAAGGTAAATTTTATATGGGTTCCGTGACATAGGGATATCGTGAGAAATAGCGTTGTTGAGCTGATCACAGCCGGTACAAAGCTCAAATCACCGACATGTCACAGAGCATAAGTATTCCGGTTGCCTCACCTAATTCGGATGTTATCCATCTCTCGTTTTGTAGAGAGGGACAATCTCATTGGCAGCAGGAGGGTAAGTATTGCTGTATTGCTAGACTCTGCAGCATACGTATGAATAAGAAGAGGACAAACTCACCTTTGTTGCGTGGCCGCCCATTGCACAATAGCGATTCCAATGGGCCACTATCCATCTAGTAAGTACTTCGAAAAACTACTCCGGTATTCTGGGAAATGATTTCTGCATGACCTGTGGGTCATTTTCGTAACAATATTTTCGGTTTTTAAACATATGAATTTTTAATTTTATTCTTCAAAGACTAATGGTGTTTTCTTTTCTACAAAGAAAATGTCACCCTCTTACAAGGTACATTAAAAAAAAATTTTGACCAACCCTGTTGTAATGTCATTTTTTATTTGAGAAGAACATAACACAAATATTAAAAAAGGGTATGCCCCGTGTTTACCACTTATTAAGAAAATGAATGAGGAAATGCCAATTTGTTCAAAGGTGTTGCCAGATCCCTAATTTTTCGACTTCATTTTTTGCACACTTTTTTTTTTTTAACAAAAAAAAAATATTTTAGCACTGTTATAACATTGAATGCAATTTTTTATACTGCTGACCATGTAGCTTTAATAATGTAATATTTCCTTAAGATTATTCCACAAAACAATGAAAAAATTAATTTCAAATTGGATAACAATACCAGGCGACTTCTTTTAAATTTCATCCGGTAGCCCTATAAATAAATAAAAGTCATCTGCTTTACAGGGCATTAGCAGCACTCTCAATTTATACAGGGCATAAAATGCAATGCCCTCCACCATTGGCAAGTGCGAATTATTTAGAATAAAACATACCACCCTTTTAGAGGGCGAAACATTTTTAAGAAACAAACGCAAAATTGCATTTTGCGTTAATAAAATGCACATTTTCTGGTAGAAAAGAAAACACCATAACTTACGCATTTACGAACATCTGCAATATCAAGTCGCTCTCTAATGAAATTCACAAAAAATCCTGTCCACCCCATAAATGATAAAATATTGATGTTACACTGTCATTTCTATGCGCTTCAACAACAAATGTAGCTTTCGCAGAACAATAAGCAACGAATCTATTTTCTTTCACCCAATAATGGTGGAATTGAATACAGGAACAAAAGCTGGAATCTCTCTCTCTTGAATTGGGACAAGTAAACGAAGTGAAGATGCCACTTCAAGAAAACTTTACAACATAAAATCATAGTTTTACACTCGAAAAAAAAAATTCATAATACATACGGGTTGTTTTAATTGTTAGCTGGAGGATAATCATGTGTGTCTAACTGATCGTATTTCTTTCTATCGTTTCATAGGATTAAATTGGCCAAATGGCTACGTACATTTGTACATACATTGCTAATTGTAGTACGTTTATATGTACATACATATGTACGTATGTAGTTGAATGGGAATAGTAAATACTTTTGTCATGTCAATGTTCGGCGGTTATAAATCAATATGTGTCTCTCTCTCTGATTCTCCTCTGTGGTAGTTGTTGTAGTATTTTTGAAAAACCCAAACCAACCCACTGTACGTTTAGAAGATTTGTGGTGTTATTGTTTGCAGAGAAAAGGAATAAATAGCAGACAGACAGACAGAGAGACAGACATACAACACAGCTTATCACTGCTTAAATATCTCAAGTTTAAGAAGATTTTTTTTTTTTGTTGGTTTTCTGATAGTAGTTGTGGCTGTGCTTACTTGTTTGGTTTGGTTTGTTCCAATACCTTTACTGACTTTATAAGAGACGCAGTCATCTCATCTATTTTATTTTGGCATGTGCAAGAGATATGAATGCCCATTGAAATCCAAGAAATTCTCTGTCTCTGACCTGTTATTAAATCAACCAGCCATCGAATAAAATTGTGTGTATTTGTAATTTATCTTAAAATTATCACTTTGTTTAGCCTGGCATTTTTGCTATTTTCTTATTCTTTTTTCTCTCTCTCTCTTTTTGTTTCCATTTCAATACTGTTTAAGCGTTCTGTTTTAGCCAATGACCAAGTGGAGTAGTTTGTTTTTTTTTATAAACAAAAATTAAGCAAAACTTGGCTTTAACAAATGTTCCTTTATTACCTTAAGGCCTTATTGGATTGTTTGGATTTATTTTATGCTGCTCTTTCCTACTCTTCTCTTCCAGTGGAGATTTCTACGTAGAGATACATATTATTAACGAAATTATTCACGCGATGTTAAATGTTTATGGTAGTTATACACTTGGGCCTTTACTTACTTAGAAACATAAATTAGAAAAAATTGTAACAAAAATATAAATCAGAAGACATGACATATCGCTCCTTTATTGCAACATAGTCATATCTCAAAAAAACTTGAACTTGGCAAAATGCGATTTAAGTTTTCAAGACATAAGTCCTATGATCTAATTGCCTAACTTCTAATTGCTATAACTTCGGTTCAGCTTGGGATATAAAACTGATTTTTTTTTCAACATGTACAGAAGGTCTAAAAGAGCAGTTTTGCTTAAGTAACTACAAATTTTTAATTTTTTGAGATATGACTATGTTGCAATAAGGGAGCGATATGTATATACATACCTAGTTGGCCATTACAACCTAGTTTCTCCCACCACTTATCTTGTGTGTTTTAATTTCATACATAAGTGGCGACAACTACAGTCAGATTTTTTAGAAACTTTTTCATTTCAATTTTATTTATTTTCAAAGGTTTTGCCAGAAATCCGCTGAGAGGAAGAAGTCGCTGAAGAAATATTTTTTCATATTTCGTTTTGTTGGAACACAGTCTAGTAGGTAGACTAGGGCAACTAAAAATCAGAATACAATGTGGCAAAATTCTTCAACTACTCTTATATAGCGGAAGACTGTTATCATATTGTTACGTTTTTACCTTTTAATTACGTTTAAAATATGAGATTGCTTATAAAGTAAAAATAAATTTGTATTTAGTTTTAATTAAAATTCTTTATTATTCGCACAATTCTGTGTGTCACTGTTCACAACTTTATACAAACAACAACAATTGCTTTGTTTGTTATTCCTCTGTTTATATCCTTTGCATAAACAATAACAATTACTAGATAATTGTTCGACAGATCTTTGTAACAGAGATCTTCAAACCACGATTACTCTCTTCAAACACACCACATCTTCACACAAGACTGACAGAACTGCACTAATTCACTAGCCTGCTTTGACTTGCCTTTTATATGGCAGGGTAAACAGTCTGATGAATGTTCTTGAAGGTGAATGTTCGTGATTCGCCACCTCGAAATCTCTATAAACGTAAATGTCGTTGTTTACATTTATTATTGTAGTGTTGTTTGTGGATTTTTGTTTAGCATTTTTTATATGCTAGTGTTTGTTGTTATATTAAGCAGTACGATAATTTGGAAACAGGTTTGTTTACTGTATTGGTTTTTGTAGTTTTTGTTTATAATTTTAATGTTAAGCGATGTAAAAGCAAAACACCAGTATCCAGATTTTTAATTTTCGTAACAATATATTCTAAATTTTTTATTTTTAAATACTCTTTTTGGAACATTAAGATACATATTCAGAAGAGAGCAGACGTCCTAAACTGGGGTATCAATTCTAAAAATGTATACTGGCTGTATGCCTTGGTAAACAAATCAACTTTATTATACGAGGACATTGTTTAGCTCTTGGGGAAAATAATATGTTTGAGCATATTAAAGGGATGATTGCAATAATGATACCTTGTACACTTTGAAGTGCAGCCATTGTTTACTATTCTTAACTGCTTCAAACATGTTGGTAAATAAATATTTTACCTAGATGTACCTATTGTCTACAGGATACCTGAGTCCATTTTCCACCCTTGTATTTCAACAGATATACCGTTATGATAAGGGTTTACATCTCCCAGAGAGAGTTATACAAACAGATGTGGAATTGTCTCAGAGTAGTTGAATCCCAAATTGTTCCTTGCAATTACCCGATTACTGTAGTACGATTCAGGCTGGAATAATGTCTACAAAGATTGCTACAATGCAAATCCCGTATCAGAGTATACCGAACAGAGATATTCTCATATTTAACACCCAGTAAAACAGTTATAAGGTCCCTAGAGAGTGTGTATTCCTAAACTATGATTGTCCAAGAATGTCTCTCTTCAGAGACATTGAAGGAGACACAACAAATCAAACAAATGTGGGATATCCAAATAAATTCCGAATTCACTCGGTGGCCCATATGGCCCATTATGTTACTCAACGTGAGGTAAGTCCCCTTGTCATGATCTATTAGTAGTGGGTTTGAAATACCTCGAGTTTCGGATTAAGCCAACTAGTTTCCTCAGTGGGATATTCGCCACTATGTCCAGATCTTCAAATGTTCTGTTACTCAAAAATCGATGACGTCTGCTCTGAAGTGCATGGCACTTTTCGTTTCCTCTAATATTATGGAACTTCTGCAGTAATCCTGGTATAGCAGACCGAGCCTATAAGGAGAAACTGTCAATAGCGCAGTGTCCCGTTAGAATTCCTAATTCATACGTTAAATTCACATGACTTGGCAATGGAGGTAAAAAAAAATATGGTCCTTCACCAACTTTCCTCATTTCCAAAAGAAGGAAGCCTCTTATATAGAAGTATAGAGATCAAACAAAAATTGTGTCAAATCTAACCAGAATCCATCTGAGGAAATTCATAACAGTTTTAATGAAACACTACATAGTCGCTGGCTGCACAGTTTCGGGCGCTAGGGATATGTAGACCACATACATATATAAATCTAGAGGATATCACAGAACATCTTCTCTTCCATTGTCCTGCACTAAGGAACCTGAGACGTAAGGTCCTTGGGTACCCAGAATCTGTTGACAAAACTTGACTGAACCTTCACAAATCTATTGCAATAGCAATAGCGTTCAAAGTGGCCTTAGTGTACGGTGTTTTTTTTCTCGTTTTATAAATTTTGTATTCCATTCAATACTCTTGTATTCCTTTCTAGCTACTTTAAATTATACGAGCATAGCTTAACTATGTTCACATACTCGTACATACATTTTGACTCTGCTGCCATCCATGTCTTGTCTTGTCTTGTCTTGTCTTCCGTCATCACTTCTTCGGGCAAATTGTATGCCAAGAAGAAGAAGAAAAATTAAGCGAAACGAAAAGAAACATTAATTGTAAGATTTTTAACTAAAAATTCAAAAAAAAAATTGTTTTCGTTTTGTTTTTGCATATTTTAAATACGAACGTTAAACGTTAAACTTAAATTAAGTTGTAAAATCGTTTCTGTTTTTTCGTCTTTTTTTTTTTTGGATTTGGGTGTAAATGGTATGTAATGGGTTTATTACATGCTATGAAATAGCAAAAAATGAATAAATTTCTTATAAAACATATCCCAAAGGTCCAAGGTCTACTTAAAATATTTATTTTAAGAATTTTGAATGCTGCTGTTTCTAAAACAATGATAAGCGGATGATATTTTTAGATCAGAAATATAATTATGAAATAATTTACATGCAGAGGTATTCCCTATATGGAAAGCTAAAACCGAGTAGTTGACTGAATTTTTTTCGTTTCTTTTAAATAATCGATATAACTAAGGATCTCAGTGAAATCGTAGACATTGTAAAAATTTATTACCAGTTTGTCAACATTCTGCGGGAGTGTGTTACGTCGTTTATGACTATAAAAGTGGCAGAATTTCAAAGAAATGCCCAGACAATCGTAATGGTTCTCACACCAACCGTGTTGTGTGTGGAAATTTTATTCATTAGTGATGGGACCTATAGTTTAACGTCAATTTTATTTTACTTTCATAGTTTTTGACAGAGGACTAATCGAAAGACATACATATTTTTCAAATTTCCTTTTTTTAAGAATTCAGAGCTAGGATTTGAACTCTACTTACTAGACTACTACATACATTCATAAAACGATTGGTAAAACCAATGAATGATTGCTTCATCAAGCACTGCAGTCGCCAAAATTAGTTCCCTTGAGAAGGTAGCTTTCACGCCGCCAATGAGGAGTTGCTCAAATCAAACGGATTCGCGATAATCAAAACAGATTACAATAAGTAAATATTTGAGTTGTGCACCAGGCTATCTAGAAGTAGCTTGAGGACAGTAACCAACCGTACATTGTAGGCTCAAAAAACATTTCTTTAAGAATAGGGATCGATATGTAGACTGTGATGAGGAGCACATATCACCAGAACGAACATATATCTGGAACTTGTTCGGCGTAAAAGCATCGCAGAAGGGAACACCTGAAAATGGCGAACAACATCCTAAATGATATCCTATAAAGTTAGTTAAGGTGGTACAATGCTGTGGAGATATATGTACATATGTCGGCAGCAAGTGTAGGCAGTTTGGATTTTATTTAGGAAATAACAAATAACAGAGAAAGTATTTAGACATTTAAAAACATCAAATTCACCTAAAGTTGCAAAGAATAAAGAATTCGTTAGGATTATTACTTCCAAAATGTGAATGAAGATGCGTTTTGCATACAAAATTCACCAGGGGCTTAATATTATTGTGCAAAATACCAATACGACTTCAAGAGAGTATTT
Source organism: Sarcophaga caerulescens (assembly GCA_927399465.1). Classification (NCBI taxonomy): domain Eukaryota; kingdom Metazoa; phylum Arthropoda; class Insecta; order Diptera; family Sarcophagidae; genus Sarcophaga; species Sarcophaga caerulescens. The sequence goes on from OV656866.1 coordinate 81,530,441, forward strand.
AGGGGATCATTTGTAGGAACGATTGCGTAGTCGATAAGCCTCAAATAAAAGTCAACTGGAAAACTTGCTTATCAGTTAATGGCAGTAAATATCTGCAGAAACCACCAAAAAATACTGGTTTACTATACAAGTTAAATGGAGTGCATGACCTTAATGTATATTAAATATAATATTCTAATACTTTGGGCCTTTGAATTTAAAATTTAGTTTGAGTTCTCCTTAGATCAGTGGTCGGGGAACCGGGGTAAATTACCCCAAATGGGGTAAAAATGAAACTTTTGTGGGTAAAAAATATTGTTACGTTTTTACCTTTGTTGTTGCTTTCTCTCATACTTGTCCATTTTATCATTAATCATCGATATATCGATCAAGGTAAGCCGCTATTTGAAAATTTAATTCAATTATTTTACAACTCTTATTTTCTGTCTCCCTTCAGATGGCAGCAAATGGAAAAATAACATACCAAGACGAATTTCTTAATTACGGTTTTACACAAATAGAAGACAATGGTACAATGAAACCACAGTGTGTTGTATGTATGAAGCTACTGACTTCAGAATCTTTCAAAAAAAAGTCAATTGAAGAAACATTTAGATAATTTGCATTCATACCTGTCTTCCAAACCGCAAGAGTACTTTGCAAATTTAGAAATATCTGTTAAAACACAAAGATTGAATAGCAACTTGTTTGGTACATTTGATCAGCGTTCAGCATCAAGGGCTAGCTTTGAAGTAGCCTGGTTGATTGCTCGAAATAAGAAACCATCCGCTATTGGTGAATATTTGGTTAAACCAGCTGCTGTAAAAATGGCATAGATTATGTGTGGTCAAAAAGAAGCGAAGGAACTGAATTTAGTGCCCTTATCTGCGAGAATTGTGAAAAGAATTTCTATATTAGCAGAAAATGTGAAGGAACAGGTTATTTTCGAGACAACTGATTTTAGTAGCAATTCACAGCTAATGGTATATGTTCGCTACAAAATGTTTAAAATGGGAAAACTGTATTTCTGTATCTTTGGATGGAGCTCCAGCTATGCTGGATCATATTAATAGTTTTTCGGCTTTCGTAAAAAAATAACCCAAATATTGAAGTTACTCAATGTATGATCCATCGCCAGGCCCTTATGGTCAAATATTTAGAACCTACACTGGAAGCCGTCATGCATGATGTCATCAAGATTGTAAATTTTATCAAGGGACATGCACTAAACACGCGGCTATTTCGTGAATTATGTCAGGACGGTGAAGCTGAATATACGGACCTACTTTATTATACAGAAGTAAGGTGGCTCTCTCGCGGAAATGTACTAAATCGAGTAAAATTTTTATGGTTGATCAAAAAAATATTCTCGCAGATAAGTTTAAAAACTCTTCCTGGGTTGCATATCTTGCATATTTAGCGGACATTTTTGAGAGTATAAATATATTAAACAAAGAATTGCAAGAAAAGAATATTAATATCATTTTAGCGATAGAAATAGTGTCAGTGTTTGGATTAAAGCTGCAATATTGGAAACAGAAAGTAGAACAGAACAAGATAACTTCTTTTTCAAGGTTAGCTTTCTTTTTGGAATATTGCGAAAATATTACTTTTGCTGACATCAAGGATACAATTGTACGACATCTTATCAAACTCAGAAAGAGGTTTTCAAATTACTTTCCAGATCTTGATACTTGGATTGTAGATCCTTTTAAATGTGAAATTGCTATGATACCAGAAGAACCTTCAGGTTTGGCAGAAGCAATTCTTGAACTTCGATCTAATACTGAAGCACGTATTCAATTTGAGAGTAAACCAAATCTGTCGTCTTTTTGGATGTCGAAAGCTGCAAAGGCTTTCAAAATTGCACATGAAGAGGCAGTTAAAAAATTGCTGCCATTTGGAACAACATATTTGTCCGAACATAAAAACGAAGAACAGAAATCGATTAAATCGACTGTGTTCAAATCGCTCTTACATCAATTTTGAAGCAATTGTATCGAACATGAAACAACATCATTTCTCCAAAACGTGAAAACGGAAGATTGTTTTCAATTATTCTTTTTTTTGCAAATTTTTTCAATTCTAATTTTTGTTTGTACCACCATTATTATTATTATAATTTGTTCCAATACCCCAAATTGTCAACCCTCAATTGTAACCCAATGGGTTTCAATTTGTTATATATATTACTTATATTACATTTATTACCGTTATGTATTACTAGGTATTACATTGATAAATTTAATAAATGATGTTTAAATTAAATTTTTAGTTATTGTTTTTGTTTATGTCTGACAGTCCAAACTTCCCATCCTTGCCGACATAAACAGGATTGTTTAAACGAGGGTAAATTGGCAACAGAGGGCGCTAGAATTAAGCTTTTTTTGATTTTATCATTAATGTTGTTGTTGGCTTTAGATTTTTTTTAATTTATTAACTAAATTGTTCGTTTTTTGATCGCCTGGAGAGATTTGGGGCTCCAGAAATATAAATAATTAATTTTGAATTGAAATTTTGTGAAATTAATAAAAAATAATAAAATAATTTAGTGTATTTTAAAATTATTGTGGAAAAAACCAATAAATAAAAGAAATACGGTGTACAACAAAAAAGTGTACAAATAAAAAGGAAAGTGATTTGTGTTTGATTTTTTTGTGCTTGCAGTCCTACATATAATATTTGCCTTCTTTGTAGTGTTCTGTAATCCCAATCGGAGGAACTGACGACTCATTTTTTCGTGTTGGTTCACCCCTCATACAGTCCACAGTCGAACAGTTTTCTTTTCAAAATTATCATGGGGGGCTATAATATGAAAGATGCTAAAAAGAGGCGATTTCGATTTTTTTTTGCTCTTCGCCATGGGGTAATATCAACTTACCCAAAAATATTTTGATGTAATGATTAAAAAAGTTCCCCTACCGCTGCCTTAGATGTTTCTACACTTGTGCGGAGCAAAAATATGGAGTCACTAGTCCTTATTTTTCTAGAAACATAGTATTATTATTTATTATTATTATTTAGAAACATGTTATTAAAATAAATATAAAAATTCAAATTCATACAATTGCTTACATAGATTGGGGTACCTACACTTTTGCTATGCACTGTACATAGAACTTGAATAAGCATGCATGGTATAAAATAAATCGTCTAAGTATAGTGACTATATGTATATTTGATTCTTAATTTTAAAATCTCAAGTATTTAAAGTCGTAGAGCAAAATTTATTGCAGAAAAATAAATAAATAAATAACAATAAATAATTAGTAGTAAATTAATTATAATAAATAAATAAATAATAATAAACAAATAAATTATAATACATACATAAATAATTACAATAATAAACAATAATTATGTTAAATATTAATATAATCTCACAAAGATTAAAAATTTCTTAAATTTTTTTTTATTTCATAAAGCACTTCATAGTTTTATTAACAAATCGCCGTTAATGGCGCTTAAAATAAAAACGTTAATTCCATGCTGGTGACATTAATTAAACGTTTAAACAAAATAGCGATATCCGCTCAACAAACAAAACAAAACAAAAAACGTACAAAGAAAAACCACTATTTTCATTTTTAAAGAGAAAAAACCCGTTATTTTCTCTCTCTCTTTAAAATATTAACTCTCTTTATTTTCCTCTGCCTATAACAGTCGACAGCTGTTTGCAAAAAGAAGCAGCATTCAGTTTGTTACTATTACGGACGTTAACGAAAGTGTGCTCTATAATAATTTTAATAAAACTGGCATAAAATAATGTAAACGTGTTAATAAATGAAACAAATACAATAAAATAATGTTAAATCATGTAAAGTTTTAATGTGTGTGCAGTGCTACAGAAATTAATACAACAAAATACAGTGTGTGTTACTTATTTGCCGGGTGGTGGTGAGTTTCTTTAATGATTTTTATTTCATCTGTTCGTGTGTATTATTTGCATGGCAACTTTAAGATTCGTTATTAATTTAATAAGTTAGTATTTATTTTATTATTATTTAATGGTTTTATTTGTATATTTCAATTCTGTGTTAATAAAAACTACAAAAAATATATTGTGCGCCGGTTGGCACAACAAATGTTTGTTTTGCCTGTCAGCTGTTTTCTTTACAGCTGCGTTGTTTACAAACTAAATAACAAAATGCTGTAGTGTTGCCAATGCTAAAATTAAAAAACACTTAAAAAGTATTTAAAAACGCGATAACAGAGTAAATATTTAAGAGGCAAGTAAATATTTAGGGGTTTTTAATGTATTCATTATTAATTGATTCAAATTAAAAAAAAAATTAATGTAAATAAGTTTATCAGTTCATCTCTTATATACTATTTATAGTAAAAACATAAAATAAAAAAAATTGTTTAAAAATATACATTAATTACTGAAAATTAAACTTAGAAAAGAGCACAGAAAATTTGTTGTCAACTCTTTTAATAAAATCCAACAGGCCGCCAGGGAAGAAGAAGAAGTTAGGGTCAAAAAAGTTGGTTGAAAACCAGCCTGAAAGTTTGATATCCTTGACATCAATGGATGATAGCTCTGATAGGCTGACAAGGATTGGAGAGCGAAATAGCCTCTATCTGCACCTCGCAAGAGATGGTCATTGACAAAGACAGCAGATTTCTGGCAAAAACTCTGAGAGTAAATAAAATTGCAATGAAAAGCTTCTCAATAAAATTTGTCATTCGGAGTCGACTTTAAACTGTAGGTCCCGCCACTCATGTATAAAATTAACACACACAACATGAGTAGTGTGAGAAGCTAGGATTGAAGGGCGCGGGCTTCTTGGGGACGATTGCTGTAGACTGTCTAATGGTGAAGGTATAGCACTGGCCATTTTATAGTCACCTTGCAGCAACTCGTTTCCTTGCCGTTCGCATCTTGAGATGTCCACAAACACTACTCCCTCTCTTCCATCTTCCTATAACCCATTTTCCTAAAAACCTGCACAATGCACTGCATGAGTAGGGGACATCCCCTGAGTGATGGTTTCACAAAAAAAAAATGGATAACAGTCTCCTCTTCCTCAGCGGATCTGCACCCATGGCAAAAGTCTTAAATGTGAGCTGCATTCTTTCCGCGTGCCTTCCCATAACACAATGACCTGTAAGCATGGCTACTGTGATTGAGATGATGTTACAACCAAGTTCGACAATTGCTTAGTGCGCCTTCTATCCATCAAGGGCCAAGTGAGACTAGCGGTGGAGCACAACTCGTCATTGACCCAGGATAGATTGGCGCCCCGAAAGAATTTCCACCCAATGGCCAACTTGACTAAGGTAAGTGGCATACCCAAGTCGACTAAAGATTATTCTGAAAGAAGTGCACCAGACCTGGCGAACTCGTCAGCCCTACAGTTTCCCGGAATGCTACTGTGCCCAGGGAACCAGACAAGTGAGACACTGAAGCACACAGAAATAACATTCCCTAACGATTCTGGAGTTATTCACAACGCTCGACAGAGATCTTATGGAGACGTGACTATCAGAGAAAATTGAGATGCGGGTGAAAGGAGCACCGTTGACGAGGATCCATTGAGCCTCCCGGTAGATGGCCATTACTTCCGCCTGAAACACACTACGATAATTCGGAAGACGGAGGGAAATCCAGTTACCCAAAGTAGACTCCGCCACTAACCCCATTATCGAGTTTACAGCCGTCGGTATATATATCCAGGATTTCCGGGGATGATCATGTCAGGGTCCCAGTCGTCCCTGCTCGGAATCAGAAAGTGTAAACCCCTGTCAAAATAATATTCAATGTTCAATGGGGCCACAGAATCTACCTCCAAAATAGAGGAGTAACCAGAAGAGACGATGCGCCAACGAGACAGGAGATTGAGTCTAGTCGCAGCAAACTTAGATACCTGCTTAGCGAGAAGCACAGTAGGAAGCCAGTTAAGCATTGCGGACAAGGTGCTGCTAGAGCACCAGTGATATGAATAGCTACAGACTTTCTGACCCTATCAAGAAGTCTGACATTGTGTAGTTTGTTCAGAGCAGTCCACCAGAAAGCAACACCATATAGCAGGTTGGGTTCGATGACTTCAGAATAGGTTAGGTTAGGTTAGAGGACGTGTACTTGTCAACTGTGACAAGTTACGCAATCTTTCCCTGAAAATAGTCCAATTGGAGTTTTTCCTATTCATCGGAAGGATCGTACACTCTATTAATAACTTGGAATTCTTATATTTTGAGAAAATGATATAAAATCTTCTGTAACAGACCAGATTCTGCATACTAGTTTTGCACAATATCCCTTACGCTATCAAAACACCTAAAATGACATTTAAAAAAACCAGAATATATTTTTTATTGCGTTGTTTTGGAGTATCGCGGCCAGAGAATTTATTGTACTGCCCTCAACGCAAACGCCCAGGTGTTACATCCGGTAATGCATTTAAATAGTTTAGGTTCCAAGTGGGCATTCCGTGATTTCTTCTTCTCATTACGGGGTCTGCGTATTGTACTCAAATCGTTCTTTATTCTAAAACAAGTGTTCTTTGAGTCCATTATGCTCGGTAAAATGATGATAACAATCCTCAGATTCGCGATAGTCTAATGCATAATACAAATGACGTCTTGTTGTATTTACACAACAAAAATTAAGATTGTTTTAAATCCGTTCGAATCGAAAAGAGTGTCCACCTGTCCCTTCTTTTTGCCAGGCACACCCTTTCACTCATTGGCGGCATTGGAGCCACTGCAAGATTTCCTTTGTTGAGCTTTGCATTCTAATCTCGCCTTACCCCCATTGGAGCTGAATGAGCAGAGAACATCCTGACTGTCAGAATACATACCATCCATGGTGAAAACTTTCCCCATGTGCCTTGAATATTTCATACAGGGACTGTCCTATTATACGTACTCAGTAAACCCCAAATTGATCTTTCTCTCTCTCTGTCTTAAAAAGGTACGTAGCAGCCAAATAAATCCTTTCACTCTTATTTTCTAGTCTCTCTGCGAAGCATTTACCAAAATCATAGACTTTACTTGAACTCTCTAGGGGACAGTTCAGAAAAAAACTGTCAGCCATTCAATTTGTCAGTTCACGATGCCGCTTGATTAATATCGTTTTAGACTTGTCCTTATTAACATAAATATAGTCTAAATGGTTTTGGACCTCACTACCTATGCAATGGGCTTAAATCCAACAGAGCATTAAAAGACTGGCATCATTGCCGCCACGGTTATATCAATGCAACCTCGCCTTTGTAACTGATTTAACTCCTAGAATGTGTTTACGAAACGCTTTATAGAGTGGACCATTGAAAAGCTAAATTTAAAATAAAAAAGATTTGAAATTTTGCCAAATTTGTTATATTGTTGTGAATTACAATTATTCCGGTTAGAAATGGAATATTATTTCATTCATATGGCTGCCGCGGTTGGCCTTATAGTACCTCATTCGATCGGCCAATTCTACACAAAAAAAATCGGTAATCATGGTGCGATAGGTGTCTCCGTTGACCACAATGGTTGCGCCGTCCTCATTTTCAAAAAAATACGCCGAACCAGACAGTCACTCGTGATGGGTGCATTGGACCACGTGTGGGTTTTAGATACATACAAACATAATTAGTCATTACAACCCTTCAGTCAGGATTACGACCTAGCTTCTCACACCACTTACTTTGTGTGTGTTAATTTTATACATGAGTGGCGGGACCTACAGTTTAAAGTTGACTCCGAATTACAGATTTTTGAGAGTTTTATTTACTCTCAGAGCTCTTGCCAGAAATCTGCTAAGAGGAAGTCGCAGGAGATATATTTTTTCATATTTTCGTTCTGATGTCTGACCTGGAGTTTGAACCATGGCCTTACGTCTAATAAGCCAACACACTACCTACTAGACTACGGCGACTTCAACTAACTGTTATTAACTATTACACGATGCGACAGTGAAAATACACCCGAGGATAGTCATAGTCTAAGTTATTTACAAGGTTGAGTAGAATTCAAACATACTTTTTTATTTTTCTCGAACCCTCCAAACTTGTTTTATTTGACAAAAACAGTTTTTTTTTTGATCTTTTCACACAAAATTATTGATTACCCAAATATGTTTGAACCAATTTTAAAAATTCAAAGTTTTTTAGAAAAGGGAGAGATTAGCCTTTAAATCGGCGTTTTTTTTTTTTTTTTTTTTTTTTGTCGAACGTCCCCGGCCTCACACTAACCCACCCTCACCCGACCGCGGAGGGCTCGTCCCCATTACGTAGGGACACGTACACACTACAGTCCGGACTATAGCGGGTTAGGGAAAAGTAAAGGCAACGACAACATAAATCAGCTACAGAACTTAATCAGAAGCTGAATAAAGCAACAATAAACCATAACTACCTAAGACAAGAACGAGAATATATTTTTTTCTATAATAATTTACAAATTAATGGCAGCATATAAGATACGTTTAATATTATAAACAGTACAATTAAAATCAATAAAATCATAATATAAGTTAAAATCATTACATAATCTACGAAAAGGAAAATTACATCCATAGTTTGTTCTATAAAAATCTAAGGAAAAAGGACGATAGTGCCGTGAAAATCTTGCTGGAATACTGAAATTTAGGTTACAAAGCAAAAACTCGGAATCGATATCACCTTTAACCAGATTATAGACAAAACAAACGCCTAACACAGCCCTTCTACGTTCCAAAGTTGAAAGTTTTATCAGACCTAATCTAGCATCATAAGATGGAAACCCATTGGCATAATCCCATCCTAAGCCACGTAAACAGAATAATAAAAACTGCTTCTGCACAGACTCCATTGAATCACTATGACAACGATAGTATGGATTCCAAATAACAGACGAGTACTCCAAAATAGGCCTAACAAGTGAAATGTATAGCAGTTTTGTTATATAAGGATCAGTGAATTCCTTAGCCCATCTTTTCACAAAACCAAGAACAGCCCAAGCCTTGCCAATCACCATACTAATATGATCAATAAAAGACAGTTTAATATCCAATAATACTCCCAAATCAAGAAATGAAGTAACAGTTTCCAAAGGGCAAGAATTAATCACATAAGTGGACGAAACTACGCCCCCGCGAGAGAAAACCATGCACTTACACTTTCTCAAGTTACGATCCATCAAATTAGTCCCGCACCAAGTTACAAAGCAATCAATATTTCGCTGAAGAACAGCCTGACCATGGTCATCATCAAAAGTATAAAATAATTTAACGTCGTCAGCATACATCAGAATATTACAATCAGAAATAGCACAAGGAAGATCATTAAGAAACAATAAAAACAGTAAAGGACCCAAATGGCTACCCTGCGGAACACCAGAAGTAACATACACAGTCTTAGATAATACATTCCTAAACAATACCCTCTGAGTCCTAAGGGAAAGATAGGAGCCCAGCCAACGATGAATAGTATCAGGAATACCGATCAATGACAGTTTATGAAGCAAAATTCCATGATCAACCCTATCAAAAGCCTTACTGAAATCAGTATAAATTACATCAGTCCGAGCCCTGGCAAGAAAACCCCTGAAAACATGTGTAGTATGTGTAAATTCAAGAAGATTACTGACAGTCGATCTACCTTTCAAAAAACCATGCTGGAAACTTATTTGTTATGCGTTTTGATGGGGTTAACTTGGAAAATATTATTTTTTTATTATTTTTACAAGTTTAGCTATTCTTAGTTGCAAAATCTAATTAAAAAATATAAAATAAGTGATAACTTTCTGAAAGTGCATTATCTTGTGAAGAGGTTAACACTTCGTTTGATCAAATCGGACAAAACTTACCGTCGTTATAATTTAAATAGTATAACAGTCGTGTTATATTTTTAATATATGTCATCTTATCAAATGAAGTTTCAGGTCAAAAATGTTCAAAAGTTTTGATGGATCTTGATTGTTTATCAAAAAATGTGACAATTTCACGTTTGAACGACAATCAGAAGCCATATATGTTACGCGACGGTTATAATTAAATGATCAATAGACTGAAAAAAAAGACTTCTAAAACCGAATAAAATATCAAGGTCAAGGGCATGCAAAGATCTCAAATCCGCTAATATTTGTGTTTTTTGCAAATATTATTATTTCTCTTTGTGCAAACATTGGCCAACTTCCGGTGGTCGCTCAAACCTGAGATTGACACATTTTCCGATAAACAATCAAGATCCATCAAAAATTCTGAAAATTTTTGAACTAAAAGTTCATTTGATGAGATGACATACTATATATAGAAAATATAACACGACTGTTAAATAATAACTACGCTAATTTTTGTCCGATTTGATCAAACAAAGTGTCAATCTCTTCACAAGATAATGTATTTTCAGGATGTCATCTCTTATTTCATATTTTTAAATTAAAGTTTGCTATTATGAACGGACAAACTTGATAAAATATGAAAAAAATTCGCATTTGTCAAGTTTACCTCATCAAACACAATGGCATATCAAGTCAAATAATATTTATATGTACATCGTTTTAAAGGCCCATCCCTCTTCCTTCTAATAAGGTTTAAATTTTGGGCATCGGTTCAGAAGTGTTTGTGTAATCAATAAATATGTGTGAAAATATCAAAAAAACTGTTTTTGTCAAATACAACAGGTTTGGAGGGTTCGAGAAAAATAAAAAAAAGTATTTTTGAGTTCTACTCAACTAACTGAACAACTTAGACTAGGTACACTGAAAAAAAGAATCAAGCCATCCGGGCTTGAATCAATCCATATCGGTCACAATAGTACGGTAAGTACGGTTTGGCTTGAATCAAGTACAAAAGAGTTGAATCAAGCCCGAATCAGCCAAGTACAAAAGTGTTGATTTTAGCGCGATTTAAGCCTTTTTGGGATCAAAGTGATCTCATCATGTATTTGGTTTAAGCATATTTTTTCTTGATTTAAGATCGAATTCGTACTTGATTCAAGAGAATCAGAAGTTGAAGTAATCCTTAAGCGCACTTGTTTCAAGAATTATAAAGTTGATTTAAGCTAGATTTCGTACTTGAATTAACTTATAAATGGGATCGAATTGACGCAAATCGTACTTTATTCGAGCACAATGAACTTGATTTAAGCCCTAAATTATACTTGATTTAAACCTAAATTTATCCAAAAACGAGCTTGTTTCAAGAAATTTGAACTTGATTTAAGCTCGAATTCGTACTTGATTTAATCCTAAAATCGATTGATTTGAAAAAAATGCAAGTCATCTACAAAAAAAAAAAAAAATGCAAGTCATCGACCGGAATAATCCAAGTCATCTGCCAAAGAAATGCAACTTGCGAAAAATACGACATTTTGTTGGATATATATTGTATAAAACACATGAACTAAATGAGAATTATTACAATTTTTACTTTTGAACTTAAAACCCACAATTCCATAACTCAAATAACAAATAACTCAAAATAACACTTTTTTAAATAGATTTGAGCTTTTTAGTGTTGATTTTAGTAATATAAGGTTTAGTTTTTCACATCAATCCCGTTTTTTGCTTGTTTTAAGCAAACAATAGCCAAAACGGGCTTAATTTTTCAAGCACGTTTTTTGGCTTAAATTGAGAATAGAAAAGTTGTTTTTATCACGCCGTTTTTCTTTCTGTGTAGTTACTCGGGTGTATTTAATTTTTTGTATTTTGTCACATAGTGTTATTAACTATTACTCTTATATTAACTAAGTTAATCGATTATTTTTATAATAACTTAAGCTTTAATCGATTAAAACTTGTCCTCCCCAAAAGCTAAAACTAGGGGTTAGGAAATAACAACAAATTAACAAATCACGTAAAATATTATTTTTTTTTAATCAATTTTACGTTACGTACGTTAAAGTAAACCTAATTTCAACTGTATTCTGCTTAAATTATTCCCCTTAAATCATACTAAAGACAATGGTTGTCCTCTTCATGCACAGGAGATTTAAATAAACGTCTAAGGACGTGGCTTAACATTTTCCATTTCATTCGTTTCTAGTTTGCAGCATTCAAATAAATCCCTCCATTGTTCATCATCTTCTTCTTCTGCTCAGTGAGTTTTTATTGTTTCATATACGCAGAGCACAATCTGTCAATCAATCACCTGTCAACTTGGCCACACTCACAATATGGGAGATACACATCGACTATACACAGTCATCCATCCATCCATCCGTGCTACATTATCCCAACTATAGATACATTGCAAGTGTATTAGTATTTTGTATCTTGTTTCGTTAAATGGTGGCAGCAACAGTAGCAACAACAGCAATGAGAATCGTTATTGTTCGTCAAGCGTCCATTGTTTTGCTTCATTTGATGTTGAATCGTTTGTAAACGAAATGAAATTCGTTTTCAGGCGAGAGAGAAATCCATCAAAAAATTATTCCTTTTCTTCGTGAACTCTCTTCGCTAAAGTGCGCATATGCTGAAATTTTGATGGACATTGATGTTTAGGTTCCTGAAAAACACGTCCATCTATGAGATACTTTTTTTTTCGTAATATGAGATTTTAAAGGGTGGGAGTTTTGTTTACGTTTTTTCTCTTGGAATACGCGGATTACAAATAAATTTTAATAACGGCAGGTAGGGCCATCTGAGTTTCTCTGGTTTCATATTCAAGAGCTGGGCAAATTTTGTTAAAATATATTTGAGCCCTTCCGTCAGGATTTTGACCTGGCTTCCCACACCATTTACTTTGTGTGTGTGTTAATTTTATACATGAGTGGCGAGGCCTTCAGTTTATGTCGACTCCGAATGACAGATTTTTTAGAGAAACATTTCATGGGAATTTTATTTACTCTCAGAGTTTTGGCCTGAAACCTGCTGTGAGGAAGCCGCTGAAGAAATACTTTCTTCATATTTCGTTTTGTTAGAGACGTCTGTCCTGGGGTTCGAACCGAGGCCTCAAGTCTAATAAGGCAATACACTACCTCCAAGACTACGGCGACGACATGAGTACCTATAGAAACTCATACTGTGTGTTTTTATTAAAATTTTTTGCACTTTCGTGTAGCTTCTATTCAACTTTGGCCAGAGTTGCTGCAATATTCTGTCCGCAGCCGAAACCGGCGTTGATAGCATTCATAACTGCGTTGTCATTTGGCAGGTCTTCAAAAAGATTCTAAATATAGACAATTCACCGAAGAGTTCGCTGTTTGTGACACGACTGGCCTGTTCATCCATTGTACTACAATAGCCTAGAATGCAACTATGTCCCACCAATTAACATGAATGTCGTACTGCTCTGCTATCTCATTGAATGACTTGCGACAGCCATAAAACGTGTTGGAGTTTGTTACGATAGAACCCAGTGCTTTGGTAAACATCTGGCAATCAGAAAGTGTGCTAAATTCTTTCCAGATGTATTTTCCACAGATATAATGATCCAGAAGTCGCCACAGTCTAGTAGTTAGTGTGTTGGCTTATTAGACGTAAAGCCCGGTTTCGTATCCCAGGTCAGACATCAAAACGAAATATGAAAAAAAAAAAATATTTATTCGGCGACTTCCTCTCAGCAGATTTCTGGCAAAAACTCTGAGAGTAAATAAAATTTGCCATGAAAAAGTTTCTCAAAAATCTGTCGTTCGCAGTCGACGTTAAATTGTAGGTCCCGCCACTCACATATAAAATTAACGCACACAACATCAGCGGTGTGAGAAGTTAGGCCGTAATCCTGACTGAAGGGTTGTAATGGCCAATTATGTACTTATGTATAATGATCCAGTAGTCTTATGCAGTGAGTTATGCCTACCGACTTCAAAATAATTTCATTGTCCAGAGTTTAAATCAGTTTCGAAGTAATTGTGAAAATCTGAATGTAGTCCTTAACGAGTTGCGATAAACATTTTTTTCCGGAATATACATGTGCTGAACTTCTTTGAGAAGTCATAGTGTGTAATAATCGAGAGTCAAAAATTGAATCCGTGCCACTATTCAGTCGCTCAAAGATGCCGACTTGCCGTTATAACAAAGGTCCAGCGGACGGAAGCGTAAAATTATTTCCATCATATGAGGTTAAGTTTAGTTGTTCTGCTTAGGGATTTTCATTATACCAGGCATATGTTAGTTAAGGTAGGTCATCCTACGTGCCAGACTATATTTTTTCCAACATATTTGTTGCAAAAGAAAGAAGGCATTTCGCTAGCTTTCCTTAGGGCATGTTCCATCCTGCTCCTAATAAGATACACAAATGTGGCCGATATTATTACAACTTTAGCATCTGCATACGCAAAATCTCCGCAGCCAATCTGCATCAAGATTACTAGCAACTCCTTGATTGTAAGATTCCACAGCAGGGAGAGAGTAACTTACCCTGCGGAGTTTCGCTTTCTAGTCACGTTCTGCATATCTAATCTGCAGCAACATCACTAGCAACCCCTTCATCATAAGATTCCAAAGAAGGGCGAGAGCATCTCACCCTGTGGAGTTCCCCTGTATCCATCGTTCTTATAGATCGTTCTTCTACAAAGTAATTTTGATATCCAGTTCACCATAGTATACTGTACGCCCTCTCTTTTCCCTTATATAGCACCTAGCTTCACGTTATTAAAAGTCCGCTAAATATTTAGAAAGGCAGCCAAGGTAATGCTACTATTTAAAAAGAATTTGAGTGTAGTTAAGAAACTGAAATTGAACTGAAAGTACGCAACTAAGCCGTTCAAATAGCACTAGGAGTTTCAGTTGATAAAAATCCGTCATATCCAACGAGAATTCAAACATATCAGCCAGTGTATTGAACAGAAGTCGCTGAAGTCTAGGAACTAGTGCGTTGACTTATTAGACGAAAGCCAGTGGTTCAAACCCCAGCTCAGACACTTTGGATAAAACAAAATATGACATCCTCTTTGCAGTTTTCTAGCAAAAACTCTGAAAGTAAAATAAAATTGCCGTGAATAGTTTCTGAAATTAGTCATTCGGAGTTGACGGTTAAATGTAGGTGTAGGAACTCATGCATTAAACGGCCATCAAACGTTTGACGCAATAAATCGATTGTGGCATGAGACGTGTGGCAAGTTGCACCATCCTGTTGAAACCAAACATCGTACAACATCAATATCATGAAGAGCGGGTACAAAAAATCATTTATCATGGTGAGATAGGTGTTTCCATTGACCGTAATGGCCTCATTTTCAAAGAAATATGTGACAATGATGCCTTCGCTCCACAGGCCGCACCAAACAGTTACCCGTAATGTGTGCATTGGCTTCTGTAAGACCACGTGTGGGTTTTCTGAGACTTAAATACGGCAATTTTGCTTATTAACGTACCCACCAAGATGAAAATGAGCTTCATCCAAAAGGATGATTTTTTTTTTTTTGGCACAATCGACATCATCGTGCAGTTTTTCGCTGGTCCATCTAGCGAAGCGAAAACGAATCGGATGGTAATATGGCTTTAACTCTTGAACCATTTGAACTTTGTAAGGCATCATACCGAAATCTTTACGCAAAATTCGATATAAACTGGTGCGTGAAATGTTCATTTCTTGAGAACGATGGCGAGTTGATGGATTCTTACGCACACTTTCAGCCACAGCTTCGATATTTTCGGGTGTACGTACTGTATGATCACGCTCACGTCTTGGCGCATCAGCAATGAAACCAGTTTAACTAATTTTAGCAATAAACTTGTGTATACCGGGCACTGTGGGCCATTCTTTGCGACTAAATTTTGTACGACAGTTTCGTGCAATTTCCGATCAATTGTCTTTGTTTTGGAGACAATTTTCCAATAAATCCCAATGTTGTTCAAGCGTAAATCGATTCATTGCGGTCAATGAAGATACATACATAATTGGCCATTACAACCATTCAGTCAGGATTACGGCCTAGCTTCTCACACCGCTCATGTTGTGTGCGTTAATTTTATCCGTGAGTGGCGGGACCTACAATTTAACGTCGACTCCGAACGACAGATTTTTGAGAAACTTTTTCATGGCAAATTTTATTTACTCTCAGAGTTTTTGCCAGAAATCTGCTGAGAGGCAGTCGCCGAAGAAATATTTTTTTTTAATATTTCGTTTTGATGCCTGACCTGGGATTAGGGTTGCCAGATTCCGATTCGCAAAAAGCTGGACATCGGGTTTTAAAAAGCTGGACAAAACAAAAAAAAAGCTGGACATAAAAAAATACTGAGAAAATGTTAATTGTAGCTTAGTCCGTGGACAATGTTGTGGTAAACACAAACCTGCTCCGCCTTGGAGAGTTGTGTTTAAATTTTTGTCTCTGCTGGGACTACAAATTCTGCGACATCTCCATTTAATTATGTTTTTTTGTGTTTATCAAGCGAGCGGCTGCCTTCATATTTGATTATAATGTCTCTTTGGCACAATTTACACTCTGCCGTGTAATTATCTTTTTTCTTATCCAATTAGCATATTTTGCAAACTCTTTCCATCTATCACAGAAAGTTGTGAGACGTCTTTTTGATGGACCAGCTTCTTCATCAATATCCATTTCAAGATTTTCTGCAAATTATTTTTATTATTTTCATGTACAAAAAAATAAAAGCTGTACGTAAAGAAATTGACTATCGCTCGCAATAATATTTATTATGACATCAGCTGTTCAAGTGTTGAGACATGTTGTCAGTGATGATAGAAGAGCGAAATCATAACTTAGTTGTATAACAAATGTACAATCAGTGTTGGCTAACATGATTTGACAAAGATAAAATGAAAATTATTGCCCAAGTTATTGCAGTGTACTAAAAAATTTCTATTTAGCTGGACAAATTAAATTTTAGCTTGAAACTGGACAAGCATCAAAAAAGCTGGACAATCCAGCCAAGTCCAGCCAGGCTGGCAACACACTACTTACTAGACTACGACGACTTCAGTGGAGATAATATACAGAATTTTGTGACAGAGGAGAATGATTCCAGATTCGAAATAACCAGTGGTTCAAATTTAAACCGATACATGGACCACCCAATATAAAAAGCTTGTTAAAATCGATTGTGGAAGTCTAAACGAATTTACATGTCTGAACTGAATAAAGGCATTCTAACAAGGACTTCAGTTTAATGCAAAAATAAAGGATATTTCTTAATAACCAACATCCTACCATACATACTTATGCGCTTACATAGAAAATCATTGAAATTTTCTTGCACTGTTGTAACGAGAACAATTTTCCATGTCAACATAATGAAAGACAATAATGTCTGTTGGCAAAGTGTAACGTGGGGAAGGTGGTGTATACGATGTTGGTTTTTTGTTAATATTAAAACATGATATTGTCGTTGTCATTATTTTTAGTTTACGATCTGTATCGTTAATGTGATGTGCTTATTTCTTATGGAAAATTAAAATAATACCAACTGATTTATTGTCATTTTGTCATAATGTGCTACTGCTACTGCCTGTGCTACACTTCATACACTTTACTTGCAACCAACATGGCTTAGATACTTATTCATTTATACGTTCTATGTAGTACTACCCCCAGAAAGACGACAAGAACTGCTTATAACTAACAAATATCGAGTTGAGTCCAAACTACAACCCACACCAATGAAAAAAAAACGAGTGAAAAAAAACCAAAAAGAAAAACATCATGTTTGAAATATAGCAACAACAACAACAAAATCAACCCGATTCAACCCACCCTCTGAGTTGTCATAAATCTATCACTTTTAATGGCCGCCCTGCACATAATTTTATGCGTTTTATGCAACACAAACCCAAATACAGACGCACACACACACACTTTGCCTGTGGATGGTATGTATTCGAATGGTATGAAAAAGGAAAACAAAAAAAAAGAAGAATCCTGGTAATTGTAGTAAATTTAGCCCCTGCCATCAACAACATTTACCAGGAGCAAAAAAAAAAAAGCACAAGCAACCACCAGTGTTCAAGCTTGGCAAGAGAAGCAAAGCAAAGCAGAAGAAAAAAAAAGGCAACGAATATCTCCGAAGACTCACAAATTTCATAAAGTGGCAATTCAATCAATCAATTTTGACATTTTCTTATTTTGCCATCCTTCGTTCTATCGTTCGTTCATTTGTTTCTTCATTTGTTCGTTGGTTTGTTCAATCCACCCTTAAGCTCTAACATCACTTTAATACTTAGCTACTGTTCATGTTGGATGCTGCTTGTACAACAATGTTTGATTGTATGTGTTGAGATGTTGCCACACACTGTTGATTGGGTTGAGTAGCATTTTGACTGTGTAGGCGTCGGTTTGTTCGTTTTGGGTTATTCAGTTGAGTTATCATATATTATGAGCACCACCACCACCACCAACAACAACAACAATAACTATGTTAGCAACGGTAAACATATTTACCGTTATACTCACGTACACAATCAAAATTTCGTTTCCGTTTTAATACTTTCAGTCAGTCATTCATTCACATTCATTCACTCATTTATTGTGTGTGTGATTTCTATTCCCTGTGATGGAAATCAAAAATAGAAATAAAAGCCATCACAGGCTAAAACCTGATGAAATGATAGAAACAAAATGTTGGCTGTTAGCGATTTTAAATGGTACGCTATAAAGGCTTATAAAAACGGATAAAAGGATTATTCTTTGTTTAATGCAAACAAGTTTCAGAGGATAGGACTCTACTTATAAAGTGCATTGTGTTGCATATGTTGAATATAAATTGAGGGTGAGTTTGAACAGTGTTTAAGGACATTAAATCTGAACCTATTCCTGTCACAGAGCTTCTACTGCATTCTGTTGCTAAATTAGTTTCTCAAACGCATTCCGGGATGAATTATTATGAATCGCCAGAATGTGAGGAGTTATATTTCTCTTCGATTAGTTACAGGGAATTAGCCTTACTTTCCATATCTTTTAAAAGTGCAAAACATATTGCTTTTGATTTTTCAGGGTTATTAGCCCCACAAGTAACATGATCTTATTTGAAAGGAAATTTCTGGCAAAAAGTGGAGTAATATGTTTGTGTTGCCTGTGGATTCTCTAGTCAATTCTCTATACTATTTCACTGGGAACTGTTACAAGAAAAAGGCAAAATTTATATTGAGTTAAAACCATAGTACTAAGGCTGAAACCGATAGGATTTGTGATATGATTTTACTTCAAATGGTTAGCGAACGGAGGCAGTCTTATCCGACTTCTTATTTCTTAGCGCTTACTTCCTTCCTTCATTCAGAAAGGAAGGAAATAAAGTCGCCGTAGGCTAAAACGTAGTGTGTTGGCTTATTAGACGTGAGGCCAAGGTTCAAACCCCAGTTCAGACATTTGAGAGTAAATAAAATTGCCATGAAAAATTTCTCAAAACATCTGACCTGCTTTAATCTGCAGGTCCCACCATTCACGTATAAAATTAACCCACACATAAGAGGTGTGAGAAGCTGGATCGTAAACCTGGCTGATGGGTTGTAAAAGCCAATTATGTATGTACGTTATGAGGAAATACAGAATGCTTGAAATGCAGAATTACATAATCTAGGTAGATCTAACGCATTACTCATAAGACTAAATTTTTGTCAGGGCTCTGTGCAAATGTGTTCATTTCTCTTTTGCCTATGTGCGAAGTCTGTCAAAAAACATTTGCAGATCAGGAAAAGAATGCTAATATATAATGTCTGCAATCGTTCAAATTAGTACTCGTGTAGATGACGCGTCATTTATATTGTTGTTTCTATGCCTCATCATCAAATTGTAATGAAATTGTATGAGGTTACCGTTGTATTTTGCTCTAAAGACTCTTCTTGGCCGTTATTCTATGTGCAGGGCCCTTTGCTATCAATAAAGAAGTTTACGTTTCTATTCAACATAGTTTAATATTTTTCTACGTCTGTTTTTGGTAATATAACTACAATACTCCAGCAGTAAAGATGCTATTGCGCAGCGATTCAAAACTCAAAGAAGTAGAAAAAATTTTCGTCATGATCTTCGAATTGTAAAACTATGAGTTGTCAAGCAATGAAAAATGATTCAAAGTTGAAGCCTGTTAGCTGCCTGATATCATGAGAAGGCCTGTCAGTGTCTCCTTTTGAGAAAGACTAAGCTCCAACCAGAAAAGTTTATAACCAGTACAGACAAGGGGTCGTTGTTTCCAGGTAATCATCCTGCCACCTGCTACAGTAACTCTATCATCAGCTTACCTGCAAAAAACTTAAAATGGAAACAAAGAAAAGCATAATAAAAAGATAGGAGAGATGGTTGGGACAGCCCTATCTGTGTTCATTAAAGCAATGCAAGGTGAACGAAAACAAATCGATTTTGTTGTGCGGCGTTAGTGCGAGTTATTTCCGATATTTTGTTATTTGTAGTCTTCCTAATCCAAAATGCGTTTCATTATAAACATAGCTTCCCAACTTCTACGATTTATATGCAGCTGCTTGCTGCGCCAACTTATCTGGCAATAGACAGTTAGCGCCTACATTCTACTAATACTGTTGCAACCGATTTCTTACAATTTCTCCTGCAAGAGTTTCTACCAAAGTGCAGCTTCATAGAGTGTGCAGTGTATGTTTTTAGGTTGACACTTTTCGATTTGTTCTAGATTGCCTGTTCAAATTTCACTCTTGGTTTCAGTGCACTCGTAACATACAGAGTTATTGCTCGCTACCACTAACTGAGGTTTCGGTTCTACACAACTTAATACATTTTAATACCGAAAGTGTAACAGTAGGGTCCTTGAAAACTATAGCGTCCTTTCCTGAATGCACAGGGGTGAGGCGGTGTTGAAAATGTCAGTACTTTAGTACTTTCTTTCAGTACGTTACCATTTTAAAAATACCACAGAGAACGCTTGACGAACCGTAATGTAATTTCGGCAAGTAGTTAATTTGCTCTTCATATGCTAAAATAATGTTCCGTCGACGTTTGACTAAACGGGGCCCTTCCATTCTGTTACTTTCCGAATCAGCTGTTTTCGTTTTGTATATGAGAAACATGTATAAGTCGTTAGTTTTTCTATTCCATTCCTTACGTGTTTAAATATAAATAAATATATTTTTACAAAAGTACCATTTGATGCAAAAAAGTACTCTTTCAGTTATAGTTCAGTATCATTTCAAAATTTCAATTTGCGATGAGGGTGAAGTATTTGAAGTTATACTTACGCCTAATGACAGACTTATAACGCTCTCGCTCTAATATCGTTAGACGAAGACTATGATTACACACGTTTATGGCTTTTAGGATTGCGTACTAACTCACTGGACCAACGAACACATCTCTTTTTCCTAAGGAAAGATGCAGTTTGTTTGCACTTGTTGAGACTAATCGAGTCAGCTAAAGAATTTTAAGACTTAGAAGCTTCGGAATCCCTTATTTTACAATATTAAAATAAATAATAGATTTATGAAATAAACACAGAAAGATTTCATGGGTTTTACGTCTTAAATATTACTATTTTTTAATTATTACGAAAAGAGTACGTAATATACTAAGTTATTCAGTCTTGAGTTTGTCTAAACCTTCACTAATACCTTCAGTAGCGTACTTTTGTAACCAATAGAAGAAATTCTAAAGCATACAAAATAAATAAATTGTATTTAGAAATAAATTCATGCTTCCTTTCCGCCCCCCTTCTCCCTACACAATAGCAATAAAAGGAGCAATTCCCCAATGAAAACATTTTTAAGAAGTATTGGTGAAGAAAATATATTTGAAATGAAACAGAAAAAATGAAAAAGAAAAGGAATAAGAAGAAAACGGAAACCGTCATTTATGCCAAAACTTTAAGTAATTCCATCATTCATTCTTATTTTTAATTCCTACTCACCCTACGTATTCGTTAAACTTGCCATCATTGTAAGGCTTTGACTCTATTGCTGCTTGGAGTTGGCATTTTAAATATATTTTTAATTGCCCTTCCTCCCTCCCCCGGAACACTTCAGATCTCTTGATTTTACTTCAAAACAGTTGGTTTCATTACCGTCATTCATTCGCATTCAAAAAACCAAAAATTCCAAGTGAAATAGTCCTTCACAACTGTGTTAACGCTGCTGCTATGCCATGCCATTGCTACTGCTACTGCTACTGTGCTGTATTGTGCGAACCCCCCCTAGAAACATTATTTTTATTTATTTCAGTTTTGTTTGCTGTTGTATTTTACATTTTATTCCTTCATTTCTTTTACTTTTGTTTTGTTTTCATATTCGATTTATATTTTTCTTTGTTTTTTCTTTTGTTGTTGTTGCTGTTTTTTTAATCCTTAAACATTTTCTTCGTATAGAATTTTATGCGTCCTCCTTCTCATTATCGTTCGTTATGATGCCAATTTTCAATAAATTTTGAACAAAATAAGACGCCATCTTTTGAGTGGCCTCAGTCCCCAGTACCCCTCTTTCTGTCTCCCGTGCTTTGTAAATGAGCATTTGAAGGAGTTTAGGTAGATGCAGGCAAAAAAAGGAAAAAAAAGCACAACTTTTGTATAACAAAGCATCATTTCCTTGATGTTTTTGTGATTCCTTTGGGGATTCATTTAGATTTCGTTGATGTTGATGTTCATGTTGTTGTTCTTGTTATTATTTGCTGCTGTTGCTTCTACTTCCAAATTCCACTTTTGTTTCGTTTTTATTTCTTATTCTCTTCTTCTTATTTAAAATGATTTTGATAAAGGATTTAAATAATGAGATAGAACAAAAGGTAGAGAGAAATACAATTAAAGTTTCTGACTTCTGGGCGAATCCATAATAAAGTGAAAATAATTGCGCAATTTCTGGCTTTCATTTGCTAAACTGAAATATATTTTCTAATCAAAATTTACAAAAAAGAAAATAAGAAGAATTAATTTCATTTAAGAATTATAGAAATAAATTGTAAAGTTAATAGTGAGCCTTAAAATAATTGCATGATGATAGCAATGCTGCCGGCCTCAATCCGAAAAAAAATTTTAAGCTAATTTATGACCTCAAAAGGACACACCGCACTATTGATCAAATCCACAGATTCGTACAAGTCATATCAAGAGCATTTGATAGCGTTTGATATGAAGGTTTAATGAGTGAGTTCAAACTAAATATTGCAGATAATATGGCTAAGCTACAAATAAGATTGGAAGTTTATATTACAGTTTGAAAGTTTGTGCTCCCCAGCCGCTTAATTTTCTTTAGCATAAGACGACTGCTATTTCCTATTGCTCACCTCGGACTTCCTTTTCCGTGCCGAATGGGCTTTTTGGTTGGAGCTCTTTTCTTGACAGAAGATATGGCTGAGATGCATGTCTTATTCATACCTAGAGTAGCTTTACCTTTTCTCTTAGGATTCTGCCTAGAGTCTCCTGTGTGTAGATTAGGATGCTGCTAAGGCTGTTTACGGTGAGGAGGGGAGCTCTTTCTCTTCTTAGGTGTTTTATAGGAGTTCTTTTCTAATGGAAAACATTTTCGCTGGTTGCCATCGTTGTGTAGCGGACAGTCGGTTTTTTTTCATGAGTTTAGAGCAGAGATCAGCAACGAGTATTCAAAACGATGAGTAGATTCGAGTCATACTTATAATTTCAGCTACTTATACGCATTCATACTTATTTTAATATCATACTCATACTACTCAAATTCAAAGTTAGAAATACTCATCGTACTCATACTTAACAATACGCACGATGTTGTTGATTTCGACTCTCCATGATTCAACATAGTACACACGAAGCACAAAATAAGTATGATTCGAGTACGAACACCACAATACTCGCTAGAAGGTTGTGTGTGTGCTTTGCTTGCTGTCTTTGGCTTTTCTTTTCTCTTCTTTTGTAAATGCAACAATAACTACTACTGTAAATTTTGATGAATGATTCGAGTGACTCGAATCATTCGTAAGTATCATAAGTATTTTTCTAAATTTATTAATCTGAATGAGTAGGCGTATGAATCAAACAATGAATCGAATGTTGTGAGTTTGATGTCAACGTTGTACTCATTCTCATTGCAACCTATACTTATAAATCAATGTTGTAGCGAGTACGAATGAATCAGTGTAGTTGAATTTTAATACTATTGACTCACTCATGCTCAAAATTTCATAAGTACCTATGAGTAGCAAAAATACGATTCATTGCTGATCTCTGGTTTAGAGATGCTTCAACTGACTTCACCTATCATTTTGTTGGCTTCTCTAGCTGATATTAAGGCTTTATTTTGAGTCTCACTTATGCACCATGCAAGGTCTCGAAAACGATAAAATAGGCCACACGTTGAAAGCCTACCTTGTCGAATTTGTTTACAATATAGCGACCATCCCATCTCATCCCATAACTTTCACTAAATAAACTATTTCAGATGCAATGTATCGGGTCTTTCTTTAACCACTTCCTATCTATAAATAAAACAAAACGTCTCTGAGATATCAACGACATTTATTTTTTTCGTTTGAAAGACCTATTGTGTCATTATGCGCTTAAATTTTCCATAGCTCTGGCGCATGGAGTGAATTATTACGACTTTTAGAATTATTCGCTTATACCCTGCGACTTAAGAAAACTTAACAAGAAAAAGTCTAACGGTATCAAATCGCACGATTTCGGTGGTCAGTTCACATCACCTCCCTATAAGATAAGTATGCCATAAAATCGCTTATGTAGAATATCCAATGTGGCATAGGCTGTGTGGCACATAGCGCCGTCCTGTTGAAACCACATGTGGTTGGTGTCCAGATGATGGCCAAAAAAAGTCGTTAATCATCGAGCTATACTTCTCGTCGCTAACAGTGATGGCCTAGCCAATGCAGTTCTCAAACAAATATGGATATGTACGCCGCCAGCTCGAAATCCAATGAAAATAGCGACTTTTTCGAGATGTACGGAACCGTCTTGTGGATTAGCATTGTCCCAAATTAGGCAATTGTTTTGTTCACGTACCCATTCATTAAGAAAAGTGGCTCACCACTGAAGATGTTTTTCGATGGAAATTTGGGTCAGTTGCCTACTGCCTCAGATTTACCGAACACACGTCGTTATCTATGATTGTTAAGCTTTAGTTCTTGACTCAGTTAAATTTGTTCGAGTGCAGACTCAAGTAACGATGCAAACTTCGCCAAGTCGTGGTCTGCGAAAGCACGAGTTCTTGTGAACGAAGGGAAATCGACTTTCTCGGATTCTCCTGTATACTCTCACGGACTACGGCGATGTTTTACGGCAAATCTAACGTTACTGAACTTGTCTCGGTAGGATGATTATGGTGATCGTGAAATGGTCGCGCGGTATACTGCTCAAATGAAAATGTAATGAATGAAATGTAAAATGAAATGTAATTTCATCGCGAACGGTTCGTCGTAGACAACAAGAAGCACATTTACTAAGACGAATAGCCAGAAAAGTGCCTTTGCTTAGACAAAAAAAATTTTAAAGGCTAGATTGGTGTTTGCAAGAAGTCATTCCAATTGGTTCGGAGCGGACGGTGAAAGAAATGGCGAAACATTTTGTGGAGCGATGAAACAAAAATAAATTTATTTGGAAACGACTGTTCGCTTTACAAAGAAGACGGTCAAGCAATATTATGGTCTTGGGTTGTTTCTCGTCGGTCCGATACATCAAATTACCGACACTATGATCAGATTCTTCTACAAAGATATCTTGGAAAATAAGACGTTGACCTATGCTGAGGAAAGTATGCCTTTTAGACGGACATTCCAGCAGGATAGCGATCCGAAGCATACTTCCAAGTTGGTAAAAGATTGGTTCCAAGATAATAATGTTACTCTTCTTGACTGACCAAGTCAATCTCCGGACTTGAATCCAATCGAAAATCTTTGGGGAGAGTTGAAACAAAGAATTGGAAAGGAGGTTTTTAAAAATAAGGATCAGTTATGGAATTTTGTTAAAAAAAAAACTTGGTTTTAAATAGCAGTAGAAATCTGCAGGAAGCTTATTGCCAGCATGCCAAAAGAGTTAACAAAATAATTGATAAGAAAGGTGGATGGATATACCGGCTTTTAACGAAACTCAGCCAATTTAGCAGAAAAAACTTGATTTTTTTTTACTTTTTTGCTTATTTTAACTAAAGTGCTTATACAGTAAGACCCCGCTTAAGGCGGGGGATACGTTCCAATAAGTTCCAGCGCTAAACGAAACAGCGTTAAACGTGGTAACTTAACACGTACATGTAAAATACAGTTGGAATCTTTATTCTGGACAGACTAACAAAAGAATGTTGAAAAATATACATAGAATACACCGTCGCTACCAACCAAAATCGGTGCACTGGTTGGTGAATGGCCGTTTCATTTGCATACATATAAAGCGTCCGCCAAATAACTTTTTTTTTTTTTGAAAATGCTTTAAAAAAAAAACTACTGAATATTTTCTGAAATTTCTTTTTTTATTTGAAAGTACAATCCTTCCGGTTAATAATGGAAAATAATTTCATTCAAATGGCTGCCTCGGCTGGCCATGCAGTAGCCTACACGATCGGTCCAATTTTTAAGCACATTATCGATTGTGTGCAGCTGTATTTCACCAATGGCTTCACGAATATTATCCTTTAAAGCGTCAATTGTCTCTGGCTTGTCGGCGTAACACTTATCTTTGACGGCACCCCACAAATAATAGTCCAACGGTGTCAAATCGCAGCTCCGAGGTGGCCAAACGACATCAGCTCTGCGGCTGATAATGCGATCTTCAAAAGCAGGGCGCAAAACATCGAGTGTAGCTTTGGCTGTGTGGTACGTAGCGCCGTCCTGTTGAAACCAAATGTTGCCAATATCCTCCTCTTCAATTTTTGTGAACAAAAATTTGTTCAACATGGCCCGATAACGATCGCCATTGACTGTAACGGCCACTCCTTGCTCATTTTCGAAGAAAAATGGACCAATTATGCCTCTGGACCAAAATCCGCACCAAACAGTGACTCGTTTTGGGTGCGTCGGCTTTTCAATGTATGCGTGCGGGTTTTCTGTGCCTGAGCTTCATCTGAAAAGATGATTTTTTTTGCCAAAATCGGCATCTTCTGTAAGTCGATCGCAGGCCCACTTAGTGTTGTTGTTGAAGCGTATACACAACCATATTCGTTCAGCGGAAGGATAAAACTAATTATCTGTCAAATCAGACATGAGCTAAGTGTTACTATTCACGAAATAAGCACTAGTTGAAAAAAAAAACGTTAGATGGCGGACCCGATACAACAAGTATCAGTAACAGTGTGCGATTTAGGGGAATCCCAATACTACCGCGTAATACTGAAACAGCGTTAAGCGGGGACTTACTGTAATTGTGTCCAATGTTTTTTGATTAATTTTCTTACTTTTTGAAAAAGGCGGAATTTGCGTTGATTTAAATTTCTATTCTGTGTAATAGACGTTCATACTAAATTCGTAATACTTTCTACTTTTATAAACATAAGCTGCCAGCGACGGTGTCATTTTGGTCAGGTCATAAGGTAAGGTTTTATTTCTCATATAAAATAAATCCTAACTAGGGTTGGCAATCCCGCTCTATATTTTCAATCCCGGGATTTCGGGATTTCATTTACCTAGTCCCGGGATTTTGGGATTTTAAAAAATTTGTTCTTGAAAGATATTAACATATTTCAATAAAATTAATAACATGACGCATCCAAAAATAGGTTTATAAGAAAGAATTTATTAAATTATAAGAAAATTAATTTTATTTTTAATTTTACACATTTTTAAATTAATTATAAAGAGTTAATTGTTGTTATAGATATATACTCTTTTGTTGATCAAGTGCGATATGTTATTATTTTTTATTATTTTTAAAATACGTTTTGAGGAAGCACAGAGCATTCAAAGTTTCATCGCTCAAACGACTTCTTATTTTAGTTGCGAAAAATCCAGCTGCAGAAAAAGCACGTTCAGACTCTACACTGGCTGGCTTAATAGTTATTAAAAAATCATATGCTCTTTGCAAAAAGTCACCACGGGTTCCTCCATTTTCAAACAAGAGCATTTCTCTCTGAATTTTTACACAACGTCTCACATCGAATTGCTATCCTCTGTAAATGTGCTTTTTTATAGCTTCATTGAGCTCGTCTGAAATATTTAAATGTTCTTCAAGAGAACAAGAAAGAGATTCAGATGAAGCTCAGAAGAATTTGAAACAATTTCGAAAGGTGCCTTATCTGAATCAGAAGGTGTAACTTCTGACTCAGAAGCTATTAGATGTGATGTAGCTGAACTTGAAGCATTTAGGCTTTCGAGTAACTCTACTATTAATTTGCGATATTTTATGGAAGAAGGAACCGTTACGAACTCTGTTTTGGATTCGGACTGAACATTTGTTCTACCATTGTGCAGATACTGAAGTACCCCACTGATATCTATTCTCCTTTGTTGCATGCGAAGGATGACGGCTGAATGTAGTTTTTGACTTATAACGTTGTTAGCATCTTTAAGTTTTTTTTTAACATAAAAGTTATGGCAACATCGGCTGTGAACAGATTAGCATCCCGACGGCAAAGGGAGGGCGTCAACTGTTGTTTTAACTGGGACAAGAGCACTAATGATTGCGGATACCATATTAATCTCATCTTTGGATAAAGCAAAATATTCACCTTCAGGTGGACCTATGTCTATTAAAGCCTTTTGTATACAATTTCTTAATAAATAAAGACGTTCCAGCATTAACAAAAGGTTGCTCCACCTAGTTTTACAGTCTTTTATTAGAGTTAGTTGCTTTCCAAATTCAGCCGTAACATAGTTTTGCAAGACATCGTTTTTTGTTGGCGATCGTTTAAACATCACTATTAATTTTCGCACCTTCTTGATCACTGCACCGCAATTGACCTCAGTAATATCACATTGGTATCCTCCATGTCTATGGCCATAATACAGATCAACCAATTCTTCGTTGACAGAAAAATTCTCATCCTCGTTAGTTTCTGAAAAATCGTCTTCTTCTTCTGATTCTTCACCCTCGTGGTATTGTTCATCTGTTTCTCTTTGTAAATCATGCTTTTCCTATAGCACAATTTAAGTGTTTACATCTCAGAAAAAAAAAATCGCAATTTGAAGTTTTGTTTCTAATTTCAGAGCGGTTAATGCATTGAAACAACAGATTCTAATTTCTGGAAATTCGAATTAGTGAGAGTTCTAATATACGATTTTTTTCATTGCGGCTTAAAAAGTAAAATCCCGGGATTAAGTGCTCAATCCTGGGATTTTGGAATTGTTAAAAACTGCGGGATCCCGGGATTTCGGGATCCCGGGATTCCCAACACTAATCCTAACGAAAAAGGATTGTCTTAATCTCTTTTCCTCGTTTCTCTGTCTCTTTTTAACAGGGCCAAGGCATGTAAATTTATGAATTATTATTGATTGGACTCAAGCGTATGTAATAAAAAAAAATGAAAGAAGTCTTGAAATCCTTTATGCAATTAAAAGTAAAATTAAAAACACTTTAATTCAACTCTCTTTCTCTCTCTCTCTTTCTCTGTCTATATATCTGCAAATCATCAGCAAACGAAAGCTGGCAGTCAAAACTTAAACAAGCAAAGCAAAAGAATAAAGTTTTCTGGTGATATTTATAACCATTATTTATGGCAATTGCTGTTTGTGATATTTTAAGTAATTTTTTTTTCCGACTTTTTTGTGAAAAAAAAAAAAATATGAAAACAAGACCCTTCGAAATTATTGTTTGAATTGTAGGGAAATTATAATAACGACAACAGAAACAACAACAGCAACAACTACATCAATAGCAGCAAATGAATTACGACATAATGAAACGATACGACTGAACTGAACAAAACTGAACGAACAACCGAATAAATGAATGAATGAGTGAATGAATAAACAAACAAAATGAGTGAATGAGTAAATGAATGAATGAATGAAGGCTAAATAATATTTATGCTTCCTTGTAGAGGAGCAACTCTAAATAACAGAAATGAAAAATAAGTTGATCCTGGTATGGTGGGGGATTCAAAAATTCCATTATTGGGTTGCTTTATAATTTTTTTGTTTTTTTTTTTTTTTTTTGGCATTGACCTCCTTCCCTAGTTGGGCCCCTCATGCAATGAGTATTGAAAATTCAAGGAATGTAAAGGAAGTTTAATATCCAAAACCCAGCTAACAAATGGCTAAGGAATGTTTTAATTAATATTAATTGAATGAAAACTAATTGAAAGGATTTTCATTTTTCTACGTTACCCACCATCCACAGTTGTCCTTTCGCATAAAATCCACTCATAATGTATGCAAATGATTTATGGGATTAATTTTCCTTCACAAACAACAACAACATCAACACCATCCGAAGGAAACCTTAAATGAAAAATACCAAAAAAATATCTGTTGTTGTTGTTGTTGGGTTCATTTTCCTCCTGAAAAACGAAATCATATGGAAAATTAAGAAAATTTCTTTCGATCAATGAAACAGGCATTTAATTCCCTTCAATAAATTACTTCAAATCCTTGTCACAAAGAAGACATTCACAAAAAATCTGAAAAAAAAACACAAACAAAAAAATAAATGTTAACAAAGATATAGACAAGGAAGAGTCTGTAGAATGAATACAAAATCTGTAAACTTTTTTCTTGTGTTTTTTTTTTTTTATAAATTTAATACGTGCCTATCAAAGTGACATTTTTATACAGCCAACCCACTAAAATAACTTACGATACACACCTTATTTATTTGGAAATATTTTCGGTATTAAATTCATACATTTCTACACACTTTTCTTCGTTATTTTCTTTTGTTGTTGTTGTTCAATTTTTTTTTTATTTTCTTCATTCATTCAATCTGAAGTATCTATAGATTCTAACACAGGGCTGGAACGAGGGTTAAGCATAATTTGAATTTTGGATTTGACTTTATTTTACTCCTAAAATATTGTTACGAAAATGAAAAATCAAGATGCTGGTGTTTTGCTTTTACATCACTTAACATTAAAATTATAAACAAAAGCTACAAAAACAAAACAATGCAGTAAACAAACCTGTTTGCAAATTATCGTAATGCTTAATATAACAACAAATACCAGCATAAAAAGGTAAATAAGTAAACAAAAACACACAAACAACACTACAATAATAAATGTAAACAACGATGTTTCCATTTATAGAGATTTCGCCTTCAAGGACATTCATCAGACTGTTTACTCTGCCATATAAAAGGCAAGGCAAAGCAGGCGACTGAGTTAGTGAAGTTCAGTCGGTGTTGTGTGAAGACGCGTTGTGTTTGAAGAGAGTAATCGTGGTTTGAAGTTCTCCGTTACAAAGATCTATCGAATAATTGTCTAGTGATTGTTATTGTTTATGCAAAGGGTGTAAACAGTGGAATAACAAAAAAAAGGCAATTGTTGTTGTTTACATAAAGTTGTGAACAGTGGCACATAGACTTGTGCGAATAATAAAGAATCTTAATTAAAACTAAACACAAATTAATTTTTGTTTTTATTTGTAATCTACGAGCTCATATTTTAAACGCTTTTAAAAGGTAAAAACGTAACAATAGAGTAGTCGCTCACAAATTAGAACCGCTTTGTTTTTGAGGCAATTCTAATTTCTGAATTATTCTAATTTCTGGAGGTTTTTTTTTTTTTGTACACGTGTATCAAATTTCATAAATAAACTAGTCACAAAATACATAAATGCGACAAAAAAAAAACGTCAAAAACGGAAAAACGTATATAATTTGGTTATTCCCCTTTTTAGTTTTGCAGAATAAAAAGAATTTGGGGATTTCTTGTGTTAAAATAGCAAAAAAAAAACCCCCGCTCAGAAATTAGAATTTTAAATTCGAATTTTAGAGCGTATAATGTATTGCAAGCACTGATTCTAATTTCTGGAATTTCTAATTATTGGAGGTTCTAATTTGTGAGCTTCTACTGTATATTTAAAAGTCGCTGTAGTGTTGGATTATAATACGTGAGGCCGCCGTCACCCAGGTCAGACATTGCCAGCAAAACGAAATATGAAAACAAATATTTCTTCGGCGACTTCCTCTCATCAGATTTCTGGCAAAAACTCTGAGTGTAAATAGAGTTGCCATGAAAAGTTTTTCAAAAATCTGTCGTTCACAGTCGACTTTAATTTGTAATTCTCGCCACTCATGTATGAAATTAATTAACTCAACTCAAGTGTTGTTTGAAGCTATGTTGTAATCCTGACTGCAGGGTTGTAATGACCAATTTTAAAAATTTAACTCTTAAAGCGTCATTTTGTCAGCACTTTATAGTTTAATAGTCCCTGTATGAATCGTCCCGTGGTCATCTCAATAATAATCCCAAATAATGGCCATCTACCTAGCTGCTCAATGGATCCTCGTTAACGCTGTTCCTTTCTCCCGCATCTCGATCTTCTCTGATAGTCAGACTGCCATAAGATCTGTGTCGAAAATTGTGAATAACTCCAGGATCGTCAGGGAATGTCGCCGCTGTCTCGACCTTCTTTCTGGGCGCTTCAGTGTCACACTTATCTGGGTCCCCGGGCACAGTAATATTCCGCGAAACTGCAGAGCAGACGAACTCGCTAGGGCTGGTGTACTACTTCCGGAATCCTCTTCAATCGACTTGGGGATGCCACTTACCTACGCCAATTTGGCCATCGGGGGGAATTCTTTCGAGACAATCAATGAAGAGTCCTGCTCTACCGCTAAGTTTACTTGGCTCTCTATGGATAGAAGGCGCACCAACCAGCTAGTTGTACTTGAAGACACGGGGAAAGAATGCAGCTCCCATCTAACGACTTTTGCCATGGGTGCAGATCCGCTGAGGAAGAGGAGACTGTTATTCACTTTCTTTACTAATGCCCATCTCTTGCAAGGTGCGGATATAGGTTATTTGGCTCTTCAATTCTTGTCAGCTTGACGTTTATCAAACTTTCGGGCTGGTTTTCCAGCGTGGGGTAGTCGTGCTTTAAATGTGCAACTATTACGCTGTCCAACTTCTTCTTCTTCCCTCGTTTGGAGGAACTTGGTAAGTATAGAGACTGCGTTCACCGGTGGCGTCACAACAGGCCGCTATGCGTGCCCAAGTGAGCTTTTGGTATCAAAGCTAGCACTCCAACCTACCTACCAAATTTATTGATGCACTTACATGATATTCACTCTGCTTCTTTCTATCGGATATTTTTTCGGCTGCATAAATACTATCGATATCGATAACAATGGTTTGGTATCGATAACTATGGCTTATCGATGACTATGGTTTGTCAAACTGTATTCACTTAAGTTTCTGTAACTCACCATGAATCTTTTAACGCCAGGGCAACGTTTCAAAATTGTGAAATTTAGTTTGAAAAAAAAAAAAGATCAATTCGCGTAGTTTATTGCGTGCAAGTAATTTGCTATGCAAGTACATGCTATTATTAATCGGTTTTCGCACTAATTTAACTCTTCACGAAACAAAACCGGCAATTAGTAAAGAAATCTTGGCACTGAGAGGAATATGTAGCTGTATATGTAGCTGTAGCCTTAAAGAGTCTTGAAGAAGACGCTGAAATGTCGATTCTTCATTGTTCTAAACTTTTTGGCTGTTGTCCTCCGACTACGTGGAAAATTTCACCTAAGGTTCGTGTCTCTAAAATACAGCACACACATGAATTGAAGCCAAATGACCATCATTTGTGTACCATTATTGTTGATTGGGGTATTTGAAAGGGTGACCACTGCATTCTAGGCGACACGTTTTCGGGATATAGTGAGAAATATTCAGGAGTGCTTGAATGGGAAGTACGTAATCATATCTGGGCTCGTTTCATAACGCTCATCAAGAGGTTATTAGACAGAAGAGGTATATGACCTACGATGTAGAGATGGATACCAGATTGCCTATACACTCGATCTGCGGAAACATAAGTAGGAAACAGAACAATTAGGATGAACAAAATTAATGGTGTTTTCTTTTCTACAAAGAAAATGTCACCCTCTTACAAGGTGCATTAAAAAATTTTTGACCAACCCTGTTGTAATGTAATTTTTTATTTGAGAAGAACATAACACAAATATTAAAAAAGGGTATGCCCTGTGTTTACCACTTATTAAGAAAATGAATGAGGAAATGCCAATTTGTTCAAAGGTGTTGCCAGATCTCTAATTTTTCGAATTCATTTTTGCACGCTTTTTTTATAACAAAAAAAAAATATTTTAACACTGTTCTAACATTGAATGCAATTTTTTATATTGCTGACCATGTAGCTTTAATAATGTAATATTTCCTTAAGATTACTCCACAAAACAATGAAAAAAATAACTTCAAATTGGATAACATAACCAGGCAACTTTTTAAAAGTTTCATCTGGTAGCCCTATAAATAAACAAAAGTCATCTGTTTTACAGGGCATTATCAGCACTCTCGATTTATACAGGGCATAAAATGCAATGCCCTCCACCATTGGCAAGTGCAAATTATTTAGAATAAAACATATCACCCTTTTAGAGGGCGAAACATTTTTAAGAAACAAACGCAAAATTGCATTTTGCGTTAATAAAATGCACATTTTTTGGTAGAAAAGAAAACACCATAAGAGATGCCTAAAAGGTTGGCGGAGCACTAATGTGGAGCCTGCTTGTGGATGACAACAAAACAAAACTATCTGGAGCGGGCATCGACTGCCAATGGTATGCAGATAAAACCCAAGATTCATCGTGAAATAAGGGTTACACAAATGTTTTATTGATTTGTAGTCCTGCAGTGTTTCAAGGTACCCTAAATAAGAAAATGCACATACTGATAACAAAGCTGACAATACATCTCTAGAGAAAGTGTATACCACATCGAAAGATTTTATTAGAATACCCCATGTGAAGAAGGCAAGACATCCAAGTTTTAATGTGTCATGTGAACATTTTATGTAACAATTGAATTCTCTTAAGGACAATTTATGCATGCTAATAAAATTAAGATCATATGTTTTATTAATTTGAAACTGGCCATGAATGATCATTTTTATCAAAGAGTTGTGTTAAGTGAGTTGAGTTGAGCTCACCTCTGGTTAAGTGGCTAAGTCAATAAGCAAAAAATGCCACAGTTAGAGAATCCTCAAGTTGTTAGCGGTTCACTATTACATTCAGTAAAATTGACCGTTGTGGTGCTCTTTACTCCCAGGCTGCATTAGCGCTCTTTATTTCGTTTGAAATTAGCAAGAGCTGCCGTTACAGTATATACCGAGCCTTGTTGAGCTATGCTACCAGAATTTTTGCTTCCCTAAATTCCATACATACATACATATAGGGTGGGGAAAGTCAAACTTTTAAATTTAAAAATATAATTATACAAAAAATGTTTAAAATTTTGCCAAATTTTTTTTTTGTTACGAATTACAATTATTCCGGTTATAAATGGAATATTATTTCATTCATATGGCTGCTGCGTCTGGTCTCACAGTATCTCATTCGATCGGACCAATTTTTGTGCACTTTTAAGAGTGTATGAAGTCGTATCTCGACAATGGCGTCACGAATGTTGGCCTTTAAATGTTCAATTGTCTCTGCTTTATCGGCATAACACTTTTCTTTAACGGCGCCCCACAGAAAATAGTCCAGTGGTGTCAGATCGCAGCTTCTTGGCGGCCAATTGACATCACCATTTCGGCTAAACGGCCATCAAACGTTTGGCCCAATAAATCGATTGTGGCATGAGCGCGAAGTCGCCGTAGTCTAGTAGGTAGTGTGTTGGCTTATTAGACGTAAAGCCAGGGTTCGAGCCCCAGGCCAGACATCAAAACAAAATACAAAAAGTATTTATTCGACGATTTCCTTTCAGCAGATTTCTGGCGAAAACTCTGAGAGTAAATAAAATTGCCATAAAAAGTTTCTCAAAAAATCTGTTGTTCGGAGTCGACTTTAAACTGTAGGTCCCGCCACTTATGTATAAAATTAACACACACAACATAAGTGGTGTAAGAAACTAGGTCAATAATCCTGACTGAAGGGTTGTAATGACCAATTATGTATGTATGCATGAGCGCGACAGTTTACACCATCCTGTTGAAACCAAATATCGTTCACATTATTACCATGAAGAGCGGGCACAAAAAATCGGTTATCATGGTGCTATAGGTGTCTCCATTGACCACAATAGTTGCGCTGTCCACATTTTCAAACGAATATGGGCCAATGATGCCTTCACTCCACAAGCCGCACCAAACAGTCACTCATAATGTGTACATTGGCTTCTGTAAGACCACGTGTGGGTTTTATGACCTCCAGTTACGGCAATTTTGCTTATTAACGTACCCACCAAGATGAAAATGAGTTTCACCTGAAGAGATGATATGTTTTTGGTAAAATCGATATTATCGTACAGTTCCTCGTTGGCCCAATAAATTCCAACGTTGCTCAAGCGTAAATCGATTCATTGCGTTTAGTGGCGATAATATACTGAATTTTGTGACAGAATAGAATGACATGAGTATTGTCAGAGTCGAAATAACCGATGATTCAAATTTAAACCGATAGATGGCCCACTCTTTACATACATAATTGGTAATTAAAACCCTTCAGTCAGGATTACGGCCTAGCTTCTTATACCAATTATGTTGTGTGTGTTAATTTTATACATGAGTGGTGGGACCTACAGTTTAAAGTCGACTCCGGACAATAGATTTCTAAGAAACTTTGTCATGCCAATTTTATTTAATCACAGAATTTTTGCCAGTAATTTGCTGAGAGGAAGTCTACGAAGAAATATTTTTCAATGGCCTGGGGTTGGAACCATGGCAGCACGTTTGATAAGCCAACACACTGCCAACTAGATTTTAATGATTGAAGCTAAACTTATGGAAGAAAAGGGGGAGATACTTTATGAAAATCACATGAAAATAAATATCACAACATTGTTTCCCATACAGTGAGTGTCAAAAGGAACTGTACACTATGGATAAAATTCTAACAATCACCGAACTCAACTTTTACCACTTAAGGAGAGTGCCCGAAAAAATTTGACAATCTTTCGATTTCTAAGAAACTTTTTCATATCAATTTTATTTAATCACAGAGTTTTTGCCAGAAATCTGCTGAGAGGAAGGCGCCGATGAAATAGTTTTTCATATTTAGTTTCGTTTGAGATGTCTGACCTGCGGTTTGAACCGTAGCATAACGTCCAATAAGTCTACTTGACTGCGGCGACTAACCTAAATTAGTCAGCTAAATATCTCAATACAACACTACATTGCTGATGAGTCCATTTATGTTTTAATTAAGGCCCTCCTGTATTGCTTACTGTCTCTGTCTGACTGTTCAGTTCAGTTAGTTATCAAGGCAAAAGTATTTTGATTGAAATTTAAAAAAGAAGAAGAAGAAATAATGGAAGCAAATCAAAATAAATAAAAAAAAATCCGACAAGAAAAGTTAATACACCATACACTGCGCAATGGCACGTACATATTTGAAACGAAAGGAAAAAAAGTGTCCTTTCTTTCCTACTCCTTGTGCCTCTTCTTCCTCCTCTCTAAATCTCTCTACAAACAACAACAGCAACAGCAAACAAAACATTAACGATGTTTTCTTTTCTCTTTTTTTTTGTTTTTTTCTTTTCAAAACAATCTCGTTATGTTGCCATTATCCTGAAGCATTTCTATTTTTTTTTTGTTTTTTTTTTCTGTTTTGTTGGTTCGTCCTCGTCACTCGTTAAGCCATAAATCACTCAAGTTTCTTGGCATTTTCCACTTCCTTCGCTGCAGCCAAAGCAGTTGATTTTCTGTGTGTGTATGTGTGTGTGTGTGCGTGTATTTTTATACAGTTTTTCAGCCACTTTTTTTTTTTTTTTCTGTGTTTTGTTGTTTGTTTGGAAAGTTATTTTATATATGTATTGTTGTTGTCGTTGCTGTGCTGTTGTTGTTATTTGTTTAGTTTATTTTGTTTTGCTGTCGTTTTGTTCTGCGTTGCGTATCATTCACTCTCAGAATTTTCAATGTTTCTAGGGATTGTTAGTTCACTCGCGCTCTGTCTCTCTCTCACACTCTCTCTCGGCTATAGAATGGCTTTCAAATGCCATTCACCCTGCCATTCAGCAAAACATTTCTAGGGTGTCTGTCACAAGACGTGTCCTTCGTCCAATTTTTTTTTTGTTCTTTCTCTACTGCTCTGTACTTTATTTATATCGCTATTGTTGTTGTTGTTGTTGTTGTTCTTATTGTTTTTATTTATATTTCTTTCTATATTGTTGTACCATATTATTTTAAATACTTGGTGCTGTTGTTGTTGTTGGTTGTTGGTATTTTTTTCTGTTTTGTCATACAATCTTGTGCAAAAATGTTTGTTTGTTGCTGTTGTTGTTGTTGTAGAATATTTATTTTCTTTTATCATTGTTGTAGTTCGTCTCCGTTTTTTTTTTTTGTTTTGTGCTGCCTGCTCTCCTTTAAAAGTTAATAGGGGTGACACTTTGAGGTGACATATTGAAATTAGTATTATTGTTGTGTTGTTTTTGTAGTTGTATAGCCATCTCCTGTCCGATTTATACTCTACAGCAGATTTAGTGATGGGTTCAGATATTGTTAAGTTTGTACAAATACTTACAACACTTCAAAAGCAATAGAATCAGTTTTAGGCCGGTCCCCTCAAAACAACTTTCTAAAATGGAAAGTTTTTAATTGAAATACACGCAACAAGGAAAATAAGTTCCGGTGACTCTTATACAAATGCGGCTCGGAAAGGTTTCACAAGTTTTTCTCATCATTTCCCCTCTTGACTTCCACAAAGCACTTCCATCCTACACAGTGTGTGCAGCCCCTGCGCTGAACAACTTCTTCGATGAGTTCGTTGGAATTCGCTCAGTACAGGGAATACGCTTACCCGTGGCGTCACAACGTCCCACTAAGCGTGCACAAGTGAGCTTTGGTGTCAAAGCTACTACTGCTGCAACCTAACCTAACCTAACCTACACAGTGTCCTAGCTCTTGAACATCTGGAGATGGCAGATGTTATTTGGTTGACAACGACCATTCTTGCGCCTTCTTAATGATACCACCGAGGTTATACCGAATAGTATAGTGGAACCATTTCTACTTTCTATATTATGCTTGCTTTAACATTGGTTCCGCTTTAGTCAAATTCTAGATGTTCGTGTTCGTGATGGTGTTGGGTCTGAATATTCCGAAAAAACAGCCATTTTTGTTCCCTAAGAACCGAGCACCGTAGGCTCTAAAACAAAGCTAAGCTTAACAGGCATAGACAAATATATAAGCTGAAGATAACTGAGTATAATGAAGAGATAAAGAAGGTTAAGCGAGGTAGCTTTAGGAACTTCTATGAAGGCATAGAATCTCTATCGGAAGTAGCAAGAGTTTATAAAGCTCCTGCGAAGAATGAATCTTGGGTGATGATGTCACTGAGATGATAAGATAGTAGCCATACAAATAGCAAAATAGAAGGGCAGAAATACTGTTGCTTATACACATTCCAGGAAATGTTGATGATAATAGCGGTCAGCCAGTTAGTAAACTAGTTTATTTATTTATTAATTGCAATACTACCCTCTACACTACCAGGGCACTCAGTAAACTAGTTATTTGCAGTAACATGAACAGACAAGTTGTACCGAAGAGAGGATAAAATGGACTTTGAACAGCTTTTTACCGTACAGATGGAATCTGTTTGGTCCCTTTACAAAGGTATGCCGTCAATAATACAAACTTATGCCGTAGTAGTCTCGCTCTTAAGTATAAACCAACAGCCTAAATAAAAGCGGAGGTGATGTTTATTCCAAAAGTGGAAAAACTCCATCCATCCGAAATTCTACAGACCCCAATTCTTTTCATGTCAAATGTTAAAATCGCTTGAGAAAGTTGGGGAAGTCGAGCCTAGTAGGTAGTGTGCTGATTTTAGACGTGAGGCTACGATTCAAATACAGATCAGACATTTACAACGAAGAGAATATGAAAAAAATATTTCTTCGGCGATTTCCTCTCCTTCCTTTCTGGCAAAAACTCTGTGCGAAAATAAAATTGACATAAAAAAGGTTCTCAAAAATCTGTTGTTCGGAATCGAAATTGGCATACACAACATAAGTGGTGTGAGAAACTATGTCGTAATCTTGACTGAAGAGTTGTAATGATTAATTATGTATGTATTTAAGATATGGGATATTAGAAAGTGTACGACTGCTTCCTAGACAACACGCTTGTGGGGCAGGCAGAGCTACTGAGTCACCTCTTGTAGATATAGTGAGAAACCTTCAGGAGTCTTTGAATAGGACTCATGCCATAAAGAGCTCATTTGATAATACTCCTCAAGAAGTGATAAATAGGTCATAAGTTAGAAGGCACGTAGGACCTTCACTATAGAGATGGATGGCAGATATTCTATACATTCGATCTGCGGAAAGCGTATGCAGCGATACAATATGAATGAACAAATATGAATGAACACAGTGTGGTGTGCCATCACCACTAATGTGGATGACAACAAAACAAAACTATCTAAGGCGGGCATCGACTGCAATGGGTATGCAGATTATATAGTCCTGAAGGCTAAAGGCAAACTTTAATTCATCGTGAAATAAGGATTTTAAAAGTGGTTGCAAATGATCTTTTGAGTCGTAGGTCTGCAGTCTCAAGGCGCACTGAAAAAGAATATACACAAACTGATAACAAAGCGTCCAAAGGATCTATAGAGAAAGACTGCCCCCTTGTAAAGATGCAAGACGTGCAACATTCACGTGGGATACGTGAACATTTAATGTGACAACATCGCTTATATAGCAAAAAGTGGAGCAAGTGCTGATTCAATTTAATTCGAGCGTGAAACTGACATTCTTCTCTCAATGACAAAGAAGTTAGGAATGATGGAAAAATCAAATGTTTTAATCTCTCCAGTTATCTACATACACAATTGGTCATACATATGTACATATTTAATTGGTCATTACAATTCTTCAATCAGGATTGCGACATATATTCTCACACCACTTATGTTGTGTACGTTAACTTATACATGAGTGGCCGGACCAACAGTTTACAGTCGACTCCGAAAGACAGATTTTTGAGAAGCTTTTCATGGGAATTTTAAATACTTTCAGAGTTTTTGCAGAAATCTCCTCAGAGGAAGTCGTCGAAGAAATATTTCTTAATATTTCGTTCTGTTGGATATGTCTGACCCGGGGTTACAACCATGGTTTCGCGTCTAATCAACATCCTACCTACTAGACTACGGCGACTTACCTTACAAAGAATGTACATATATTCGGAATACTACATTTTAAAGTAGTGTATCGCTAAGTCGATATCAAGTAACTGTTTCTTATACACTTTTGTATTTTTCTTTTTTTCTCTTTCATTTTGTGTTTGTGTTTGTTTTTATTTTTATCACTTGTTTCCTCCATCTTTGTCTGTTTATTTGTAATGTCACATTAAGTTTTCATGCAGTAGCAGATTCTCTTAATTAGATAATTAGAGTGACTATTTCTCTATGTTTAAGTGTGTGTGTGTATGTATGTGTTTGAGAATCCCTCTACCGTTTTCCTTTTTTTCTACTTCTTCTGAGGACTGTCCGTTCATCAGTCTCCGTTACGAATGTCATTCGTAAAATATTGTCATTGTATACGAGATGCCATCCATGGTGTAACTTTGAATTGTAATTAGTAAATTGAGTTGAGATTTACTTTTTTCTCTTTCTTTGTCTCTCCTGCTAATGGTAGAAGTAGAGAAATTTAGGAAACAAAAAAAAAATAACAACAACAAAAAGAGAAAATCGCCCGTGTGAAAATCAGTCAATATTTTTAAACATCGTAAATTTTTGTTCTTGTCATGAACATTTTATTAAAAATTTAAAAAAATTTATAAGAATAAATTATTGAATCTCGTATATAAAAGAGAAATTATTTCTGTTTTATTGGTCCTAAAGCGATGCTAGAAGCTCTGTTGAATATAAGTCTGCTGCTCATGGTAGTGAATATCGATCTAACATGAAAGGGGATTTCTGCTACGATGCTGCCTAATTGTAAAACTAACACGCATCGTTTCCAAAAATAAATCATATGGTAACCTTGTTTTTACAGAACAATTGTTCGAAGTGGATGAATCGTTTCAGAACAAACTCTCAAAAAACTGAACTTGTTTCGGAACAAAAATTTTGTTCTGAAACAATGCGTGAATCCTGCTTTAGTAACAAAATGAATGGAGTAACCTGGAAAATGCATACTTCTTTAAGAGAGGGACTATTTTGTGATAACATACATAATTAATCATTACAACCCTCCAGTAAGGATTCCGACCTAGCTTTTAACATCACATATTGTTAATTTTATACATGAGCCAATATATTACTTACTAGACTGCAGCGCTTTATTATCAGTATGTGTATATTCTTATTCAATGTACCTTGAGACTGCAGACCTACGACTCAAAAGATCTTTTGTGTCCACTTGTATAACCCCTATTTCACGATGAATTAAATGATGTCACAGAAATTTTTTCAATTTTTCCTTTAGCCATCAAGAAGACTGTATCATCTGGATACCTATAACAAGCCTCAGATAGTTTTGTTTTGTTGTCATCCAGAACCAGGCTCCAAATCTTATTTTTTTCACCCTTGCTGTTTCATTTCCTGCATTTGTTTCCGCAGATCAAATGTATAGTCCACCTGCCTTTCATCTCTATAACATAGGTCCTATACACCTTCTGTCTAATGACCTATTTATCACCTCTTGAGGAGTATTAACAAATCCGCCCTTTATTACAAGAAATGCACATATGATTACCTACTTCCCATTCAAGGACTTCTGATTATTTCCCACTAATCTACAAGAGTTGACTCAGCAGATCTGTCTGCCCGAGAAGCGTGTTATCTAGGAGGCACGGATACACTTTCTAATATCTCAAATCTTATATACATACGTAATTGATCATTGCAAGCCTTCAGTCAGGAATACGACCTAACTTCTCACACCACTTAAGTTTTGTGTGTTAATTTTTTACATGAGTGGCGGAACCTACAGTATAAAGTCAGCTCTGAATGACAAATTTTTTAGAAACTCTTCATGGAAAGTTTATTTACTCTCGGCGTTATTGCCAGAAATTTGCTGAGAGGAAGTCGCCGAAGAAATTTTTTGTTCATATTTCGTTCTGTTGGAAATGTCTGGCCTGGGGTTTGAACCGTGGCCTTATGTCTAATAAGCCAACATACTACCTACATACTTGACTACGGCGACTTCTACCGTCAATTGCACGAA
This sequence comes from Sarcophaga caerulescens, assembly GCA_927399465.1. Lineage (NCBI taxonomy): Eukaryota > Metazoa > Arthropoda > Insecta > Diptera > Sarcophagidae > Sarcophaga > Sarcophaga caerulescens. The sequence goes on from OV656866.1 coordinate 81,573,369, forward strand.
ATATTAAACCACTATTAGAAGAAGAATTGAAACTTAATGTACAAGGTTTTCTTAAGATGACTTTCGATTTGAATCCACAAAGTATCATAATGTGAATAAGACCTGCTTAGTTTCAGAAATATCCATTCTACAGTCACTTTTAGTATTGGAAGATTATGAGAAGAGTCTTTTATATGGAACAACAATTATTTATTTTATCCTTTCGAATATAAGTTCTAATTTAAGCCAGCAATACGATTTTCTGTTTTATATTTATTTATTGCGTCTTACGTCTTCATCCAAAGGTTACGATCTGCCCTTAGGCTCGGCATAATTTGTCTCCATCACTGTAAAGTTTTTGCAAGATTTACAAGTTTCCCCAAAATTGTTGAAAGTACGCCATTTAACTTGGAATTAACTTTCTGTAACGTTAATTTCCTCTAAGTGTTTTTTGACATCTCTAGGCATAGTGGCAGATTTCCTTCGGCTGTTTGGACAGTGTGCGTCTAATCCATTGAAATTTAAGTCTACAGATTTCAGCATTCACGTCCCCTTCTTGAGTTTTCAACTACAGTTCTTTGTTGGGTAATGGATAGAAAATGCTAAATATTCGTCTTTAGCATCGGCTAACAAAAAATCAAAGTTTTGTTTCAAACCTCTTCAGGCACGGACAAGATACATAAGTTTTCAACATGACAATTCAACACAATATTAAACAGTATACAAGCGCCTATCGGTTTTACTTGCTTATTTTACTTGCTTATTTAATTGGTCGTTACTACCCTTTAGTCAGGTTTACAACCTAGCATTTCACACCACCCATGTTGTGTGTTAATTTTATCTACGACCTACGGTTTAAAGTCGACTCTAAACAACTAATTTCAATAACTTTTCATGGCAATTTTTATTTACTCTTATACTATGTTCAGACATGCACTTTTATTGAGTCAATATTCGGTTTATTGATTACAATATTTTAAGTGTTTAGACATAACAATATACGTAGTTCAGCTGCTTGTTCAATATGCATTTGACAGCTGGTAAACAAAAAACAAAACAGCTGGTTGTTTCAACAACATTGTTTTTGTTTTGTTCGTTGTTTTTTTTTGTTTTGTTTTTTTTTTTTTTTTTTTTTCGTTGTCAAATATCAATAGAAAGTGTTCGGAAAATTGTAATATGCTCACTGAACGTACTTATGACAGTGCTGTATTTCAAGTTTTAATCAATATTATAACAATTTATGAATTTATTGAGCAACAATTAATTGACATTTTATATGAAATATTGAGATCAATAATGCCGTTTATTGCGATTTACTCAATATATGTGCATGTCTGAACATTGTATTAGAGTTTTTTTTAGAAGACAGCTGAGAGAAAGCCGCCAAAAGAAAATATTTTTTAATATTTCGTTTTCTACGAGATGTCTGAGATGAGGTTTGAACTGAGCTGATAAGGGCTCTTTACACTACCCTGACTTTATTTGGCCTCCGATGCCTTAATTTTCGTTTGCCGATCTAAAAAGTTTAACAGACCAACTCAAGGATGAGAAGGATGGGCACAAGAATAATTACGTTCTAATTAAATCGTTACGGTATGGGCTATACTTGCTTTAAACCATTTTAAAAACTTGAACTTTAACATTCTCGACCTTAATTTGTGCGATTAATTAAAAACTCCTACTTGGTAATCAGAGTGACAGTAAAAGTAACACTTAAATTATACAACCGTATATACTCCTCCAATAGAAGATGAGTTTTGTATTTCACAAAATGTCTTTCAAGTTTTACATGTTCCACCACCACCACCGCCACTTTTTCAGGACGAACATTTGTTCTCTTGTCTAAATAATGTTCGTCCAATTAATTGTCTGCTTAAAGTGCCTGTTTAGAGAGAGAGTAAAAAACAAATGAAGGCTGGAATATTCATGAGCAGATTAGAATTATTTTTATTCTGTCAGTCTCAATCACTAAGTGGTATGGGACTGAATGTTAAAATATTCTAAAGACTATGCTATGTGCCATGTGACTACGAGTTTGTTTTGTTCGAAATTGTTTTTCTCGTTCTTTTTTTTTTTGTTTGTGCTCTTCTTTCCAAAAAATTATGATTTTTTTTTGTGTATTTTCTTGTTCGTTTTTGCTGCCAAAAGGGATTAAAATTACGCTGAGCGTGCCACTACTTCTGATGCTTCGCTGTTGTACTTGTGATGAATGAAAGTCCTGTATTCGTTTCAGATGAAGTGGAAAGAAAGAAAAGTACGAAAAAAAAAAATGTTGTCTGTCGTAATTCGTCGGAGAATAGCAACGAAATAAGCACAACAAACTCATGAATCATAATTGTTTTTGTTGTTTTATTTTTGATTTGTCTTTTCTCTTCTCTTTTTTGTTGAATTTTTATGTAAATAACTGGGTACCCTAATTCTAGGACAGTTGCCGGGGAAAGCGAGAGGTAAATGGTTGTGCCACTACATTATGAGAGGAAGTAGACTAGGTTAACCCACAAAGTAAAATGGAAATGAGTTTCGAATGATTTGAAGAGTTGATCAAAAATATTTTTTCCTATTCGCTTTTTCTTTATGATTTTTATTTCATGACGTACTCAATTGTGCACCCATTCATCAAACACAGTTTGCGAAGATTAAAAGAATTATTACATTTTTACCTTTTAAAAACGTTTAAAATATGAGCTCGTAAATTGCAAATAAATTAAAAATAAATTTGAGTTTAGTTTTAATTAAAATTCTCTATTATTCGCACAATTCTGTGTGCCACTGTTCACAACTTGATGTAAACAACAACAATTGCTCTTTTTTGCTATTCCACTGTTTATACCATTTGCATAAACAGTAACAATTACTAGACAATTATTCGCCAGACCTTTGTAACGGAGATCTTCAAATCAGGATTACAAACGCACCCCGTCTTCACACAAGACTGACTGAACTTCACTAACTCAGTCGCCTGCTTTGCCTTGCCTTTTATATGGCAGCGTAAACAGTCTGATAAATGTTCTTGAAGACGGATGTTCATGACTTCGCCTTCTTGAAATCTCTATAAATGTAAACATCGTTGTTTACATTTGTTATTGTAGTGTTGTTTGTGGATTTTTGTTTATTTGTTTACCATTTTTTATATGCTAGTGTTTGTTGTTATTTTGTTGAAGTCGCCGTAGTCTAATAGGTAGTGTGTTGGCTTATTAGACGTAAAGCCAGGGTTCGAGCCCCAGGCCAGACATCAAAACAAAATACAAAAAGTATTTCTTCGGCGATTTCCTCTCAGCAGATTTCTGGCAAAAACTCTGAGAGTAAATAAAATTGCCATGAAAAGTTTCTCAAAAAAATCTGTCGTTCGGAGTCGACTTTAAACCGTAGGTCCCGCCACATATGTATAAAATTAACACACACAACATAAGTGGTGTGAGAAACTAGGTCAATAATCCTGACTGAAGGGTTGTAATGACCAATTATGTATGTTTGTTGTTATATTAAGCAGTACGATAATTTGTAAACAGGTTTGTTTTCTGCATTGGTTTGTTTTCGTAGCGTTTGTTTATAATTTTAATGTTAAGCGATGTAAAAGCAAAACACCAGTATCTAGATTTTTCTTTTTCGTAACAGTATGCAGGCGTACATGATCCCCGATGCTCTTAGAACTACAGTCTTAACCCTTAACTGGCTACCACCAGAAGTACGGGTACAACAAATAGCTGCGAAAGCGGCAACGAGACTAAACATCACACGGTACAGTTAATATAAACGTACTTATGGATTACAAGGTGTCCCTAGAGGAGACAGCGAGATATTCGGAGATTACCCTGGTATGGTTTGAAGTCATGGGGACATTAAAGGTGGCAATAAAGCCTACCGGCTTGCAAAAGCTGGTACAATGGAAAATTCAATTGAGTTCAGAACTTAGATTGTCATCTAATAAATAAGGTGTTATAAACTAATCATCCTGAGCATAACCTAGTATGGTTCACGATAAGCACTTTACAACACGTTCAATATCTTTGAGATATAATGATGTAAAGTATGGTGTCTTTGTTCTATTTAATCAGAAGATTTCTAATCTGACCCATGTTTATTTTTTTTTCTTTTCAATACCAAACAACCCTCAGGGGATGGCCCCTACTCAGGCAGTGCATTGTGTTGGATCTAGGAAAATAGCTTGAGGGAGAGAGGAAAGAGGGAGTAGTGTTTATGGACGTTAGATCTACATTGTATGTGACAGGAAAAAGTGCTGCGAATAGTACTGCTATAGAACTAATTATGTCTGTAATGCTTTGTGCGTTCCATTGGCCAATCAATCGCAAATGGATGTGCTCTGCGAGAAAGACTAGTACTACATATCAATATATGTATGATTTTCGGAAACAATTCTATTTATTTCGCTAGAGCAGAATCCGTTGCGATGGTGCTCCAATTTATCAATAGAGTTGGATACCCTACCGTCATTAATTGGCACCTTCGCTGTCGCCTGTACACAGTCGAGAAGCTTCAAAATAGAATTTGAGGCACCGACTCCTACATGGGAGTTGTATTCCATTCTCGGACGGATATAAGTGGTGTAAATAGTAAGAAGATCATAAGAAATAAAATATATCTTGCACGGTCTTAAGAAACCGCAGCACTTGAATGCTTCTTTCGACACTTGAAAAATATGCTGCTTTCAGCGAACATCACATCGAATTTTCATGCCTAGAACTTTAAGAGCTTCTGACTCCCTTATGTTTATACGACTCATAGTAACAGATGAGGCAATATTATTGTCTTTCGCTCATTAAAGTGGACCCTATTCACCTGACCGTATTCGGAGATTAACTATAGGTCATATGTAAGAGAGTCATTCATATTGTTACATTTTTACCTTTTAAAAACGTTTAAAAAATGAGCTCGTAAATTGCAAACAAATATAAATAAATTTGTGTTTAGTTTTAATTAAAATTATTTATTATTCGCACAATTCTGTGGGCCACTGTTCACAACAACAATTGCTTTTCTTTGTTATTCCTCTGTTTACACCCTTTGCATAAACAATAACAATTACTAGACAATTGTTCGACTGATCTTTGTAACGGAGATCTTTAAACCACGATTACTCTCTTCAAACGCACCGCGTCTTCACACAAAACTGACTGAACTGCACTAACTCAGTCGCCTTCTTTTCCTTGCCTTTAATATGGCAGAGTAAACAGTCTGATGAATGTTCTTGAAGGCGAATATTCGTGGCTTCGCCTTCTCAAAATTTATATAAATGTAAACATCGTTGTTTCATTATTGTTGTTTGTGTATTTTGTTTACATTTATTCTTGTAGTGTTTGTTGTTATATATTTGTTTACTTGTTTACCATTTTTTATGCTGTTGTTTGTTGTTGTATTTTTGTTTACTTGCTTAGTATTTTAATGTTAAGCGATGTAAAAGCAAAATACCAGTATCTTGATTTTTCATTTTCGTAACAATATTATGCCTTTTAGCCTTAATCTCTAAAGTGCTTGTCCTGTGACCGAACGAAGAAATGACAGATATTGCTTTCATCTGCAAAAGATTACATAGGATTTGAAATTAGAGAGAACAGATTGTTAATAACAATTTGAAAGAGATCTGGAAATAGAACAGAGCCTTTAGGTAACCGTGAATTTAACCTGAACTCATGCGAAGGGATCATCTGATTAAATCAAGTTGTTTATGGTAAAGCCACATACAATTTTAGGAACCTTGGACTGTTCATGTGTCCACCAATAGACCTATTCTTCTATAGTTTCAAATGCCATCTCTAACACAGTGTAATGCCACTCAAATTCGTTGTTTGCTTAAATTTTTAAAATTTATTTTTTTATCGTTGTATTTAAAAAATAAAATAAATATTTTTGGTTACTGTTATTGTTTATTCATATTTCTTGTTGTTGTTGATGTTGTTTTTGTTGTTGTTGTTTTATAAATTTATTATGAAAATGCGTAAAGGGATTTAATAAATAATTGTAACTGTTTCTTCTACTTCGTTTTTACCTTCTACATATTACAACTACAAGGATACACTAATCATAACTTACCCACTCACACAAACGAAGAAACACATACCAATACAAAATATTTCATTTATCCGTATATAGAACAGTGGTTTTGGACGACAATCTCTTTGGTGTTTTTGTTTTGGAAATTAAAACAAACTCAGCTGTAATATACATACATCCATACATAATTGGTCATTACAACCCAACAATCAGGATTACGGCCTAGTTTCTTAAATCACTTTTGTTGTGTGTGTTAATTTTATAAATGCGGACGGGACCTACAATTAAAAGTCGACTCCGAACGACAGATTTTTGAGAAACTTTTCATGGCAATTTTATTTGCTCTCAGCGCTTTTTCTTCATGTTTCGTTTTGCTGCAGATGTTTGACCTGGGGCTTGAACTTGTCTAATAAGCTAACACACTACCCACTAGGCAACGGCGACTTAAACTGTAACTCTGATTTTTATTGATGCATTCTTATTTTCCTTAGTGATGATACTGGACAATCATGTTTATCAACTTGGTCTTGGCTTTCTCGGTTATGGTGTAACGAAAAAATGATATAAACAGCGAAAAAAGAAGTGGACCATGATGGCTGCCCTGAGGAACACCAGATAGCACATAAATATACTTAGATAAGCTATTGTTCACACATACGGTCTGCTTTCTACCAGTCAAATATGACTCTAGCCATCTTAAACTCCTACGATTTACACCCATTAAATCCAATTTAATTAACATTAGTTTGTGATTCACTTTATCGAACGCTTTGCTAAAATCCGTAAAAATTACATCAGTTTGCTTCTGTTGAGAAAAGGCCGCATTTACCATTGATGTTAACTGAAGCACATTAGTCGTTGTTGAGCAGCCCTTTCGGAAACCATGTTGATGAGTTGATAATAACGATGAAGTATGATGGACCAAAAAATCGGCAATCAGTTTCTCAAACATTTTTGGAATAGCACTCAGTTTTGCAATGCCCCTATAATTTGTAACATCAGACTTATTGCCAGATTTAAAAAGCGGTATAATATACGAGTCCTTCCAAAACCCGGGAAATATCCATAATTAATCGAGGTATTAAACAATATGACTAATGGTGTGATGAATGATTCTGCACATCGATTTAAAATACAAATTGGAACCCCATCAGGATCAGGACGAAAAGACATCTTTAAACTTTTCAGGTTTACCAAAATATCGCAGTCACTAAAAGTTGGAATAGATATTACTTGAGCCGATGTCAGCGGGAAAGGGTAATTATTTGTATCCTTGTAAGCAGAGTTAGAATAAGTACTGGCGAAGAAATCAGCAAACATATCACATATGACATCAACACTTCCAGATTCTTTATCAGCAAATTTCATAAAGGATGGATAACCAGTAGATTTTCTCTTGGAATTTACAAACGTATAGAAAGATCTAGGATTCTTAATAAAATTATTTTATTATTATTTATTAATGAAGGTAAAGTCTTTAAAGTTCTTAGGAGAATGAGAGGTACCTCTATCAACATGTTTTCGGATAGCCTAGAGGCTTTTGATGTGATTGTCTAGACCTGTTTGAGAAGTGTAACGTTATTGTATTGGGTTGAGTGGGCTATGGACTATACAGGGTATGTGTATGGATAGATAGACGCCCTATCTAATGAAATAAGCAGCAAATTTCAGTCAACCTAAGGCTTAAAAAATTCCACTACTCATGTGTTAATTTAATGCAGACAATATGAGTGATGTGCTAAGCTAGGTTCTCATCCTGACTAAAAGAATTATAACAACAAATTGAAGAAGTTAGAAGACTTAAAAAAAAAAACACCGGAACGAAAATTAATTCACTGCGACCTGGTGTAATTGCGGTCTCAGCATCAGCAGAAATGGTTACTAAACCTAACATGGGTGTCTTGCATTTACTTTCGGATATTAGAGTAGTTTTAAGCATCTAAATGGGGAACTGTATGAACTATTATAGCCTCAGGTACAATTCAAATAAATATGATCTCTCTTAGACCACCGTCTGTCATTTTTGTGTGCACTTTGCACATGGAGACTTCATTTCCTGGACATTTTGTAGTGCTTCACCTAAATTATGAAACACGAAACCTTTCTTTTGATTTCCTTGTCGGTCTTAGATTTGGTCTTCCGATTTTCTTTAAGAATTTTCATGCGATAATGTCGCCGTAGTCTAGTAGGTAGTGTGTTGGCTTATTAGACTGAAGGCCCGAGTTCGAATCCCGAATCAAAACGAAAAAATGAAAAATATTTCTTCGGCGACTTCCTCTCAGCAGATTTCTGGCTAAAACTCTGAGAGTAAATAAAATTGCCATGAAAAGCTTCTCAAAAAAAACTGTCGTTCGCAGTCGACTTTAGACTGTAGGTCCCGCAACTCATGTATAAAATTAACACACACAACATAAGTGGTGTGAGAAGCTAGGTCGTAATCCTGACTGAAGGGTTGTAATGACGAATTATGTATGTATGTATTTTCATGCGACTGCTAGAATTTCAAATTAGTCCTGAACCCTCAGAAAATCTCAAAAAATGTGGATAAAGCACAGAAAATTAGTTGTTGGAGCCGTTATAGGGCATTGTATTGTGCGCATTAATGTAGGATGCATTGGTCTTGAACACATGGCAAATGATTTCTGTAGGTATAGTAGAGACAAAGAAGAGGAGGAAACTGTTCTTCAACTATTGGTTATCATCACTAGCGCTATTATGGAGATCTAATCATATGTATGTTGGCAATTGACATTGAGAGCCTAAGTCGGTTCAACAGATGCTCCGAACAATTTCGGAACTAGAGGAAGTAAATAAATATTGTATACTTTGGTCATTATAACCTTTCAGCCAGGATTACGACCTAGCTTCTCACACCACTTACATATGTTGGGTATGTTAATTTTATACATGAGTGGCGGGACCTACCGTTTAAAGTCGACACCGAACGACAGATTTTAGAGAAACTTGTCACATTTCCTCTCAGAGTTTTAGCAGAAATCTGCTGAGAGGAAGTCGCCGTAGAAATATTTTTTCATACATATTTCGTTCTGTTAGAGATGCCTGACCTGGGGTTTGAACCGTGACCTTAACGTACAATAAGCCAGCACACTACCTACTAGACTACGGCAACTCCAATGGGTCTTATATGGCCTAAATATGTCTTATGCAATTTCGTGATTTGGCAGCCCACTATCTATCTAGAAATGTGCTCCAGCCGCACTGAATTTCCATTGAATGCCTTGTTTATAAGCTTACAAAATGAAATCGCTTTAAAACCAGGGCATGAGTAAGCATTTAAAGACATGTTCTACGTTAGTTAGGGGTCGCTGTGGTCTAGTAAGTAGTGTGCTGGCTTATTAGACGTAAAAGCCAGGGTTCGAGTCCCAGGCCAGACATCAAAAAATAAAAAATAAAAAAATACAAAAAATATTTTTTGGGCGATTTCTTCCCAGTTTCTCAAAAAATCTGTCGTTCGGAGTCGACTTTAAACTGTAGGTCCAGCCAATTATGTATAAAATTAACACACACAACATAAGTGGTGTGAGAAACTGCGGGCTTCTTGGGGACGATTGCCTGTAGACTGTCTAATGGTGAAGGTATAGCACTGGCCATTTTATAGTCACCTAGCAGCAACTCGTTTCCTTGCCGTTCGCATCTTCCCCCTTTCCATCTTTCCTAAAAAACCTGCACAATGCACTGTATGAGTAGGGGCCATCCCCTGAGTGCTGGTTTCATAAAAAAAAAAAAAAATGGCTTTTGCAACTTCGTGGTTTGGCAGCCCACTATCTATCTAGAAATGTGCTCCAGCCGCTCTGAATTTGTTTATAAACTGAGAAAATAAAAACCCTTTAGAGCCACATCAGTAAGCATTTTTTAACATGTTCTACGTAAAGTTTAACGAATTTCGTTTTTAGGCATTTCTTCGATATTTTTGAAATTGAAAAAGTGATCTTTCCATACCACTGTGCGGTATTTGTGTTTGGTATACGAAGGCTTCTTGTAATTTATTCAATGTTACTGCCAGTGGTGATGTTTTTGAACTTTCCATATAAATTTGAGAGTTTTTTTGTTGTTGTTGTTGTTCGTTCTCTATCCTTTTTGATGGCAACGTTCGTTTTTCATTTATTTTGTTTTGTTTTGTTCTCGTTCTGTTTATTTACTATTATTTCCTTCTCATTCCTGCTTTCATTGAGCATTTAAGTCCTGTTCTCACAATTGCTGGTGTTTTGTGCTTAAATTTTTTCCTTTCCTTTCTTTCTTTCTACTTATTTTGTTTTGTTACGTTTCGTTTTATTTCTCCTTTTTTGTGTTATTTTTTATCCTGAATTATGAATTTTTTTGTTGTTGTTGCTGTTGCTGTTTTGTCTATCAAATTCATAATTTTAAAACAGAGAAATTTGTACAATTGTTGAGACCTCTTTTGAAAAAAAAAAAAAAAAACACACCAAAACAAAAAGAAAAACGTTTTTCTCTTTGAAATCATTATCCGGTTGGCTCTCTTCCTTCAGCAAAGAGAACAAACGCCTGTTCTTCTCAACACCCCCCCACAAATATCCATCCACTTGAATTTAATGAGAATTTGTATCCTCTTTTTGTATTGTATTATTGTTTTTGTTATTGTTATAGTTGTTGTTGCTGTTGTAAAATATTGTATACGATATTTACGTATATTTTTGTAAAGTTTTTCAAATAATTTTTACTTAACGCTTAGAAATTATGAACAAATAAAATATATTTTCTAAATGCCGAAAATTAGAAAATACGTTCATTTAAACTGTGTTCCAAAAACTGGGTGGGACAGTTTGTTGTGTGTTGTTTGCCTCTACTAGGGTGCGGCAAGAAGTTTGTTTCACTTTAAATGGGGGCTATTATGTGAGGGGGCCTTATTTATAATTTCAATTTGAAATTTAATATTCGACTGGTAATAAGTGATAAACTTTAAATGAAATATTTGAAACCGATTAAACCCAATGTTTAATATTGTTACGAAAATGGAAATGTGTTGTTAAAATAATAAGCAAAAGCTCCAAAAACAACACAATGGACTTGATCACGCATAAAAACAAAAGCTCCAAAAACAAAACAATGCAGTTGTTCACGTGATCAACGAATGAGTAAGCATATAGCAACAAAAACAACAGACCGATGAATAAACAAAAAAAATATAGCAACAACGTCCGTGTATAAAAAAATATAGCAGAAAGACAAACAAACAAAACAACAACAACTCTGCCTGGACGAAAGTAAATAAGATACACGAACAACAAAAATGGAAACAAGTTGTTTACATTTTTGGATTGTTCCCGAAGGTCATCATCATCCTTCAAGGGCATTCATCACACTGTTGATCGAGTGATATAGAAGGCAAGATAAAGCGAGCAACGACGATTCAGTTAGAATTCAGTCAGTCGTGTATGAAGACACGTGATTCTCGGAGATCGAGTTGAGTTAGTCGTGTGACGACGTCGCGTTGAATTGAGTGAGAATTCAACCACTGGTGTGTGAAGATACGAGATCGAGTTATAATCCAGTCAGACTTGTGTGCAGACAAGTTGCGTGAAGAAAACAGTTGTTAGTGTGGTGCTTACAAAAAAAGGTTGTGAGCAAAGAAGAATAACTAACAAGTGTTGTTGCTTATAGAAAAGGTTATAAGCAGAGAAATATAACGAAAAGGAGCACATATTGTGAAAGTTATCGTTGTATAAGTGAAAGAAGTTCGAACAGTGGCACAAGAGTTGTGCCGATAATAAAGAATTGATTGAAAAATAAACACAGATTTATTTTTATTTTATTTGCAATCTACGAACTCATATTTTTAACGTTTTTAAAAGGTAAAAACGTAACAATATGGTAGTTGCTTGTATTTGGAACTAATTATACATCTTGTGTCGAGAAGAACTGCCGTGTTCTTCCTTTTTAAGGCGAAAGTGGCCCCAATATAGTCAGATGTTAGGTTAGGTAAAATGTCGGATCGCCCTTGAAGAAAACGGTTTCACTTAACCAGCATTTAGGCGTACTGTGATATATACATGCATACAAAATTGGCCCCTACAACCCTTCTATGAGGATTACTACTCAGCATTTCACAACACTTATGTTCTGGGTGTTAATTTTATACCAGACTGGCAGGACCTACAGTTTAAATTCGATTCCGGGCTATAGATTTTTGAGGAACTTTTCCATGTCAATTTTATTTTACTCTCAGAGTTTTTGCCAGAAATCTGTCGAGAGGAAGTCACCGAAGAAAAATTTTTTCATATTTCGTTTTGTTGAAGATTTTTGACCTGGGGTTTGAACCGCGGCTTCACGTCTAATAAGCCAAAACACTACCTACTAAACTATGGCGACTTCACTGTGATACCGCAATCAAAATTCAGCCTGGAGATTAAAAATTTCACAGAGGAAACCAAGTCGAGGCCAAAATAAATCTTGCAATTGCAGCAGTCCTCATGTTAGAGAGATCGTTTAAAAGTGCAATGAAGTGAGAGGTCAAAAAGTTACATCTTTTAATGACTGGAGGTGAAAGAGAGCCTCTTTTCGTATTCAAATCCGGAATGCCTACAAAAAGGACAGTGACCTGTGAGAATCGCTATTGTATGATGGATAGTCATGCGAATTTAGGATTAAAGTGATGCGTTACTCTTCTTATCACCAGGTGTTTAACGGAGTCTAGCAATGTTGCGCATACCATTAAAACGAAGCAATCGGAAGAACTATGCCCTGTAACAAGTTTTATTTTTTATTTTGTACGAGTAACACTCAAGGGATGGCCCCTACTCAGGAAAATATGTTATGGATAGGAGGAAAGAGGAAGTAGTGTTTGTAGACACTAGATTTGAATCTATTTATACCAGTGACAGGAAAGACCAATGCAGGAAGTAAAATCCACTTACGAATAGTCCGGCTGAAGAACGAATTTTGCCTGTAATGCAGTGTACGATCCAGTGTCCAATCTACCGCAAACGGATGTGCTTTGCGAGAAAGAGGTATGTTTCTTACGAATCCATGATTCTTTTGAACAAGTTCCCTTATTTCACTCGAGCAATATCCGTTGTAGTAGCGAGAGAACAATGAAACACGAACTACAATGAATCAATAGAGTTGGATACCGTGACGTCATTTATGAGCACCTTCACCCTCTCCTATACGCAGTCGGGATGTCTCAAAATAGACTTCTAGACAATGCCCCAGACATGAAAGTTGTATTCCATTCTCGGTCGGATATAAGTGGTGTAAATAGCAAGGAGATCAGATGAAGTGAAGTATTTCTTGCACCGTCTTAAGAAACCCCAGCACTTCTTTCGACACTTCAAAAATGTGCTGTGTCCAGCGAACATAACAATGAATTTTCATGCACAGAACCTCAAGAGCTTCTGATTTCCTAATATTTACGCCAATCCTTGCAACAGATGAGGCAATTTTAATGCTGCGCTTCTGTGTCAATGAACAGCACTGGGTCTTTCGCATATTAAAATCGACGCTATTCATCCGAACCCATAGAGATTGACCGTATGTCGGTTGTGAGTAAGTTATTCATATTATATCAATCTCCAAGGAGCTCGACCTACCATTAATAATATGAATGACAAATATTGCTGTCGTCGGCAAAAAACTAGATAGGATTGGATGATATCCTAGTAAATCAAGAAAATTCCGATTCCTATAAGAAAGTTTAATATTAGAACGTTTAATAAATATACCACAGCCTGCTCTGTCTTTCCAGAATATCAGCACATCCATAGCTCAAGTAGGACAACAATTTCACTGAATTAAGTTTTACTGCCACCAACTCAGACCTCTGCTTTAATAAATGGTCGCTGGGGAGTCTCTTGAGTAAATGAAATAATGCCTTATATAGCATAACACCACTTAAGTGTGAATTTTAAAGTACGAACTTAAAGTTCAGCCTCAGTTTCAAGCTACTTTCAAGTCGACAATGTATTTCGAAGCATATTTGAAAATTAATTTGTGTTGATTATGTTTCCATGGATAGTTTGTATATTCGCCTATTAAGAGAAATGCATAGATATATGCATATGGAGGCACCACTTGGTTCAAAACAAAGTTAGAGAACAAAACTCGTAAGCACAATGTCTATCAAAAAGGCATTACCATATTTCCTCCTCCTTGAATACACTTCTTATGATTTCTATCAAGTTTATTCAAAAGTATTGTAGTAGCCAACGGAACACTGCGTTAATGGCAATTTCGCTGACAAGCTTGGTCTATTCCACCAGAATTACTGCAGAAGCTGCCATGAGGTGGTGGAAACGGATTCGGCACAACATCTTTTTTTGCTCTGCACTTCAAGACCGTTTGAAGATCTAGGCATGGTGGCGAATGTGCCACTAAGGGAAATGGCCGGTTTGATTCGGAGCTCGGGTTGTTTCAAACCCACCATTAATGGATCATGACGAGGGTACTTACCACACACTGGATAACGCAAAGGGTCATATGGGCCATAGAGTGAACTTGTCTGTGAACGGCAAGCTACTCGCTTACCTAACCTAACCTATTGTTACGAAAATGGAAATGGCGTTGTTAAAATAATAAGCAAAAGCTCCAAAAACAACACAATGGAGTTGCTCACTCATAAAAACAAAAGCTCCAAAAACAAAACAATGCAGTTGTTCACGTGATCAACGAATGAGTAAGCATATAGCAACAAAAACAACAGGGCTTGTTTACAAGATCGATGAATAAACAAAAATATAGCAACAACGTCTGCGTATAAAAGAAATATAGCAGAAAGACAAACAAACAAAACAACAACAACTCTGTCTGGACGAAAGTAAATAAGATACACGAACAACAAAAATGGAAACAAGTTGTTTACATTTTTGGATTGTTCCCGAAGGTCGTCATCATCCTTCAAGGGCATTCATCACACTGTTGATCGAGTGATATAAAAGGCAAGATAAAGCGACAAACGATGATTCAGTTAGAATTCAGTCAGTCGTGTATGAAGACACGTTATTCTCGGAGTACGAGTGAAGTTAGTCGTGTGACGACGTCGCGTTGAATTGAGTGAGAATTCAACCAATGGTGTGCGAAGTGACGAGATCGAGTTATAATCCAGTCAGACTTGTGTGCAGACAAGTTGCGTGAAGAAAACAGTTGTTAGTGTGGTGCTTACAAAAAAGGTTGTGAGCAAAGAAGAATAACTAACAAGTGTTGTTGTTGCTTATAAAACAGGTTATAAGCAGAGAAATATCGCGAACAAGCACATATTGTGGAAATTATCATTGTATGCGTAGAATAAGTTCGAACAGTGGCACGAAAGTTGTGCAGAAAATAAAGAATTGACTTAAAATTAAACACAGATTTATTTTTATTTTATTTGCAATCTACGAGCTCATATTTTTAACGTTTTTAAAAGGTAAAAACGTAACACTATTGTAGTAGCAAACTTGACAGTCCAGAATACACTCGATCCATTTAATATTGATGTTAACTTATACACCATCGGTTTTTCAAAAAGTGCCTTTACTGATTATAGGAAACTTAGCGCTTTCGTATAATATTAGTCTTCGAAATCAGTCAGGAAATCAGCAGTTAAAATCATTCAATAAAACATTATATGAGGCCCTCTTTATTAGGTTTTATCCTATTTCCTGTTAACTCTCTTCTCCCTCCCTGTTATTTAACTGTTATTGTTGTAAACTCTGTCATTTAATTGTGAATACGACAATTTTGAATGTTATGGTAGAGAGAGAGTGTTGGTGTTTTAAGGGTATTTGGGGAGTAGTAAATATGAAGTATGACTTGCTATATTTTTTGACATTTATTTTCAAAGTTAACCGTTTCAGTTGAGGGTACGAAAAGTAAATAACGCAGATAGAGAGAGAAAGAGAGAGAGAGAGTATGAGAGATTCTTGCAAATTCTAATAAAGAAATAAAAAATTATTTATTTTCGTTGAGAATAACTTCAAACGTGCCGTATTCGTTTGTGTTGGGTTTTAAGTTTTAACCGAAAAACAATATAAAAATGGCTTTGATTATAATTAATTACTTTGTTTTTGCCTGGGGAAGATATTGTATTTTTGAAAATGGTATACGGAATAACCATTTTTGAATAGATTAAGTTTGTATAGAGAATTATTATTTCGAATTGAGAACTATTGTTGAGTTTTTATACATATGATGATAAGCAATTTAATTAATTCGGCCAAATTTTAAGCCAAAGTGTCATACTTTTTTACATATATCCTTTTACCGCTAAACAAAGCTAATTTAATAATAAAGTAGAGCCTTAAATATACACCAACGTCTAGACATGTCTCTTTAATTTTAAAGTAAAATAATCTCTAATATAATGAAAATGGTATCAGAATTGTTAAGGTTTAAGTAAATTGAAGTAATTGACAAGCGTTTAAGTTAGTCTGTCCTTAATCCATGGGTTTTGATTCTTCTTGTAGTGAAGCGGTGCCTTAGTCTCTTGTACTCCCCTCCACATTTTAAGGTATTCATAAAGGTTCCGCCAAATAACTTTTTTTTTTTTTAAAATGCTTTAAAAAAGAACTACTGAATATTTTCTCAAATTTCTTTTTTTATTTGAAAGTACAATCCTTCCGGTTAATAATGGAAAATAATTTCATTCAAATGGCTGCCTCGGCTGGCCATGCAGTAGCCTACACGATCGGTCCAATTTTTAAGCACATTATCGATTGTGTGCAGCTGTATTTCACCAATGGCTTCACAAATATTGTCCTTTAAAGCGTCAATTGTCTCTGGCTTGTCGGCGTAACACTTAACTTTGACGGCACCCCACAAATAATAGTCCAACGGTGTCAAATCGCAGCTCCGAGGTGGCCAAACGACATCTGCTCTGCGGCTGATAATGCGATCTTCACAAACAGGGCACAAAACACCGAGTGTAGCTTCGGCTGTGTGGCACGCAGAGCCGTCCTGTTGAAACCAAATGTTGCCAATATCCTCCTCTTCAATTTTTGTGAACAAAAATTCGTTCAACATGGCCCGATAACGATCGCCATTGACTGCAACGGCCACTCCTTGCTCATTTTCGAAGAAAAATGGCCCAATTATGCCTCTGGACCAAAATCCGCACCAAACAGTGACTCGTTTTGGGTGCGTCGGCTTTTCAATGTATGCGTGCGGGTTTTCTGTGCCCCAAATGCGACAATTTTGCTTTTTTACATACCCGCTAAGATCAAAATGAGCTTCATCTGAAAAGATGATTTTTTTTGCCAAAATCGACATCTTCTGTAAGTCGATCGCAGGCCCACTTAGCGAAGCGAAAATGCATTGGATGGTCAATTGGCTTCAACTCCTGAACCAATTGGCTCACGCACGTTTCGTATTTTGTTTCACTGTCAAACATCTTCAGTTTGGTCTATAATTTAACCATGAATCGTCTTACAAACGAACAACGCTTGCAAATCATTGAATTTTATTATCAAAATGCGTACTTCTTCAAAGATGCTGCGAATCGTAACGTAACTGAGCACTGCCATGAGATGATATCCAACTTTTTTTTGCCCAAAATGCAAGAGCTTGACTTGCATGACATGTGGTTTCAACAAGACGGTGCCACATGCCACACAGCACACGTAACAATGGACTTATTGAGAGGCAAGTTCGTTGAACATTTTATTTCACGATCGGGAGAGGTCAATTGGCCGCCTAGATCGTGCGATTTAATGCCTTTAGACTATTTTTTTTGGGGCTATGTTAAAGCTCATGTCTATACAGACAAGCCCGCTTCAATTGACGCATTGGAAGACAACATTGAAGCATTTATTCGTGAGATACCGGCCGAAATGTTGGAAAGAGTATGCCAAAATTGGACTAAGCGGATGGACCATTTGAGGCGCAGTCGCGGTCAACATTTGCATGAAAGAGTCTTCAAACATTAAATTATATGGACCGTACTATCGATTCAAATAGAGATTTCATGCATTTTTCTGAATTTTATGTGTTTTTTTTTTGAAAAATTTTCCTATAGCTCTTACGAAATCACCCTTTATAATACTTATAATTGATTCGAGTTAATCGAATCATTCATCAAAATTTACAGTCTTAGTTGTTGTTGCATTTGCAAAAAAAAAAAAAGGAAAAAGACAGAGCAGCAAGCAGAGCAAATACTTAACTTTCTAGTGAGTATTTTAGTGTTCGTATGCGAATCATACTTATTTTGTGCTTCGTGTATATGTTGAGTTATGAAGAGTCGAAATCAACAACATCATACATGTTGTTTAGTATGAATATGATGAGTACTTCAAACTTTGAATATGAGTAGAGAGATTCCATGATATTAAAATAAATATGAATGCGTATAAGTATCAGAAATTATTTATTTATTTATTTATTTATTTATTCGATATTCTATACAACAAGACCTGAGGTCTTATGATTATAGTACAGAATCAGATATATGCTTAAATACTAATATTAATTATAGAACAAAAAAGTAATTCTAGCACGTAGTTTAAAAACATGAAAAAAAAAAACATGAAAAATTTGTTTAAAATTAGAGAGTACAACAAATTAGTAAAAAAAATGTCCAAATAAAAATAAAAAATTTCCAGAAATTATTAAAAAAAAAAAAAAGAAATAAAATAAAATTAAAGTATATAAATAATATTTAGGAATAATATTTAAATAGAGCCCTTTTAAATTGCAAAGCATTACCTATAATTTTTGTGCCCGTGGATAATGAATTCCAAAGACGTATAGAATAGATGAAGAATTGCCATTCGGATATTAGAGATCGATATCGGAACTGTAGAAGATCATTTAATCTATGAGAACGAGTAAATGACAGCCTCCTAAAAAGGTAGTCCGGTTCATGAGTGTGAATGATCTTATGTAAGAATATCAGAACCCTTATTTTCAATAAGTCGCTAAATAATACACCATAGAGTGACCTCCCAAAATTAGATACGTGGTCGTACTTTGATAATCCATAGACATATCTTACAACAGTATTATAAGCCACATTCAATTTCCTTAGACTAGCACAGTTACACGAAGCAAATACTTCACAACCATATAACAAAACAGGAATTAAATAAGTCTTAGCGAGCAGCTTACGCACCCTAAGTGGAGTAAAGTATTGTGTCCTCCACAAATTTCTCAACATTTTTTAGAAAAAGTTCTTCCTGAGGCATAATTTACATTATCCTTCAATGTCAGATTATAATTAAAAATAATCCCAAGATTCTTAGCCGATCTAACAATTTCAACCAGCTGATTATTCAAAAAAATCTCAGGCCGTATAGAAAATTTCATAGATCTAGGAGTTATTACCAAACATTTAGATTTAGTGGGATTGATACAAAGACCGTTCGCACATGCCCAATTATGTACCCGTTTAAGATCCTCATTAAGTCTGGACACACGTTCGTCAATATCATTTCTGTCAGCACTAATGTAAATTTGCACATTATTATGAGTATGATTCGATTCTAAACATCTTTTTGCATACTCATTGCTGACCTCTGGTTTGAAAGTGTTGTTTAGAGTTTGAAGGATGTTTGATGGCTCTTCGAGCTTAATCGTTTTATATTTTTATGCATTATTGTGTACGTTTCCCAAAGTGCCGCCTAAGGTGATATGATTTTGACTGTATTCAGGAGCTATCCTGAACTTCTTTTCCTTTATGTATTAGGTTTTAGATACCATCCGATATATAATTATACGATTGGGTTCATTAAAACTTACATACCAGTTAGTACCATAAGGAAATAGGCTTCTTTTGATATTCCTATCGGCAATAATCAAACATTACTTGGCTTTGATTGTCCAGTAAAGATTTGATTAGTCTTAGTAAAGAATAAATTCTATCATTAGATATGCATTCTAGAAACAATGCCTACCAAAGGTTGTATTGCTGGCTGCCAAGGCATTAAAAGGCAATTAAAATTATTAATAAAAGCCAAAAAAAAAAAACGATCAAAATCATAAATTTTATGATCCTAATTTGACGTAAAGGTTTCCCAAGGCAGGCAGGCAGGCAAGCGAACGGGCGGGCGGCCTCTTTGATGATGTCTGTAAAAATCCAAAAATCCAGTTACATTCATAAAATACTGTGTGTGTTTATGTACAAAATCAGTCTCATTCAGCAGCATACATCTCTTTGTCTGTCCGCCTTTACTGTCGTTAGATGGCAGACGATGAAAGATGGTAATATTCATTATGAATTTACTTACACACACATACACACACACATTCGGATATAAAATGCTGTCATGGAAGAGAGGGTGAGACACAAGATGATGGTAATGATGTGGATGGTGATATAAAAGAAAAAGAAGAAGCAGAAGAGAAGAGGTTATGTTTGCCTAATCTAATGATTTATATAAAATTTAGGTCGCCATATAGTCGCATTAATTACGCCTCATAATGAGTGATTTATGCGAGCTCAGTGCCTCATTTTAAAATGTACTCTTCCTATACTACAAAACGTCCTAATACGAATGAGAAGGGTATACATAAACATTTTATAATAATAATTACACTCACACACATCTCTACATAACTACACCTACATATGTATGCATGTACATACATACATACATACCCAGCCAGCATTTTTGGAAATTTTAATCAAATTCTAGTCATTTTCTGATCATAAACGATACTTTTGTCGATAGAAAAAAGGGACTACTCGCGACTCTTCTTTAAAAGTCATTTGTAAGCCATTTTCTATATTAGTTTAGAGTAATTTTTGACCCTTTTTCTAGTAGTTCTATGATCATTTTCTAATTCTAATTTTTTGGAATATATGATTAGAGTCAGGTCGAACTTCGCAAGCGATCCTAAGTCGTTTTACGACTTCGTTCGAGCTAAACGTAAATCATCTTTGTTTCCCACTGAGATGTTTTATGAGGGCGTATCATCCTGTAGTTACCTTGATATTTCGAATATGTTTGCTGACTTTTTTCAGTCTACTTATTAGTGTTGGGAATCCCGGGATCCCGCAGTTTTTAACAATCCCAAAATCCCGGGATTGAGCACTTAATCCCGGGATTTGACTTTTTAAGCCGCAATGAAAAAAATTGTATATAAGAACTCTCACTAATTCGAATTTCCAGAAATTAGAATCTGTTGTTTCAATGCATTAACCGCTATGAAATTAGAAACAAAACTTCAAATTGCGATTTTTTTTTTCTTTGAGACGTAAACACTTAAATTAAAACCACCAGAAGCAGATGAACCACCAACAAAAAAAAACTAAACCATTAACCAAGTATTTTCCTATGCTGGGGCTAGAAGACAGATCACTTTCTGCTACACTTGCACGACTAACAGCCCTTGATGGGATTTCAATTAACGTTATATGCCGCTCTAGTGACTTACGTGCAGGTCTTACAGCAATGGGATTTAAAGTTTACCTACGACTGTCAACACAGTCCGCCAAATGGTTGTATATTACAGCAACAAAATAAGATGTCATGCAAAAGTATGTTACGGCTGAATTTGGAAAGCAACTAACTCTAATAAAAGACTATAAAACTAGGTGGAGCAGCCTTTTGTTAATGCTGGAACGTCTTTATTTATTAAGAAATTGTATACAAAAGGCATTAATAGACATAGGTCCACCTGAAGGTGAATATTTTGCTTTATCCAAAGATGAGATTAATATGGTATCCGCAATCATTAGTGTTCTTATCCCAGTTAAAGCAACAGTTGACGCCCTTCGCTGTCGGGATGCTAATCTGTTCACAACCGATGTTGCCATAACTTTTATGTTAAAAAAACTTAAAGATGCTAACAACGTTATAAGTCAAAAACTACATTCAGCCCTCATCCTTCGCATGCAACAAAGGAGAACAGATATCAGTGGGGTACTTCAGTATCTGCACAATGGTAGAACAAATGTTCAGTCCGAATCCGAAACAGAGTTCGTAACGGTTCCTTCTTCCATAAAATGTCGCAAATTAATAGTTGAGTTACTCGGAAGACTAAATGCTTCAAGTCCAGCTACATCACTTCTAATAGCTTCTGAGCCAGAAGTTACAACTTCTTCTTCAGCCAGTGTAGAGTCTGAACGTACTTTTTCTGCAGCTGGATTTTTCACAACTAAAATAAGAAGTCGTTTGAGCGATGAAACTTTGGATGCTCTGTACTTCCTCAAAACGTATTTTAAAAATAATAAAAAATAATAACATATCGCACTTGATCAACAAAAGAGTATATATCTATAAAAACAATTTACTCTCTATAATTAATTTAAAAATGTGTAAAATTAAAAATAAAATTAATTTTCTTATAATTTAATAAATTCTTTCTTATAAACCTATTTTTGGATGTGTCATGTTATTAATTTTATTGAAATAATATGTTAATATCTTTCAAGACAATTTTTTTAAAATCCCGGGATAAATCCCGGGATCCCGGGACTAGCTAAATGAAATCCCGAAATCCCGGGATTGAAAATATAGAGCGGGATTGCCAACCCTACTACTTATAGACAGTTGCCTGATCTGAGTAGCAGTTTTTCGTATATAATACGAAATTTCGTAATATATATTAATTTGATGAGGAGTCTGTTCTTGAGTCTTTGTATGGACTGAAACTTATATACAGGGTGGGCCAAAAATGACGAAGGGGTTTAATCGTTTAATCGTTCTTGGGAATCTCGTGGCTTTAGTTCTTGCACTAACTGCAGCTTGTATGGGAAAAGATATAAATTTCCCTTTAATATTCTGCGTAAAGACCGCCGAGACATTTGCAGCTCAGCAGAGCGCCTTCGAGTTGATGTTTCAGGATTCTCCTCAACACTCTCCAGAACGCGTTGAATATTTGCTTCATTAATTACAGAATGTGGTCTTCCGCTTCGTGGAAGATCCCTTACTGAGCCTTGTTCCTGAAAACGTGTCACTAATTGATTCGGATGGTGAATTCCGCACATTAAAATGACGACGATAGGCTCGTTGAGTTTGAATTATTGATCGATGATGTTCAAAATAAAGTTCTATGATTTTGGTTCGCTGGATAACGTTGTAACCTTCCATAATTAATCTCCCAGATTTATTTTACAAGTCCTAAAAAGAAAAATAAAAAAAAATTAAATTAGAAAAGTTATTAATTTTTCAAATCCCTTCGCGACTTTTGCCCCACCCTGTACTTGCCGGGCCCTGACGGGTTACCGGCCTGTATTTTAAGACAGTGCGCTGTTGCCTTGAGTGGTCCTTTGATCTTTATTTTCCAATAGCCTTCTGAGGCCTGGTCATTTTCCATCTATTTGGAAGAGTTCGTTTATAATTCCTTTGCATAAGTCGGGTAATAGATCCAATATTTCCAATTACAGGGGTATTGCCAAACTCAGTGCTATTCCCAAGTTGATGGAGAAATCGGTGACGGATTATCTCTTTTTTAATACGAGATCTTTAATATCCCCTTTCCAACAAGGTTTTTTGAAAGGTAGGTCGACTGTCACTAATCTTCTTGAATTTACTACACATGTTTACAGGGGTTTTCTTGCCAGAGCACGGACTGATGTAATTTATACTGATTTCAGTAAAGCTTTTGATAGGGTTGATCATAGACTTTTGCTTCTAATCGCTTTCTGATCATTGATTAGTCTTATTTACCTTCGTTTATGATTATTTTTCGAGTCGTCTTTCAGTCATCGTTTAACCGCATACGAGTCTTGTATGCAGCATTGCCATTTGCCAAGTTTTCCCTTTTTTTTCAAGTTTCTGGAGATGCGAAAAAGTTTTCATTAAATTTGTTTTCTAACAAAAACAAGTTTTTTCGACAAAATTAAATTTAAAATTTTTTCAGTAAATTCAGTATTAAAACACGAAATATAGGATCCCTGGATTAATATATTAATCCATATATAAACTTACTTACTTACTTAATTGGTCATATATAAACTAATAAAATATAAATTTCCCATGCATCTGGTGATACTCATGTTTAATATGTTAAATAACAGGTCCTTTCGTGTGAGCAACAAAAATTTGATATCTACTAGAAGATTCGCAATCATAAATGGACTGCAGCAGGGAACGGTGATTTCACCGATACTATTCAATATATATATTCACGATCTATTAAATAAAATAGAAAATATAATAGGATTTGCCGATGACATTAGAATTTACCATTCTGATAACAATATATATAGGGGCAATTTCGTGTCAAGTGACCCAATTTTTAAAATCGATGTCTTCCGATTTGGATGAAATTTGCACCAAGGTTAGTACTATTGGATAGTTGACCAGACACAAATTTTCAGCTTTATCAGTCAAGAACTGTCGGAGTTAGAGGGGGTCAAAGTTGGACATTTTGGTCATACAGGGTTTTTTTAAATGTGTGTAACTTTTCACCTATTGGTCCTAGCAAAAATTTTCCAAAGGATATTAGATAGCTATTTCTTCAATCTTTCCAAAAATAATTTTTTTAATTTTAAAAAAAATTTTTTTTTAACAAAAAAATTACTTTTCAGATGTCCTGTGGGAAAATGCAATTACAATATAAGAAAATACTGGAAGGAATTCTGTATAAAATCAAATGATAATATTGTAATTTCGAACACAAACTGTTAAATATCTTGGTGTTAATCTCGATAAATTCTTATATTTTAATAAACACATTGATTCCCAAATTCAAAAGGCTAAAAAAGCATTTTTTTATGTACAAAAAATTATTTTTTTCAAACTACATCTACGCAAGAGTGAAAATTATTCTATATCAGTCTTTAATACGGTCTATACTGACATATGGCTGTCAGATATTTCCCCGTCATATATGGAGAAAATTCGAGTATTTGAAAGGAGATGTCTCCGAGCTTGCACATCATTCTATAGATCCCCTAAAAGTAATTATAAATATTATAATTCGAATAAGAAGCTATAGAACAGAGCAAAAATATGTAGAATTGATAATTTCATTATTAGTCTTATTAGAAATCACATAATGCGAAGCATAACTTGCACGGAAAATAACCTAATATTAGCCCCATATTACACTAATGAACAGTACACACAAAACTCCTTATGTAGGGGATACGTCCCACCAGAAGCTTTTTTATAGCTCGATAAACACGGATATATAATGATAATGGTGTTCCTATATTCTACCACATATATAAATAGAAGAGCAAGTGACAAGACTATTCTTTGCAAAGAACTTACAGCAGAAAATCGTCGGTTTGACACAAATATTTATATGAAAGACACAGACATGTCAACTAGAATTAAAAATAAGTATTGGTGGCTTACCAAATAAATTTCTCTTCACATTTTACCCCCTAGACTGTAGCTTTTATCTTATCCTTGCAATGCAGAAGTAACGTTTTTAAGCATTTCCGTTACAAATAGATTAAGTATACACTGTATATCATGTGTAAATGTATAGTATTATAACATAATTGAAAGATATTCTAAACTGTAAATTAGTAAATAGTTAATGTACAGGAGATCCCCACCGGGGGACAGTGCTAACAGATATATGGGCAATTTCGTGTCAAGTGACCCAATTTTTAAAATCGATGTCTTCCGATTTGGATGAAATTTGCACCAAGGTTAGTACTATTGGATAGTTGGCAGACACAAATTTTCAGCTCTATCAGTCAAGAACTGTCGGAGTTAGAGGGGGTCAAAGTTGGACATTTTGGTCATACAGGGTTTTTTTAAAATGTGTGTAACTTTTCACCTATTGGTCCTAGCAAAAATTTTCCAAAGGATATTAGATAGCTATTTCTTCAATCTTTCCAAAAATAATTTTTTTAATTTTAAAAAAAATTTTTTTTTTATTTTTTTTAAAAATTAATTTTTTTTTTAATTTTTTTTCAATTTGGGCCTTTTTTTTTTTTTTTGCTTAAAAGAAAGCTTATAAAATTTCCTTTAAGGCCTTCAGAATCGCTTAATGGGATGCGAGTGGGATATCTATCAAAAAAATTATTTTTTAACTCAAG
Source organism: Sarcophaga caerulescens (assembly GCA_927399465.1). Taxonomy (NCBI): domain Eukaryota; kingdom Metazoa; phylum Arthropoda; class Insecta; order Diptera; family Sarcophagidae; genus Sarcophaga; species Sarcophaga caerulescens. Next base: position 81,599,248 of record OV656866.1, read on the forward strand.
AATAAGATTTTTCAATATTTGGCACATGTACCATTTTCATTTTCCCCCATTTTTTTTCGAAATGGAGTTTTTTTTATTTTTCCTCAAAAGAAAACTTAGACCATTTCCTTTAAGGTCTTTGTGGGCACTTAGTAGCAAGAGGCATATCTATAAAAAAAAATATTTTAACTCAAAACCAAAGTTTTTAAATTTTACCATATGCACTATATTTTTTTTTAATGGATGTTTTTTTTTGTTCAAAGAAATTTTTAAAAATTAAAAAAATTATTTTTGGAAAGATTGAAGAAATAGCTATCTAATATCCTTTGGAAAATTTTTGCTAGGACCAATAGGTGAAAAGTTACACACATTTTAAAAAACCCGGTATGACCAAAATGTCCAACTTTGACCCCCTCTAACTCCGGCAGTTCTGGACTGCTAGAGCTGAAAATTTGTGTCTGGCCAACTATCCAATAGTACTAACCTTGGTGCAAATTTCATCCAAATCGGAAGACATCGATTTTAAAAATTGGGTCACTTGACACGAAATTGCCCATATATATTAAGATATTAAATATTTGTTTATTGGTAGTTTAAATTTCTTATTTTTTTTTTTATTAAATGAACAAAAAAAGCAGGAAATATTTACATTTTTAAATAAAAAATTGTGTATTTTATTAGTCCCGGACAAAAAACGCAAAAAAAAACACCAACAGAGGGCACCGGGCGCCGGAATTTCCTTCAAAAATGTTATTACTTTTGTAGAAAACAAGTTTTTTTTTTCTCAGAAATAAAGTTTTAAAAAAAAATCTGGCAACGCTGCTTGTATGAGTAATTTAAAAAAAAAAATCAGGTGTACGACCTAGCTTCTCACACCACTTATGTTGTGTGCGTTAATTTTAACATGAGTGGCGGGATCTACAGTTTAAAGTCGACTCCGAATGACAGATTTTAAAGAAACTTTTTCAAACTTTTTATTTACTCACAGAGTTTTTGCCAGAAATCTGCTGAGAGGAAGTCACCGAAGAAATATTTTCATATTTTCGTTTTGATGTCTGACCTGGGATTTGAATTCGGACCTTACGTCTAATAAGCCAACACACTACCTACTAGACTACGGCGACTATTCATCTACATATCTGTGCAAAATATGATCATAAAATAGGTAATTACAATCACTTTTCAAACACCTGCATGATCTGTTTTTGATTAAGCGTTTTTTCAATCTTCAGTATAAGTAGAATATAATAATAAATAACGGAAATACAGGGTGGCTGATATGTATTGCAACCAACTTCAGGTTGTTATCATTTGTAAACCGCTCGTCTGACAGCTGACAGATTTATTCCAGTGACAGTTCATTTTATTATTTACAAGCTTACAAAAGCATTTTGATCTATTGCATTCAGAAAAAAAATTATTCGTGATGAAATTCAAGCGTAATAGTGTGATTGCTTTATATTTGGCTGGAAAACCATAGGTGGCTATCGTTAGAGCCCTCCAGCATTTAAATGTGAATAAATCTTTTGTTTCTCGTACCATTGCTCCTTACCGTGATACTGGCAGTGTTGCATCGCGTCCAAAAAGTGGACAAAAAAAAAAACGCTAATAACACCAGAAATGATCCGAAAAGTGAAGGCCAGATTTGATCGAAATTCACGCCGCAGTGGTAGAAAAATTGCTCGTGAGCTGAACATATCGCGAGAACGGATGCAACACATATTGAAAAATGAGCTTGGACTAAAGTCATTGAAGTTCCAAAAAGTGCAAGAGTTCACCGATGGAAAAAAAAAGTTAGACTGGAAAGAGCCAAGGAGTTACTTCGCTTGCACGAAAGTGGCCAGTTACCGAATTTGGTTTTCTCCGATGAGAAGCCATTCCAAATTGAGCAGTTTATGAACAAACAAAATGATCGGGTTTACTTGCCAAAGAGGTCAGCTGCGATTGGCCACCAGAACTCAAGCGCCGCCGATGGTAATGGTGTGAGCCGCCGTAACGGCCGATGGTCGCTCCCCGCTCGTATTCATCGACCGTGGGGTCAAAATAAATGCCGAATATTATCGGGAAAATGTCTTAAAGACAGTATTGAAGCCCTGGGCAGACAAACATTTCGGCCGCAGACCATGGACATTCCAACAGGACTCAGCACCACCGCATTCAGCACGCGTCAACCAAGAATGGCTTAAAAAGGAGGTTCCCCGCTTCATTTCTACCGCACAATGGCCACCAAAATCTCCGGATCAAAATCCGTTGGACTTTTGCGCCTGGGGCATTTTGGAGAGTAAGGTTCTCACTAAAAAAATACCAAAGTGTCGATCATCTCAAGACGGCGCTTCGCCGGGAATGGGCCAAAATACCGCAGAGCCACTTTCGTTCAGCCTGTGATGGCTTTGTCGGCCGTTTGAAGGCCATAATTCGTACCAAAGGTGGCCAATTCGAACAAATCTAAACTGATTCTAAAATTTGATGTCATTCGCTTTTGAACAATAAAATTTAAAAAAAAAATTTTTACTTTGTTGCATTATTTATCAGCCACCCTGTAATAGTCACATTTTAAACGTCTAGATCAGGGACCGGCAGCACTTGCTATTGGTCAGTTGTTGCGAGAGCGAAAAATATGAAAAGAGAAAATTTGTACTCTTACATTCACTACAATACAGGCTTGGAAAGTTTAAATTTTTAAATGGTGGTATTTTAATTAAAAATATTAGTTTATTAAATTAAAATTTATAAAATTCGTTTAGACTTCTTTGATTAGATCGATTTAAGAAAGCATTTTAGATTAAAATTTGTTTTTTTTTTTTGAAATATACATAATTCATAGAAAACATACGCTGATGTTAAAAACATTAAGTTTTCCATCCCTGCATTAGTAGATCTTCATGTACAAAATCAAGAAACATGCGACAACACAACCTCTTTCAATGAATGCTGAAAAGAGACTGAGTGTGTTTTTAATACTTGTGAGTACGTTGTTTAAATTCGCCTTGCACGCGTGCATAGGAATTGCCGGTCCCTGGTCTAGATGATTAATTTCCGATTGCTATACAATAGAAATATGTATTATTATTCTTGATATCAGTTGTCGTACGACTCACATTTGACCTACAGGACCTCTCTGCTGAATTCAATTGGTGCTTGCTCTCACATTGGTAAGTTGTAGAGAAGGACACAACATGTTTGATGTTCGAACATGTTTGATCTGTTATTCGTTACTTTTGTGAATAAAAGCGAGCATGACTTCAGCGGTCGGGGCAGTTGGTGACGAGTTGCTTGTAAGGCAGGTCGATCTTTTGACATCGACTATCGCTGAGGATATAAATAAATCACAAGATGTGTGGTTGTCCCCACTAGTGAGATATTTACAGCCAGTAAAACGTTGGCAACTGTGACTGGACAGACACCAGAGGCCTCAGAATCATAATCATCCTAGGCGTAAGCCATTTGATTGTGGCTCTGACATCCTATGACTTGACTGACTATGCCGGGGTAATAGCAAGGACCAGTAGAAACCACAGCCATCCGGAGCGCATGCCGTTTGACTGTTGTTCTGACTCAACCCCCATTTGACGCTTTCGTCACTGTTACTTGACGAACCGTTGTCTGAACAGACAACTGAGGCCTCAGAACCACAATCATTTTATTGTGGCTCTGACCTTCCCCTATGGTTGACTTGACTGACACTGTTACTTGAAGAACCGTTGTTTGGCCGGCCTAGGGCTTATTAATTAATATTAAGCTTAATTTCTCTTTATATGTAGCCCTAACGTAGTGTAGTAAGTAAGCTATTTGAGTTATTATAAATAAATAGCTTAGAATCTTCAAGGAAATGTCTTTTCTTTATGCCACCACTGGACGCCGCTGAACTACCCCAGCACCCGAGCGGAAACGTGTCGTTACATTGGAGCCCGAGCAGGGACCTATGTGTCCAACTGATCAATAATATAACTACGAAAAAAAAAACAACAGTGATTAATGGACAGCGTACAGCACCTGTATTTTAAATCGAACTCATTTTACTCATTGGTGCAAATCATTTTTGAGTCCTTTTTTAATCGTGTAACTGACTAATAAGTTTTTGATCACCAAAAGTACTCTAAAACGACTCAGCAAGGTGATTTTTCTAAAAACAATCTTCCAAATGTTAGCTGGGTAGAGACTGTTTAAGTATAAATAAGAGAAGCCTAAGCATCAGCATCATATTATTTGTGTGTTATAACAGTTAAATAATATAAGACTTGAATAATATCTGTTCCTATGGCTTGAGTTAGTATGGGTTAGTATGTATGTGTATATTAACAAGATAATGTGATGTATTGCGCTCGTATACGAAAAAGATTTAATGTATGTGTGTGCTTGTGTGTGTGTAAAATAGACCTGTAAAGAGAAAGAGATAGAGACTGTGTATACGAATGTATGTATGTTTGTAATTTATTTAATGAATGTAAGGCGTTAATGAGCATAATACTGAGTTGCCTATTTTAACTGTCTGCCATGCAGTATCTACTACTACTTCTACGCTGGTTGATGTTACAGTTGCTTTGCTGCTGCTACTACTTATATACATACACACATACATAGCTGCAGGACATGAATACACATTAGCGTTTACGAAATGCCATAATTATACTCTGAATTTGTATGTGTTGTATCCCTCATTGAGTTTCCAGTCTGTGTAATTTTATGACATTACATTGTGATATGATATGATTTTCAAGCAGTTAAACATTCTGTTTCTCTTTCTTTTTTTCTTTATTTTTGAACAAAAAACCATTATAATCATTAAACAAACAAACCCACTTGCACAGCAGACACATACATACTCGTATATAACTATACTCCTAATCATGCAAAAAAAAAAAATATGTAAACATTCACGTAATTATTCAAAAAAGACCAAGAACACCCATCACACATATGTACATAAATGTCGTATATATCACAGGATGAAAACAGTGGGGGACACAAAAAAGTTCTGTTCCCATTCACCACTTAAATGTAACAGGCTTCGAAGACAGAGTTTTCTAATCATTGGTCCCATTCTGATAAATACTTTAGCCTTACAGTTTTCAATCATCCAAAAACAGCATTTTTTTTAAGTCCGTAAGCAAGTACATTCGAAGGGAATCAAATTTGCTGAAAATGGTAATTAAGACACAGTTTTCGAATGGTGGTTGTCTACCCAAAGGGTTTAACACGATCACTTCGGCGCGTATCACTGGTAGCCCGCACTATACTGTCTCATGGGGCGGCGTGTTCCACCGATGGTACGCAATTCATCATGTTATTAAACGATACGTAATATCAAATATTTAGATCTTTAACTCTTCGACTGCCGAAAAAATGCCTGAGAGCCACGTCACGATAGAGCGAAAAGTATTAAGCGCAGCCGAATTAAAGCACCGGCGTGAAAGTCTTAAGTAGAAAAATTTAGGCCGCATAAGACCTATTGAACCTTATCTTTTTTTTTTTTTTTTTTAATTATTTTTTTATTTAGATATACATATGTATCTTAAACTAATCATAGCCTCAGCACCAGTATTGGCATTAGAGAGGCATGTTGGCAACTAAATTAAATATTCATAATATATAATATTTACCTAAGTATATACATTTATTTTGCCCATATACAATGCCTAGGCATATATACCTTATCCATATACACGCATGCATATGCACACATATGTATACGTGCATATATAGAGGATGTCCCCATATTAAATAAACCAAGAATGAAAAATGTGTACGTATGTATATATCAATAAATGTACAATTCAATTTCTTATAAACTAATATAAAATAATATTACAAATCTACATAAGAAGTGTCTCAATGTCCATTAATAAATATCTTTTCAATTCCCTTTTAAAAACCGCAAATGTTTCTATATTCTTTAACAACATAGGCTGGTCGTTGTATGTTCTCGGCCCAGCAAAGCTAATACGCTGTTTCGTCAATTCCAGCCGACATCTTATAACAGTCAGAAACTGACTTTGCCTAGTTTGTCGATGTGTTCTCTCAATATTCTGTTGTAGCAGAATGGAACTGTGTCCCAGATTCCTAACTATTTTAAAGACAAATTTCAAAAGCTGCAGTTTGTACAGACCTCTTATGGGTAAAATATTCATCGCCTGATTTCTAAAAAGATCCAACGTGTGATATCTTACCGGTAAATTAAAAACTAATTTTAAGGCCTTATTTTGAGCAGATTGTAATGTTCTGAGAGCAGTACAATTACTAGCACCATATATCATCGGAAGGTAAGAAAGTTGACTATGAATCAAAGTATTATAAATCATCATCCTTGTAATTAGGCCAATTTTCCTCCTAAATTTGTATATAGCTCCAATACCTGAAGATATCTTTTTATTAATACATTCAATATGGTTATCCCAGCGAAGATTGTTGGTGAAAACCATGCCCAAATACTTAACCGACTCTGATTCCTCTATTAACTTCCCTTCAATGTGTACAGCCATTTTCTCATCATTTGCTAAATTACATGGCCTAAGTCTTATAAATTTTGTTTTATCGGTATTAAGTATAAGTTTATTAACTCTTAGAAATTCCCCAAGTATAGCTGCATCATATTCAACTTGGGTCTGCAATACCCGAACATGTCTGTAAGGATAAAGGAAATGTCATCAGCAAACATGAATAACCTGCCATTGAACTGTATATTTCCAATATCATTAATGAAAATCTTGAATAATAGGGGCCCTAGTACACTTCCCTGAGGTACACCACATTTTACATCAGCTAACTCACAATCTCTGAACCATAGGAAGCTTGAGATGAAGTGGCTAAGAATACCAATGTCTATCATGGAAATTATGCATGTAGTATACACCAAGGCGTGTTTCAGCCCCTTGACCAGTAGGTGAAGAAAGGTTTCCTCTTTCTGCAGAAGTCATTTGACATGCGTCCATAACAGATGCTCTTTGTATAAGTGCCCATATCGTAATACCTAGTAAATACATAATTGGTCATTACAACCCTTAAGTCAGGATTACGACCTAGCTTCTCACACCACTTATGTCGTTTGCGTTAATTTTATACATGAGTGGCAGGACCTACAGTTTAAAGTCGACTCCGAACGACAGTTTTTTTAGAAGCTTTTCATGGCAATTTTATTTACTCTCAGAGTTTTTGCCAGAAATCTGTTGAGAGAAAGTCGCCGAAGAAATATTTTCATAATTTCGTTTTGATGTCTGACCTGGGATTCGAACTCTGGCCTTCAGTCTAATAAGCCAACACACTACCTACTAGACTACGGCGACTTCGTAATACCTAGAAATGCCTCCAATAACCATACTGATCGTGCTACTTTGGTGTTTAAGCAGATTTTACATGCGCCCTTTTGCCAGTTTTAATCACATTTTCTGTGTCTTTCCGCCTATATCCGAAGCCTCTAAAATGGTTTTGACGGAGTCCATAACTATTTAGTCAAATATGAACCTGCAGATCTTCAAAGGGATTTCCAAATTAACGAATGTGGCCAGTTCATTCGCTCTGCAGTTGTCCGGAATATTGTCACGTCCAGGTATCCACGTGATATAAATGTCATACCAAATCCATTGAGATATTAGCCATACAGTCTTGGAGTTCATTGTTTTGCAAACCAGTGCTTTGACAGCCGACTGACTGTCAATTGGAAAGTATGGTAATATCTTTTCCGGAGATATTATCGTTTTTTATAATTCTCACTCCAGCCTGACACTTCCGTCTGGAAAACGCTAAAGTTATCCGGTAACCTTATGGATTGAGTTATGCCCACTGATTCTGTAAAAAATACCACCATCTACAGCTCAATTTATTTGCTTTACCTATGAAAATGTGAGATGATTCAAAGCTTTCCATATGAATTCCCAGAAACTTTCACGCAACTACAACAAAGAAAAGGATAGAAAGGATAATAAATCAAAACCATATTGCCATGGAACTGTGACAAAACAATTTGGTTCCTTAAATGTAGTTCGTCAGTTCAATTCCTGTACTTCTAACTACTCCATGGTCACCCATTACATATGTACGTGTATCCAATAGCAAACTGTTCGTGTATTTATTTCCAACTTCTTGATGGTGAGCTGATACACATAAAATGCACAAATCAAAGAAATCATTAATATCGAATCATTATTTATTTAGTTTTTTCCTAACCCCCGGTTTGGCAGCAGTCCTGCCATCATTTTTCATCTGAAGTGTTAATTATTTCGCAAAAGGTTTTCCACTTACAAATATGGATCGTTTAAAAACGATGATCGCTGTAAAATAACTAAAACTTACTATAAATGAGGTGACTCATACGTGGCCACTTTTCTTTTCGTACACTACGGTTGTCATAAACGACGTACTATATAGGAAAATAGAAAGATTATATAAAGAAGTTTAATAGAAGTTTAGTCTAGTAGACAGCGTGTTGGCTTATTAGACGAGAAGCCGTTGTTCAAACCTCGGCTCAGAGATTTTGAACAAACGAGAAATAAAAAAATATTTCTTTTTGCGATTTTTTTTTTCAACAGACTTCTTGCAAAATCTCTGAGAGTAAATAAAATTGCCATGAAGAGCATTTCAAATCTGTCCTGCCACTCATGAATAAAATTAATACACACTGTATGGGTGGTGTGAGAAGCTAGGTTGTCATCCTGACTAAAGGGTTGTAATGACAAATTAAGTAAGTAAATAAAAGAGTTACAGCTATTGTCTGACCATCATCGTGTAACGTATGCAGTGCCGAAAATATTGCTTCTGCTTGTCCAAATACCACAGCGCTTGCATTCGTAAAAGGTTCAGTTCGGGCAACGCCTAAAGTCAGTTGACCATTCGGAACGTTCAAAATTTTCAAATTGAATGCTAGAACAATTATATTTCGCTCATAATTTTTCCAAAAACAGAAATTTTCATTTCGCACTCTTTTGTTACGCCCACCAGGAAAATTGTCGTATAAATGATTGTGGAAAAGTCATTGCGTAGGATGTGAATTTCCATATTATTATTCAAGTTACCGCCAGTGATGCCAAGTGTAGGGATTTTTCCCTTTTTGTAGGGATTTTTTTCATATATTTCACATGTAGGGAAAAAGGGAAAGATTTCTTAGTTTTTTCGAATTGTAGGGAATTTTTTCAATTTCAAATTTTTAGCTTCAAAAATTATTATTCTTCCAATATAAACTAAAAAATGTATTTTATCATACAATATTCCCTTTGATAACATCATTGGACTGTGTTGCAATGGCGCTAATGTTATGGTCGGACAAAACAATTCGTTTGCATCCAGACTTTTGCTGGATAATCTCGACGTAATAACAATCAAATGTATTTGCCACACTGCCGCCATCATAGCAAACAAATCTTGCCTAATGTTGCCAAGAGCCCTAGAGGATTTGGTAAGACAAATAGGAACGTACATTTCCGGCAGTTTTAAAAGATGTTCTCAGTTGGAGGAGTTCCAAGAAATGAACGAAAAAAAAGGAAAATATTAAGAACATCAACAACCAGGTGGCTGTCTCATCAAAAATGCATCGAAAGAATATTGGATAATTGGCAAGCTCTAGTTGAATATTTTAAATTTGCAATTAAACAGGACAAGTTGAAATCTGCAGATGTTATACTGACTGAACTTACAAATGAGTGTAATAAAAGCTTACTTACTTTTTTTGAGATATGTGTTAAATTATTTTAACTCGTTAAATGCACTTTTTCATTCGAAAAAAGTGTTGGTTCATGTTTTGCATTCAGAGTCAACAAAATTTTTTTATAAACTTGGCCAAAATTTTATTAAAAAAGAATGTTTGAAAATTTATTGTGTCATAAGGTCACCTCATGTTTCATTGCCAATAGATGATGTTTATGTCGGCAGTGAATGTGAAGAATTGTTGAAAACATTTCCAAAAGCCAGTGCTCATCAGGTAAAATCTGATTGTCTACAATTCTACATAACTGCACTTGAAGAAACGCAAAGAAGACTGCCCCTTAATGACAAATCAATTTTCAAAGAAATGGAATTTTTAAACCCCGTAGTGGCCATTGGAAAAAGTAACAAAAGTGTCTATCAATTTAAATTGATATGTTATAAGTATAAAGTTGACTTAAATTTACTTAAACATGAACGGAATGGAATGAACTTTAGAATATAGTTTTTCTGAATATAAGAAACAAACATTGTCTAAATTAGATGTTGAAGCATTTTTGTCCAAAATCTGCAAATCAAAAAATTTTAATGACAATTTGATCTTTCCAAATTTTGCAAAAATTATAAAAATTTTATTAAGTTTGCCACATGCCAACGCTGACGCTGAAAGAATTGTTTCTGTTGTAACTGACGTACGTACGAAAAAAAGGAACAAATTAAGCCATGAGTTATTAAATTCTATTTGCATTATAAGATCTCATTTACAATCTAATTTAATTAATTGTGTAAATTTTAAATGCACATCCAGTCATTTAAACAAAATTAATTATACAGAATTGTATAAATAATTTTTTTTTTTCATTAATTTATAATATTTGTTATTTTTGTATAATAAATGTATGTACCTGAATTGAAAATGTACAAATTTAAAATAAATATTTATTACAAAAAAAAACGGAAAAAGTGGCGTAGGGAATTTTGTAGGGAAAATTAAAAGTGGGTGTAGGGAAAAAAGGGATTTTTTTTTCATTGACGTAGGGATTTTTGGAAAAAATCTCCTGGCATCACTGGTTACCGCGATGATACCGTTCAAAACGTTTGAAAATAGTATCAAATAGCTTCCTTAACAGGACGGACTGCAGCAATAAATCCAGAGGCGGACATTTAAATAACATTGTATTTCGTTCTTAATGGCAAGATCCAAGCTTTACAATGAAATAAACTTTTCATCAAAATAATTGCTTCCAGAAGTGACCGTAATAGGTTGTGAGTTAGCTTATTAGACGTGAGGCCACGATTTAAACCTCAGCCCAAACATCTCGAACGAAATATGAAAATATATTTCTTCGATGACTTCCTCTCAGTAGATTTGTGGCAAAAACTCTGGGAATAAATAAAATTGGCATGAAAATGTTTCTCAAAAAATCTGTATTTCGCAGTCGACTTTAAACCAGGGACTGTAATCATTATGAGTTTTATTAAAAAAATTACTTTTTAATTGTTACTTTCTAAGCTTTATTTTTTTGTTCGGAGAATAACAGTTATTTTCTGAGTTTTATTTTTCGCTCAGAAAATAATAGTTATTGTGAGAGTTTTATTTTTCGCTCAGAAAATAATAGTTATTATGTGATTTTTATATTTCGTTCACAAAAATAACAGTTATTTTCGGATTTTTATTTTTCATTTAGAAAATAATAATTATTTGTTGAGTTTTATTTTTTTGCTTATAAAATAAAATTATTTTTAGAATTTTGATAATATAGGAGAAAACTAAGATATTTAGTGCAAGATATATGATTCCTTATGGTACTTTTTCATTATACAACTGGTAAATTTTGAAAATTATATAATATTTAATATAAAAATATGAAATTCAACATATAGGGTCCTAATTAAAATTATTTCAGTATGAATGTACTTTTTGGTACTTTTTCATTCTACAATTGGTACTTTTTACAATTTAGGTAATATTTAACTTAAAAACAGGAAATTCAACATATACGGTCCTAATTAAACTCATTTCTATATGAATGTACTTTTTGGTACTTTTTCATTCTACAATTGGTACTTTTTGCAATTTAGGTAATATTTAACTTAAAAACAGGTAATTCAACATATACGGTCCTAATTAAACTCATTTCAGTATGAGTGTACTTTTTGGTACTTTTTCATTCTACAATTGGTACTTTTTGCAATTTAGGTAATATGTAACTTAAAAACAGGAAATTCAACATATACGGTCCTAATTAAACTTATTTCAGTATGAATGTGTTTTTTCATTCTACAATTGGTACTTTTTGAAATTTCTCTGATACTTCGCAAAGAATGAAATTGAATGATAACATGGAATCATATTGTCCAAAAAAAATATAAAATTAAACAAGCAGAGTTTGTTTAAAATGATCGGTATTATAGAACCATAGCACAAGAAGTAAAACATAGTATTGAAAGTAATCACGAGGTCTTTTTGACAATTTTTTTTTATTTTCTTAGAAAATAAATTTAAATTCAATAAATGTGGATTCAGTCGATAGGGATTCAGATGATGAAATTGAAGATGAAATGAAAAAGGCTATTACAGAAATAAATAACTATAACCCAAAGCCTATTGATGTCAATGCTGATATAATGAGTTATTGGGAAAACAATAAATATAAATACCCATATTTATACAGATTAGCAAAAGTGCTACACAGTGTGCCTGCAACACAAGTTACAGTTGAAAGGGCATTTACAGCTCTAAAATTAGTATTGACTGATTTAAGATCAAATTTGTCTAGCGACTCTATACAAAAACTTTTATTTGTAAAACTGAATTAAAAATATTTAATTTTGTAAGAAAATTTGATTTAATTTTTTTTTAATAATAAACAAATAAATAGTAGTTATAACTTATATAATCATAATATTGTTAATAATTTATATATTCAGAGGTCTATTCCCAAAAGTACCAATTGTAGAATGAAAAAGTACCAAAAAGTACACTCATATAGAAATGAGTTTAATTAGGACCGTATATGTTGAATTTCCTGTTTTAAGTTACATATTACCTAAATTGCAAAAAGTACCAATTGTAGAATGAAAAAGTATCAAAAAGTACACTCATATAGAAATGAGTTTAATTAGGACCGTATATGTTGAATTTCCTGTTTTTAAGTTAAATATTACCTAAATTGCAAAAAGTACCAATTGTAGAATGAAAAAGTACCAAAAAGTACATTCATACTGAAATAATTTTAATTAGGACCCTATATGTTGAATTGCATATTTTTATATTAAATATTATATAATTTTCAAAATTTACCAGTTGTATAATGAAAAAGTACCATAAGGAATCATATATCTTGCACTAAATATCTTAGTTTTCTCCTATATTATCAAAATTCTAAAAATAATTTTATTTTATAAGCAAAAAAATAAAACTCAACAAATAATTATTATTTTCTAAGTGAAAAATAAAAATCCGAAAATAACTGTTATTTTGTGAACGAAATATAAAAATCACATAATAACTATTATTTTCTGAGCGAAAAATAAAACTCTCACAATAACTGTTATTCTCTGAACAAAAAGTAAAACTCAGAAAATAATCATTATTTGTTGAGTTTTTTAATAAAAATTAAAAAATAAAAATCATTGCATGATTTCTTTCTCTAGAAAATTTATCAATAACAATTATTTGCAATCCCTGCTTTAAACTGTATGTCTCGCTGTACAGTATTCCCTCGATTTACGTCGTAGAATGTTCCGGAAAAAGGCGACGTAAATCGAAACGACGTAAATCGAATTTCAAATAACTCATACTATCAGATGCATTTATTTATGCGCATTTTCCAAAAAAAAAAAAACTAAAATAGTTAAATTTTTATTCTGTATAACTAAAGCTGGAGGTCCACACCACGCGTTCTACACGTTCTCGCATTCTACGCGGCTGTCAAAAAAGTAGAATTAATGTATTTACATATATGGTGCAAGTTACACGCACAAAAGCGTAGGATGCCTTGACGCATAGAACGCGAAAAGTAGATCTACTTTCTACGTTTGTACAAAACAGCTGATTTTGACAAGTTGTTTTGTTTAAATTTGTTTAAACATTGGCGCGTAAAAAGCGTTGCATGTAACTTGAAGCCTAGAATGCGAAGAAGGTATGAAATGCACGCAACGCTTTGACGCGAAAACGCGTGGTGTGGACCTCCAGCTTAAGTACATACATAAATATAGATGGATTTTTGATTTGTTATAAAAATTTATTTCAGATGTTGTTCACAAAAAGTTTAATAAAAAACAAAAAATTATCCATTAGTACTTAAATATTTATTTTTTTCAAATAGTTACACACAAATATTGAATTTTTTTTTTTAAAGAGGGAATTCCCCTGATTTTGTTTATAAACAACAGAGGCGACGTAAATCGAATGACGACGCAAATCGAAATTGAAGGAAACAAAATTTTTGACGACGTTAATCGAAACAACGTAAATCGAGGGAATACTGTATAGTGTGAGAAGCTACGTCGTAATCCTGCCTAAAGGATTGCAGGATGACCAATTAAGTAACTCATGTGTGGTGTATTCACTTTACTTTTGAAACCGAAAAAGGGAGAACCGTTTAGCTTTCAAACAATTTCGTACTGTTCTGGATTTTATTCCTGTCTTAAGTATTCGTGTGTCAGAAGTGCAGTCGGATTCGGATTTAGCGCACTGAAAGCTTTTATAAAAGTATGGTCTAATCGGCCAGCGTAATTTTAATTTTTTCAACTCCACTGTATCGCGCAAATGAATTAAAGAATTAAAAAAAATCCTGCCTATTTGACATTTTTCCCCATAGATATTCTCCTTTTATGACTCGGCATCTCTTATCGCAAAGGTTTTTAATGTTGAAATGGAGAAGAAGAAGAAACGAAACGTGGTAAATAAATAAAAATTATTTTTAATCCAAATATTTATGTTTCCAGAGATAAACAAACGTACGGCACAACTCACACTCAAATTCTTGCGGGCTTCACCACACCCCAAACAAAAATATATCATCCGTCTATCATTGATTTATGCCTGATGTTGCTGTCATTTTTATGGTTTTGTTTCTCTTCTTCTTCGTATTCTGCTATTACTTCAATTGTTTCTCTCTATTCACTCATTTGTTCTATTCTTTACTCCCTTCTATTCACAATGGCGTCCATGATGATTTATGTGTGATTGACAACCGTGTGCGTAAGTGAGTTTCAGCATGTTTCTGTATGCGTGTGTGAAGATAGCGTGTGTGGGATTCTTATACTATTGTTCTCCACACCCGTAGATTTTTTCATATGCCGGCATTCAATGGTGATCTCTCTCATCACAACAAAATTTTTTATTCTCTTCTTTTCAAAGTGTTTGTTTCTCACTCACTGACGTTTATGGTTTGCGCTCGGTGATGAATTGCTGTATCACTATTGTTTTCGTTTGCTATCGTAACGTGTGATGTTTGAGGTTAAGTAGGAAGTGTCAGTTTTATGTGTCTGGATTCTTCAAACAATCATGGCGGTTATTTGTTCGATTTTTAATGAACAAAATAGGCGGGCGTTCAGTTGTGAAAACATTTTTTAACGATTTCACAATTTGAAGCAATAAAATTGTAATAAAAAAAGATAACAACTTGAGAAATAAATATTAAAAGGAAACATATCATCGTTTAATTTCTTAAAATCCATGTCTAACTATGCAGTCCAAAGAATTAAGCCCAATAAATGGAAAAATATTGAAAGGATGTATTTTTATTTGGGAACTCTTAAGTTTCATGTAAAATTTTAATCTACTTCCACACGCCGGAGCAGACTTGTTGTAGTAGCCCGACCACAATTTCCAGTAAACCTGGTTCATACCGCGGAGAGAAC
The DNA here is from genome assembly GCA_927399465.1 of Sarcophaga caerulescens. Classification (NCBI taxonomy): domain Eukaryota; kingdom Metazoa; phylum Arthropoda; class Insecta; order Diptera; family Sarcophagidae; genus Sarcophaga; species Sarcophaga caerulescens. The sequence goes on from OV656866.1 coordinate 81,614,728, forward strand.
GAACAAATTTTCTTTATAGTTTCCAAATTTATAAAATCAAAAGGCTTCAATGTCCCCCATTTAGTCTAGAAAATATCCTGACCTCTGCGAACATAGTCAGAAAATGTCAGACAAGGCCATCTCTTGAAAAAGAGTAGGACACAATACCTCAAAAAATGTTTCCTATCACTATACACAACCTATGTTGAAGCATATAAAATAAAAAGAAGATAAAGAAATGCTTTCTGACAGTCATATAGAATGAAAAACGAGGAGCCCATGTGTCAAAGTGCAAAGTTTTCATACGGAAATAATATATGTATGTATATATGTAAGAGGTGATTTTTTAAGAGCTATAGGAAAATTTTTCAAAAAAAAACACATAAAATTCAGAAAAATTCATGAAATCTTTATTTGAATCGATAGTACGGTCCATATAATTTAATGTTTGAAGATTATTTCATGCAAATGTTGACCACGACTGCGTCTCAAATGGTCCATCCGCTTAGTCTAATTTTGGCATACTCTTTCCAACATTTCAGCCGGTATCTCACGAATAAATGCTTCAATGTTGTCTTACAATGCGTCAATTGAAGCGGGCTTGTCTGTATAGACATGAGCTTTAACATAGCCCCACAAAAAATAGTTTAAAGGCTTTAAATCGCACGATCTAGGCGGCCAATTGACCGGTCCCGAACGTGAAATAAAATGTTCAACGAACTCGCCTCTCAATAACTTCCATTGTTACGCGTGCTGTGTGGCATGTGGCACCGTCTTGTTGAAACAACATGTCATGCAAGTCAAGCTCTTGCATTTTGGGCAAAAAAAAGTTGGATATCATCTCACGGTAGCGCTCACCATTCACAGTTACGTTACGATTCGCAGCATCTTTGAAGAAGTACGGTCCAATGATGCCAAATTCAATGATTTGCAAGCGTTGTTCGTTTGTAAGACGATTCATTGTTAAATTATAGACCAAACTGAAGATGTTTGACAGTGAAACAAAATACGAAACGTGCGTGAGCTGTTTAAACCAGTGTTGCCAAAAAGATAATAGCTAAAAAATCACCCCTTAATTTATATTGATTGCTGCACTTTCTCGACTGAAAATGCTTCGAGGATTGTGAGTGATCTTAGCATAATTTTCCAAAGTTGTTTTAATAATTTTTTACATATATAAAGTATAAAGCGGTCCGTTTTCTATAATCGGAATATTTCACCAAAAAAGAAAAAGTTTACACCAACTTGAATGTATACTCTTACTGAGACACCCTTTATACTACGTTTTTTCGACGCTGTGGCCTGCTAAAGAAGACCCACCACCTTTTGACTTAAAAAAATTTTTCAATGTACTGAATTAAGAAAGCGGGGCCTAATGCTGTTTCAAGGTTAAAATAATAGTAAGATTTTAAAGCATTTTCTTTTTAAAACTGTTGGGCCTATCTTACGGCTCATTGTGGCGTATTTTACATTTGAGTTTCCATTTGTTTTCACGCAACGTCTAGCTTACAAAATAATAATAGATGGCTGAACTCTCACAAACCCGTATCCACTTGGTGGTTACGTCAAAAGGCGCAATTCTTTTGGCAAAATCTATGATTTTTACCAACAAAATTATTCGCCAATATCAGCTGCCTGTACTGACTTTTTGCTTTTATGGGAACAAGCTATTACAAAACTCTAAGGGCCATTATTATAACTTGCCGTTAACTAAAGGGAGGATTTTAACGTGCAAATAAATTGTATTTCATTATTATAAGTGAACAATATGGTAGAAGTGAGCGTTAAGCTAAAGGGAGGATCATCCTACCGGTAACTTTTAAAGTTAAGTTTATGTCTGAACTTACCATATTATATTGTTACGTTTTTACCTTTTAAAAACGTTAAAAATATGAGTTCGTAGATTGCAAATAAAATAAAAATAAATCTGTGTTTATTTTTTAATTAATTCTTTATTTTCTGCACAACTTTCGTGCCACTGTTCGAACTTATTCTACGCATACAATAATAACTTCCACAATATGTGCTTGTTCGTGATATTTCTCTGCTTACAACCTTTTTTTATAAGCAACAATACTTGTTAGTTATTCTTCTTTGCTCAGAACCTTTTTTGTAAGCACAACACTAACAACTGTTTTCTTCACGCAACTTGTCTGCACACAAGTCTGACTGAATTATAACTCGATCTCGTATCTTCAAACACCACTGGTTGAATTCTCACTCAATTCAACGCGATTTCGTCACACGACTAACTTAACTCGAACTCCGAGAATCACGTGTCTTCATACACGACTGACTGAATTCTAACTGAATCCCCGCTTTATCTTGCCTTTTATATAACTGGATCAACAGTGTGATGAATGCCCTTGAAGGATGATGACGGCCTTCGGGAACAATCCAAAAATGTAAACATCTCGTCATCATTGTTGTTCATGTATCTTGTTTACTTTCGTCCAGGCAGAATTGTTGTTGTTTTGTTTATTTGTCTTTCCGCTATATTTTTTTTATACACGGACGTTGTTGCTATATTTTTGTTTATTCATTGATCTTGTAAACAAGCCCGTTGTTTTTGTTGCTGTATATTTACTTATTCGTTGATCACGTGATCAAGTCCATTGTTTTGTTTTTGGAGCTTTTGTTTATCATTTTATACATGATCAAGTCCATTGTGTTGTTTTTGTAGCTTTTGTTTATTATTTTAATAACACCATTTCCATTTTCGTAACAATATTATATATTATTTTCAATATAGCAACAAAATGAGCATATACAACAAAAAAGGAAGCTCTTCGTTGCCGCAGCATTTTAAAAAAAACTTGTTTTATTTAGGTAATGTTATCGATATTGCTCCTGCCGTATTTGCGAAAAAGTTAACTTTATCTTATCTGTAGGTTGTAATAACGAAAAGAAGTTAAAGGTGACTTTAAAGTTCACTTAAAGTTCACTAAAGTTAAAGTTACCTTTAACTAAATCCAACTTTAACGTCAAGCTGCAAATAATGGCCCTTAAAATAATTAAATGCGAGGTCTTATCTCCCATATGCCTAAATTCACCATCCATACATATCGAGATCTATGTATATACATACATATATACATATGTATATGTATATAGCGAAATATATTTGAAAGCTAATGGATACTGCATTGGCAATGGCTTTTATGGTCAATAGCTTCTGAACGTATGTATAACATCTTGGGAAGACATAGCGCTATGTATGCAAATAAGGTTGTTATGGTGTTAAAGCCTACATGCCTAAATGACTACAATATTAAATTTGGCACGGAGTTATTTTCATACGCTGATAGCAAATGAGAGCCCAAACTCAACAGAATTAATCTGCCGTTGGACGGTAGACCAAGCACTCGGGTGATATATGTATCGGGTCCGCCATCTAACGTTTTTTTTTTTTTTCAACTAGTGCTTATTTCGTGAATGGTAACACTTAGCACATGTCTGATTTGACAGATAATTAGTTTTATTCTTCCGCTGAACGAATATGGTTGTGTACAAGCTTGAACAACAACGCTAAGTGGGCCTCCGATCGACTTACAGAAGATGCCGATTTTGGCAAAAAAAATCATCTTTTCAGATGAAGCTCATTTTGATCTTGGCGGGTATGTAAACAAGCAAAATTGTCGCATTTGGGGCACAGAAAACCCGCACGCTTACATTGATAAGCCGACGCACCCAAAATGAGTCACTGTTTGGTGCGGATTTTGGTCCAGAGGCATAATTGGGCCATTTTTCTTCGAAAATGAGCAAGGAGTGGTCGTTACAGTCAATGGCGATCGTTATCGGGCCATGTTTAACGAATTTTTGTTCACAAAAATTTTAGAGGAGGATATTGGCAACATTTGGTTTCAACAGGACGGCGCTACGTGCTACACAGCCGAAGCTACACTCGATGTTTTGCGCCCTGGTTTTGAAGATTGCATTATCAGCCGCAGAGCTGATGTCGTTTGGCCACCTCGGAGCTGCGATTTGACACCGTTGGACTATTATTTGTGGGGTGCCGTCAAAGATAAGTGTTACTCCGACAAGCCAGAGACAATTGACGCTTTAAAGGACAATATTCGTGAAGCCATTGGTGAAATACAGCTGCACACAATCGATAATGTGCTTAAAAATTTGACCGATCGTGTAGGCTACTGCATGGCCAGCCGAGGCAGCCATTTGAATGAAATTATTTTCCATTATTAACCGGAAGGATTGTACTTTCAAATAAAAAAGAAATTTGAGAAAATATTCAGTAGTTTTTTTTAAAAGCATTTTCAAAAAAAAAATATTATTTGGCGGACCCTTTATTTAAATTAACCCTTTAGACATTTTTTTTCACCAAATTCAGGCTGTGACTTTAAAAATTTTACACAATTAAGGAAATCCACAAAACCTAATTTCGCCACAAAAAAAAGAAGGTATTGCTTCTGCTTTTATATCCAATCATAAATACTAAATGAAAAACACCCTGTATATATCAAATATTGCAATACTTTCAATAAAAACAAACAAAAACAACAAATTCTGTTCACCATAATTACAATTTACAGATGTTATTGGACTATATTGGAATGACATTGAATTAAGCCCCAATAACAACAGCAACAACAACAAATAAAACAGTGACTTTTCGGCGATAAAGTATTCAGAGAGAAACCGACCAAGTAATTTATAGAGAATAAAAACAAGATGATTACTTTGTTGATGCAACACGGTTGTTGCTCAGGTGCTGGCATAAAAAAATAATGCAACACATCCTGCAAACATTGTGTGGATGTGTGGATGATGTCAACTTAAGTGACAAAATAGAAGACAAACAAAATATTTCAAATATTTTAGTAGAAACAACAAACAAATATTGAAGATGAGTATGATGGTGTTGTCGATGATGGCAATGATTGTCGTTGGACACACACAAAGTGTAAGTGTTGGGAGCAATGTTTACATTGTAATACAATGTCAAGGCAGAGGTGTAAAGGTGTCAATACTTCATATGGGTATCGACATAAAATCTAAAATATTGTTACGTTTTTAAAAAATTTTAAAAATATTTTTTAATCGCGGCTTCGAAGATTGTAATTAAAAAATAATTTAATAGTTTATTTATCTTTGTTATTTGTTTTCTTGATTTAATTAAATAAAGGAAGGCCACATTTCAACTGATAACACTGCACTCTCAATTTTATTTACGATGCTTATTAACAAAGATAAAATTTTTTAATGTTCAACACATCGTTTTTAATACAGATCTTGGTTATTAATCCCAGACTCACGTCTCATCACTGACTGACTATTCATGACTTTTCCCAAGTAACATCGTGTTTCGCTGTATTTATATTGTCTTATTTCACGTCTGGTAATTTCACTATCACTCTTTAAGTGTGTGGTTGGATATTGGCTCTTTGTTTTGTTTCCTTCTCGTAACTTTCTAAAGGGTTCGCTAAATAACTTTTTTTTTTTTGAAAATGCTTAAAAAAAAAACTACTGAATATTTTCTCAAATTTCTTTTTTTTATTTAAAAGTACAATCCTTCCGGTTAATAATGGAAAATAATTTCATTCAAATGGCTGCCTCGGCTGGCCATGCAGTAGCCTACATGATCGGTCCAATTTTTAAGCACATTATCGATTGTGTGCAGCTGTATTTCACCAATGGCTTTACGAATATTGTCCTTTAAAGCGTCAATTGTCTCTGGCTTATCGGCGTAACACTTATCTTTGACGGCACCCCACAAATAATAGTTCAAAGGTGTCAAATCGCAGCTCCGAGGTGGCAAAACGACATCAGCTCTGCGGCTGATAATGCGATCTTCAAAAACAGGGCGCAAAACATCGAGTGTAGCTTCGGCTGTGTGGCACGTAGCGCCGTCCTGTTGAAACCAAATTTTGCCAATATCCTCCTCTTCAATTTTTGTGAACAAAAATTCGTTCAACATGGCCCGATAACGATCGCCATTGACTGTAACGGCCACTCCTTGCTCATTTTCGAAGAAAAATGGCCCAATTATGCCTCTGGACCAAAATCCGCACCAAACAGTGACTCGTTTTGGGTGCGAGCGGGTTTTCTGTGCCCCAAATGCAGCAATTTTGCTTGTTTACATACCCGCCAAGATCAAAATGAGCTTCATCTGAAAAGATGATTTTTTTTGCCAAAATCGGCATCTTCTGTAAGTCGATCGCAGGCCCACTTAGCGAAGCGAAAACGCATTGGATGGTCAATTGGCTTCAACTCCTGAACCAATTGGACTTTGTACGGCGTCATACCAAGGTCTTTATGCAAAATTCGTCTCAATGATGTCACCGAAATGTTCAATTGTTGAGAACGACGGTGAGTTAATGTTGATGGCGCTTCACGCACACTTTCTGCCACAGCAGCAATATTCTCGGGTGTACGCACTGTTTTTGGCTTTTCACGCTTTGGTTTATCGATGAGAATGCCAGTTTCTTTCACTTTTTTCACAAGATAACGAACATACGGAGTGACGGTGCTTCTCTTCTTCCAAAATCCGTACGCAATTTTCGCACACATTCTGCAACATTACCATGATTTTCAAAGTAATGTCGCAATATTTCCCAGCGTTGTTCAAGCGTATACACAACCATATTCGTTCAGCGGAAGGATAAAACTAATTATCTGTCAAATCAGACATGATCTAAGTGTTACCATTCACGAAATAAGCACTAGTTGAAAAAAAACGTTAGATGGCGGACCCGATAAGTATCTCTTTGTGGAATTCTATGTACCGTATGATGTGTGTATTTTGTTGTTGTCTGTTTGACTTTGTTACTGGTTTTAATTTTATTTATTTTTGTCCCCTTAACAATATGCTTTTTCGCCAACATGTGGATATCCTGGAGCAAAACTTTTAAACCGTACTTTATATGAAACGTTTCCATATCATTCATTTATAAGAAATATAAGTGTATTGGGAATAATGTGTATGAAGTTAGCTACGAAAGTTATATTCTTTTTTTTTTACAGTGAATGTTATGTTAACAGAATCTGTTAACTTAACATAATTGAAAAATTTAGAAAGGGATGAAAGAAAATCGATTAAAAATTGCAAAAATAGTGATAAATTGGAGAAAAGATGAAAGGAAGACGAAGCTAAACCTTTGAATTTTACAAAAAAAAAATATATGAAAATAATAATTTGCTTATTGGAAACAATAAAGTTGACAAATCAAGTATTTTTACCAAATATACCCTTCATAGATTGGGCAAAAATCGATAAAAAATTTAAAAAGGTTTTTTGCCTTAGTGGGCTTTGGTAGCTATCAAGGATTCCAAAACAGTTTTCGTTACGGTCGGGTGAACCTTGGGATCGGAGATATAGCCTTTCGTAGCTAACTTCACACACATTTGGGAATACCGGTGTTCTTCATTTATAGATATGGTATGCTCTTTCAAACTCTATGAACACTATTAAGAGTGCTTAGTTCCACACAGTAGGTTGTTCAAATAGTACAAGTAAGTTGTTGATTTGATACGCAAATTCAGTTTAAATCTACTCTGTTAATTTCAAAGAGATTTCTGGATAGTCTAGAATAAATATTCGCCGTAGTCTAGTAGGTAGTGTGTTGGCTTATTAGACTGAAGGCCCGAGTTCGAATCCCAGGTCAGACATCAAAACGAAAATATGAAAAAATTTCTTCGGCGACTTCCTCTCAGCAGATTTCTGGTAAAAACTCTGAGTGTAAATAAAATTGCCATGAAAAGCTTCTCAAAAAACTGTCGTTCGGAGTCGACTTTAAACTGTAGGTCCCGCCACTCATGTATAAAATTAACGCACACAACATAAGTGGTGTGAGAAGCTAGGTCGTAATCCTGACTGAAGGGTAGTAATGACCAATTATGTATGTCTAGAATAAATTTATTTTATCATTAATGTGATATTTTGGATGGTCTTCACTAATACCATTCCTCCTGTTTCATTCTACTCGTGACTGCCTATACTTCGCACTCTAAGGACGAGTAACATTTTCGGGGTTCAAGGAACGTCGAAGACTAAGTTTGACAAGATAAATTTTTGTTGAGATACGATTAGTGCGAATTGAATTAATAGGAGAATCAGAAAAAATGTTCAAAAAAATTGAAAGTTTGAAACCTTGCCACCACCAAATAATCCATAAAGGCAGCCCTTTGTCTCTTGGCTCCAGGGACCATGACACTATCCATGCACACTATATGAAGATTAGGAAGGAAAAGTATAATCAATCAAACCCAACAGATTTTCACAAGAGGTTTTCGTTTCTTATCTTAAAGCGAAGAAATACCAACCCTAAGTGAACGTGAATTATTTTACACTCCATATTTTTTTTTCCAAACCTCTACAGTATTACGAATATCATTTAGATATCTTGAGAGACTATATTTAAATTAGTTTATATCATCGGGCTATTATGAAATGTAATTTGTAAGTGTGCTGGATTTAAGAATATCGAAAGGAGTAACCATCGTGAAATGATTCCCTTAATTTCTCGGGTCTTTCAAGCAGAGATCTACGCTATTACTATGTTCTTATCGCGCATGAGCTGCGTTTCAAATTGTTTGGAAAGCTTGCCTACCAACTTTAGACTGTTAAAGAATTGCAGTGTTATGTCACTTATCTAGTGGTTTGTCAAAAGTGACATCCTTGACTTCAAGTTTAAAACAAACAAATTCTATGTGGATGCAAACCCGATAATATCTTAAGGCAGACATAGCTTGAAAATAATAATAGACGTTCATAATAAACAGTAGAAGTTACTTATCTAAGTTAGTGAGTTGGAGTTTTTTTGACACTGCATGGGCACTTGCCGATTGACGATCAACTGAATGGCATTACAGCATAACGATCATCATTGTAGCTGTGGTGATGCGGAACAGGAAAATACAGTAGAGAACTTCCTGTTTGATATTCCGGACCGACGCTGTGGTGTCGTTACTTGCTGGATTTGACAACCTGGATACGAGGGATATGGAATCACATGTAGTTACGAGTGATATACATATGTATTATTTTCAGAATATTTAGCGAAACGCTTCGTGAACCAATCGAACAACAGATGTGCTACAGATTCTTATAAAATTTATTAACTCGCCAAACATGACCAACTAAATATTTTCTACCCGTCGTAAGACGAAGTCGCCGTAGTGTAGTAGGCACTATCTACTTTATTAGACGCGAGGCCACGATTAAAACTACAGTTCAGTCATCTCCAATAAAACGGAATATTATTTCAGCAGATTTCTGGCAAGCACTCTGAGAGTAAATAAAATTACCATGAAAAAGTTGTTCAAAAATCTGTCGTTCAGAGTTGACTTTAAACTGTAGGTCCCACCACTCATGTATAAAATTAACACACACGTAACATAAGTGTTGTGTGAAACTACGTCGTAATCATAGCTGCAGGGTTGTAGTGACTACTTTTTTTTAGAGCTTTACGAGCTAAAGGTTGGGAATCTTCGAAAGACATTGGTAGCCGGGGCTACCAATGTGCACGATTGGCCGCAAGACTTACTCTTGGATTGCTAAACGCATACGTACTAAACCCAACCTAGTTCGTCATACTTCCATTAAGTCGCCCCCCCCAAACCCGGGACCACAATCAAGTATTACATCGCGGAAGGTAAAGATTCAGCGAGTGCTGCTATCCATTTCTGCTGTTCTTGCTCTCTCTATTATCCTCTGTTGTATCAAAACTTCCTTCGCGAAGAAACATACCGCGTTCCAGTTTTCGCATGATGTTAGCATCAGGTTAACCACGTTATCGGGGGTCACCTGGGATCCGATCGTCCTCTCCAGTAAATTTCGTCGGTATTCATAGCGCGGGCAAGTAAAGAATATATGCCCTGCTGTTTCGCTTGTATTTCGACATGATGGGCACGTTTCATCCACGTCATGCCCATACTTGTAGAGGTAGGCTCTATAGCATCCGTGGCCCGTTAAGAACTGTGTAAGGTAAAAATTCACCTGGCCGTGTTTCCTTCTAGTCCATTCTTCTATATTTGGTATTAATCGATAAGTCCATCTTCCCTTTGTGGAAGAAGTCTAATCGTGCTGCCACCTATGCATCGCATCATTATGCAACCGATTAGGGTGCACTAGCCCCGTTCTCCTACTTGTCATACTTGTCAAATGTTTTCTCCTCTCTACATCCACTAATATTCGAAGCGGCATCATCCCCGCAATCACCAAGGCTGCTTCCGTAGATACTGTGCGGAAGGCAGAAAGTGACTACTTATGTGTGTATGTATGTACGTAAGATGACTAATGATTACATTGTTTTAAAGGCCTGATCAAAGACAATATCACGATCTCTATTTGAGGTGATTACCGAAATATAAAAGTGTAAGATTGTTCATTTTACTTTCCGTTTTCAAAAAAAAAAAAAAGAACGAAGACTGATAAAATTTATTAATGGTAAGGGACACGAGCGTATTGGCTAAAAACCCATATTTCTTGTGATGGCAAGACAGGGCGAAAGAAAAAACGGAAATCGAATCGAAAGCAATACAAAGTTTTTAGTTTTACTTTTACAAGCATAACAGACTTGGATAGTTTATGATGTTTCTGTTTGCATTTGACATCGCGGTATTGGACCATTTTATGACCGTCAGAATGTACACATACGTTCTGTCAATTGATTTTATGATGCTGACGTTGGTTGTTTAAGGCAACTCATAAAATGACACAGTTTATGAGAATTTTTATGATTTGACATTTACGGGTAAATGACAACAGCCAATGTAAACACAATACAAACTCCCGCTAAAAATACAGAATAAGGAAAACATGAAAAAGCCTTAAAAACAAAGGTGACAATAAAGCAACAGCAGCAACAAGCAGTTGGTAACAAAGAAATTCCAAAGTAAAGAAGAAGAAATCATGTAATTTGAAATAATATTTCCTAAAAATTAATAATGTTTACCTGGTCTTACAAGGTTACAAAGAATAAATGGCCTTAGAAATGTTAAATAGCAATGACAGTGTCAAAGGTTATGTCAATTTTATGACCCTCATGCTCATAAGACCTGTGCGGTAATGTGTCACATTGACAGCAGCAGCCAGAGAGGACAGACAACAAATACATATTTTTGATGGCCATAAAATTATTTAAAAATCCATTAAAGTTGAAAGTAAAACAGAATTTTTACTACAGTTTGATGATTGCATTGATTTTGGGATTTCTTCTAAAGATTTTACAAGCCTTGTTAAACCATCATTCTCATGCTCCCTCACCCGCCGCTCGTATTGTGAGCGTGAGCGTGAGCGTGAGTATTTGTGGAAATAATCATAAAATGAAATTTTATGACATTCTCTCCTCTGCCTATTCCTTTTCATACGAAACGCTGACAGCCGTGTGTGTCGCATTGGCTGGCTGTTGACAATGACGCTGGTCTGTGATGGGCTGTGGTGGTAGTGGTGATGGTGTTGACTCAAAACAGAAACGGCAGAAAGTGACATTTTATGTTATGATCACGCTGTTTTTACGTGGAAATCGCTTAAAAGCAGTTGTTTTTGCTGTCATTTATGTAATGAACGCTGTTGTTAAATAGGAATTGTAACTGCCGTTTAATTTCTTCTTCTCTCTTTCCTTTAAAAGGTTCTTTAATTCAGTCGTTTTGTTGTTGTTGTTTTTATTTTTATTTTCCATTTTATTTTTGCAGATGCATTTGAAATGTTTTTCATAACTTTTATGGGATTTCAGTGAGTAGTTGCGTTCTATTTAAAGCATTTGTGATAATCATACGTAAAGTAATGATTGGTTATTAAAAACTTTTATATTTTTTAAAGATTATTGGTCAAGAGCGTTATGCAATACTTAGGCGATGAAAGGATTTGACCACAGGCATACAAGGCAGTTGCTAAGCAATCATTTGGATTTAGAGATCACAAGATCACGTCAAACGACGTGGGTCCTGGCAGTGTAAAACAAGTTGATAGTCATCAATCTGTAGTGCTCATAGTTGACATTGATAGCCTGGCCAACGTTGTTCGCAATGGATGGAAATTCACTACAAAAAGTGACTTTTTCGTGATAACATTAGACGGATAACATCAGTCGCCGTAGTCTAGTAGGTGGTGTGTTGGCTTATTAGACGAGTGGCCTCGGTTCAAAACCCCAGTTCAAAGATCTCCAACTAAACGAAATATGACAAAAAATTTCTACTTCCTTTCAGCAGATTTCTGGCCAAAAACTCTGAGAGTAATAAAATTGCCATGAAAAGTTTCTCAAAAAATCTCTCGTTCGGAGTCGACTTTAAACTGTAGGTCCCGTCACTTATGTATAAAAATTAACACACACAACATGAATAGTGTGAGAAACTAGAACTTAATCGTGACTGAAGGGTTGTAACAATCAATTATGTATGTATGTATTTAGTGCTTTCCAAACGCCTGATCTATCTATATCTTTCATGAGAAGTGCCATTTTAATTTTTAACTGAGACCACCACAAGGGAAATAATTCAATAATTCAAGCAATGCATTCTGTTGGAACACCGGAAATTGAGTTACAGAAGAGGAAATACCCTAAGCAAAATTTGTATTGAATTATTTTTTCTTGACAACCAGTGTTATTTATATGTTCTGCTATTGCTCATCAAAAAAATTTTCGTATAAAGACAAGGCACAGGAATAAAATCTGAAAATCGTCATTCGCGCGCTCGGCTCTTATGATGTAAATGGTAGTATGAGACTGGTATGTAGCTAAGTAGCAAGTTTGTTCTCTGCTGAATCTCAAGTCGTATCGGATTCATAATCAATGAGCAAACAAACGAGCTTGAGTTGAGGGAAGCTTTCAAGACGTTAATGAGTCTAGATGCCTTCTGTGGAATGGGAACGGATGTTTGGAAAAGAATGTTAAGCGAACGGAAAGATAAAACAATGCAGAGGCTCTTTTCATACCAAGTGGGTTTAGAAAAGTTAAAATGTTTGTAAAGAAGACAAGATGAGATAAGAGAAGATCTTTCATTAAATTTTCCAGTAGTACTCTGAAATTGATAACTGGTTTTTGACAGGCAGAGTATACCTACTCATGAACATATTGTTACGACAATGGAAAAATCTAGAAACTGGTTTTTTTCCTTTTACATCGTCTAACATTAAAATTATAAACAAAAGCTACAAAAACAATGATTTTGTTTACATGATAAGCAAGTAAACAAAAATATACCAACAAACATCAACATAAAAACATGATAATAAGTAAACAAAAGTACAACAACAAACACTACAAGAATAAACCTAAACAAAATAAACAAACAACAATAATGAAACAATGATGTTTAGGTTTATAAAGATTTCGAGAAGCCACGAACATTCGACTTCAAGAACATTCATCAGACTGTTTACGTTGCCATATAAAAGGCAAGGCAAATCAGGCAATGGAGTCAGTCTAGTGTAAAGACGAGCGGTGTTTGAAGAAAATAATCGTTGTTTGAAGATCTTCGTTATAAAGATCTGTCGAACAATTGAACTCAAAAGAAGAAGAATAACTAACAAAGGAATTGTTGTTGTTTACATAAAGTTGTGAACAGTGGCGCACAGAATTGTGCGAACAATAAAGGATTTAATTAAAACTAAACACAAATATATTTCTGTTTTTATTTGCAATCTACGAGCTCATAATTTAAACGTTTTTAAAAAGGTAAAAATGTAACAATATGAACACTTTGGAACGCAGTCTTAGAACCAGTGGAGTATTGATGCATACCAAAAGGAAACATTGGGATGCATATACTAGGCAGGCAATTTTTGTTACATTTTTTTTATTTAATTTTCGATCGATTCTGTTTCATCTTTAATTTTATATTCTGCACTTAGTAACACGTTTATTCATTTAAAATTCTATTTGGAATGTTTAAAAAACTTATGATTCATGCTGCTGACATCTAGAAAGCATTCTTGTTAACCCTTAAAATACATTTTTTATGGCGTATCCAATAAAACACACTCCATTAGAGATCATTAGTACAGTAATAGTAAATTTGAGAAGAAGAAATAAAAAAACTGCCCACGCGTCACACTTCTTTCTGTGTTTATACGTAATATTTCCCGCATAAACACAATACAATGTGAAGGAAGTTCATAACTTAGCAGTTAAACTCTTTACGACAGTCTTAAATAAATACAAGCCGGGTCGTAAATATAAAATGTTCGAAAAAGTAAATTAAAACATTTGAAGACTCATAATTCATGAAGTTAAATAAAGAAATCAGCAAAAAACAAACAAAAAATCAAGACAGTAATCAGGTTGTAAGAGCTTCAGCTGAGAACGCACATTAACGCCTCAATAACGTTTGTGTCGGAGTTTCAGTTTCATTTCGTTTTTCGTTATTGTTTCAACTGCTGCTGCACCTTATAATACGCGCGTAAATGTTTGTTCTTATAAAACGAATACGAAAACAATAACAAATGCAATCAAAATTTAATGCCAACATTTATGGCTGGAAGTGCTTTAATAGGCCCTGACATTAAAAAAACATTCCGCTTTTTTTGTATTTTAGTGCTCATTAACACTGCACTTAACGCGGATTTATTGCCACCACCACCACCACCACCTACATGTGAAGTGTTCTTTCTTTATTACTTTCCCGTCCCGACAGCGTTTAAATTGCAATCACAATTGTATCTCATGTTTTATGTGTGTCTTCTTCTTCTTATTATTTTGTAGTCATTTGTAGATCGTAATTCTTTCTTGACGTTTACAAATTATTTTCAATTTTATTCAATTTTTTTTATTCTTTTTTTATTTCATTTTTTTATTTTTTATTGATTTCAGATGAGTTAATCACACAGTATTTGATAAAATTATCATGTCAATCTTGTTAAATGTCAATTAAGGAATGATTATAATATCACTTTTGGAAAGTGAATTTATCTTGAGCTGAAGAAATTCCAATTTCTGTTATTTTTATTCGATTTCCTTAGTCCAGATTCAGGCATGATTTGAGGAAGGACGAAGAGGGATTATGAATATTAGATTTGATTATATTCATACTCTAGGTGACAGTTAGGGTTGCCAGCCTGGCTGGACTTGGCTGGATTGTCCAGCTTTTTTGATGCTTGTCCAGTTTCAAGCTAAAATTTAATTTGTCCAGCTAAATAGAAATTTTTTTAGTACACTGCAATAACTTGGGCAATAATTTTCATGTTATCTTTGTCAAATCATGTTAGCCAACACTTATTGTACATTTGTTATACAACTAAGTTATGATTTCGCTCTTCTATCATCACTGACAACATGTCTCAACACTTGAACAGCTGATGTCATAATAAATATTATTGCGAGCGATAGTCAATTTCTTTACGTACAGCTTTTATTTTTTTGTGCATGAAAATAATAAAAATAATTCGCAGAAAATCTTGAAATGGATATTGATGAAGAAGCTGGTCCATCAAAAAGACGTCTCACAACTTTCTGTGATAGATGGAAAGAGTTTGCAAAATATGCTAATTGGATAGAAAAAAGATAATTACACGGCAGAGTGTAAATTATGCCAAACAGACATTATAATCAAATATGAAGGCAGCCGCTCGCTTCATAAACACATAAAAACAAAAAAACATAATCACCCTTATTCTGGTTGTCGTCGTCGTCGTCGTCGTCGCCGTCGTCGTCGTTACCAAAAATGATGTCGATAAAATCAGAGTCGACAAAATCAGAGTCGACACAACACAATATCGACGGCGTATTGATTCACAGTATACTAAATGTGTGTCCGACAGTCATCTATAACTGTCAATAACGACAAACAGAATAACAATTTTAAACTGTCGACGCAACACGACGTCGACGACGACAACCAGAATAAGGGTGAATAAGTTGCAGAAGTTGTCTCAAGCTATTTCGAATTTTGTAGTCCCAACAGAGACACAAATTGTATTTTTTTATGTCCAGCTTTTTTTTGTTTTGTCCAGCTTTTTAAAACCCAATATTCAGCTTTTTACGAATCGGAATCTGGCAACCCTAGTGACAGTACATATTTTTGTACAAACAGAGTTTCCTCTTTAACTGTTCCCTAGACAGAACCAGTAGAGTCTACGATTTTGCGAGGTGCTCCGCAACGGGACTAAAGTGATATAAAAATGAGTCATGAACGTATTTGTAAGTAGGAGCAGGAGTTTTTAGTCCCAGAATAAAATATTCCGGACCTATGGGGGACTTGTGGGTATCTTACAAACAAATGTCTATGCCATCGGAAGATGTGCTCAATTCAATTTGGATAGCAGGTACAAAAGACTGGACATAGCTATACTATCGGTCAGGATTATGGACCTGGTTTCTCCCACCACTTATGTTGTGTGTGTTAATTTTATACATGAGTGGCGGGACCTACAGTTTAAAGTCGACTTCGAACGACAGATTTTTGTGGAACTTTTCATGGCAATTTTTTTTTTTTACTCTCAGAGTTTTTGCCCAAAATCGCCGAAGAAATATTTTCCGTATTTCATTTTGTTGGAGAAGTCTGATCTGAGGTTTTGAACCCTGGCCTCACGCCTAATAAGATAACACTCTACCTACTAGACTAAGGCGACTTGAATCAGCTAAGTGCGTAAAATAATGTTACGTTTTTACCTTTTTAAAAACGTTTAAATATGAGTTCGTTAATTGCAAACCAAGTAAAAACAAATATGTGTCTTATTTTAATTAAACTCTCTTTCTTTATTATTCACACTTTTATGCCACTGTTCACACTTAACCGATATAACATTAATTGCTTGCTATTATTCACACACAACTATTGCTCGCAACCGATATCTTCAAACACGACTATTTAGTTCACACGCAACTTCACTCAAGACTGACTCAATTACAACTGACTTACTCGTCTGCTTTGTCTTGCCCTTTTATAGTCCAACACGAACAGTACATCGAACGTTCTTAAAGAAGAACGTTCGCGGTCTCGCAATTTCTATGGTGACTGTATTGCTTGTTGTTGCGCTTGCTTATTTGTCCATCCCTTTTGCTCTCATGCTATTGTTGGTTTATTTGGAAGATGTTCGATGTATTCGTTAGAGTGTGTTTGTGTATTGTATACACATTGCCTCTTGTTGTGTTCGCTTATGTTGCGTTTGCGTTATCCATCTCTCTCATACTCATACTGATGTTATTGTTAGTTTATGTATGGTCCAATGCACATATGTGTTAGTGTAGCTGGTAGCTTTTGTTTATTGTTTATGTTAAACGATATTAGGTCGTTTCGATTGTTCTTGCGTAACAATAATATTACCCTCTACTAGGTCCCGGGATATGTGAGAATTCTCTGCAATGATCAAGCTAATGAGCTTGCGTGGAAGGGAGCTACTATACCCCGCTGATGGCACCATAGGCCTTCTGCGAAGTGGCAGGTGATGTTTGTAAATGTGTGCTCTACGAAAGTAAAAAATAAAGAAACGAAATGACTCTTTTCAAACTAAGTGGGTTTGCTTCAATTAAAAATTTTATTGGAAAATTCCGATATGCATCAGACTATTCAGGAACAGTAGAAATGTGTATGAAGATAAATCCGAATTTGAAATTCCAAGACACAATCCATAAATTTTAGCAGCGCCACATATGGCATTAACAGAACAAAATTTTTTCTTAACAGAGCACTGTTAGCTGTTTACCAGTATCCATCAGAGATCAGCAACAAGTATTCAAAACGATGAGTAGATTCGAGTCATACTTATAATTTCAGCTACTTATACGCATTCATACTTATTTTAATATCATACTCATACTACTCAAATTCAAAGTTAGAAATACTCCTCGTACTCATACTTAACAATACGCACGATGTTGTTGATTTCGACTCTCCATGATTCAACATAGTACACACGAAGCACAAAATAAGTATGATTCGAGTACGAACACCACAATACTCGCTAGAAGGTTGTGTGTGTGCTTTTCTTGCTGTCTTTGTCTTTTCTTTTCTCTTCTTTTGTAAATGCAACAATAACTACTACTGTAAATTTTGATGAATGATTCGAGTGACTCGAATCATTCGTAAGTATTATAAGTATTTTTCTAAATTTATGAATCTGAATGAGTAGGCGTATGAATCGAACAATGAATCGAATGTTGTGAGTTTGATGTCAACGTTGTACTCATACTCATTGCAACCTATACTTATAAATCAATGTTGTAGCGAGTACGAATGAATCAGTATCTTAAGAACCGTGATAGCTGGATAACTGCTTTAACTTTGGGATTTGAGAAAATGAATTTTGAAAAAATTCGATTTTTGGTCAAAAACATATTAAAATTCTCTAGAATATCAGTGGCTATTTTTGGAACATATAGCATAAAATAGTACAGCTAGGTGTACACCTCGTACAATAATATTGCTACTTCTAATAGAAATGATTCAGATCTTTTGAGGATTTGGTGTCAAATTTCTACGTTGTGCTTACTATCGAATTTTTTTTTTATTCCTTAATAAGAATTCATGTGTCCTTAATTTTTATGATGTGAACATAGCTGCCAGATAAATAAAGCATCAAATCGTCAAATATTAGAAAAAAAAATCGTCAAAATCGTCAAAGACGTTCATAGAAATCATCAGAAGAAATAAATACATAAATCAAAAGTTAAAAAAACCAATTGTGGTGAATCATATATGCATCTACATATGCATATCTACGGGTGGTGTAAATATTAGGCAGTCAGAACCTCTTGACGTTCTGTGCATGAAAATTCAGTGTGATGTTCGCTGTAACCGACACATTTTTCAGTGCTTTAGCTTCTTAAGACGATCCAAGAAATACTTCACTTCTGATCTGATCTTCTTACTATTTACGCCACTTATATACGAAAGAGAATGGAATACAACTCTCATGTATAGGCCGGTGCCTCAATGTCTATTTTGAGACTTATCGACCGCGTAGAGGAGAGGGCGAAGTTGCTCCTTAATGACGGTAAATTATCCAATTCTATTGATTCATTGGAGTATTGTTGCAATGTGGCTTGTGTTTCCCAGTTTTATCGCTATAACAACGAATTTTGTTAGAGCGAAATAATAGAACTTGTTTCCGAGAATCATGTATTCTTACATATGTACGTATGTGATCGAAAGGCCAGTGGATCGCACACCTAGCTTCTCACACCACTTATGTTGCGTGTGTTAATTTTATACATGAGCGACGGGACCTACAGTTTAAAGTCGATTCCGAACGACAGATTTTTGAGAAACTTTTCATGGCTGTTTCTTTTAGTCTCAGAGTTTTTGCCAGAAATCTGCTGAGAGGAAGTCGCCGAAGAAATATTTTTTACTATTTCTGCTCGAAAAAATAAAAGTCAAAAATAACTTTTATTTTTGCTCGAAAAAATAAAAGTCAAAAATAACTGTTATTTCCACCCGAAAAAATAAAAGTCAAAAAATAACATTTATTTCTGCTCGAAAAATAAAAGTCAAAAATAACTGTTATTTTTGCTCGGAAAAATAAAAGTCAAAAATAACTGTTATTTCCACCCGAAAAAATAAAAGTCAAAAAATAAATTTTATTTTTGCTCGAAAAAATAAAGATCAAAACATAATTATTATTTTCTGACTTTTAGGATAAAAATTATAACAGTTACGGTCCCTGAATACAAAGCTTAAATAAGCTTTTAATGTAAAGAATATGATGTAAATTTTTCATTTCCAAAAATCGTCAAAATAAGGGCATAAATCGTCATATCGTCCATATGATATTTTTGGAGCTCAAAATCGTCAAAATGACGATAAATCGTCAAATCTGGCAGCTATGGTTGTGAACTGCTAATGACCCTACGATATCCGGCTTCTAAAATATGAATTCAAAAACAAAATTTCTATGCTTTATATACTAAAAAAGGCAAATTTTTCACACTCTAACTATTAGGTCTTCATTCATCATGTATTCATTTTCCATCTTTGTTTTGCTTGATACTGCTGCTGCTGCGTAGATATAAACTCAGCGATTTGTTTGATTACCAGACAACAAACAGGGCAATAAACCACTTTATTGTCACTGTCATTCTGTTTATTACAATAGCCAGCGGCAACATCAGTAGCAACAACATTATTATCATCATCAACATTATGTTGTAATCAATGTTGTGGTTTTAACTACATGCTGTTCTTATTGTTGTTATTGTTGTAATTTCGTATGAATTTATGTCGCAAGGCAATGTTATTGTTTATGTTTGCATTACTGGAGTACATCTTCTTCACGTCTTTCGTTTATTTAACGTTTCTTGAAAGACACCAGAGATCAGCAATGAATCGTTTTTTCGCTACTCATAAGCACTCATGAAATTTTAAATATAAGTGAGTCAAGAATATTGAAATTTAACTACGTACTCTGATTCATTCGTACTCACTACAATGTTGATTTATAAGTACAGGTTGCAATGAGTATGAGTACAACGTTGACATCAAACTCATACCATTCGAAATATGTTTGATTCAGAAGCCTACTCATTTAGATTCATAACTTTGGAAAAATACTTATAAATGTTTCGAGTGACTCGAATCATTGTTGCATTTAAAAAAGAAAAAAGACACATAAGCAAACAAGAGCAGCAAGCAGAGCCAACACACAAACAGTATTTTTGTATTCGTACGTGATTCATACTTATTTTGTGTTTCGTGTATATGTTGAGTTATACTATGTTCAGATATGCACTTTTATTGAGTCAATATTCGGTTTATTGAGTACAATATTTTAAGTGTTCAGGCATAATAGCATACGAAATTCGGCTTACTCAATATTCATTTGATAGCTGGTAAACAACAACATTGTTTTTATTTTGGTCGCGAAAATTAGTGTTGTTGGTTAGTTTATTAGTGTTTTTTTTTTTTTTTTTTTTTTATTAAACCAGCACTCAGGGGATGGCCCCTACTCATGCAGTGCATTGTGCAGGTTTTTTAGGAAAGGTGAAAAGGGGGAAGATGAGAACGGCAAGGAAACGAGTTGCTACTAGGTGACTATAAAATGGCCAGTGCTATACCTTCACCATTAGACAGTCTACAGGCAATTGTCCCCAAGAAGCCCGCAGTTTCTCACACCACTTATGTTGTGTGCGTTAATTTTATGCATAAGTGGCGGGACCTACAGTTTAAAGTCGACTCCGAACGACAGATTTTTTGAGAAACTGAGCAGAAATCGCCGAAAAAATACTTTTTGAATTTTTTTTTTATTTTTTGATGTCTGGCCTGGGACTCGAACCCTGGCTTTTACGTCTAATAAGCCAGCACACTACCTACTAGACCACGGCGACCCATTATTAGTGTTTGTTTGTCGTTTTGCGTTGTCAAATGTCAACGGAAAGTGTTCGGTAAATTGTAATATGTTCACTAAACACACTTATGACAGTGCTGCATTTTAAGTTTTACTCAATATTATAACAATTTGCGTATTTATTGCGCAATAATTAATTGAAACTTTATATGAAATGTTGAGCTCAATAATGGCGTTTATTGCGTTTTACGCAATAAAGGTGCATATCTGAACACCGTATTATGGAGAGTCGAAATCAACAACATCATACATGTTGTTAAGTATGGATATGATGAGTACTTCAAACTTTGAATAGAGGTTCCATGATATTAAAATAAGTATGAATGCGTATCAGAGTATCAGCAATTACAAGTATGATTCGATTCTACTCATCTTTTTAAATACTCATTGCTGATCTCTGAAAGAAACTTAATGTTTTGCTGTTGATATATGCTGTTGCGTATGAGCTACGCTGTTATTGTTATTCGGAATATTGATTTATAAAGATTTAGTAGAAAAGCTGAAGAACCATTTTTTTACCACCCTTGGGCTCAGTTGACTTATCACTCAAACCTATCGGTGGCAATGTTGGCAATAATTTGCTAAAATTATTTTTATGTCAAATCGACTCTGCTACTTTAAACAATGTGACAGTGAAAATGGTCTCTACATACACAAAACTGGACTGGGATATGTTCACTACTCTTCTAGACCAGATGTTATTAAAACATCACTGGTTTTGAACCCTGGCCTGACATCTAATAAGCCTAATAGCCTACGGGCCTACCATCCATGTTGTATATTAATTTTATCCATGATTTGTGGGACCTACACGTCGACTACGAACGACATAAGTATTTGAGAAAATTTTCATGGTCTTTTTACTGCTGAGAGGAAGTTGATGCAATAAATTATTTTCGTATTTCGTTCGAGATGGCTGAGCTGTAGTTTGAACCACATGCTCTCATCTAATAAGCCAACACACTACCTATGCAAATGGTTTACGGATAGATGAAGACTGACACACCCGTAGGGGAGTGAAACTTTGGGCCTACTGCAAAGATCCAGTGTCTTTCGTGCTGATCTTCAGACAATGTCAATGTGGAATAATAAATAGACAGACAGCATTGGATTTATGTCAAAGAATACCTTGATCGTCCTCTTTAACTCGGTGCAGTGAACAAAGACATATTTTGCTGGTGCTAACGAGCTTGGGGACCGCTAACAATAAAATTGCTGTAGTCTGTCGCGGACAGGATGGGGTCCAAAGAGTTTTTATGGAAAAGACTGGTGGCAATGTTATCTCAGTGTCGCACAGTAGGATTTCGTCATAGGATCCATGAAGGATAAATAAATAGAGGGACCTTACTCCTTTTTTTTTTAGACCAGCACTCAGGAGATGTCACTTTTTTCTCATAAAATTGAAAAGGAGTTTAATAGGAAGTGAAGAACTCCTAGTAAAGTGGTAGTAGATATCACAATATGTTCTCTAATGTAAGGAATTTTTGAAAAATAAAAAAATTTGTTAGAACCTCTTAAAAATTTCTTCTATTTTATGTAGTATTTGAAGTTAAACCATGTTTTTCTTTAATTAAATAGCGATTGAAATAACCAAATCATTAAGATATGTACATACATACATATATAAAACGAAACTTGATAAGGTACGATGCAGTAATGAATGGTGGAGATTATCAAATTCTTTAAAGACTTACTTTAAAGAAGTAAGTTGGTGTATGCCTTCTACTGTTGATGCTTTTTTAGATTCACCATTTGAATTCTCTGAATTGTATGCTGTTATAAATAAACTCAAGAATAAAAAATCTCCGGGTCAGGATAGTATTCCGTATAAATTCTACAAACACGCACCGTACTGCTTTTTAAAACATATATTATTGGCCTTTAATAAAATATTTCTATGGGAAAAGATACCATCTTCTTTCAAGCAATCCATCTTAATAACTCTATTTAAAAAAGGCAATAAGAACCTAGTTACAAATTATAGAGGTCTATCCTTAATAAATACAATCGGCAAAATCTTTAATAGCATTTTATTAAACCGGATATCGAATTGGCTGACAAAAAATAATGTCTTAAATGAGTTCCAATCAGGGTTCAGAAGTGGCTACTCTACAGTTGACAGTTTATTCAACCTTGTTAACATTGTTGGATTGAACAAATTAAAGAACAAACATACATATGCTCTCTTTGTAGATTTTTCGTCAGCTTTTGACATGATACCAAGAAATAGTCTATTTTATAAACTAACGTGTATTGGAATGTCATCTAAAACTATAAGAGTACTTCAATCTTTATATGAAAACAGCGTATGCCGGGTATGGGATGGATCTTCTTTCTCAGAAGATTTTGCAGTAGAATCAGGAGTGAAACAAGGCTGCATTCTAAGCCCGATACTGTTTTCATTATATGTATATAAATGATCTTCCTGATAATCTACCCGGTGGCTTACATGTGGCAAATGTAAATGTCAAAGTCTTGCTGTATGCCGATGATATTGTCATTCTGTCGGAAACACCTAATGGTTTGCAAGAAATGATTGATGCTCTTCATAGTTACTGCCAAACATGGAGTTTGAAAGTTAATATATCTAAATCTAAAGTTGTGGTATTCCGTAACAGCCCAAGAATTTCTGCTGACTTACGATGGCATTATGGTAATGAGAACTTAGAAACTGTCAACAGCTACACCTACCTTGGAGTGGATATAACATATAATCTCTCTTTTAAAAAACACTTACAACAAAAATTATCTGCTGCTAAAATTGCCATCTCATCTACCTGGTCTAAATATATCAACCATCCAAATATTTCAAAAAATAACAAGTTAAAAATTTTCGAAGCATGCTCAAGATCTATTATGTTATATGCTGCGCAAGTTTGGGGATATAAAAAATATGATGACGTTGAGAAACTATTTCGATTTTTTATAAAGAAAATGTTATACCTTCCTGCTACTACACCCAATTACATGCTATACTTGGAAACTGGTTTTAAATCATTGTTTATTTCAACTTTAAAAATGCATTTTTGCTATATTAAGAGAGTACTCTCTTTGGGTCCGGAAAGATTACCAAGAATACTTTTTCTTCGCCTGATGACAGTCGTCCTTTATGTTCATACTGGACAGAAATTGTTCGCCTGTTGGAGTTGAAAGACGTAAAAGACTTCAAATTAGCTGCACTAAGCTCACAATATCATGATCTTTATCCTAAACTTTATTGCGATGTAATCCCTTCACTTACTGAAGAATTTTCCTCACGAGCAACAAGTTTAATTATAAAGGCTAGAGGTGGTCTCCTAGATCTTAATGCTACATGTTTTAAGAGTAATACTGATGGTATATGTAGTATTTGCAATATGGATGAACCTGAAAACACATTTCATTTTATTGGCATTTGCCCTATGTACACAGAATTTAGATACATATATTTTGAACAAAACACACTGACCTATAATGAGGTACTAAGTATATTAAATGGCTCCAATTTTAATTGTCTTTATGGTTATCTTGAATCCTGTATTAAATACAGAAATCTTATATTAAATGAATTTAATACTTAATTTTCTATTTAAAAATTAAATCATAAGATAAAATAATTATATTGTCAATCAGGCATACAGCAATATTGCTACGCCTTATATAGTTTGTGATATTTGCATATCTGGAATGAATATATTATATATTGTAATACACAAAACTATTAATAAATAAAAATAAATTAATAAATAATAAAAATATATAAAACGAAATCCATATCCAAATTTTTTCGTGCGCACTCCTTATTACACATCAAGCATATTGTAATATAGAGCAGCACTTAGTCGATCTTGATCGCCTGTAGCGTTTATACCGTTTAAAAATTGTTTTTCTTCTTCCATTTGTTGTTTTCAAATAAAAATTGTTAAAAACCCATAAATTTTTATTAAAACACTTTTAATTTTTATCGAATGTTGACTTTTTTCAGAGTAATTGTTGTTATTGCTGCCGTTATGACGGAAAGTGTTATGTTCCTTACGCACATTTTATAAACACTTACATATGTGGGTGAGTGTCACATAAACTTCTGTATTTATTTGTGTCATTAATTTAAGTGGTTTTTGATGGATTGTAACAATAAAGATGACATTTATGAGGCAAAAGAAAAGAGTTTTCATTTAATTGGGGGGCTGTTGTCAATATGGTTTTATGTATTGTTTGATGGCATGTACGAGTATTAATTAAACTGACCTGAGAGAGAGTTTCATTTGCATGCCAATGTAATTTACTACAACGTATAACTACTAATTAAGAGCCTCTCGGCAAGTTAAATTATTTAAAATTGAAGATTTCTAGTCTTTGTTTTTTAGCATTAAACAAACGAATTTGTCGGCCGTTAATAAATCCTGGGTTGTTGCCGAAGCTTAATTAAATTCTGTTGCAGAGAAATCTCTATCATTACATCTATTCCCACTGGTTATTACATACATACATACATATTTGGTCACTACAACCTAGTTTCTTACACCACTTATGTTGTTTATGTTAATTTTATATATGAGAGGCGGGACCTGCCGCTTAAAGTCGATCCGAACGCCAGATTTTTTTGAGAAATTTTTTCATGGCAATTTTATTTAGTCTCAGAGTTTTTGCCAGAAGTCTGCTGAGAGGCAGCTGCCGAAGAAATATTTGTTCATATTTTCATTTTGTTGGAGATGTCTGACCTGGAGTCTAAACCGTGACCTTAGGTCTAATAATCCAATACACTACCTACTAAACTACGGCGCCTACAGTGGTTATTACGTAACGTAAATGACTTGCGAATATAGTTTATCGGCTAAAGGGAAGGAAAGTATTGTCATATTTATTTGCCAATGTCTGCCTGTTTGGCTCGAGGATATCGTATTGATCACGAAGTTTATGAAACTTTCTGGTTAGTCTGATATGACATAAATACGAGAAATGGAATTAAGATCTACTTTGTGTTGATGACAGGATATTGAAATGGTTTTCGGATAGACGAAGCTTAACACATGCGTAGGGAAGGACTGTCGCGGATAGAATAGACATTTTAGGGGTTGTCTGGATAGAAATTCAAATGAGAAATGACTGGTGGGAATCATGCATCAGTGTCGCAGAGTAAGAAGAACAAATAATTAGTGGGACCTTTTTAAATTTTTTTTTTTAGACCAACACTCAAGAGATGATAAGGAGATGATGAATATAAGAATGACGGGGTAGGATGCGGCAATACATATATCTTTTTGTAATGGATATATATATATATATATTCCTTCGTCACTTTTTTTTTCGAAAACAATTTTGTAATAATTCTCACTTTCTGAGTTCCATTTTATAATGTCAAACAATCAGACAATCACATACACCATAAGGCTCTGTTTGGAGTCGAACACACGGCCTCAGCATTCGAATTTCTGCACACTACCAACTAGACCATTGGGGCACTCACACCTTTGTTAAAAGAATGCATATGTACATGCATGAGAAGGCCAATATTTTTAAGATTGTTAGGTCTCATATTTGAAATGGAATGACGAATTTGTTTGGAGGAGGGCATATTTTGATTCAACTTTTTTTCACTTTTTTGTGATTACTAGAACCAGATGAAATCTGTTCCTATACGAAATTATTGGACCAACAATAATCATAAGTAGTATACTATCGATGTACCATTGTAGTTAACTGAGTGTCTTTTGCAATTGGGACATCACTTAAAGTCGAGGAGTTGACGAATAAAACTAGACTAGTCCTGTTAACAGGCAAAGAACTGAACTACGTAGATAGAGACTAACAAGGATTTTTATTTCTTTTCGCAGGAAAATTTTATCAATCCTTGAACAAAGGCTCGTTATTTTTTTATTTAATTTTGTTCAACTGTTAGAAACAAATATCTGGTTTTGTTCGAATAGTTAGTTTTCCTTATTTTTAAGGGAAGAATCGCACAGGTTCTAAATAATAATATTTCGTGGCTTTATAGATCCGTGCTTTGGGAGCCCGAAAATAAAATTTAAAAAAATATTTTTTGTGTACATGTCTAGTTTTCGTACACTGTAGTTTTCGAATTAATTTCAAATTAAGTGGCTTCACCCCCTTCAATAAAGAAGCCACGCTCGGAGAGCGTTGTTTCTAGGTAAGGATAAATGGCAGAACCAATATCGTAGGACCTGCTACAGCAGACCCATCGCTTGCTTAAATGGAACAACAATTGAATAACGAAACGGGAATAAGGCAGAATAACAACGAATCGGAACTTATGGCAACAATAGCAACCAAGCGGATAAGATGGAAAATACTTTGTAGAAGCCATATGCTTTCATGAGAGGCAATGGCAAATAAATCGATCATGTGATTCATCATTCGTTATTGAAATACGACACAAAAGATCGTTTAGGTCGTAGTGTCGGGTAATGGGTAGAAGGTTTTAAGCATACTTATGTCAAACTATTAAATTCAGACAGCATGACTTGAAATAATCCCTATTAAGGCCACAAAATTGTTAATAGTAAAGGGTCCGCCAAATAACTTTTTTTTTTTGAAAATGCTTTAAAAAAAAAACTACTGAATATTTTCTCAAATTTCATTTTTTATTTGAAAGTACAATCCTTCCGGTTAATAATGGAAAACAATTTCATTCAAATGGCTGCCTCGGCTGGCCATGCAGTAGCCTACACGATCGGTCCAATTTTTAAGCACATTATCGATTGTGTGCAGCTGTATTTCACCAATAGCTTCACGAATATTGTCCTTTAAAGCGTCAATTGTCTCTGGCTTATCGGCGTAACACTTATCTTTGACGGCACCCCACAGCTCCGAGGTGGCCAAACGACATCAGCTCTGCGGCTGATAATGCGATCTTCAAAAGTAGGGCGCAAAACATCGAGTGTAGCTTCGGCTGTGTGGCACGTAGCGCCGTCCTGTTGAAACCAAATGTTGCCAATATCCTCCTCTTCAATTTTTATGAACAAAAATTCGTTCAACATGGCCCGATAACGATCGCCATTGACTGTAACGGCCACTCCTTGCTCATTTTCGAAGAAAAATGGCCCAATTATGCCTCTGGACCAAAATCCGCACCAAACAGTGACTCATTTTGGGTGCGTGCGGGTTTTCTGTGCCCCAAATGCGACAATTTTGCTTGTTTACATACCCGCCAAGATCAAAATGAGCTTCATCTGAAAAGATGATTTTATTTTGCCAAAATCGGCATCTTCTTTAAGTCGATCGCAGGCCCACTTAGAGAAGCGAAAACGCATTGGATGGTCAATTGGCTTCAACCAATTGGACTTTGTATGGCGTCATACCAAGGTCTTTATGTAAAATTCGTCTCAATGATGTTTCTGAAATGTTCAATTGTTGAGAACGACGGTGAATTGATGTTGATGGCGCTTCACGCACACTTTCTGCCACAGCAGCAATATTCTCGGGTGTACGCACTGTTTTTGGCTTTTCACCAGTTTCTTTCACTTTTTTCATAAGACAACGAACATACGGAGCTGACGGTGCTTCTCTTCTTCCAAAATCCGTACGCAATTTTCGCACACATTCTGCGAACATTACCATGATTTTCAAAGTAATGTCGCAATATTTCCCAGCGTTGTTCAAGCGTATACACAACCATCTTCGTTCAGCGGAAGGATAAAACTAATTATCTGTCAAATCTGACATGAGCTAAGTGTTACCATTCACGAAATAAGCACTAGTTGAAAAAAAAGCGTTAGATGGCGGACCCGATACATCATTGGCTTGACTACCAGCTCATTGTGATTTAGTTGCTGCCGTTTCAACTTGGAAAACCTTTTTATAGAATATTTGTTTTAAAAAACTTTAATTGTATGTACATATGTATGTTGCACACTGTAAGCTACTCTCACATGTCCTTTCCTTTAGCAGTTGGAGCTCAATTAAAAATATAAATTTTCATATGCTTAGCAAGTGGTCTTAATTAGAAAGAATAACAACAACAACTTGTTTAATACATGAATAACCCTTCAACTAACTATAAATTTCTATGATTAACTGGATCATATAAAGGTCCTTTACTGCCAGAGTATATTATTACTCTCCTCCCAATAGACGACAATATTTTATGTGTCATCTGATGCTTACCCTTCTGTGCCAGCATTGGACACAATGAAATTCAGAAAAAAGAAATACAATCTCCTCCCATAAACGTAATCAGAACGATTCATACACGTATTCATACATTCATTTATTCATTCATTCGTTCATTCATTCATTTATTCATTCCTACATTCATTTATTACCGGTAACATACGCGTCGACATTCTTTGGTGTGTTACGGCCTGTCAAAACTGAAGTTTATTACGTCTACGGCTCTGTAGTGGTAGAACGCCATTGTTGCGGCATAAACATTTATGATACCGAAGGTGGTGGAGATGGTGGTGGTAGCGATGGTGAGTAGTATATATAGGGGGGGTTCTAGGCTGAACTCTACATATGTATGTGTGTACGTCGTCATATCCGCCATATGTGTTGCTGCGAAAAGTATATGAATTTTGTCGAGAATTTAGTTGAATTTCCCTGTGATAGAAAATGTTATAAAATGGAGTAGGTCCATGAGCATAACCACCGCTTGAAATGAGTGATGATTCTGTTATTGTTTGAATTGTTCTAGGCGGGATGTTAACAAAGCAATTCAACTGAATTTTTCTTGGATTTCAAATAGTTTTCTTTCATTTCTTAGAAAGAAAAAAGAAGTTATAGTTTCTGTATGTCCCCTTTCTTATCTTATCGCTGTATTTCGAAGCAATTGTTGAAGTCAAGAAAAAGCAGCAACTTGTCTCTGAGGTTAAATAAGAGAGACATTAGAAAAGAACAAAAAACTTAACATTGCAAAACGTATAAAAAGGCTACGACGGCAAGTACGATAAGGAACGATATTCAACTACGAATATTATATTCCGCATTCCTTTGAGGACAACACAATACAAACTGAAGTAGAAAAGGCAAACAACAATAGAACACAATAATGTCAAGTGTTTTAGCACCCCTCCTAAACATTACTGATGACATTCCATCTGTTGGCGTAAACTAACATGGGGAAAGTATCCTCAATCAACGAATATATCAATGTCTTAAGTATTACACTTTATCGGTTGCTAATAAGCGTTTGCTGTGTTCAGCTGTACTTTAGTTTGTACAGACATCTCTGTTTTGAGTCCTCCTTTGAAGCCTTCTCATTTGGCTTTCGGTAAACTAGAACAACTGTCACCAACTGGATTCGTTGAGAACTCTTTTTTTTTAGCAAGCATACAGGTCTCAAGTCGCTACAGATGACCCAATTTTTTTTTATCAATGTCTACTGTTAAATTCCTAATTGTATCAGGTTCACCCTTCACCATTCCCATACACAGAAAGTGTATTGTGCGAACAATTTTATTCTCAAAACGCTCAAAAGTTTCACATCTGTTGGCTTTAGACAGCAAGATTCAAACCCACATACATACATACACAATTGGTCATTACAACCCTTCAGTCAGGATTACGACCTAGCTTCTCACACCACTTATATTGTGTGCGTTAATTTTTACATGAGTGGCGGGACCTACAGTTTAAAGTCGACTCCGAACGACAGTTTTTTGAGAAACTTTTCATGGCAATTTTATATACTCTCAGAGTTTTTGCCAGAAATCTGCTGAGAGGAAGTCGCCGAAGAAATATTTTCATATTTTCGTTTTGATGTCTGACCTGGGATGCGAACTCGGTCCTTCAGTCTAATAAGCCAACACACTACCTACTAGACTACGGTGACTTCAAACCCACATAAAAGCATTAAATCCACGAGTGTATAGTAAAGCTTGAATTTTGTTTTTGAGAAAAAAAGCGGCTTTTAGAGGCAGCTTAAAATTTGATCACTTGACAGATGAGATGGAAGTCTCTCCTGGTGGATAGATATTGGCGTACGTGTGAGGTTAATGCTGCGATATCATATTTTTTTCTGCTTCATTTGTTCTTGATCAAGCAAATAATGCTGAAATTCCACTCTTCCGCCACTGCTCTTCTGTTCGAGACTTTACACAACAGTTATTTCACTATCAACTGGTCTAAGTAGTTTTGATGGTATTTGTTTTGCACCAAGAATTTTGTGTGATATTCGTTCCCTATACTGCAGTTTGAAGTTGTCGCAGTCTAGTCCGTGGTTCAAACCCTAGGTCAGACATATTGAATAAAACAAAAAAATATGAAAAAGGATTTCTCAAGGAAATTGCGCATCCTTCAGATATCGTTGATATCCGCCGGTAAGGAGTTCGCAATCTCCGACATGTTACAGGGCATAGGAATATTATTCACTTGTTTTACAGGGAGACTTAATCCCACCGGCAGAAAGAGGGTACGCGCAATATTGCTTAGCTCTTCTGGAAGTGGACAGACTCACTTATATCCTTAGATCGCATGGCCATCTTTTCTTCTTTAATAGCAATCCTCACGATCCACTGTAATTTTGGTATGCTCAACGAAAGACTTGGAATTGCAGCAAATGCTTTCTGCAGAAACTCTGGGAGTAGGAGGAGACTATCTTTCAATGGCCTGTTCTAGTCATAAAAAGATGAAGATCAAAACTTTACTTTCTGCATCCTTCAACGAGCTCTCTAATATAAAAATATCTGCAATAACATAATTGGTCATTACAACCCTTTTGTCAGGATTACGACGTAGTTTTTCACACCACTCATGTTGTAAGTGTTACTTTATTACATGAGCGGCGGGACCTACAGTTGAAAGTCGACTCCGAATGACAGATTTTTGAGAAACTTTTCATGGCAATTTTTTATTTACACTCAGAGTTTTTGCCAGAAATCTGCTGAGAGGAAGTCGCCGAAGAAATATTTTTTCATATTTCGTTTTGTTGAAGATTTGTGACCTAGGGTTTGAACCGTGGCCTCACCTCTAATAAGCCAAAACACTACCTACTAGATTACGGCGACTACATTTCTGCCATAGCAAGATTTATTTTTTAATCCGGTTGGTTTTCTCTAGGGAATCTTTGATCCCCTCAGAGAAAAAGAGGTCTGTTGTAGCTATCTACAGTATAATCGGATGTGGTATCACTATCAGCTGCTCGTCTTAAATATACTGATTATTGAAACAACACTGAAGTCGCCGTAGTCTAGTAGGTAGTGTGTTGGCTTATTACACGTAAGGCTCGAGTTCAAACCCCAGGTCAGACATCTCCAATAAAACGAAAAATTAAAAAATATTTCTTCGGCGACTTCCCCTCAGCAGATTTCTGGCAAAAACTCTGACAGTAAATAAAATTGCCATGAAAAGCTTCTCATAAATCTGTCGTTCGGAGTCGACTTTAAACTGTAGGTATATTAGTATGTATAAAGTTAACGCACCCAACAGAAATGGTGTGAGAAGCCAGGTCGTAATCCTGACTGAAGGGTTATAATGACCAATTATGTATGTATGTATGAAACAACACTAGAGAAAGAAATCGACGACATAGTATGCATTTTCAGAAGCAATGTCTGAGGCTATCTTAGAAAAGTATCCCAATTAAATATTGCAGCGAGAGAACTATCGGGAGAAATAAATAAATAAGTTGATTGATGAAGTTTAGTATTTTTAGGCATACCACTCCATTTCAAAGAAGTACCTCAAAATATATTTATATTTCAAATGGTAAAAGACACCGTGATTGTGGAGATCTTAACCTTCACACACTAGTATTTGTAAATTAAAATTAATTCTGTTTGCCCAATCGATAGCCTCATACATCACGCTTTACCATCGTGGTATACTTGTAGTGCATATTCCTTGGTTACATCACCAGGATTGTTCTGCAAGTAGGGTTGCCAGATTTCGATTCGCAAAAAGCTGGACATTGGGTTTTAAAAAGCTGGACAAAACAAAAAAAGCTGAACATAAAAAAATACTGAGAAAATGTTAATTTTGGTTTTGTGTAAATAATTTTTATTAAAATATCCATTGTTATCAACATGTTCTTTACATTTTTTTAACTAAACTTAAATTTTTTCGGTTCAGTCCGACATATTTACATACTCATAGGTAAGTAAGAATTAAAATTAAATACTAAAAACAATCAAAAAATCAAAAAAATTAACAAAACAATAAAAAATAATAATTCAGTCTATTTTGATTTTGTTTATAGTACTTTGTACTTTGGTAAAAAAAAAAACGTTTGTAGTAAACTAATTATTAACAAATAAATAATAATTTATAATTAAAAATAATCAATGCGACTTGAATTTTTGTTAATTGCTCTTTTAAATTACTATTTTTGCCAGTTATATTTTGTGTTTGAGCTTACGGAGTTGGCCAATTCCAAACCTTTAGAGGTTTGTAAAAAATTTTGAAAATCTTTACAAGACTCCTCTAAATTAGTTCGTATTAATATTTCAGCTCTAATCAGATCGAATGACATTCGGTTTCTTTCTTTAGTATAGAGATTGTTTAAAATACTAAAAACTCTTTCACAAAAAGCGTTGCTTACTGGTATTGAAAATATGAAACGCACAATTTTTCTTAAATTCTCGAATTCGTTGCTTTCACTTTTTTTTAAAAAAAATAGGACCATATCTGGTAATAGGGAAAGCCACCTCGTTGTAATATGTCTTAAAAGTTCTTTATATTCGATACCAGCAAACTCAAAACATTGTTTTAACTTTTCAGTGGTCATCGCCGATGAACTAAACTCATTGAATATTTTTATAACAATGTTTTCTATGTCAACAGATAATGCATTCAGTGATTTTTTTACGCAATTGTTTATAATATGACAGTTACAATTTGCTTTAATAATTTTCTTAGATATCTCATTCAATTTTTGATAAACCGAGTTGTGAATACCGTAGTTGACTGCAGCATTATCAGCACTATATGCTGTTATTTGTTTTATCTCTAAATCACAATCTTTAGTAATTCTCATTATATTCGAAAATACATCCCTTGAAGTTTCACACGGATCACTATAAAAGCCTAAAACTCGCTTACGAATTCCATGTCCGGGATCAAAATATTGAACAACGTATGGGTAAGTTTTTACATTGCCAATATTGGAAGCATCACTACTTACAGAGAAATAATAATTAGCTTTAAGACCATCAACCGCTACTTGTTGAGAGTAAGGTGCCAAAACATTCCTGGGAATTGCTGCTGCTTTCGTTCTTCCACAAGTCATTTTATTAGCGATTTTGCTATCACAATATAAAATTGCGCTGAGTTTTATTTGGCAATCAAGACTATTGTAGCTTAGTCCGTACACAACGTTGTGGTAAGCACAAACCAGCTCCGCCTTGGAGATTTGTGTTTCAATTTTTGTCTCTGTTGGGACTAGAAAATTTGAAATAGTATGAGACAACTTCTGCGACATCTCCATTTTAATATGTTTTTTTGTTTTTATGTG
Source organism: Sarcophaga caerulescens (assembly GCA_927399465.1). NCBI lineage: Eukaryota > Metazoa > Arthropoda > Insecta > Diptera > Sarcophagidae > Sarcophaga > Sarcophaga caerulescens. Next base: position 81,649,329 of record OV656866.1, read on the forward strand.
TTTATCAAGCGAGCGGCTGCCTTCATACTTGATTAGAATCTCTGTTTGGCACAATTTACACTCTGACGTGTAATTATCTTTTTTTTTTATCCAATTGGCATACTTTTCAAACACTTTCCATCTGTCGCAGAAAGTTGTGAGTCGTCTTTTTGATGGACCAGCTTCTTATTCATTATGCATTTCAAAATTTTCTGGAAATTATTTTTATTAATAAAATAAAACTAAAATATTAATAAAAAAAAGTTAAAGCCTTACGTAAAGAAATTGCTCCCAATAATATTTATTATGGCATCAGCTGTTCAAGTATTGAGACATGTTGTCAGTGATAATAGAAGAGGGAAATCATATCTTAGTTGTATAACAAATGTACAATCAGTGTTGGCTAACGTAATTTGACAACGATAACATGAAAATTATTGCCGAAGTTAATGCAGTGTACTGAAAAAATTTCTATTTAGCTGGACAAATTAAATTTTAGCTTGAAACTGGACAAGCATCAAAAAAGCTGGACAATCCAGCCAAGTCCAGCCAGGCTGGCAACCCTATATGCAAGCCTTCGGCATATTATTATGGCATGTTTGACCTTTCCTGAATTGCTCTGAATATGAGGTCTCCAGGACAATTTACAATATTGTGATATTTATGTGACTGTCCGAGAACAGCTTAGTCGGTGTCAATTAGTTTATTATGAAGAACAAGAAAATGAATCCGAATAAATGAAAACCAGCAACTTGAAGTCTGACCAGCCTTAGAAGAAATGTAATAAGCTAGCATGGTTAAGTCCAATACCCTTAGTTTTTTTTTACACAAAAACTTGACATGTTCGACGACTTGCGTGATCATCTAAATCTCCTGTTAGTCGATAAAATATCAACACAAGAAAGTCAGGAATAAAAATGTTGAATGGGTAGCTTTTGAAGCTCCGAGATCCAAACGTATAAACCAATTTATCCGAAATTAATAACCTCCAGTTATAAAGCCTAGCCCAGAAATTTTTATTTATAAATAGTATTCCCGAATGTAAATTGAAGCGGGATTTTATTGATTATGTGTAAGAGATTCAGATGCCTTATCTAGTTTCACAAAAAGTCTCTCTTTCGCTGTCATTCCCTCAGTCTCAGTCTAATTGTTAAATCAACCCAACTCACTCCTATTCATCCCCACCATTGAAGGCGATTTATTTTTGTATTAGTAGTGGTGTTGAGTGTAGAAGTTTTATGCGGTTCTCCAACTGTTGTTGTTTTAACAATTTTTCACTACGCTATTCTCTATTATCCCCCCAATCCTCTCTGGCGACAACAACGACAACACTTACATTTGTATCTCTTTTTTAGCATTCGCTGTTATTTTGGTGAGTGATAAACGCATGGCGTATTTGTTTAACAATTAACGTGTTGGCAACACATTGCAATTATTTATATGCTAACAATGGCATCAGCAACAACAACAACAGCAACAACTAAAAACATAACACAATATGTTTAACTACACATTCATTGTGTGACGTTCATATAAAACAACGACAACAACAACGACAACAATAATAAACAATTGTTTATTATAACGTTATTGTTGATGTTGTTGCTACTGCTACTGCTATTGCTGCCACTCTTCTGTTGTTTTTTAATTCTTCTTTCTGTTTTTGGTGTTTCGCAAAACAACAAATAGAACTTCGCTTTGCAACAATCATACGCGAATTATTGCGCCTCCATGATGTGGGCAGACTATGGTTGAGTTGGTTTTCAAATGAAAAAAAAACAAGTATTTTTGTACATGAATTTGTTTTTGTTGTTGTTGTTGTTGTTGTATTTAAAAATTGTTCAGCTAGTGATTACTGTATTGTAGTATTATTGGAAGAAAATATCATGACGCATATTACAGAATTCTTATTCTAATACAATCTGTTTTAAAATTGACAATAAGGATTAAAATAATACGTCCTTTAACTTGCAGTTCTCATAAAGATGGTACGTTTCCTTAGCTAGGTCTTGCTTTACATACATTTGAAGGAACGTATTCGATATGATTCTCTTCATAGACGGTACCTAATGTTGCAGCGAACGACGAGGAATTTGTTTATAACACCCCAGATAATAACAGAAACTGCAGCAGTCGATTTCTCGTCGCTCACAAAGACTCAGCCACCACTTGGCAAAATTTTGCATTGTAACTTAGCCTGCACCCCTACAAAATACAACTGACCCAGGATCTGGAAGTTAAATGAGCGAAAACAACTATGTATGACTATGAGACAGTTGCCAACTGACCCTAATTTTCATCGAAAAATCATTTTCGGCGATGAGGACGAATTTGTGACGATACCAATTCGTATGAGATCGAAGAGCGTCAAACGCATCCAAAGAAGTCACTGTTTGGTGGGGATTTTAGACTGACGGAGAGATCATTTCATACTTCTTTGAGAGCAACGTTGACCAGGTAATCACTGCCATCGGCCACCACTATAGGTCGATGATTACCAACTTTTTTTTTGGCCTGAACTAAATGATCCAGATATCAATATTATCTTCCAATATGAGTTGGGTAGTTCGGTAGTTTTTCTTCCTTTACAGTATATACATATTAAAAAGATCTTATTTAATCCAGTTCTGAGATCTTTTTGTTTCAATACAAAAGCATAGACTGATAGTTTCCTTTTGCCAAGCCATTATGGCTTTGGATTCTTTTTTCCATGATCAACGCACACATACACATAATTGATCATAACAACTCTTCAGCCAGGACTTCGACCTACCACTCATGTTGTGTGAGTTTATTTTATCCATGAGAAGCGGGACCTACAGTTTAAAGTCGACTCCGAACGACAGATTTTTGAGAAACTTATAATGACAATTTTAGGTTAGGTTAGAGGACGTGTACTTGTCAACTGTGACAAGTACAGTACCCGGAGGTCGAATTGACCCATTGTGCAACGTCCTAGCTCCTCACACCACTCGTGTTGTGTGCGTTAATTTTATATTTGAGTGGCGGGACCTACAGTTTAAAGTCGACTCCAAACGACAGATTTTATTTCCACTCAGATTTTTTACCACACATCTGTTGAGAGGAAGTAGACGAAGAAATATTTTCTCATATTTTTGTTTTAATGTCTGACCTGGGGCATCAATCGTAGCTTCGGCGACTTATAATCCGGGTATGCCAATTAAGTAGTTTTCCTTATTTTCATGCTGATTGTTAACTTCCGTTATACACCTCTTCATGATTTCTTATCAGCTTCACTCACAGACAAGTGAGCTAAGAGTGTGGCTATAGAACTCCAAATTTTTTTTTTTTTTTGAATTTAAGTAGTTCCAAACGGGGTTTGTTAGACAATCGAAATAATGTTGCTAAAATGGTTGATTTTGACAACTTTCATTATTTTGCTCTGTGTGGCATTTTTGATTGACATTCTAGAGTTTGGGTCATCTTTTCCACACAAGTGAGCTTATTCTCCGCTCGATATCAAAATTTCGCCAACTTGGGTGTTACAGTATTAGATCTATAAATCCTGTTAATTTCTCAGCCCCTATCATTTAAATTTACTTAACTTCTTATGTCGGGTGGGCCATCTATCGGTTTAATTTTGTACCATCGGTGATTTCCAATCTGGCAATACTTATGTCATTCTATTCTGTCATAGAATTCAGTATAGTATCTCCACAGAACATAATGAATCGATTTACGCTTGAGCAACGTTGGGATTTATTGGGCCAACGAGAGCACGATGGTGTCAATTTTGCTAAAAAAAAATATCATCTTTCCGGGTGAAGCTCATTTTCATCTTGGTGGGTATGTCAATAAGCAAAATGTCCATATTTGGGGCACAGAAAACCCACACACGGTCTTACAGAAGCCTGTGCACCCATTAGGAGGACTGTTTGGTGCGGCTTGTGGAGAGGAGGCATTATTGACCCATATGTCTCTGAAAAAGAGGGCGGCGCAACCATTACCATGATAACCGATTTTTTTTATACTATGCTATTGATTATGCTATTGATGTGAACGATGTTTTGTTTCAACATGATGGTGCAACTTGCCGCACATCTCATGCCACAATCGATTTATTGCGTTAAACGTTTGATGGCCGTTTAATTAGTCGAAATGGTGATATAAATTGGCCGCCAAGAAGCTGCGATTTGACACCATTGGACGATTTACTGTAGAGCGCCGTTAAAGAAAAGTGTTATGCCGTCAAACCGGAAGCAATTGAGTATTTGAAGGCCAATATTCGTGATGCCATTGCTGAGATACGATCGAGTGTGTGGAAAAAGTGCACGTAATTTGGTCCAATCGAATGAGGTACTGTGAGCCCAGCCGCGGCAGCCATATGAATGAAATAATATTCTATTTCTAACCGGAACAACTGTATTTCACAAGAGAAAAGGAAATCTTGCTTAATTTAAAATCGTTTTCGTTTTATTGCATTTTTAAATTAAAACTTTTAAATGGCCCACCCTTTATTATCATGCAATTGCTAATATTTTGATCTCCACTGTAATGTAACATTCACTGCGTCACATACATATGTACATATGATTTGACTGTGTGAGTTCAATTGTTAACAGACAACAGAATTATGGCAACAATTTTTATTTTTGGTAATTAGTCGCAAGCGATTCTCAGTGAATATTGTTTTGAAAACGTTTTTTTTAATAAACGATAATGGCTGATTATGTTGCAGTAGCAGTAACAGCAGTAAACGTAACGTTGCTGTCGACCGGTGTACATATATGTTGCGCCATACATGTTGCCTTTAAAAAAGAGTCTAATTGTGTAATTGAGAGTGTATGTATATGTGTGTGTGTGTTTTTATTTAATAAAATTATTGTTTGTATTGTAATGCATAAATTGTTGTTGCTTTTGTTTATAATTCCTATAAGAGATGTAATTTGGTACATGTATTGTGTACATGTATGTGTACATAATGGTAGAGTTAATGTTTTTATTGTTGTTCTTTTTATTGTTGTTACCATTTAAATAGTCATTTACAATGAAATTTACGACAGTGACGAATCTACTCATATACAACATGTACCTCAAATGCAACACATCACAGACACACGCGCTAACATGCCAATGCCACAACAGTTACACGCAACCCAAACAGAGTACTTTAGAACAGGTTGTACTTTTGTACCACCACCAAAGTGAAGCCAGCCAGCCACTTGTGAAATTATTAACGTTGACAATCGCATTGAAAATAAATACGAAATGAATTTCAAATCCACCGAAGAAAAGGGTTAAAAATGATTTAAATTTTTGCCAGATGTTGGTTAAAATTATGACCCGTTTTTAATTACTAAAATTATAATTCTCTAATTGTTATTGTACGAGGGCTGGCTTAATAAGGGCGAAGCTATAAATCATGCGTGGTATGGTTTTTTAATATTTTACGAGTCGAATGGAATTTTAATTTTTACGTAACGAAGATCTTTTCTGCAGCAATGCTTTACAAAATGGTTTGTATATCGTACCAATAGATACCTATATGAGGTACAAAGTACTATTGAAGGCAAAATTTATGAATATCTAAGTAATTAACTAAGTTTTGTGAGGATATATCGGAGCCCTAAGAGAGAAAATTAAACTGAGCAACTAACACAAGTTTTATAACACATTCGATAATTTTTTTATTATTTAAGAATTTACATGCACACATATACATACATAATTGGCCATTGCAACCCTTCAGTTAGGATTACGACCTACCTTCTCACACCACTTATGTTGTGTGTGCATAGCTGCCAGATAAATGAAGCATCAAATCGTCAAATATTTGAGAAAAAATCGTCAAAATCGTCAAAGTCGTTAATTGAAATCGTAAAAAAATCGTCAGAAAAAATAAAAAAATAACAATTTATAACCGACCGAGAATAGAATAGAACACTAATGTCTGGGTCGGTGCCTCAACGTTTATTTTGAGGCTTCTCGGCAGTGTTCAGGAGAGTCGTACTAGCTCGTTAATGCAATGTGGTTTGTCTTTCACTATTGGTACGACAAAGGATTTTTCACGAGGGAAATAAGGGGACTTGTTCATAAAAAGCATGTCTTTCTCGGCCAGCACACCCGTATATGGTCGATTGAATAGTGGATCGCACACTGCATTACAGACAAAGTTCTTTTGTTAGACGGACTATTCGTATGTGAAACTCAATTCCTGCAGCGGTCTTTCCTGTTACTTATGGTATAAATATATTCAAACCTAGTGTCCATAAACACTGCTCCCTCTTTCCTCCTTCCCATAACATATTTTCCTAGTTCCAAACACAATGCCATCCGTCCCCTAATGAGTTGATAGTATACAAAAAAAAAAATAATGGCACTTGTCTTTGTTCTTCCGATGGTAATATTAGAAGCTAAGGGGTGATTTTTTAAGAGCTATAGGAAAATTTTCAAAAAAAAAAACACATCAAATTCAGAAAAATGCATGAAATCTTTATTTGAATCGATAGTACGGTCCATATAATTTAATGTTTGAAGATTATTTCATGCAAATGTTGACCGCGACTGCGCCTCAAATGGTCCATCCGCTTAGTCCAATTTTGGCATACTCTTTCCAACATTTCGGCCGGTATCTCACGAATAAATGCTTCAATGTTGTCTTCCAATGCGTCAATTGAAGCGGGCTTGTCTGTATAGACATGAGCTTTAACATAGCCCTACAAAAACTAGTCTAAAGGCGTTAAATCGCACGATCTAGGCGGCCAATTGACCGGTCCCGAACGTGAAATAAAATGTTCACCGAACTCGCCTCTCAATAAGTCCATTGTTACGCGTGCTGTATGGCATGTGACACCGTCTAGTTGAAACCACATGTCATGCAAGTCAAGCTCTTGCATTTTGGGCAAAAAAAAGTTGGATATCATCTCACGGTAGCGCTCACCATTCACGGTCCAATGATGCCAAATTCAATGATTTGCAAGCGTTGTTCGTTTGTAAGACGATTCATGGTTAAATTATAGACCAAACTGAAGATGTTTGACAGTGAAACAAAACACGAAACGTGCGTGAGCTGTTTAAACCAGTGTTGTCAAAAAGATAATAGCTAAAAAATCACCCTTTATAATCGAATTTATTTAGAAATTATGCTCAACTACAAGGTTATTTAGGAGTTGTAATTTTTTTGATTTTAAGGGATTAAAAAGGCATAAAATACAGAAAAATCATCACAGGTATTCGAAAATAACTTAAAAATTTAATACTTTACTCCTTGTTATTACTAACATAAATTTCCAATAGTCAAGAATATGATGTAAATTTTTAATTTCTAAAAATCGTCAAAATAAGGTCATAAATCGTCACATCGTCAATATGATATTTTTGGAGCACAAAATCGTCAAATCTGTCAGCTATGTGTGTGTGTTAATTTTATCCATAACTGGCAGGATCTAAAGTTTAAAGTCGACTCTGAATGACAGATTTTTGGTAAACTTTTCATGGCAATTTTTATTTACTCTCAAAGGTTTTGCCAAAAATCGACTGAGAGGAAGTCACCGAAGAAATATTTTTTCATATTTCGTTTTTTTTTTGAGATGTCTGACCTGGTTCTGACTAACTGCTAGACTATTTAAGAATGTAATTTAATTTTAATTTATTCTGTGTTTCATTTGTCGTCATCAGGATACATTTAGCACAAATAACGGATCTATGTAATGACAATTTTCGTTGGTGGCTAATTCTACTACCCTGAGATATCCGTTCAATGCATGAATGAGCGATAACATCAAAATTTTTCCAGAGCATCTATCTTAACCATGGCCAATTTCCTGAGACTTGCGCTTGAAGTGTAGTGCTGCGATTATTTTTCTCGCTGATTAGAAACTTTTAAGAATACGTCGTAAACATTTTTTACGAAGCTTTATAGTTTTCTTACAATGTTTTCTGTAGGCTTTCATATTTTGCAGTCACTTAGTAATATGAACTGAATACTGAGTTGAGGATATGAATAAGAAATTTTGTTCTTATCTTTGTATGTTTCATCCGGAATATTATGAATCACCAGCGTTGCCAGAAGATTCTGGAGAAAAATCATCATTTTAAGAAAAAAAAATCATATTTTGGGGGAAAAAATCATCACATTTTAACTTTTATTTGTAAAACATTAAAAAATAAATAACAGTTCAAAATAAAAGTGTATTACTACATTGATTGGTTATCGGGTTTTGTTATCATATACTAACTTTATTCTTGAGGATATGATATAACCCGATAATCAAACAATTTTAAATTAATTACATGTTTTACCAAAAATATTATATACAAACAAAACAAAAAATAAATATGTATGTTATACATAAAAGACAATTCAATTTAATTAAAATTAATTTTAAAAAATCCATACATACATATTGTCGTATGGCCTTCAAATTGGCCTATGTAATTTTCAACAACTTTTCAGAAGACCTAAAAAACAACATAATTTGTATATGAAAGTCAAACTAACTACAAAACTACTTAAATATTTTTGCAATAATTTTGGAACAAGCGGAGACTTTGCACAAATTTTTGCTATAGAGATGGACCACAGATAAGACTTAAAAATGGGCAAATAAAATTAATTTCCCAAAAGGCACATAGGCCATTTTACAGGCCAGCCGACGTTATGTAAGTAGTAATTTTATAAGGTACAAAAATGAGATCTAAATAGAAAAGTAGAGTTTTGTAAAACTTTTAGTAGTTTCCTATAATAATTTAATTATAATACTGGGAAGGTTTCATATTTTTTACAATTTCTTCATCAATTTTAAGATTATAACAGGAACACCTTTTAACTAGTAAATAATCCTGTATAAACAAAATACCTTCTAATGTTGCATTTTCAAGCCTGTTCCTGTACTTAGTTTTATTTAAATTAACTTTAGAAAAAATTCGTTCAACGTTTGCAGATGAACTGGGAAGACAAAGTATACTGGACACAAATTTCGTTAATGTTGGAAAAACTAAATCGTTATCAACACGAGTTATTTTAGAAACTCTGGCCCAAAAATCTTCACAATTAATATTTTCTAAGGTTTGAAAATATTGTTTGAAATCTATGTGACGAAGCTCTCTAAATTCATCGTCTAGCTTTTGAGAATCATTTTCATTAATTAAATTTGGAAATCTTTCTATTAGTGGAGACAATGAAGAAACTTTCTTATTAATAATATTATGTGGATCAATAGATGACATTTCTTTTAAGGAAGTATCTTTAAAATTAAAACGTTTGGTTAATTGTTTACAAAACTCAATGTAAAATGAAACGCAGTAATTAGTGAATTCAGTTAATTCACTATTGGTAAATTTTGTTTCAGAAATCTTTTTTTTTTTACAAATACTCCTAAATATTCATCTTCGGCGTTTAAAAAACGTCTTTATTTTCAATACTGAAATCAGTGTAGCCAATGTATGTGGCTTTACAAAATTGCCTAATATTTTTAAGTATAAACGTTCCATTTCAGAATACATTTTTTGAATTTGGGAGTTTGTACTTTGAAACATTTTGTTTACACTGCTTATAACGTGAAGTATCTATATACAAAAAAATCATATTTTTGGAAAAAAAAATCATATTTTTTGGAGAAAAATCATCAAATCATATTTTAGTTAAAAAATCATCAAAAATATGATAAAATCATCATTCTGGCAACGCTGTGAATCACGTTTTTTTTTATTTTTTTTTATAGAAATGAGACAGTCATCTTCGACTATTTGGTTCGTTCTGAATGAATGAAATACGTGCAAGTATTTGGGATATTTGAATGTATGTAAAACTATTTTATTTAGTCTGTGACTTCTATTTTTCTCACTATTGCGCCTAATACTTACTTACTTAATTGGTAATTGCACCCCTTTAGTCAGGACTACAACCTAGCTTTGCTCACTGCCGAGAATTCTCCCATGTTCTAAGACTCAGCCATGGGATATATTATTTTCCCTATTTAACCGGATTAGCTTCCAATGCTACTTCAGTTCCATACTACCTTCGATTTAACCTTATAATGCAGTCTCTACACGTTGCAACTGGTTGTACAACTTTACAACTGTGTACAAACAATTTATATGTTGTTATGTTGCTAGATGGTCGTCAGTTGGTTGAAGATCAAAAAATTTTGATTTTCATTCAACCGACGAAAAATACGATGTTACAACAACAATTTCTAAGTAAATTTGGTTGAAAAAGAGAAACGAGTGAAGAAGGCGACCAACCCTGGATTCAACTGTTGTGCATCTAACCCCAACGTGTAGGGGCCGCATAAGAGCCATAATCTCCAATGCTTTAGTCTTCACTACCATGAACAGCGAACTTAAATCAAATAGAGCTTACAACACCGCTGTAGGGCAGGTTCTCACACGCTAGTCTCTGTATCTTGTCAAATTCTATATGAACTGTTTCAGTATGCCCATGCAATTGATCTGACTATTATGGCATACATTCAGTGCACAATTTCTGGGTTGCATCGCCGCCCGTTAATGGGTAGACGTTTTAAAAAAAAATTCGAAATGCTACATTAGATCACAGTATTAATAAATAAATGGGTTAAAATTTCCAATATTGTGTGGTTTCTGACAAATATCCTTTTGTGGGTAGTGAAAACTAGTCCAAACTGGTAGGGTAAGGCTCGTAGACAATTCGTAAAATATATTTTGTCGACCACAATGAAAATTCATTTATCTTGTTGCTGAGTTATCTTTTAATTGAGTTGTAACAAGTATTTGAAAATAATTTGCAACTTAGGCTTAAGCAAGGCCAGGGCCAGCCTGATGTTAGTTATTGGTTTTATTACCGTGCACTGCAAGATTAGAACGCTGTTCCAGATCCTAGCCGGATCTTTGGAAACTATCGAACACCTCCTCTGCAACTGTAAAGTCCTTTTTCGAAGATTTGAACTCTTTACCGAGAGCCGACATTAGGGCTCACCATAGATTCATAAATAGGTTGAGCTGGTTGAAAAGTGCTAGGGCATCAAGGTTGTAGTCGCGTTCTCTTGTGTGTTTGTAGTCCATCTTTTTTCATCCGTCCCTTACATCCTTCCTTTCCTACCTCTTCTCCTTTTCCAATTTTCCAATCTCCTTCACTCTCTCTCTCTCTCTCTCTCTCTCTCTTTCTCTCTTCTAGGTTATAATCTCAGCAGATTTCTGGCAAAAGCTCTGAGAGTAAATAAAATTGCCATGAAAAATTTTCTCAAAAAAATCTGTCATTCGGAATCGACTTTAAACTGTAGGTACTGCTACACATGTATAAAATATATATACAGGACATCAGTGGTGTGGGAAGCTACGTCGTAATCGTAACTAAATGGTTGTAATGACCAATTATGTATGTTATATATGTATTTTGACCTCTGGGTATTGTAGTTGTCCCAATGACAAACGTAATCTAACCTAACCTAGTCCTAGGCATAGAAAGGAGTTGAGATTAAAATGACAATTTGAAAACATCTCCTTTAAAAAAATAAAATAATTTTCTTCAGCTTAAACGAACATTTCATAAAATTTTTATATGCTATCCAGTCTCAGTTCATTGAACGCCTATTTTTCGTATTTTATTATCCGGTATTTTAACGATCGCTAAAAATAAATCGATAATATAATTTTATCGATAATTTGATGAATAAAATTTATTGCACATTGAAAATAGAATTTCTCGGAACAATCTATAGGATTTGTTTAATTAAATTAATTTCGCATGTATTTTTTTTTTTTTTTATATTTTTTTAATATTTTTTTAAATAAATAACATGATTAGAATTTAATACTAGGTGATGGCTATAAAAAAGAGAGAGAGAGAGAGAATAATGATAAAAATGCCAATAATTTTGAAATAAAAATTTTAATTTAATACACCCAAGTGATCGATCCACAGTGCACTCCATGTGGTTAGTGGATAATATTATGTGGAGAGAGAAGACTTCATCAGAAGGTAATAAAAGTAAAAAGTCATACAATTTTATTAAAAATCTTTCGATCATAAAAAGGCAGATGATGATGACAAAGAATTACAAAAAAACTGTGAAAAAAAACTTGTGAAAAATATTAAATTCAATACTTTAAGACTGAATTTTACAATAATTGCAGGCAGAGTCATAAAATTTTGATGCGTCTTGGAACGGCGGCCTGTCAAAATGCCACTTATGGCCGGCCGTCCAATCTTCCCTGAGAATACGGGCAATAGTGAAACGATTTTCTCTTATTTCAGCTTAAATTAATACAACAATGGCTTGTTGTTGGCTTGGTATTGTTGTTCGTCTTTGGCTGCAGCGTGACAAAAAAAAACAGCGAAAAATAATACTAAAACTGGCCAATGAATACATTTAAAGGTTTTAACATAAAATTTTAATCAGTTATCGAAATAAATTATTAATCAAAAGTCGTAAAAAAAAATTTCGAACTTGGGATATAAATATCTCCAGTAACTCAGTTCGACTGGCAGATGGGCGGACAGACAGACAGTTAAGCGTACCATAAATTCATTATGAATTGCTGTGTAGTAGTAGTATTTGCTGAGCCGTCCACCAGAAAACCAATTAAATAAATAAGAAATGAACGGGTATAGATGGACAGACAGACAAACGCACTTAATCGAATATCATTCCACGGTTTTTTTCTCAGGCAATGCAATGCATCCTGACGAACAACGTCAACAAAATTTTACGACATTTTTATTTAAAAAATTATACAAAAAAAAAATACAAAAAAAAATGCAAAAAAATAATCATAAAACACATCACAAATCCATACGTACATATTTGTGTATGTATGTGTATGTATGTATTTGTGTTTGAGAGAGTGTTTGATAGTCTTAAAAAAATAAATGATGGTGGAGAAGAAAGCATCATTGCTTTGGCCAGTAAGTGTTGACCAGGAAGGCGAAAATATTGTCACTGTTAAGCCGAAGCAGCCGAACAACCATCATGTGTGTAATAAACTCTTGTTAGCTGGTATAGCCACCTAATGGCACCACTATCATGGCATACATGTCCTAGCTGTTCAATAAAAAAAATAATCAAATTGACAACTACCTTTGAATTGTCCTTGGGAGCATCTATTTTATCAAGGTTGGGACAGAGACAGGACAGGATTTCGACCTGCCTTAATACATCCTTCCAGGTGCCTCTACTTCTTGCGTGCCTACGCCATTTATTCATACCAGAGATCAGCAACGAGTATTCAAATCGATGAGTAGATTCGAGTCATACTTATAATTTCAGATACTTATACGCATTCATACTTATTGTAATATCACACTCATACTACTCATATTAAAAGTTAGAAATAATCATCGTACTCATACTTAACAATACGCATGATGTTGTTGATTTCGACTCTCCATGACTCAACGTATACACGAAGCACAAAATAAGTATGATTCGAGTACGAACACCACAATACTCGCTAGAAGGTTGTGTGTGTGCTTTGTTTGCTGTCTTTGTTTTTTCTTTTTTCTTCTTTTGTAAATGCAACAATAACTACTACTGTAAATTTTGATGAATGATTCGAGTGACTCGAATCATTCGTAAGTATTATAAGTATTTTTCTAAATTTATGAATCTGAATGAGTAAGCGTATGAATCAAACAATGAATCGAATGTTGTGAGTTTGATGTCAACGTTGTACTCATACTCATTGCAACCTATACTTATAAATCAATGTTGTAGCGAGTACGAATGAAGCAGAGTAGTTGAATTTCAATACTCTTGACTCACTCATACTCAAAATTTCATGAAAACTTATGAGTAGCGAAAATACGATTCATTGCTGATCTCTGATTCACACCAATCGTTGACAGGGCTTCCTCGATTTGGTCCTTCCAACGCAAACAAGGTCGTCCTCTTCGCCGACTACCGCAGATCTCGTCTCGCTGAAGCATCCTCCTCCATTCGAACGAAATGGCCGAGCCAGCGTAGCCGCTGGATGTTAAAACGCTGCACAACGTCTATGTCGTAGAGGAGCTCGTACAGCTCACTATTGGATCGGATGCGGAAATCATCGTCAACTCACACTGGACCGAAGATCTTACGTAGGACTCTCAAGGATGCTGCATCAGTGCTTAATAGGGTCCATGCCTCTGCGCCATAAAGAAACACGGGGACGATGATAATACTCTAAAAGATTATTAGTTTCGTCCTACGAGAGAGGTCTCTGCTACTCAATTGCCTATTGAGACCAGAGTAGCGAGTAGCACCTGTTAGCAAGAGTGATCCTTCGCTTGATCTCCAGACTGACATCATTTTTGGTGGTAAAGGTGAAGCCAAGATAAATAAATTCCTTGACTATATCGAAAGTATAGTTATCAGCCGAATTATGAGATCCAATACGCCGCATGTTCCTACTTGTCGATAACATATACTTCGTTTTGCCCTCATTTACTGCCAGACCCATTTTTGTAGATTCTAAAGGGGCAGCAGTAACATTTCGATTGGTACACCCTATGATGTCAATGTCGTCAGCGTACGCAAGCAATTGGACGCTTTTTTGAAAAATAGTGCCATTGCGATGCACTCACGCCTTTTGCAGAACACTATCCATGACGAAGTTGAAGAGGGCGTATGATAAGGGATCGCCTTGTCTGAAACCTCGCACGGTATTAAAAAGTTCGGAGAGGCCCATTCCTACCTTAACGGAACTGCGGGAGTTACTCAACGTCATTCTGCATAGCCTTACTATTTTCGCAGGTATACCGAGCTCAAAATACTATCCCTTATTAAGCTTTCGAAGGCTGCCTTATAGTCGACAAAAAAAGATGGTATGTGTCGACTTGTTTTCCTGGGCCTTTTCCAGGATTTAACGTAGTGTGAAGATCTAGTCGATGGTGGACTTGCCAGTTCTAAAGCCGCACTGATAAGGTCCAATCAGTGTTTTCACGAGTGGCTTTAGTCGTTCACCCAATACGCCCATAATAACCTTATATGCGATAGGGAGAAGGCTTATACCCCTGTAGTTGGCACATATAAACCTTTTCTAAAATGTTTACATGTCTATTACTATCATCAACGACCTGAAGAGATACTTTAGTACTGCAATCATGTCGTTAACTTCTCCTCCAAACCTATTACCCTCACAAAAATCAGGATGATGCTCGGTATCAATATTGACAATCCCCTGCATAGGACTTGATGTGCCCCAAATGTTTCCTCCTGGAATGCATAAATATTCCACAATATGTTCCGATGATTAGGTTGTCATCGTTACAAAATCTATATGTTGGTCTCATGAAAGCCCCCGTACAGAATAAGGGTACTCTTAGTCCACAGTGCCATGTCAAAAGACCTGTAACCAACCTCTAGTTATTCCTGGATAGTTTCATGCATGACTCAGAACTCCTCTTAATCGAGTTCCCTATCACTTTATCTTTTTCACTTCCTCGCTGTTAACATTGACAATTCTCTGGATAGCACTTGAAGTGTCCCAAATTGTCCTCCTGGAACGCATTTATTTCCCACAGGTTTCAGTAATAGGTTTCTGTGATTCGTTTTCCATGTCACAAATCTACATTACTCGGGGGCTTGGAAAAACTCCGAATAAGTGTGCCCTTACTCAACACTGCACTGTCAAAAAACCGGTAACCACCTCCAGTTATTCCTGAACTCACAATAAATTCAATTTATAAGGTGATGACGTGTGCTACACAACATGCACTATGTACACGCATTTAGTCGCACAAAGAAAAACGTATTCAACGATGTTTCATTCAGATGCCTGACTTAGACCTACTCTTGTTGTAGTTCTCTAACAAAAGTTTGGGTTGTCATTCTTTATCTTAACTTTCGTTGAGCATATCTTTCCAAATATCCTACCCCACTACACAGAAAGGTTCTGGTCCTATCAACTATATAAAAGCTCCTCTCCTCGTAAGCTCATCTGCTTTTTCATTGCCGAGAATTTCCACATGGCCTGACAAACCGTAGAGAGTAACCTTATTTTACCTACTTAGCTGATCCAGCTCTTTCGGATATTCGCACACTATTGTCGATTTAACTTCATAACAACCAAATTCTCGAATGGCGGCCTGTCTATGCAAGTCTTTCCTGAGCTGCTCTCTATATAACCCTCCAAGTGTTACACATATTTGATCTCCATTTTTTGTGATATTTTCTCACACAGGAATCGATTTTTTTCCAATTAGAAGTTTTCTTCTTCTTGTAAATTGTACTTGGTCTTGCCCGGGTTTAATGTATGGGCAATTTCGTGTCAAGTGACCCAATTTTTAAAATCGATGTCTTTCGATTTGGATGAAATTTGCACCAAGGTTAGTACTATTGGATAGTTGGCCAGACACAAATTTTCAGCTCTATCACTCAAGAACTGCCGGAGTTAGAGTTAGGGGTCAAAGTTGGACATTTTGGTCATACAGGGTTTTTTAAAATGTGTGTAACTTTTCACCAATTGGTTCTAGCAAAAATTTTCCAAAGGATATTAGATAGCTATTTCTTCAATCTTTCCAAAAATAATTTTTTTAATTTTTAAAATTTTTTTTTTTATTTTTTTTTTTTTTAATTATTTTTTTTTTAATTTTTTTTCAATTTGGGCCTTTTTTTTTTTTTGCTCAAAAGAAAGCTTATACAATTTCCTTTAAGGCCTTTATAATCGCTTAATGGGATGCGAGTGGGATATCTATCAAAAAAATTATTTTTTAACTCAAGAATAAGATTTTTCAATATTTGGCACATGTACCATTTTCATTTTCCCCCATTTTTTTCGAACTGGAGTTTTTTTTTTTTGTTTTTCCTCAAAAGAAAACTTAGACCATTTCC
Organism: Sarcophaga caerulescens; assembly: GCA_927399465.1. Taxonomy (NCBI): domain Eukaryota; kingdom Metazoa; phylum Arthropoda; class Insecta; order Diptera; family Sarcophagidae; genus Sarcophaga; species Sarcophaga caerulescens. The sequence goes on from OV656866.1 coordinate 81,666,059, forward strand.
TTTAAGATCTTTGTGGGCACTTAGTAGCAAGAGGCATATCTATAAAAAAAAAATATTTTAACTCAAAATGCAAAGTTTTTAAATTTTACCATATGCACTATATATTGTTTTTAATGGATGTTTTTTTTTTTTTTTTGGTCAAAGAAAGCTTAGTTCTTTTCCTTTAACAGCTTTGTGGTCACTTAATGGGATGTCATTCAAATCGGAAGACATCGATTTTAAAAATTGGGTCACTTGACACGTAATTGCCCATATACATATTTAAATAAAGCATTTATTTATTTAGTCGCCTTAGTCTAGTAGGTAGAATGTTGGCTTATTAGATGTGGGGCTACGGTGCAAACACTAGGTAAGACATCTTCAAAAAACGAAATATTAAGAAGTATTTCTTCGCTACTTAGTCTGAATAGATTTCTGGCAGCTAACTACCAAGTATAATGCAGTAGTGCTTACATATTCCGATTTTTACTGCAACTGTTTAGCAATTTAATCTTTCGCTTTATTTGTAATTTATTTATTTCCTATCTGGCAACTTCTAGAACCACGCTGTTGATTTGTTATTGTTATGCTTTTGTATCCACCACGGTTTTCTTTTTTTATTATTTGTTTATTGCTGTTCCCGTATTTGCCTGTTCCCAGGACAACCATGAATTGCGAAAATAAGCATTGGAACTGGTCTTTCTATGTACGTACACTACAACAATCTTTGTGACTTTTTCTTCATTCTTAAATTAATGCAATTAAAATACTTTCCAATTTTAAATACTCCCCGTCTTGGAACACCCTTTATTTTATTGAAATTGTCAACTGCCAATGCCTTTGCCATTGGTTGATTGTTGTATTTTTTTATTATTGTATCATTTGTTGTTGTTGTTGTTGTTGTTGTATTTCAGTTGGCATCATAAAATTTATGACACTTTCAATATAAATTTCCTTAATATTGCATTGAAAAAAAAAGAAAGAGGAGTCGTAAAAATGAGATTCCATCATGCCGTCTGTCTGCCATTAATGATGGGCCATATAAAAAAGGCCATGTTGTTTTGTTGTTTTTATATTTAAGAATTTAATTGTTGAAAAAAAACAACCAGGCATGTAAAAAAATTTATTAAATTCCAATATGATGAAAGCCAATTAAAAATAAATGAATCCTTTGATCGGCATAATTTACGATTTATTTCAAATATTAAAAAATAAAAAATCCACAGAAAAAATATGAAAACTTTAATGGAGGCTTTTAAATTGAATTTTTTTTATGGTGACGATATTTAAAATTTATAAACAAACTGAAGTGAAATTAAATTATTCTCTCTCCTTATCAAAAATGCACAGAAATACTTCAGATATTAATTAATTTCAACAGAATTTCAAATTCCAAAATCACCTTGGATGGCCTCATCAGTCATATCAGAAGTAATGGCTGACAACTCAGCAGAGTGTGTTTATTAATAGTTGGGTAGACTTGTTTACTGAAGTCGCCGTAGTCTAGTAGGTAGTGTGTTGGCTTATTAGACGTAAAGCCAGGGTTCGAGCCCCAGGCCAGACATCAAAACAAAATACAAAAAGTATTTCTTCGGCGATTTCCTCTCAGCAGATTTCTGGCAAAAACTCTGAGAGTAAATAAAATTGCCATGAAAAGTTTCTCAAAAAATCTGTCGTTTGGAGTCGACTTTAAACTGTAGGTCCCGCCAATTATATATAAAATTAACACACACAACATAAGTGGTGTGAGAAACTAGGTCAATAATCCTGACTGAAGGGTTGTAATGAATGTAATGATATCAAAGGCTCACTTGAGCACGCATAGCGGCCCGTTGTAATGCCACGGGTAAGCGCAGTCCTCGTACTGACCAAATTCCACCGAACTCAAGAAATTGGTCAGCGCGATGGGCTGCACACTAAAAAAACGACTCCCCTAAGCTGGAAACCAGCCTTAAAGTTTTATGAACGAAACTATATCCTTGATATCAATGGACGAAAAACTCCGTTAAGCTGAAAAGGAATTGAGAGCCAAATAAATGGGCATTGTCAAGGAAAGTGGGTAACAGTTTCCTCTTCTTCGTTCTTGCTTCGGCAGAACATATACTAAAATTGGAACGATACAGAGAAGATTAGCATGGCCCCTGCGCAAGGATGACACGCAAAATCGTGAAGCGTTCCACATTTTTTTTTTTTGAAGTCGCCGTAGTCTAGTAGGTATTGTGTTGGCTTATTAGACGCGAAAGGCCCGAGTTCAAATCCCAGGTCAGACATCAAAACGAAAATATGAAAATATTTCTTCGGCGACTTCCTCTCAGCAAATTTCTGGCAAAAACTCTGAGAATAAAAATTGCAATGAAAAGCTTCTCAAAAATCTGTCGTTCGTAGTCGACTTTAAACTGTAGGTCCCGCCACTCATGTATAAAATTAACGCACACAACCCGAATGGTGTGAGAAGCTAGGACGCTGTAAAATGGGTCAATTCGACCTCCGGGTACTGTACTTGTCACAGTTGACAAATACACGTCATCTAACCTAACCTAACCTTCCTCTTCTTCAGCAGACCCACAACCTCGGCAGCAGTCGTTCGATGGGAGCTGCAGTTTTTCCGCATATCTTACCTTACTGGAAGAGTCAAGAATGCATCTTGAAACTGGAGCAAAAATTTGTGGTTCCATAATGAAATATTTCGAACCCAAGAGGGTCAATCTTCCAAGCGAAAATCTCTGCCATTGACGGAAGTGCTCAATTCAACTTGGGTACGAGGTAAAAGAAGACAGGACATAGTTATACTATCTGAACAGACAGGTCTCCATTTGAGCAATCGACGAGGTTAAATTGAAGATTCCTCAAGAATATCTGGGGATACTACAGGAATCTTTTATTCAGCTAGATATGCATAATAAGTTTACCCTCTACTGGGTACTAGGTTAGGTCGGAGTGGTAGCTCTGATATCACAAAGCTCACTTGAGCACGCATAGCTGCCCGTTGTGATGCCACGGGTGAAACGCAGTCCCTGTACTAACCAAGTTCCACCAAAATCAGGGAAGAGAAAGAAGTTGGTCAGCGCAAGGGCTCTACTGGATACTAGTTTCATGTGGGAATTCTCTGCAACGAGCAAGCAAACATGTTTGCGATTGGGAGAGCTTCCACGTCGTTGATGGAGCCAGAACCATTCTCTGCACAACGCGGTAGAAGATAAAGGGAGTCAAAGACTTTTGTAAAATCAAGTGCCATTAAAGCAATTACAACTTTTATTGGATAATTACAGCAAAAAGAGATCTGAGTAATGCATCAGGCTTTTCAGGCATAACATGAAGTAGGTAACTGGTCGTTTAGGGCACTGTGGACTCAGAAAAGTGTTATTCAGAATGAGGATTGTTTCGAGCCTAACGTGAAGAATCTGAAACTAAGAACACATTCTTGGAAACTGTGGGACATTATGCATTCAAGATGAAAACACATGGTGAATATCAGGTGGTAGGCAGGGAATTGTCATTGTTGACAGCGAGCAACATTCTGAAGTTTGTCAAGACAATAGGCTTGGAGGTGACATTACTGGCATACTCTATAAATTTTGAGAGGAATACAATAGATCGTACGGTCGCAGTATTAATTCACCTCTTCACAACAATAATGATGAGATAATCTGGAGCCGTAGTCTAGTAGATAGTGTATTGGCTTATTAGGTCATGGTTCAAACCCCAGGTCAGACATCTCCAACAAAACGAAATATGAAAAAATATTTCTTCGGCGACTGCCTCTCAGCAGATTTCTGGCAAAAACTCTGAGAGTATATAAAATGACCATGAAAAGTCAACTAGTGCTTATTTCGTGAATGGTAACACTTAGCTCATGTCTGATTTGACAGATAATTAGTTTTATCCTTCCGCTGAACGAATATGGTTCCATCCAATGCGTTTTCGCTTTGCTAAGTTGGCCTGCGATCGACGTACAGAAGATGTCGATTTTGGCAAAAAAAATCATCTTTTCAGATGAAGCTCATTTTGATCTTAGCGGGTATGTAAAAAAGCAAAATTGTCGCATTTGGGGCACAAAACCCGCACGCATACATTGAAAAGCCGACGCACCCAAAACGAGTCACTGTTTGCTGCGGATTTTGGTCCAGAGGCATAATTGGGCCATTTTTCTTCGAAAATGAGCAAGGAGTGGTCGTTACGGGCCATGTTGAACAAATTCTTGTTCACAAAAATTGAAGAGAAGAATATTGGAAACATTTGGTTTCAACAGGACGGCGCTACGTGCCACACAGCCAAAGCTACACTCGATGTTTTGCGTCCTGTTTTTGAAGATCGCATTATCAGCCGCAGAGTTGATGTCGTTTGGCCACCTCGGAGCTGCGATTTGACACCGTTGGACTATTATTTGTGGGGTGCCGTCAAAGATAAGTGTTACGCCGACAAGCCAGAGACAATTGACGCTTTAAAGGATAGAATATTCGAATATAAGAATATTCGTGAAGCCATTGGTGAAATACAGCTGCACACAATCGATAATGTGCTTAAAAATTGGACCGTTCCTGTAGGCTACTGCATGGCCTGCCGAGGCAGCCATTTGAATGAAATTATTTTCCATTATTAACCGGAAGGATTGTATTTTCAAAAAAAAAAAGAAATTTTGAGAAAATATTCAGTAGTTTTTTTTTAAAGCATTTTCAAAAAAAAAAATTATTTGGCGGGCCCTTATGTATATATGTATGTATGTATGTGTAAGCTGGAGCATAGAAGTAAATTCAAATAACACAAACCGCTGACAAGACAAGAGTACACAAAAATCTTTCCTATCGCAAGTTTGTGCTCACCGTAGTTTTTTATCTTGCTTCGGGGATACCCACCTACCAGAGTAGGGCTTAAGCAAGTTTACCAGTCGTTTCGAAATTTCGATTCTTAGTTCCTGTAACAGATATGGTTTAGGAGCAGTAGATTGGTAACCCAATGTTCTTAAACTTTTAATGATTTGCTGGCAATTTTTGTATAGGCTTGTATAGCCACTCGTTCTGAGACATTCTTGATAAAGGCGATTTAATTATGGGCGGCACCTATGTACTTGTCTCGGTAATAATACTTGACTAATAACAATAATTCGACTGTGTAAAGCAATTGTCCGAAATAATGCTCTTTTCTATGGTTTAGAAATTTGTAATACTGTTGTATTAATTTCATGTGAATTTGAAAATTTTGTTAAATTCTCTCGTTTAATTCTATTATTTTCTTCTGTTTTATTTTGGTTTGTAAGTTATTTTATCTGTCATAACACCTAACACCCCCCCCCCTCCACCTAGTGTTTGTCACATATGCAAATAATTGCTGTATTGAAGTTGTATTCCATTTTTATTTTCCAATTTCGAAATGTTTTACTGTTCATTTGTGTTTGTTTTCAGGAGGCATGAAAAATATCCTTTTGATTGTTGTTGTTTCCATTATTATCCAGTTGGTGTTTACATATATCCTTCAACCAACTGGGGTTGCACCATACAGGCAATTGTAGAGAACTATTCGATGCAAAGGATAAATCTAAGAAATTATTCCTTGAACTTTTCAAATAACAAATAAAAAAAAAATTATAGAAAAGGATTAAGAACTACAAAATCTATTCTTGAAACTCTTAACCTTTAACCTTTGTAATTATTTTTTTAAGAAATATCGGTACGTATAGGGTCCTCATGAATTCGCCAAACTCTCCTCAAATATTCCTTCTCCTGTTGGCATTTAGTTGTTCTAGTGTTTTGTTTTTATTATTTGTTGTTGTTTTGTTGTTATTTTTTCTATTTTTCAAATATTTTCAAATATTCATTGTCTGACAATGACAATCCATTCGTTCATTCATTCATTCGCTCATTCATTCATTTCAAATGGGTTTCATTTTACATTTGCAACTGCAAATTTTCATTGCCGCAACAACTGTCGCCATTGTCATTGGATATGAAATTGTCAAGTGCCAATGTAGATGACATGTTTGACACGATACTTAGAAAGCAAGCTTAGCGTCAGGAAAAAAACAATCACGGTTAGACATTTCATTTAAGGGCCCTTTTCAGAATCTCAAATCTAATAATTAAAATACAAGTAACAATTACAGAGACTGCTCTAAACGTACGAATTGTCTCGACTGGGTGCATATACATATTGTTACGTTTTTACCTTTTAAAAACGTTAAAAATATGAGTTCGTAGATTGCAAATAAAATAAAAATAAATCTGTGTTTGTTTTTCAATCAATTCTTTATTATCTGCACAACTTTCGTGCCACTGTTCGCACTTATTCTACGCATACAATGATAACTTCCACAATATGTGCTTGTTCGTGATATTCCTCTGCTTATAACCTTTTTTTATAAGCAACAACAACACTTGTTAGTTATTCTTCTTTGCTCACAACCTTTTTTGTAAGCACCACACTAGCAACTGTTTTCTTCACGCAACTTGTCTGCACACAAGTCTGACTGGATTATAACTCGATCTCGTATCTTCATACACCACTGGTTGAATTCTCACTCAATTCAACGCGTCGTCGTCACACGACTAACTTAACTCGAACACCGAGAATAACGTGTCTTCATACACGACTGACTGAATTCTAACTGAATCATCGTTGCTCGCTTTATCTTGCCTTTTATATCACTGGATCAACAGTGTGATGAATGCCCTTGAAGGATGATGACGACCTTCGGGAACAATCCAAAAATGTAAACAACTTGTTGCCATTTTTGTTGTTCGTGTATCTTGTTTACTTTCGTCCAGGCAGAGTTGTTGTTGTTTGTTTGTCTTTCTGCAATATTTTTTTATACACGGACGTTGTTGCTATATTTTTTTGTTTATTCATCGGTCTGTTGTTTTTGTTGCTATATGTTTACTTATTCGTTGATCACGTGAACAACTGCATTGTTTTGTTTTTGGAACTTTTGTTTTTATGCGTGATCAAGTCCATTGTGTTGTTTTTGGAGCTTTTGCTTATTATTTTAACAACACCATTTCCATTTTCGTAACAATATTGTAGAAACAGATTACTAGCAGAGATCAGCAATGAGTATTCAAAAAGATGAGTAGGATCGTATCATAATCATAATTTCTGATACTTATACGCCTTCATACTTATTTTAATATCATGGAACCTCTACTCATATTCATACTTAACAACACGTATGATGGATGTTGTTGATTTAAACTCTCCAGAACTTACCATATACACGAATCACAAAATAAATATGAATCAGAGATCAGCAATGAGTATTCAAAACGATGAGTAGATTCGAATCATACTCATAATTTCTAATACTTAAACGCCTTCATACTTATTTTAATATCATACTCATACTACTCATATTCAAAGTTTGAAGCACTCATCGTACTCATACTTAACAATACGCATAAAACACTCGAATCATTTATGAGTATTACAAGTATTTTTCTAAATTTATGAATCAAACATATTTCGAATGTTATGAGTTTGATGTCAACGTTGTACGCATACTCATTGCAACGTGTACTTATAAATCATTGTTGTAGCGATTATGAATGAATCACAGTAGTTGAATTTCAATGCTGTTGACTCACTCATACTCAAAATTTTATGAGTACTTATGAGTAGCGAAAAAACGATTCATTGCTGATCTCTGGTATGAATCGCGTACGAACACCTTTGCTCTGTCTTTTTTGCTTATGTGGCTTTTTTTGTAAATGCCTAACAACTAAGACTGTAAATTTTGATGAATGAGTCACGAGTCACTCGAATCATTTATAAGTATTAAAAGTATTTTTCTAAAGTTATGAAATTGAATGAGTAGGCTTATGAATCAAACATATTTCGAATGGTATGAGTTTGATGTCAACGTTGCACGCATACTCAATACACTTATAAATCAACGTTGTAGTGAGTATGAATGAATCAGAGTACATAGTTTAATTTCAATATTGTTGACTCACTTTCGAGTATAATCAAAATTTCATGAGCGCCTATGAATAGCGAAAAAACGATTCATTGCTGATCTCTGCTTACTAGGCACACAACTTTTACAGGTCCCGGCACTCATGTATAAAAATTAACGCACACAACATAAGTGGTGTGAGAAGCTAGGTCGTAATCCTGACTGAAGGGTTGTAATGATCAATTATGTATGTATGTATGTAATTGGCTTCAATCGTCCTTCTTTAATCCAAATAGGAAACCCTTTGACACCTTATGAAAAATAGCATTAACCCATTCGCTGCCAAGCCTAAATTATATGAAGTCATTCCCATTGCCATTTATATTTTGAGTGTTATTGTTTACCAAAACCCTGTTATTTCTTGGTAAGAGCACATATATTATCATACATAATCATTTACAAGCAGAAAACCAAAGACGAGTATACTCGTCGTTGGCAATAGGAAGGCAGTAGGACTCGATATCCATTTTCGTATTTGCGTACGTTTTAGTAGAAGTAAGAAATAAAGTATTATTTTTGTAAAAAAATTTATTTGTAATATTTTTCAAGTTATTTACGTATTTATATTATGTTTATGGCAAAAAAAATTTGCTAATTCAAAAGCCTGCATGTTATAATATGTATATTTAAAGTAGAACGAGTATGCTCGTCTTGGCAGTGCGGGATACCCTGTCAAAGACGAGTATACTTGTCTTGGCAGTGCGGGATACCCTGTCAAAGACAAGTATACTCGTCCTTGGTAGCGAATGGGTTAATAAGGAACATCATTTGAGATCAGGAAGTTCCATCTCTTGGCATTTAATGAGCAATTTTGCACACCACTACAACCAAAACATATTTACAAGCAATAAAACAGGCTTGTAAAAGCCGAATCAATTTCGAAAGTATGTACGTTCAAACTTTCTATTGATAACAATAGTAGTAGTATCTTGAAGCTGTAGTTCATATAAAGCATTAAAGGTTCTCATGCCTTTTTATCTTTTAGATTATCAAGGCCTTCGAAAAGGCTTCTTTTATTCTTTTCCTTCAACATTTCAAATTTGTATTCTATTCAGTATTTTGAATTGTGGTTGGTGTATGTATATAATGCAAATGTTTATGAATATTTCCACTTTGTATAGGAATATCTGTAAAAATATTTATTATTTCATCCATCCATAGAATACAATATGAATACAATACAATACGATGTTCGACATGATTGCATTGTATTGCAGAATTAAACAAATAATAAAAAAATCACACGTAAATATGAAAAATATGGTACAATTAAGAAGTTGACAACTCGTAATAAAATAATAATTTTTTAGATTTTGAACTTTTTGTACATTTAATCGTAACAATAACTGAAAAGAATTTCCGCATAAAAACAAATGTCTTATTGCAGCAACATGACAGCTGGAATAGGAATTTTAATAAAGAAAAAAAAATGTTGCTATTAAATACAAGTTTTCGGTTTTTCTTATTATTCCGGTGGTCTCAAGTCAAAAGAGAAATATGAAATTACTAGCAGATTGTACCCGGCGTTGCGCGGGTTATGTAGTTTCGATTAGTTTAAAAAATTAAAAAAAATTATTATTGGGTAATTTTTGCATTAAAAATAACAATAAATAAAAAACCGGTTTATATGTTTCGAAACCGGTTTTGAAACCGGTTTCTTAAAAAATGGAATTTTTCAAATTATTCGGAAACCGGTTTAACAAACAACTCAGTTTTTTTAATACTCTGAGTCCTAAATATAAATGCACTCAATTTGCCCGTTTTTGGCCCCTTTCCCCCTTTTTGGACCCCTTTTGTTCCAACTTTATAAACGGAACACCACCAATAGCTATTTTGGAAACTTAACCAAGCTAAATCGTAAAAAATGCCTTTAAAACAGATAAAATACAGCATTTATGCATAAAAGTACTAATTTTTGCCCATTTTTTCCCTTTGTCCCATTTTTCTCCCCTTTTGGTCAAAATTTTGAAAAGATTTATTGCCTATAACCTGCACCGACAAAAGCTCGATCAATATCCCAAATTTCAAGAAAATCGGTCCATGCGTTCAGGCGTGATTGGCTAACAAACAAACCAACAAACAAACAAACAGACTTACAGAAAGATTTATAATATATATTAGGATAAATTATGAAAAATTACACTATGCGACAAAATAAAAAAAATTAAATACACCCTACTAATGACATAGTGTAGGTTGTGAGTTTTGTTGAGTAGATCTCAAATATATTTTTTTTATATTTCTCGAACCCTTCAAACTTGTTTTATTTGACAAAAGCTGTTTTTTTTTTTTTGATTTTTCGCACAAATTTTTGGATTACTCAAACATTTCTGATCCGATTTCCAAACTTTAAATCTTGTTGGAAAGGGAAGAGATGGACCTTTAAAACGGTATACATATATATATATTATTCGACTTAATATGCTATGAGTTTTAATGAGGTAAACTTGGAAAATTCGAATTATTTTCATATATTTTCAAGTTTGTCCATTCATAGTAACAAACTTTTATTGAATCGTCTCAATACCAGCACAAATCCTCTCACTGTTAATATTAATTTTCTGCTCAATGCCGCGAATAAAAATATTGTAGAAATTAGCCGCATCATCGTTGCTAGCTGTCGCGCTGCCTTGAAAATAATTACTTCCATATACGGATATGTATTGCTGGGTTGCGTTTATTGTGTTTGTAGTATTGGGTTTCGTATGCAACACAATCAAATGTATTTGTATCTCAGTTATTCGAAAGATAGCGATCTTTTTTTATAGTATCATCAGGGAGTACCACATCTGCCTTTTAGTAAATACATACCTAATTGGTCATTACACTCATCAGCCAGGATTACTACCTAGCTTTTTACACTTTTTCGAGTTTTTAAAGGTGTTTTGGATCATTCATCATCCTCCCTGTTTAAAGTTCTGTGATTTAATTCGTTAACAATTCTTTGGCTCCATGCGCCAAAGGAAATTCTTTCCATCTGAGCTTATCAAAAACATGTGGTTTTGGTAAAAAAAAAAGGCCTTTGCCACTTGTCATCTCCAAGTATAGGCTTCTTCGGATTCTCTGTGTCATCATTTTCATTGTGAATTTTTCTCTTAACCTATCTTTATTTCCTTTTTACAATTGCTCCTATAATTGGAACTTGGTGTTATCTTTCCTATAAGGAAAGATTGGATATTTTTTCTGGCCACAATATTCTTACAGTGCCGCGTAGATAGCAGTTGGCAAATGACTAAAACTAGTTGACTTTCCTAAACACTGCATTCAATGACTCTCATCCAAAAGGGAGGGTACTCGTTGCTTATTGACTTAGTTAGGCATTACAACCCTTTAGTCACAATTACGACCTAATTTGTCACACCACCCATGATGTGTGTGTTAATTTTTTATACATGAGTGGTGGGACCTACAGTTTCAAAGTCGAGTTTAAACGACAGATTTGAGACATTTTTGATGACAAATTTATTTACAAGAAGATTACCGAAAGGAAATTACCTAAAGAAGTATTTTTTTATATTTTGTAATACTTGAGATGTCTGAACTGGTGTTTAAGCAACGATTCCCATCTTATAAGCCAACCCCACTATTCATCAACTATGCCCAGCACAAAATATAGTATCTCACTGTTCTATCGAATATCGAGATTGGATTTTCAAATGGTTCCAAGACTACTGCTGAATAATAATTGACTTTGTTACCTTTTTGCCTATCTAAGCTGAGACCTCCAATGCCCAAATGGCAATGATAACCTTACCTATGTAACCTTATCTATTGTTCGTATAGATCTGTTGATATAACCCGAAAATGGTCCTTATCTCCTTATTATTAATGCTCTACAATATTATAATAATTCCGACTTACATTTTCGCAAGAAGTTGTCAGAAGTTACAGGATTCGAATCCGAGTCTAGAATCGCTGAGTGAATAACAAGGTTTATGAATCGTCGCTGTAGTCTAATACATAGGCAGTGTGTTGGCTTATTAGACGTGACCCACGGTTAAAACCCCAAGCCAGACATCTCCAACAAAACGAAATATGAAAAAATATTTCTTTGGTGACTGCCTCTCTGCAGATTTCCGGTAAAAACTGCGAGTAACTGAAAGGAAAAAAATTGTCATGAAAATTTTCTCAAAAATCTATCTTTGGGAGTCGACTTTAAACTGCAGGTTCCGCCAATCATGTATAAAATTAAGACGCACAACATAAGTGGAGGGAGAAGCTATGCCGGCATGCTAACCCAGAGCTGGTACTACATCGTTGTTCCAGAAAGATTTTAGACAAGAGATGATGAGTATAATATTCGCCATCAAATGAAGTCCACTAAGAAAAAAATTTTTTTGAAAGATCATAATTGGTAAGGAACTTTCAGAATATAATTCTGTTGTCAAGACTCAATCGTTTCAATAGATAGTGAGGTCTTAAAATACGCGCTGCGTTAAAATATTTTCTTGCTGTTTTATTTGATTGTCATGGCAATATGCTAAACTGGATAAGAAGTACTACAGTGAAGTTATGCAACAGCGGCTGTGCTGGCTCGGTCATGTCGTTGGAATGGAAGAGGATCTCCCTGTAAAATTTATAGTTGAAGCGAAGAAAAGCCAAATTGAGGAAGCCCTGCCAAAGAGTGCCAAGAGTCGTTAAGGACTTTTGGATCAGAACGAATCCGTCTATGCTAGGTTCCAAATCATAGCGGAATACTCGGTAATGAGACGGCGGATGCTCACACTAGATTAGGTTCACTTTCAGGGGGCGATTTGATAGTTGGTCCTGATCCCTTCAATCTGCCACCTCTACGTCCTCATCAATGCATAGGTCAGGAAGGAAGAGCAGAGGCGTTGGGGGAATGGATGGGGTTGTTATGTTTCTATGTATCTATGGCCTGCTGTAGACAGTGTAAGAACAGGTTGGCTGCTGGGCTTGGATAAGGCCAGTTTAAGGTTAGTTATTGGGTTTATTACGGGGCGCTATGAGATTGGATCGCTGACAAGAATCTGGAACAGATTCCAACAGGGCCATTGCAGGGTATGTTGCGATGAGGAGGAGTTGCAGACTATCGAACACCTCCTCTTTAACTGTCCAGCCCTTAGCAAGTTGAGGTTGAGGAACCTTGGCAGGGGCTTCTTTGAGGGTTTGAGATCTTTGTCCAGAGCCGACATTAAGGCTCCCCATAGATTCATTATTAGTTTCAGCTGGTTGAAAAGTGCTAGGACTTCAATAGTGTAGTAGCTCTCTCTTGGGTGTTTGTTCCGTCCGTGTTATTCCTCCCCGTCCTTATTCTGTCTTTCATACTTCTGCTTATTTTCCCCATCTCCTCTATTATCCTCTCTCCTTTCGGACATAGTACAATTTGTCATCTTGTCCGGCGGGTACTGTACTTATCTAAATGGCAAGTACAAGTCCTCTGCCCTAAACCTAAGCCCTACCAATGATTGGTGTGACCAACTGGCGAAAGCGAGCAAGAAACAGAGACGCTTGGAAGGATGTGCAAAAGCAGGTTGAAATCTTTTAAACGGCTTATTAATGGCTAATTAAGTAAGTAATCAATCAAACGATAGCAATTTCGTATTGAAGAGAACATTCTTCTGGAGCTTTAAACCAAGAAAATGTATGTGCAATACGCAGTAGAGATCAGCAAGATGAGTAGAATCGAATCATACTCATAATTTCTGATACTTATAAGCATTCATACTTATTTTAATAGCATACTCATACTACTCATATTCAAAGTTTGAAGTATGTACTCATCATATTCATACCTAACAACACGTATGATGTTGCTGATTTCGACTCCCCATAACTCAACATTTACAAGAATCACAAAATAAGTATGATTCGTGTACAAACACTAAAATACTCACTGAATGGTTGTATGGTTGTTCTGCTTGCTGCTCTGTTCTTTTTTTTAAATGCAACAACAACTAAGACTGTAAATTTTGAACAATAATTCTAGTCACTCGAATTAAGCCTACTTTACACGGTCCCACAAGTAATATGATCTGTCAAAATTTTGTCTAGAAGAGTACGGATGTGATCGACTAAACGTACTATGTAATGAGACCATCACACATTGAGAGAAAATACGGATGAAAAGTTTGACAGTCGTATGGCTCTCTTCATTTTTTGAAATGATTCAAAAAACAAGCAAGTCGCATTAGATCAGGGATGTATTTTTATGTAAACACATAGAAAAAAGTATAACAGCTGTTTTCATTTTACTTTGTTATTGTCTTATACCGATCATGTAAACGCAAAAAATATAAATCATACGACTTTTATTCTCTTTTTTGTCATACGGATGAAATTTCATTTTACTTTTTCATTAGACTTTACGTATGTACGTAAAGTATTACCGTGTGAAGTGGGCTTAATAAGTATTTTTCTAAAGTTATGAATCTAAATGAGTAGGCTTATGAATCAAACATATTTCGAATGGTATGAGTTTGATGTCAACGTTGTAAGCATACTAATTGCAACCTGTATTTATAAATCAACGTTGTAGTGAGTATGAATGAATCATACATACATAATTGGCCATTGCAATCCTTCAGTCAGGATTATGGCCTAGCTTCTCAACACCACTCCTGTTGTGTGTGTTAATTTTATACATGAGTGGCGGGACCTACAGTTTAAACTCGACTCCGAACGACAGATTTTTAAGACATCAAAAACGAAATATGAAAAAATATCTCTTCGACGACTTCCTCTCAGCGCATTTCTGGCAAAAGCCCGAGAGTAAATAAAATTGCCATGAAAAGTTTCTTAAAAATCTGTATGAATGAATCAGAGTAATTAAATTTCAATATTGTTGACTCATATTCAAAGTTTCATGAGTGCTTATGAGTGGCGAAAAAACGATTCATTGCTGATCTCTAATGGTGTTTTCTTTTCTACAAAGAAAATGTCACCCTCTTACAAGGTGCATTAAAAATTTTTTTGACGAACCCTGTTGTAATGTCAAATTTTTATTTGAGAAGAACATAACACAAATATTAAAAAAGGGTATGCCCTGTGTTTACCACTTATTAAGAAATTGAATGAGGAAATGCCAATTTGTTCAAAGGTGTTGCCAGATCGCTAATTTTTCGACTTCATTTTTTGTACGCTTTTTTTATAACAGAAAAAAAATATTTTAACACTGTTCTAACATTGAATGCAATTTTTTATATTGCTGACCATGCAGCTTTAATAATGTAATATTTCCTTAAGATTACTCCACAAAACGATGGAAAAATTAACTTCAAATTGGATAACAATACAAAAGTCATCTGCTTTACAGGGCATTATCAGCACTCTCGATTTATACAGGGCATAAATTGGAATGCCCTCCACCATTGGCAAGTGCGAATTATTTAGAATAAAACATACCACCCTTTTAGAGGGCGAAACATTTTTAAGAAACAAACGCAAAATTGCATTTTGCGTTAATAAAATGCACATTTTTTGGTAGAAAAGAAAACACCATAATACGCATATCTGCTTGTGGTCGAAAACCGAAAAGACTTAGTACATCGCGGTCAAAGTGTGTCTTCAATATACGACTTCAACTTTTCCTAATCAGCTTTTGAATTATTTTGTTACTGAGAGGCGTTAGTTAACGCCTAATAGCCAAAGATTGAAATTTTTAGTCGGTTTAAAATAATTTTTATTCATGCATTCCTAGCGTTTATAACTCTTACAAATTAAGCATACGATTGTAAATTATTTCATAAATTATGTGTCATTTATTAAGGATTTTTAATATAAAAAAAAAAATATTTAAAATGTTTAAATGTGCTGGCAGTATTTATATTGCCAATATTGCCAATATTGAATTGAATGACAAGAAAATTATGGGCCATATTAACAACAAATCATTGGCAATAATTTAGACAACATTTTTTAAGTGTTCTCAGGCTATTGTGGATGGTAAGAACGACTTCGGCAACAATAATAATTCCTACTTGGAAAATGAGGAACAACAATTCATTGATTCATTCATTCATTCAGCCAGTCAGCCGGACATTTATTCATTTATTTTGTGGCTCTCTCTCTGTCACTGTCGTTCTTATATTCTTATTAAGATAGG
This sequence comes from Sarcophaga caerulescens, assembly GCA_927399465.1. NCBI lineage: Eukaryota > Metazoa > Arthropoda > Insecta > Diptera > Sarcophagidae > Sarcophaga > Sarcophaga caerulescens. The sequence goes on from OV656866.1 coordinate 81,682,045, forward strand.
ATTGCGTTACTAGAGAAGATACATTTCGTGTCTATATTTCACGCCAACCTACAAATTCATAAACAATCGTTTGCGGATTGTGGTTGTGATGTCCTTTCGTTGATGCTTGTTTGTTAAGCTGGGTTGTATAGCTTGACTGGCTGGCTGGCTGGCTGGCTCTGTGTTTGAGTGGCCAGTTGTACGTTCATTTGCCTGTTTTATTTAATGATTTCTGAGTTACAAGCCTTTTATGCGAATATATTGAGCCACAAACGCATTTCAATTTCTTGCAGCATTAAGATGAACGTTTCAATAGAATGCCAGAATTATAGTTGTGGATGTCTATGTTTAGTTGGTTGGCTGGCTGAATGACTGGCTGTATGGCTGGCTGTATGGCTGTATCATTGGCAAATAGCAGATGAAGAAGTGTATTGAATCTCAGCAGGTTTAATAACACAACAATTTCCCAACAACTTATGACAATGCAGTGGTAACAAATAACACTTGCAATACCATTATGACTGAGCTTTCATTCATGCCGACCGACCATGGCCAAGCGGTCGGAATGAAATTCTTCTTTCTGTTTCTCTTTCTGATTCTGTTCCTGTGCTTTAAAACTCAATCATCATCTCGCAGAGTGTAAAGCATAGAGTGCTTGTTTTTTCGTAACAAAAAAGAGCTGAGAATTTATGGTGAACTACTGCCGCAGCATGAATTGAGTCTGCGTATACGCTTTGTGCTAAGCTCAAATAGAATGTCTTAAATTATGAATATTACCACAATGAGTCAATTTCCAATAAATTTAACTCCCCAGCTTAATATGCTTAATAACAGCGCCAAGGAAACCAGTTCGCTAGATGCTCTTTCTTCTTCTATCATTCCCAAACACCAGCCAGCTAACCAATTTAGCCTTCGTAGTTTATAAATGCGCGGCAAATAAAGTTGTCTTTGTCGCTGTCTCTCTCTGCCGTTGACTCTCAAATTATCCATGTATCTTCAACTCATGATGGCTCATGAATCAGTTAATGATTTTGGTTTGTTTCGGTCTCTGCTTATTGGGAAAAGGGAAATGAGTGCACACTGGCATTAGCCCCATACAAACTTATGCTCATAATTTGTACGCACATGATTAGATATGACTTTTGTCTCTCTCTCTCTCTCTCTACTCTACTCTTCTTTCTCCTCAGTTAAGCTTCACAGACAAGCCGCTGTTACCGCAGGGGCGCGTCTTGTATCATTTCAAATGATCTCATAATCTATGGCCAATTAAACAACATGATTGTCTAATCGCATTTCATATACCATAGACTCCTATATAAATACGTTGATATTTATTTATAAAGCACATCGGTATGATCGCTATGATCGTTATGATTACATGAATTTGCATGGGATCGTATGGTTAATAAATTTGATATGAGATTTCATATTATCTGTGCGATCAATGATAATGAGAGGTGTTTTACCAAAAAAGATAACATAAAGAGAGCTCTCTGATAGTTTTTCTGTAATAATCTGTTTAAATACAAAGTTGTTTTTTTGATATGTACAGTGCGCTTCAAAAGAAACTGTACACTGAAAAAAATATACATTAATAAATTACCGTTATTTCTATTTTAGAATTCTTTCATTGCCAGTTTTTAAAATTTTAACCAAAAAAAAAAAAACAAAAATTAGAAAAAATTTCGAAATATTGTCAAATTTTTTCGGGCACTCTCCTTAAGTGGTGAACAGAGATCAACAATGAATCGTATTTTCGCTACTCATAGGTACTTATGAAATTTTGAGTATGAGTGAGTCAAGAGTATTAAAATTCAACTACTCTGATTCATTCGTACTCGCTACGACATTGATTTATAAGTATAGGTTGCAATGAGTATGAGTACAACGTTGACATCAAACTCACAACATTCGATTTATTGTTTGATTCATACGCCTACTCATTCAGATTCATAAATTTAGAAAAATACTTATAATACTTACGAATGATTCGAGTCACTCGAGTCACTCGAATCATTCATCAAAATTTACAGTAGTAGTTATTGTTGCATTTACAAAAGAAGAGAAAAGAAAAGACAAAGACAGAAAGCAAAGCACACACACAACCTTTTAGCGAGTATTGTGGTGTTCGTACTCGAATCATACTTATTTTGTGCTTCGTGTATATGTTGAGTCATGGAGAGTCGAAATCAACAACATCGTGCGTATTGTTAAGTATGAGTACGATGATTATTTCTAACTTTGAATATGAGTAGTATGAGTATGATATTAAAATAAGTATGAATGCGTATAAGTAGCTGAAATTATAAGTATGACTCGAATCTACTCATCGTTTTGAATACTCGTTGCTGATCTTTGGTGGTGAAGTTGTGTTTGGTGATTGCAATTTTAGAATTCAGAATTTTATCCATAGTGTACTGTTACAATGGTTAGATTTTTATCCACAGTGTACAGTTTCTTTTAACGCTCACTGTAAGCGCATATGTATTCTAGATCACATGTGTTAAGCGGTTAAAATGCTTGCTATTAAATAGATAGCGGTCATCAATTGATTAAAGACATGAATATGTCTTAAACAAATATAATAATTATTATATCGGGTGTTTTTATGAATTACTTTATCTACCGACATACAGATAGTCTCCAGAAGTTATTGACTTTGGAGTCACTGAAAATATTGCCAGGATTTGGAGTTTGTCAGTTGAGGTTTCACTGGATTTCTTTTCGAACCATTCGCCTACTATTGATATAATCTGGAACTCTACCTCTGTTGCTTTAACCGCACCACTATTATAAGAGTGAATTGGTTAAAATTCAAATAATACCTCAGCACTCACTGCATGGGAAGAAAATATACGACTAGGAGCACCAGAGGGTTTTTCATCCTTTTGACAAAGTTTCGATATATGGTACATATATGGTAAGGTGCAACTTAATGTTCCTAACAATATTGCTGAAAGAAATATTTTTTTCATATTTCGTTACATTCGATATGTTTGAGTTGGGTTTGGAACCAAGGGTTCTCTTCTAATCAATTTAATTCGCGCAAGTTTAGGTTTAGGTTTATGTTAGAGGTCGTTTACTTGCCAATTGAGACATGTACAGTACCCGGAGGTCCAGTTGACCCATTGTACAACATCCTAAATGGGAAAGGATCCCCCCTGGATGCAGCATTATGCTCTATGGGAGCGAAATTTGGGCCGAAACGCTACAGGTTAAAAAACGGGCCAACTCACTTCTATCGGTACAGAGAACGGCTGCATTACGTATCGCGTCGGCATATCGTACAATGTCCGCCCCAGCCGTACTTGTGATAGCAGGCACAATCCCTGTGGATCTGCTGGCAGCAGAGCGGATGGAGATTTATAAGGCGAAATCGGCTGGAAATCACATAACCGGTCACTTCAGGGAAAACACCATTTCAGAATGGCAACGACGATGGAACGATGAAGATAGAGGAAGGTGGACGGCGAGCCTTATACCGGACATAAAGCCATGGTTTGGTCGGAAACTTGGAGAGGTAAATTACTACGTTAGGCAGATGCTATCGGGTTACGGATATTTTAGGAGATATCTGCACAGAATGGGCAAGACCGCCTCCCCTTACTGCCTTTACGAGGAAGGGGAAGTAATTGATGACGCAGAACACACTGCTTTCGAATGTGCACGCTGGCAGAGCTATCGCTTTGTACTGACGTCCATGATTGGAACGATCACGGCCGCTAACATTGTCGGGGTTATGATTGCGAGTAGAGAGAATTGGGACTCAGTGGAGAAGAAGAGAGATCTTGAGGCTGCAGAACATGTAGGTACGCCGGCGTAGATGAAACTGGCACACGTGTCAAACGAAATTCCATTCGGGAACCAATCAGGGGGAAATAGTGGAGACACTTAGATGTCTCCTCTACCTTCGATTCGCAATCCGGACGCGGATATGAGCATGAAGGGGCCAAAGGGCCAAAAGGACTCCACTCCGAGGTAATACGACCGTAGTTCCGGAGTGGGCACAACAGTCCACGAGAAGAGGGGGGGATTTAGTGGGTGAGGGCCCCACGGAGGACGTGACGACTTCCTCTATGGTGCGGTTGGGCACATTTACCCCTCCTCGTCGTAAAAAAAAATAAAAAAAAGGGGGAATAAAAAATAGGGGAGATAGGGAAAAAGGAGATTAAGTAGGAAAGGGAGAATACAGAAACAGAGGAATTACATAGACTAACAAAACACACAAGAGAGCACGACTAGCACTGCTAGCACTGCTCAACCAGCTCGAACTAATAATGAATCCATGTCGGCTATCGACACAGAATTCAAACCCCCAAAGAAGTTCCTACCAACGGTCTTCAACCTCAACCTACTAAGGGCTGGACAGTTACAGAGGAGGTGTTCGTAACTTACTGCTCATCATCGTAACACACCCTGCAATAGTCCGGCTGGGATCTGTTGTTGTCTCCTTGTCAGCGACCTGATCTCGCAGTACCCCGTAATATACATACATAATTGGTCATTACAACCCTTCAGTCAGGATTACGACCTAGCTTCTCACATCACTTATGTTGTGTGCGTTAATTTTTATACATGAGTGGCGGGACCTACAGTTTAAAGTCGACTCTGAACGACAGTTTTTTGAGCAGCTTTTCATGGCAATTTTAATACTCTCAGAGTTTTTGCCAGAAATCTGCTGAGAGGAAGTCGCCGAAGAAATATTTTCATAATTTCATTTTGATGTCTGACCTGGGATTCGAACTTGGGCCTTCAGTCCAATTGGTCCGATCGAATGAGGTAGTGTGAGGTCATATGCTGCAGCCATATGAATGAAATAATATTCCATTTCTAACCGGTACAATTGTATTTCACAGCAAAAAAAAGAAATTTTGTTTTATTGCATTTTTAAATTTTAAACCTTTAAATTGCCCACCCTATACTATTTTTTTTTTTTATTTCATTTAATTTCAATTTCCTTTTTTAGATAACTTTTTCAAATGGATCCCGATCTCGATGACACCCATCTCTGCATTAAATGCAGTGAAACAATTGTTGGCCTCGACAACTATATACAGCATCGTAAACAGAATTGCGCGGTGAATCGCACAGCCAGACAAGATCAAACGAAAATTAACACAACAACAACAAATACAACACAACAACATCGTACAGAAGTTACACCGGGCATAACATACGAACCATTTCAGTTCAATGAAGCCGAACCACCTACATCCACTAGTGGTGGTAAAACTTCAAAGACATTGGGAGAATCGTATGAACTACCATATGAATTGGAAGCCGATGTATTCTTTTCATCGTTACAATTGCAAAGCGTACAATCGTCAGTGGGACAACAAGTGCCGTCTACAACGGGTGGTAAGACGGGCAGTACGCAAACCCAAGGCCCTTTGACCAGACAAAAATCACTGCCTCAAGAGTGTGAAAGTACTAATCAAGTAGAGGAGACTTGGATTAATATACCCACAACAGAAGCGCCGCATGGCAGTGGAAGAGAAAATTTCCTTAAGGCTGTATGTGTCATGGGTGAAACAAAAAAGTCCTATGAAACTATTTTCAAACCCATTACCTTTGAACATGAGTCACCGGAAGTGTCAGAGGAGGAGGACGAGGATGAGGTGGATGTGGACATGGATGATGATGATGAAGACTATGATCCCATGGCTGAGGCTCATGGCTCGGGTGGCAAATGGAAACCACCACAAATGCGCCATTCGCCACCAGTAGTGCCAATGTCACATACGGGCGGGAAATGGAAACCTGAACATCGTCCCAATCTAAGAGTTGCGCACTCCCAACTTTCTAGGGTATCGCCAACTTGGGATGATCACCTGGATGACATGGATGGCCAGGAAGGTCAACATCCACCCTCCGATCATACAAAAGGCAAATGGATACCGGGCACGAAACTCCAAAGGCTGGAATACAAGGAAGTAGTGGAACTGGCCAAATGCAGCAGCACCAATCAGGATTACTGGTGTAACATTTGTTGTCGCAAGTTGAAGAGCAAAACAATTTACGAGAATCATTTAAAGACCTCGTATCACCTGAAAAGGGCCGAACCTGAGTTGCAATTGGAAAAGGCCGCTATTAAGGAGCTGCCTCGAGAGGATATAAGCAAGAGTTTTGCTTTGGTGGAATTCAAACCCCTCTCCATCACTTTGGCCACCAATGCCAAGAAAAGAAAGAGGCGCTGCACGTATATGAAGTGCAGTCTCTGTAAACATGTCATGACCAGGCATTTAATAGGAAAACATTTGATATCCCATTACCACTACAGACGCATGCAATTACATCCTGCAGCCAAATCTTTCCGCATGATTCTGGACAATATTCATTCCATTGTCTTGCAATCGCCCTTCCAATGCCGACCCTGCCGTTTCTATGCTAATACCGAAGAAACTTTTCTGCTGCATTGGAATTCTGCCGCGCACTTGGATTGCTCTGAAGGTCCCGGACGCTTTTGGTGTTCCTATTGCCAGTTCGAATGTGAAGACAACAATCAAATGCGCCGCCATCTATTGGGCCCCGAACACAAAGAGGTCCTATTGGCCATTAATCGTTCAGTGCCCATTTGCATTAGTAAACGGATTACAATCGATTGTCAGAAGTGTGGTGCAGGATTTCGTTTCAATTTTGAACTGAAACGTCATATCCTAACGTACCATCGGGATATGGCACTTATGGGCACTGCCTCTGACTCATATCAATCGAAATTTAAATGCGACCTCTGTACCGATGTGTTGCCTTCACAAACAGCTTTACAAAGGCATCAGAAAAACAAGCACTTCATAACAAAATATTTCTGTTCCATATGCTCTTTGGAATTCAATAGCCCTTGCAAGGCCCGCAGACATCGCAAAACTTTGGACCACAAAAGAAAGGCTTTCCAGGCCAATAAGTTGTGTATTAAAGAGGAGAGGGAACTACAAGAACTATTTGAAAGGAAAAGTGGAAAAAGGTAAGACTACGAGGCAATATTTTTAAGCTTCAAATAATTATTTCCTTTCTTTTTAGTCCAAACCCTAAGCCCGCCAAAACTGAGGAGGAGGACCTGCAAGACCACAAAGCCATGGAAGACAAACCTTGCACTAGTGAGCAAGCAAAATTGCAAACAATACAGAAGACATTCGAGAATCCTAGGCACACTCTAGAAAGTACTTCCCCCGATAAACGTAAATTCCCTGACGAAAATAAACAACATTTCTGTATAGTCTGTGGCCAGAACTTTAAATCAGCTCAGGAACTAGGCAGGCATACCAGGAATTGTCAACCCACTGTTATAGCATCTGTAGATCCCAAACAACTGGATCAATTAAAGACAACAACAAACGAAAAGGGGGAAAAACTTTGGCTCTGTGACTTGTGTGAATTCAAGTAAATCTCTCTCCTCTCTCTCTCCCTCTCTCTTGAATACAAAAGTTTTAAAATTTTTTTTAAATTTTATTTTCACTTTCCTTTTGCAGAGCTGCACTTCAATCGGAAATTATTTATCATCGTGCATTTCACACCTACGGTACTGCGAGCAAAAATCAACTTCTCCCATGTCCTCTATGCGATAAATCGTTTCGTAAGCATTCATTACGTTTTCATTTGCACAATCATACGCAAGAGAAACTTTACAAGTGTAACTTTTGCGAGTCCAACTTTTCGCGTCCCAGTAATCTGAAGGATCATATTAGGAACTTGCACAGCGAAGGACAACAGAAAGCAAACAAGGACAAATCAAAAGATAAATTAAAGGAGAAAGTCTTTGCTTGCACTTCCTGTGAAAATAAAGTCTTCAAAAGCAAGTAAGTTTTCTTTAATTTTATGTGTGGAGTAGATAGCTAAGCATTCCTTAGAGAATACGGATTTGCCAACGTCTTAACAGTATATCGCCTTCAAATTTGCTCTGGGACCATAACTGTCTACTTAGTTCTAGAACCAATGCCCTTGAAATTTCTAAAATATTAGAACTACAAATGTTCACTTAGTTCTATCGGGTCCGCCATCTAACGCTTTTTTGTTTTCAAATAGTGCTTATTTCGTGAATAGTAACACTTAGATCATGTCTGATTTGACAGATAATTAGTTTTATCCTTCCGCTGAACGAATATGGTTGTGTATACGCTTGAACAACGCTGGGAAATATTGCGACATTACTTTGAAAATCATGCTAATGTTTCAGAATGTGTGCGAAAATTGCGTACGGATTTTGGAAGAAGAGAAGCACCGTCAGCTCCGCATGTTCGTTATCTTGTGAAAAAAGTGAAAGAAACTGGCATCATCATCGATAAACCAAAGCATGAAAAGCCAAAAACAGTGCGTATACCCGAAAATATTGCTGCTGTGGCAGAAAGTGTGCGTAAAGCGCCATCAATATCAATTCACCGTCGTTCTCAACAATTGAACATTTCGGAGACATCATTGAGACGAATTTTCCATAAAGACCTTGGTATGACGCCATACAAAGTCGAATTGGTTGAAGCCAATTGTCCAACCAATGCGTTTTCGCTTCGCTAAGTGGATCGACTTACAGAAGACGCTGATTTTTGATCATTTGCCGATCATTTTGATCTTGGCGGGTATGTAAACAAGCAAAATTGTCGCATTTGGGGTATAGAAAACCCGCACGCATACATTGAAAAGCCGTCGCACCCAAAACGAGTCACTGTTTGGTTGCGGATTTTGGTCCAGAGGCATAATTGGGCCATTTTTCTTCGAAAATGAGCAAGGAGTGGCCGTTACAGTCAATGGCGATCGTTATCGGGCCATGTTGAACGAATTTTTGTTCACAAAAATTGAAGAGGAGGATATTGGCAACATTTGGTTTCAACAGGACGGCGCTACGTGCCCTACAGCCGAAGCTACACTCGATGTTTTGCGCCCTGTTTTTGAAGATCGTGAAGTTTATCACCGTTGAAGTTTGACACCGTTGGACTATTATTTGTGGGGTGCCGTCAAATATAAGTGTTACGCCGATAAGCCAGAGACAATTAACGCTTTAAAGGCCAATATTCGTGAAGCCATTGGTGAAATACAGCTGCACACAATCGATAATGTGCTTAAAAATTATACCGATCGTGTAGGCTTCTGCATGGCCAGCCGAGGCAGCCATTTGAATGAAATTATTTTCCATTATTAACCGGAAGGATTGTACTTTCAAATAAAAAAAAGAAATTTAAGAAAATATTCAGCAGTTTTTTTTAAAGCATTTTCAAAAAAAAAAAGTCATTTGGCGGACCCTTTAAAGATTTCTTAAGTACGTAAGTAAGTGAATTCAAAATACGTTATTGACTACGTAAATTAATCAATCGTCCCAGTGTTTAGCTAGGTTCATGCCATACTCCATACCATTACGGAACCATCGTCAAACCTTAAAGTTGATCCGACGATCTAATTTTGCATGCAAAGTTTTTCCGTTTGTAATTTGCACCGAAATATGCTTTATGGACGGCTGAAGACTGGGAAAAGTTTATTTAATCACGTGAAATCAAAATTAATTGTCTTGGTACGGATGGTACGAAGTGGTGTTGGCAAGAGCCAGTAAAAGCTTTGCAAGCACATTAAGTCAGATTACACAGCCCTGCATGAGTTTTGCAAATAAGATGGCTCCAGGTATTTCTGAAGGTATTTTGCGCGCTGATCACGAATCTGGGTTCAGAAATTTTCCATCACCTCAGGTTTTCGAGAAAAAGGGGGCTGAAACGCCTAAAAATAGCGTTATTGGACATTTTTGAAGAATTGTAGAGAAATCTGATTAAATTTTAAGGACCTCCAAAATGTGTTTCTTTTTCTCTTGCACCCCTTGACATAAACCCACCACCTACTTTAAGGGTGTACAATGGGTCAGTTCGACCTCCGGGTACTGTACTTGTCACAGTTGACAAGTACACGTCCTCTAACCTACTTTAAGGGTGCTTGCAAACAATTTGGCTTTGGGCTCATTTTAAAGAGCAAAGATCAATTGTCAATTTCTGACAATAGCGATGGTTCTAGCACGTCAGTGTTCAGCTCTACAATTATGAAAAGTTTCTGAACCCAGATTCGTGATCAACGCGCAAAATGCCTTCGGAAACACCTGGAGCCATCTTATTTGCACAAAAAAAAATCCAAATTTGCAGGGCTGTGTTATCTATAAAGTTTGGCGGTGAATCCCTGATTAGATGGGATTGCATGATAACTAAGACAGTCTATAGAATAGTTTGTACAACGGCTGCTTAATCCTACGTAAACATTTTAAACACTAACTTATCTACCACTGAACAAATATATTGATTATAAACTTAAACTTCGCCGCTGTCCGTTTAAGTCGACAGGAGTATCCCAGGCAGTCGGATCGTTCGATTTGACCCCATTAGACTTCTACCAGAGGTAACTTAACTTAACAGGTTTATGTGAATAAACTACAAACCATAGCAGTCCTCACACCCAACATAACACTTACCGTCTTCCAACTTCAGCCTGATTTACATATGCACCCAAAGAAACCATGGTGGCAATTCCATATATTGCAGGTTCGCAAGTAGTGCTGAAGCCACGACGATGGCGCCACAAATTTCCCAATTAGAGATAATGAATTGAACTTAATTGATAAATCTGGCATGAAAATATCGTCGTCCAAGCAATAAGAACTAGCAATTCTGCAAAACAATAACGCTGCAGATAATAATGGCCAACCTCTTGAATTGTTTAAGAATGGAGGTAACGAGCTGGTAAGCTTATTTACAGAATACATCCAGAGGAAAGTATGCACAACGAACGGAATCTCAGTCTCCTCTGTCCTGTTGTGAAAAAGAGAGACCCCACGATATGCGTCAATAAGAATAAATCTTCTCCCAATCGTATATATTCTTAAGAGAGTATTGGGTGAACGACTGAAGCCAACTTTCAAAACACTGACTGGACATTAGCATCAGTGCGACTTCAGACTTAATAAGTCCACCGTGGCCCAGATCTTTACATTACGTCAGATGGTGGAGAATACCCATAAACACCAAGTCGACACACATCGCCTTTTTGTGGATTATAAGGCAGTCTTCGATAACCCGATAAAGAATCGTGTCGTATCGGATCCCAGATTACGGTCGATAACTAGACTTTCGATTTTGTCAATTAATTTGTTTATTCTGGCTTCATCGTTATCAACAAAGTGTGGATATCAAGCGTAGGTACACTCTTGTCAACAGCTGTAAGTAAGGTCGCAATAGACAATTGAGTACAAAAGATCTCGGTCTTCTTCTCCGTACTTCTTTATGGCTCAGATACGTTGGCGTTGTATTCGAGAGAAAAGCCTTACGTAAAATCTGCAGTAAGTGCATGTTGGCAATGACTTCCACATCCGATCCAACAATGAGTTGTCGGACTCGTCTTCAGCGACATGGACGTTTGGAAGGGCATTAACATACAACAGCTGCGCTGCCTCAGTCTTGTCGCTTGGATAAAGGAGGATGCCAGAGTTAAGGACGACCTCGTCTGCGGCCTTCAAGGAACCAAATCGAGGAATCCCTGTTATCGATTCGTGTGACCATATAGTAAGGGCGCGGTAGAAGGCAGACCGAAACCCAATAAACGGGTTGTTATGGCCAGTTAAGTAAGTATATCCCAGACAGCATGGCATCAACACGTGCCAAACGAAAAAAAAAACTTTCGATGATATCTCACACACACTTTGCTTTATCCAAACTCAAAAATAGGAAGCGCTTAAAGAAAAACCCGATAACAATTTAAAGAACCGTAACAAAACCAAGTTTTTGGATTCAGTTCAATACAAATCCACATAATCTGGTAGTAGCACGTTATGCATTACACTAGCGGATATCATCGACTTGCTTTAACTGCTCATGCTTTTTGCATAGCCGAGTCCAGTCGGATATTGAATAACATCAATGATGGAATCGAACTCCGTCGTACTTATATAATTACACCAACTACTATAATGCAGTATTTGACCTTTTGAGTTCTAATGCAAGCTTCTATTTGGGCAACAAGTGAGAAAAAACGATGGTGCAGACACAGATGCAGTCAATCGCATCAACAAAACTCGACATGTACGTGCTCCATTTGAAAGTGTGTGGAGATCTTCCCAACTGAAGACAATATGCAGGCCAAGAATATTGATTCCAGTGTAAAGTAGAGTGCTGTTATCTGGAAGCTAAGTCACATACATAATTGGTCATTACAACCCTTCAGTCAGGATTATTGACCTAGTTTCTCACACCACTTATGTTGTGTGTGTTAATTTTATACATAAGTAGCGGGACATACAGTTTAAAGTCGACTCCGAACGACAGATTTTTTGAGAAACTTTTCATGGCAATTTTATTTACTCTCAGAGTTTATGCCAGAAATCTGCTGAGAGCAAATCGCCGAAGAAATACGATTTGTATTTTGTTTTGATGTCTGGCCTGGGGATCGAACCCTGGCTTTACGTCTAATAAGCCAACACACTATCTACTAGACTACGGCGACTTATTAAATTAAGTAAACCTCCCATTATTGTCCTGAAATGTATGAGACGTGTTCTTCAGCTTTTTTTTGGCCTGAACGTATTAGCAAATTAAATAATAAAGATATCACGATTCCGATAAATACCGAAATAATGCAATGAAAATGTAGTCAAAGACTGCTTTCATTGGAATTCACAGAGCAATGAATTGGCGAGAGTTTATTGAACAAGATTTATCACCAAATAATATTGTTGCGTTTTTACCTTCTAAAAAACGTTTAAAATATGGACTTGTAGATTGCAAATCAAATAAATTTGTGTTTAGTTTTAATTAGATTTCTTTATTATACGCGCAATTCTGTGTGCCACTGTTCACAACTTGATGTAAACAACAACAATTGCCTTGTTTGTTATTCCTCTGTTTGCACCCTTTACATAAACAATAACAATTACTAGACAATTGTTCGACAGATTTTTGTAACGGAGATCTTCAAACCACGATTAATCTCTTCAAACACACCGCGTCATCACACAAAACTGACTGAACTATTACTAACTCAGCCGCCTACTTTGCTCTGCATTTTATATGGCAAAGTAAACAGTCTGATGAATGTTCTTGAAGGCGAATGTCCATGACTTCGACTTCTACATTTTTTATATGCTGGTGTTTGTTGTGTTATTAAGCAGTACGAAAATTTGTAAACAGGTTTGTTTACTGCATTGTTTTGTTTCTGTACCTTTTGTTTATAATTTTAATGTTAAGCGATGTAAAAGCAAAACACCTGTATCTTGATTTTTCATTTTCAAACAATATAAATGGGCCCAGATAAGAACAGATGTACTGGACAAAACAATATTCGAGAACTCTGTAAAGTAAAGTCTCTTTATGCAAACAATCTGCAAAATTTGTAAACAGGTTTGTTTACTGCATTGTTTTGTTTCTGTAGCTTTTGTTTATAATTTTAATGTTAAGCGATGTAAAAGCAAAACACCTGTATCTTGATTTTTCATTTTCAAACAATATAAATGGGCCCAGATAAGAACAGATGTACTGGACAAAACAATATTCAAGAACTCTGTAAAGTAAAGTCTCTTTATGCAAACAATCTGCAGCCTTAGACTTGGTTAATGTTGAATGATTCAAAGAAAAGTATCGTTATTTAGGGACCCAAATGTTGCCCTTGTTAACTTTGGAGAAACGCTATCACAGCTCAATACTACTAATTTGATGCAGGCCTGTTGAATTTAAACGAACTCATTCATACGTTTAATTTCTAAGCAAAAACTATAGTCTTGGAAGGGATGTGCAATTTTAATTTTGCTAAACAATCACAATTAAACACAACAACAATATTCTCCTAATGACCAGTGGTGCCTCTAGTAATGATTTTGATTTTGTTGTTGTTGTGGTTGTTGTTGTGTTAGTTACAAATCAGCAAAAAATTCTAAACAAATGCAAAAACAATAAGAAAACAGTGGACTATTCCAACCACTCGCTTGGTTGCTTCACTTCGGTTGCATTAATTACAGAAAAATCGCCAAAAAGTGTTGTGAAAAAAATGTGGTTACGAGAGGAGGAGTGGTGAAAAATATTTTCAACAAAGATTGCATTTTTAGTGGCCGGAAGCGTGATTTAATGAATGCAATGCAGCAGCAACACACATTGCCCGTCCATATGGATATGCATGCATATGCTTATGTTGGTTGTTTTAAGGAATGTCCTGCGAAAACTAATGAGTTCCAATTTTTTTTTTCCCCGTCGTTTTATAGTTGTTGTTGTTATTATTGTTAAGGCGAAAATGTTTCTTATTTATTTGTTTCATTAGTGGTTTGTTTTTGTATTTTGGAATTTTTTAATTTAACCAACACTCTCGCACACTAACACATGTACACCCACCCCGTTTCCTGCAACCACACGCACACTCACACACACTCCTTTAAAATATTGTAAGTATGCGCTCAAATTGTTTTTTTCCTTTGCGGTCATTTGTATGGAAACAAATTTTGCATTTCTCTCTCTCTCTGTTTTTAATGCTTTCGAAAGGACTTTTAATATCCTTTCTTTACTGGTTTTTTTTTCTTCATCTTTTAGGCAAATGCCCCAAAATATGGACAAAAACGAATTTTTTTTTTCTCCAAAATCATACAACTTATTTTCATGTGTGTGTGTGTGTGTCAGTGAGAGAAAATTGCAATAAATTGAGTGACATTTTAATAATAAAAGGACAAGAAAATAAACCAAAAAAAAAGGATAAAAAGAATTTTATTGCTGTTTATTTCTTATTTTCTTAATAAAAATGCACATTTTTTTGTTAGACAATAGCCACAAGGATTTTTCTCATGTGGCATAATTGAAATTTGCACAGGATATGCAATATGAATTCAGTGCACATGTTATTAAACTCTGAAGGCTTATACGAAATTATCTGGAAAAAGAAGGAATTCAGCTAGGCTTACCAGATTCAAAGTTTCCCTTAAAAAAATATCACAGGCTCCATCGATTTTGTACAGCCCCTATGTCCCTTAAAGGAATAAAGTGGCATAAACAACCTGAAAGTACCGGATGGGCCATATATCGATTTAAATTTATTTATCTATCACCGGTTATTGGTGATTCTCATGGGCTACAGGCATAACGAAAGATTTGGCATTCAGGAAAACTTCTGCAGGCATCTGAGGAGAAGGAAGAGACTGTATTTCACCTCATGTATCAGTGCCGATTAAAGTTGATTCCGAACGACAGATTTGTGAGATACTTTTCGTGGCAATTTTATGTTACTCACAGAGTTTTTGCCAGAAATCTGCGGAGAGGATAGGTTAGGTTAGGTCGGATTGGTAGCTCTGATGTCACAAAGCTCACTTGAGCACGCATAGCGGCCCGTTGTGATGCCACGGGTGAACGCAGTCCCTGTACTGACCAAGTTCCACCACAATGAGGGAAGAGGAAGAAGTTGGTCAGCGCAAGGGCTGCACAACGGAAGCACGGCTACCCCGCACTGGAAAACCAGCCAGAAAGTTTGATGAACGAAGCTATATCCTTGATATCAATGCACCTAGCAAGAGACGAGCACTGACAAAGAAAGTGAATGACAGTCTCCTCTTCCTCAGAGGACCTGCATCCACGGCAGAAGTCGTTAAAAGGGAGCCTCATCCTTTCCGCGTGTCTACCCATGACGCAATGACCCGTAAGCACGGCCACTTCAGTCGAGATGACGTCACGACCAAGACCAAGTAATTGGTTGGTACGCCTTTTATCCATCAAGGGCCAGGTGAGCCTAGTGGTGGAGCAGGACTCCTCATTGACCCAGGATAGGTTGGCGTCCCGAAAGAATTTCCGCGCAATGGTCAACTTGACCGAAGCAAGTGGTATACCCACTTCAACAGAAGAAGATTCCGGAAGGAGCGCACCAGCTCTGGCGAGCTTGTCGGCCCTACAGTTTCCCGGAATTTCACTGTGCCTGGGGACCCACACCAGAGAGACACTGGTGAAACACCCCGAAAGAAGGTCGAGACAGCGGCGACATTCCCTAACGATCCTAGAGTTATTCACGAAACCCGATAGAGATTTTATCGCGGCCTGACTATCAGAGAAGACCGAGACGCGAGTGAAAGGAGCATCGTTGACGAGGATCCATTGAGCGGCCCGATAAATCGCCATCACCTCCGCCTGAAACACGCTGCAGTAGTCCGGCAGACGGAGAGAAATATTCATGTTCAGTTTCCCAGAGTAGATACCGCTTCCAACACCATTATCGAGTTTAGAGCCGTCGGTATATATATCCAGGACTTCCGGGGGGACGACCGTATTAGGATTCCAGTCATCCCTGCTGAGAGGAAGTCGCCGAAGAAATATGTTTTTCTAATTTCGTTTTGTTCGAGACATTTGACCTGGGTTTTGAACTGTGACATCACGTCTAATAAGCTAACACACTGCCTACTAGGCTACGGCGACTTCTAATGTGTCGCATAAATCGGTGTAAAATTGCACGATCTCGGTGGCAAGGTACATCTCTTACACGTCAGAAAACCATGCCCTTAAATCGCTCATTCAGAATATCCAATGTCGCATTAGCTATGTGGCACGTAACGCTGTCCTGTTGAAACATCATATCGATGATGCCCATACCATCCAATATGTGCAAAAATAAGTTTGTAATCAACGATCTACATCGCTCGCCGTTAACAGTGATGGCCTGGCCAATGTTGTCCTCAAAGAAATCTGATTCGATGACGCCCAAATCCACACCAAACTGTAACTTTTTCCGGTTGAATCGTATGGTTTGGTATCATTCGAAATTCAATATGATATATTCAATATAATATAAATGATCCTCTCGCTGATGATGCTGGCACGGCGGCACATGCCACATTATTACATGAACCTATAAGGAGGCGAGTTTGGTATGCAATTAATCTCACATTCTAAAACAGCCTGTTTGCCGCTAAAATAATTAGATTTGACTTCGGTGGACTAGATTTATTGGCTGTATGTCTCTCATATGGAGATTGCATCTGGCCCATCTTTCGGTTTAAATTTGAATCATCGATTATTTCGAATCTGAGAATACTTCTGTCATTCTATTCTGTCACAAAATTCAGTATATTATCTCCACTGAACGTAATGAATCGATTTCCGCTTGAGCAACGTTGAGATTTATTGGAAGTTTCATTCCAAAACAAAGACAATTGGTCGGAAATAGCACGAAACTGTCGTACAAAATTTGGTCGCAGAGAAGGACCAACATTGCCCGGTAGACGCAAGTTTATTGCTAAAGTTGATGAAACTGGTCTCATTGTTGATGCAACAAGACGTGAGCATGCTCGTACACTGCGTACATCCGAAAACATGAAAGCTGTGACAGAGATTGTGCGTGAGAATCCATCGACATCAACTCGTTATCGTCCTCAAGATTTAAACATTTCACGCACCCGTTTACGTAGAATTTTGCGAGAAGATCTCGGCATTATGCTTTACACAGTTTAATTGGTTCAAGAGTTAAAGCCGCATAACCATCCGCTTCGCTAAATGGCCCAACGAGAAACTACACGATGATGCCGATTTAGCCAAAAAAAATCATCTTCTCGGATGAAGCTCATTTTCATTTTGGTAGGTACATACATACGTTAATAAGCAGAATTGCCGTATTTGGAACTTCAAGCCCTTATAGATATTGTATTAAACGCATCTATGTGTAACTAGTCGAAATTGCCAGATGGTAAATGAATTTCCAAAAATTTCCAAAAACAATAACTTTTCTTGCAACTGCATACGACCCTAAGATGGTCAGTTTTGTAATCAAACACTTTAAGCATTACACCAGAGATCAGTAATGAGTATTTAAAAAGATGAGAAGAATCGAATCATACTCATAATTTCTGATACTTATACGCATTCAATACTTATTTTAATTATCATGGAACCTCTACTCATATTCAAAGTTTGAAGTACTCATCATATTGTTACGTTTTTACCTTTTTAAAAACGTTTAGAATATGAGTTCGTTGATTGCAAATATAAAAACAAATATGTGTTTTATTTCAGTTAAACTCTCTCTCTCTTTATTGTTCACACTTTTGTGCCACTGTTCACACTTAACCGATACAACAATAATTGCTGGTTCACTATTATTCACACACAACTCTTCGCTATACTGCTCACAGCGGATATCTTCAAACCGCGACTGATTAGTTCACACGCAACTTCACTCAAGACTGACTCAATTACAACTGAACTCACTCGTCTGCTTTGTCTTGCCCTTTTATAGTCCAACACGAACAGTACATCGAACGTTATTGAATAAGAACGTTCGCGGCTTCGCGCTTTCGAAATCTCTATGGCGACTGCGTTGTTTGTTGTTGCGTATGCTTACTTGTCCATCCCTTTTACTCTCATGCTTGTTGTTGTTGCCTTATTTGGAAGATGTTCGATGCATTTGTGAGTGTGTATTGTGTACACATTGCCTCTTGTTGCGTTCTCATATGTTGCGTTTGCGTTATCCATCTCTCTCATACTCATACTGATGTTATTGTTGGTTTATGTATGGTTCGATGTACACATGTGTTAGTGTAGCTGGCAGCTTTTGTTTATTGTTTTTATGTGAAACGATATTAGGTCGTTTCGATCTGCGTAACAGTATTCATACTTAACAACACGTATGATGTTGTTGAATTCGACTCTCCATAACTCAACATATACACGCAACACAAAATAAGTATTAATCGCTTTCGAACACTAAAATACTTACTAGAAGGTTGTGTGTTTGATCTGCTTGCTGCTCTGTCTTTTCTGCTTATGTGTCTTAATCTTTTTTTGCAAATGCAACAATAACTAAGACTGTAAATTTTGATGAATGATTCGAGTCACTCGAGAATCATTTATAAGTATTCTATCGTAGTTTTATAAGTATTTTTCTAAAGGCGTGAATCTGAATGTGTAGGCTTATGAATCAAACATATTTCGAATGGTATGAGTTTGACGTCAACGTTGTAGGCATACTCATTGCATCCTGTACTTATAAATCAACATTGTAGTGAGAATGAATGAATCAGAGTTGTTAAATTTCAATATTGTTAACTCATTTAAAATTTCATGAGGGCTTATGAGTAGCGAAAAAACGATTCTTTGCTGATCACTGCACTACACCACCTATTTTTACGTATAGCCTGATCTGAAAATTTCTAAACTCAATTGCAACCCAATAGTTTTAATATTTTGGATTGTTTCCTAATGACGAAATTTTCGAAATAATTTGAAGCCGCCGTAGTCTAGTCGAGTGTGTTGGCTTATTAGACTTCAGGACACCGTTCAAACAACTCCAACAAAACGAAACGAACAAAACATGGCTGGTGTTCGGAACTAGGTTGCAATCCCGACTAAAGGGTTGTAATCACCAATTAAGTAAATAAGTAAGTAAGTGAGTAAATTTAACTCCACAAATTATCCTTCAATAAGAAACTTAAACCAAATTTCAATCAAGTTTTTCTTCAAAGTAAATCAATTTACAGAAAATGTTTCCTAGTAATCGCTTTCTTTTTTCATTACAAATTAAATTTGTAACAAATTCTATTCTTATCAAGATTTTTAATAAAATTAAATTAATTTTTCATTCATATTAAAGTTTAACAAAAAGAAAACAAAAACAAAAACTAGGAAAAAAAGAACTTTTTCCAAGTTTTATTCATTTACAGCAGTGCAGCAGTATTTGTTTTTTGTTTTTCTTGATTTTCTCTGTTTCCAAAAGGAAATTTATTTTAATGTTCAACTCAAATTATTGTCCTTGTTCATCTATTTGGATGTTTTTCAGTTTCTGTTCTGTTCCTCTTATTTTATATTTCTTTGTAGGATACTTAAGTTTTACGACTAACGCGTCCAACAAACCGAATGTCAGACAGAGAACCTCTACAAAGACAAGACAAACAAACAGCAGCCAGCCATGCACAGGACAAGGCAAGAGAGTACAAAAACTGAAACGGGCCACTTGCTAACGACCACTTGCATCTCAACTCTCGTATCGTATCAGGCAACCATTGCCACCGCCCCTAAAATAGAGTGTGAAGTCGTCACTCACTTTGGCTAGCAGATAAAGAAGAAGAAGACGATGATGATGAAGAAATGTAACTCTGCGCCATATACTTCCGGATTTGTAGACGACTGAACTGAACCGAATAGTAAAAAAAGAGGAAAAAAATTTCAAAAACAACATTTCAAAGCAAAATACTGAAATGCTCTTCACTAAACCGTCATCATCGTCGTAATCATCATCATCATCCTCATCGTCATTGTACATGAATGGGAATGCATTTGTAAAACTTTGATTTTTTTGAAACGTTTTTAGGTCGATGTTTTGAATGGCAAAACAGGGATGTGGCTTAATAGGGATGGGAAGGGCTAATCCCCAAACAAATTTTCTCATAAGACTTTCTCAATGGATCAGGAATGTTTCCTTATTAGTAACACTTACGAAAATATTGGTATACTTCTTACCCCCGATAGTCCACTCCATTAGGCAAAGCTATTTATTGAACGCTATTACATCCAAAACTGAGAAGGGATCTTGTTTCATTGCTAGACTCACCTAACTTAAATTGGATAGAAAGCAACCAAACAATTATTTAAACACACACTCAAACCAATCCTTTAGTCAGGATTACGACCTAGCTTCTCACACCATTTGTGTGTGTTAATTTAATATACTAATGCCGGACCTTACAGTTTAAAGTCGACTCCGAACAACTGTTTTTTGAGAAACTTTTCATGGCAATTTTATTTACTCTCGAGAGTTTTTGCCAGAAATCTGTTGAGAGGAAGTCGCCGAAGAAATATTATTTCATATTTCGTTTTATTGGAGATTTCTGGGGATGCATGGGATTTGAACCGTGGCCTCATGTCTAATAAGCCAGCATACTACCTACTAGATATACATACATATATAGATATGCCCTGTGTGCATTACAATAATCAGAACGAATACGATTTCGGTTAAGTGAAACCGGTGGGGGTTCACCAGTCTACATTCTTAAAGGATACGGAGTGCTACACAACATCCGCGACCTTCTTATACTCACCTAAGGGATTTCTTCGGATGATCTACGAATGTTCATCTTGAGCTCTCGTTCGCCCTCCATCTGTGTTGGCATTTCAGGCTCAAACAGATAGCCCCCATCGTTGAACATACTGCAGTAAACCACAATGGGTTGAGAAACAAAATATCATAGATAACCTCCTACATAACCTCCTATATAACATACATAATTAGAAACAAAATATCATAGATAACCTCCTACATAACATACATAATTGGTCATTATAACCCTACAGTCAGGATTAAGACCTAGCTGTTCACGTCAGTCATGTTGTGTGTGTTAATTTTATATATGAGTGGCGAGCTTAAAGTTGACTCCGAATGACAGATTCTTGAGAACCTTTTCACGGCAATTTTATTTACTCTCAGAGTTTTTGCCAGATATCTGCTGAGAGGAAGCCGTCGAAGAAATATTATTTCATATTTCCTTTCTATCACTATCTCGTAGACTGCGACGAAAGTATGAAATATGAACATCCCTGCAATCTCGGAAATGAAACTGAATCTAAACTCTTCTTATTTAGAAATTTCAACATCGTATGGAGGGACAGAGAGGTATACGAAACAGACAGAAAGTCAGACTTCGTAGAACAAGAGGATCGAACATTCGTGAATTACAACAAGTCTGATTGCCACAGCTTCACGAACTCTATTGAGGATGCCTTAAGTCAACCCCGTCTTATTCTATGACAGACGAGGGGAGAATGTAACAAGAAATGTGATCCTGAGAATGGGAAAACGGTATATCCTAGTGCCAACAATCCCTTGGATGAACGAAATTAAGCACTCGTCAAGAGAATAAGCAAAATGGTTAATGACCACTATCGTACAAAATGGGTGACATTCCTTGATTCTTTCACTTATGGAATTCAAAAAGCTTGAAACCACTGTCCAGAAACTTGAAGGCAGCAGAAACCTATCGTCAATTCGTTTGCAATCAAAGAGTGCTTCTTTACAGAAGACCTGAATTCCAGGGAGGAATACCCTGTGTACCTCCTTCTCGATCCATTCTAAAACACTGGCATCAGATGGCATCTTGTGAATGCTGAAAAAGCAAGGGCCTACAGTATTCGAATACTGAACAGTAATATTGAACATCTCAGTTGAGCAAGTAGTTGCACCGGACATAAGGAAAGTGGATAAAAATTCCCATCCCGGAACAGGATAAATCAACAAAACTGGGTTGTTCAACTTTACCTTCAAAGACCCTACGCCAGTAGATCAATCACCTGCCTAGATGCAAAACAAAATTGAATTATTGAAACTGAAACGAATCGAAGAAATCGTTGGAAGATAGGGGAGATATTTTATGACAATCACTTGGGAATAATTACGATAACATCTTGAATATAAAGGCTATTATTAGAAACTGTTTCTTATGTCTCTCAGCAGTCTTCTGGTAAACAATCTGAAAATAAATAAAATTGCCATGGAAAAGTTTCTCACAGATATTTGATGTCCTGAGTCGATTTTAAATTGTAAGTCCAATCACTCATGGATAAAATTAACACACACAACATAAGTGGTATGAGGAACTAAGTGGTAATCCTGGCTGAACGGTTGTAATGACCAATTACACTATGCGAAAAAATAAAAAAAATTAAATACACCCGGCTAATGACATAGTGTAGGTTATGAGTTTTGTTGAGTAAATCTCAAAAATATTTTTTTTATATTTCTCGAACCCTTTAAACTTTTTTTATTTGACAAAAACTGTTTTTTTTTTTTGACTTTACGCACAAATTTCTGGATTACTCAAACATTTCTGACCCGATTTCCAAAATTTAAATATAGTTGGAAAGGGGAGAGATGGACCTTATGGATGTACATATATACCTTATGGATTGTACATAATATGCTATGAGATTTGATGAGGTAAACTTGGAAAATTCGAATTTTTTCATATTTTTTCAAGTTTGTCCATTCATAGTAGCAAACTTTAATAAAAAAAATATAGGATAAGTGATAACATTCTTAAAGTCTGTTCTCTTGTGAAGATATTGAGTCTTCATTTGATCAAATCGGACAAAAATTACCGTAGTTATTATTTAAAGAGTCTAACAGTCGAGTGATATTTTTTATATATATGGGCAATTTCGTGTCAAGTGACCCAATTTTTAAAATCGATGTCTTCCGATTGGGATGAAATTTGCACCAAGGTTAGTAATATTGGATAGTAGGCCAGACACTAATTTTCAGCTCTATCAGTCAAGAACTACCGGAGTTAGATGGGGTCAAAGTTGGACATTTTGGTCATACATTTTTTTAAAATGTGTGTAACTTTCCACCTATTGGTCCTAGCAAAAATTTTCCAAAGGATATTAGATAGCTATTTCTTCAATCTTTCCAAAAATAATTTTTTTAATTTTTTAAAATTTTTTTTTTTTTTTTAAATTATTTTTTTTTTTTAATTTTTTTTCAATTTGGGCCTTTTTTTTTTTTTTTGCTTAAAAGAAAGCTTATAAAATTTCCTTTAAGGCCTTCATAATCGCTTAATGGGATGCGAGTGGGATATCTATCAAAAAAATTATTTTTTAACTCAAGAATAAGATTTTTCAATATTTGGCACATGTACCATTTTCTTTTTCCCCCATTTTTTTTCGAAATGGAGTTTTTTTTATTTTTCCTCAAAAGAAAACTTAGACCATTTCCTTTAAGATCTTTGTGGGCACTTAGTAGCTTGTTTATCGGAAAATGTGTCAATTTCACGTTTGAGCGACCACCAGAAGTTGGCCAATGTTTGCTCAAAGAGAAATAATAATATTTGCAAAAAACACAAATATTAGCCGATTTCTGGAAGTCGTGCAAACGTGAAATTGACATATTTTCCGATAAACGATCAAGATCCATTAAAAATTCTGAAAATTTTTGAACTAAAAGTTCATTTGATGAGATGACATATATAAAAAATATCCCCTTTCCAACAAGATTTATATTTTGGAAATCGGGTCAGAAATGTTTGACTAATCGAGAAATTTGTGCGTAAAGTAAAAAAAAAAACAGTTTTTGTCAAATAAAACAAGTTTGGAGGGTTCGAGAAATATAAAAAAAAGGTATTTTTGAGTTCTACTCAACTAACTGAATAACGTGGACTATATAGTTACTCGGGTGTATTTTCACTGTCGCACCGTGTTATTTACGTATGTATGCATGTTTCTTATGCCTTGTCCAATTTGGTAAATATTTACATACCATCTAAAGAAAATTTCTTTAAAACTAAGTGAGTCAATCCGTTAACATAAGAATTTATTTTCGCAAAGCAATTTCAACAAACATTTTGCTCCCCAATTGCAATTGCAATCGAGAAAATATACTCCACCTCTGTCAAAGACTCAAAGTGAGGAAAAGTTTTGTTAGAATTGAAATTATTTTAAAGTTTTTAGTTATTTTGCTTCCTTCATCGTCACTAGTAGTTGTAGTTGTAGTCGTAGTCGTAGTAGAAGTGTCAGAGCTGGCAGTAGTGGTGGTAATTCATTTTTATTGAAATGGCATAAAATGTTCTGAATTTGTGCATGCGAGAAAAGTGCCGTTCTCGTCTTGTGTGATGCGATGTGTGTTGTGATGTTCTGTTCTATGGCTCATGAATTAAAATACGAGAATAGTAGTCCTCAATCGTACATACATACAAACAACAACCAACGAGTGTAATATTTCAGTTATTTTCTTAGTGCCATCATCATGGCCATGGGTAGAGTAGAGTAGAGTAGTTGTACCCAACATGTTCTCACATCACCATCATCACTCGTTTACATTAGCGCAGTGAAAGAATCCAACAATGATTATGCTGATGTTTTTCTTCTTCTTTCTATTTTCTGTTTTGTTTTTGTTGTTTCTTTTATATTATTTTTTTTTTATTATAACGATTACGATTTATATATTTTATTTTGTTCTGTTGTTCTGTTTCGTTTGTCTTTTCGAATTTTGTTGTTGTACGAGTAGTTGAACAATTTATTTTAAAATTGTATTTCATTCTAAAGTTGTTTACGTGTGTCACTGTGCATTGTGTAATAACGCAAGAATGCCAGGACTCTTCTAATGCTCATCGTCAGTCAAACATTTCGATGGTTTTGTTTTATATTGTGGGTACGAAAAAGTTTCAGTTCATGACGACTTAGATGCTTACAGACTTACTTTGATGCTTACAACAGAATAGATTAAAGAAGTATTAAATAAGGGGTGATTTTTTATACTATTTGGTTCTCTGAAAATTGAAAAATATCCGAAAAAGAATGACATATTTATTTGAGGCGACAAGTTAATACCTGTCGTTTACTTTTTAAAGATTATTTTCTGCAAATATTGCCTGCAGATCAGAGATCAGCAATGAGTATTCAAAAATATGACTAGAATCGAATCATACTCATAATTTCTGATACTTATACGCATTCATACTTATTTTAATTATCATGGAACCTCCACTCATATTCAAAGTTTGAAGTACTCATCATATTCATACTTAACAACACGTATGATGTTATTGATTTCGACTCTCCATAACTCAACATATACATGAAGCACAAAATAACTATGAATCACGTACGAACACTAAAATACTCACTAGAAGGTTGTGTTTTTGCTCTGCTTGCTGCTCTGACTTTTTTGCTTATGTGTCTTCTTTCTGTTTTTGCAAATGCAACAATAACTAAGACTGTAAATTTGATGTCACTCGAATCATTTATAAGTATTACTAGCAGATTGTACCCGGCGTAGTTTGGATTAGTTTAAAAAATTAAAAAAAATTATTATTGGGTCATTTTTGCATTAAAAATAACAATAAATAAAAAACCGGTTTATCGGTTTCGAAACCGGTTTTGAAACCGGTTTCTTTAAAAATGCAATTTTTCAAATTATTCGGAAACCGGTTTAACAAACAACCCAGTTTTTTGAATACTCTCAATTTGCCCCTTTTTTCTCCCCTTTCCCCCTTTTGGACCCCTTTTGGTCCAACTTTATAAACGGAACACGTCCAATAGCTATTTGGGAATTTATTGTATTGTAAATTTTCCGGCAAAATGTTTAAGTACATATCCTTGTTCATGATTCCGTCAATAAATACTAGGTTTCCGATTCCCTTTGCTGATATACAGCCCCAAACCATCGCATGCCCACCTCCGTGTTTTACTGTGGGAGTAATGTTTTTTCCTTTCAACTCTTCATTAGGTTTCCGCCAGACCAAAAATGTTGAATTTGTTTTCATCAAGGAAAATAACGTCTTCCCACTAACTCGCAGCCTTTTTTAAATGCTCCTTTGCAAATTTTACTGGCGGAAACCTAATGAAGAGTTGAAAGGAAAAAACATTACTCCCACAGTAAAACACGGAGGTGGGCATGTGATGGTTTGGGGCTGTATATCAGCAAAGGGAGTCGGAAACCTAGTATTTATTGACGGAATCATGAACAAGGATATGTACTTAAACATTTTGGGGGAAAATTTAAATCAATCTGCTGAAAAAATGGGAATTTCTTCGACCTTCAAATTATACCAAGATAACGACCCCAAACATAAAGTCCATGTTGTGCGCGAGTGGTTGCAAAATAATTGCCTAGAAGTGGTTGATATACCAGCCCAATCACCTGATATTAACCCCATAGAGAATTTATGGGATCATTTAGACCGCCAAGTGCGTAAAAAATCTATTTCATCTAGAAAAGAGCTTAAAAAAGTACTGCAGGAAGAATGGGATAAGATCAGTACAGACTACTTAAAAAAAATTATTTATAATATGCCTAATCGTCTATCAGAGGTTGTAAAAAATAATGGTTTTCCAACAAAATACTAATATAATATAATTTTTAAGGAGTTTAATTTAATTTCATTGAAAAAACCGAATATTAATGAGACCTGAATTTTGTTAAGTTTTTACTTTATGTCCTATTTATCTAATTTTATTAACGCTTTATACTCTAAGAATAAATTAATTTGATCTCGAGAAATATATTTTCTTTTTAAAACATAAAATTTCTGAGTTTTATTCATTCTCTTGCAAAAATTTTCGTTTAAATAAATGAAAATAAAAATACCGAATATTAATGAGAGTCACTGTATATTAGGATAAGTATTTTTCTAAAGTTATGAATCTAAATGAGTGGGCCTGTGAATCAAACATATTTCGAATGGTATGAGTTTGATGTCAACGTTGTACGCATACTTATTGCAACCTGTACTTATAAATCAACATTGTAGTGAGTATGAATGAATCAGAGTACATAGTTAAATTTCAATATTGTTGACTCACTTACTTATATTCAAAATTTCATGAGGACTTATGAGTAGCGAAAAAACGATTCATTGCTGATGTGACGTACGTGAACCATACTCATAAAGGCTGGACCATTTAAAAGTTTAAATTTAAAAATATCGTGCAGTTTCTCGTTGGCTCATCTAGCGAAGCGAAAACGAAGCGGATGGTCAAACTGCTTCAACCCTTAAACCAATTGAACTTTGTAGGGTGTAACACTGAGATCTTTTTGCAAAATTCAATGTAAACTGGTGTCAGATTCCAAATAACCGATGATTCAAATTTAAACCGATAGATGGGCCAGATGCAATCTCCATATGAGAGACGTACACCCAACAAATTTAGTCCACCGAAGTCAAATCTTTTTATTTTATCGGCAAACAGGATGTTTTAGAATGTGAGATTAATTACATACCAAACTCGTCTCCTTATAGGTTCATATAATTATGTCGCATGTGCCACTGTGCAATCATAATCAGCGAGAGGACCATTTTTAGATGAATGCGTAAGTGAATAAACAAAATTATTGAATTTCGAACGATATGAAACCATAAGAGATTCAAGAACGTCCAATTCATTCGGAAAAAGTTACAGTTTGGTGTGGATTTTGAGGACAACATCGGCCAAGCTATCAGTGTCAACGACGAGCGATATAGATCGTTGATTACAAGGTTATTTTTGCACATATTGGATGGTATGGACATCAATGATAGCTTGCTTCAACAGGACAGCGTTACGTGCCACACAGCTCATGCGACATTGGATATTCTGAATGAACGGTTTGAGGGCATGGTTATCTGACGTGTAAGAGATGTATCTTGCCATCGATATCGTGCAATTTTACACCGTTAGACCTTTTGTAGTGTTTCGCAAAGGCAAAGTAGTCAATGCCATCCGATTAATGCGACACATTAGAAGTAGATAGTGTGTTAACTTATTAGATGTGAGGTCACAGTTCATACCCTAGGTCAGAGACAACTCTAACTAAACGAAATATGAAAAAATATTTTTTCGGTGACTTCCTCTCAGCAGATTTCTGACAAAAACTCTGTGAGTGAAATAAAATTGTCATGAAAAGTTTCTCAAGAATATGTTGTTCGGAACCGACTTTAATCGGCACTGATACATGAGATGAAATACAGTCTCTGCCTCCCCTTTAGGCACACAACTTCTTTCGTTATGCCTATGGCCCATGAGAATTACCATTGTGGGTTGGATGGTCATGCGATGAGTCAGTCCTCTTCCTTTCATATTTGTCTAGCAAAGCGATTTTGTACTTACCCTTTTGCTGCCATTGAGATTGAGTCTCCCTGTAAAACTAGTACCCTCTAAAATGCCATCTAACGATTGCCAGCTATGTAACTATTAGCTCTGGTCAGCTCGTCAACAATGCAATTCCCAACGATATCTCTTTTTCCCGGAACCCATTTAAGAATTACGTTGGAATGATTCGAAGTTTCCCTGAAAAATCCTTGGCTTTCATGGACAAAGATGGATGATGAAACCACGTTTGCTGCAGATCAGAGATCAGCAATGAATCGTATTTTCGCTACTAATAGGTACTTATGAAATTTTGAGTATGAGTGAGTCAAGAGTATTAAAATTCAACTACTCTGATTCATTCGTACTCACTACAACATTGATTTATAAGTATAGGTTGCAATGAGTATGAGTACAACGTTGACATCAAACTCACAACATTCGATTCATTATTTGATTCATACGCCTACTCATTCAGATTCATAAATTTAGAAAAATACTTATAATACTTACGAATGATTCGAGTCACTCGAATCATTCATCAAAATTTACAGTAGTAGTTATTGTTGCATTTACAAAAGAAGAGAAAATAAAAGACAAAGACAGCAAGCAAAGCACACACACAACCTTCTAGCGAGTATTGTGGTGTTCGTACTCGAATCATACTTATTTTGTGCTTCGTATATATGTTGAATCATGGAGAGTCGAAATCAACAACATCGTGCGTATTGTTAAGTATGAGTACGATGAGTATTTCTAACTTTGAATATGTATGTAGTATGAGTATGATATTAAAATAAGTATGAATGCGTATAAGTAGCTGAAATTATAAGTATGACACGAATCTACTCATAGTTTTGAATACTCGTTGCTGATCTCTGCTGCAGACTAAATCACAATCTGTTTACCCCTATAAATCAAGGGATTTTCGGAGAAAATCCTGCCACCTGAAAAATATTTCGACGCTTTCATAATAGCCGTGAACGTATCCAAAACGTTTTCTCTCGTATCTAAAAGAATGCTGCTCTTTCCCGAATTCAGAGAAGGCAAATCTTTTTATTACGCTCAATATTTTATTGGTTGTTGTTGAAGTTGAAGCACAAATTTACACACAAACACACACAGAGACATTTCAACTTAAAAGCACAATTGGAGTTTGAAAGCAATTCATTTTAATGATTCTTTCTCATTGTTGTTGTTGTTGCTGCTGCTGCCGCACTTTACTTTATACTTCTTTTCATACAAATTCACTCGGTTCTGTGTGCTGGGTTTTATGCCACTTATTTCTCTATTTTTCTTAATTTTTTCTATTTTTTTTTTTTTGCCAATTTCTTTACATTTTTTTCAAAACGTTTCAGTCGTCAACACTTGAGACTCAATTTAATACAACTTGATTTTTAGATTTTCTTTTTCCTTTTTCTTTTTTCATGTTGTTTTCGGTATTCCAAAAGGAGTTGAGGAAAGAATAGCTTTTGAAATCATCTTTTTCTATCGCCAAGAGAAGTGCATCTTAGACTGTAGTGTCGTCGTCACAGTCATCATCATACGTTTTTCGTCTTTTCGTCTTCATTTATTTTATGGTTTTGAAAAATTGCCATCGACAGTGATACTTACAATCGGGCAAATGGAAATGAATATGGATGTGGTTCGATATTTCACTTCACTACACTTCACTTGTTCATTTCACAACTTCATACTCTGTCATGCCTTCCATAGGATTATTATTACACAAGCCACATGCCACATATCAGGCATATATAGTATACATATGTATTCCTTCGATAGATTTGTTATTATTGTAGTTGTTGTATTTTGTGGAATTTATTAAAACCCATTAAAATGTGGTACAAGCCAAGTAATATTTAATATTGAAAAAAAAAAAAAAAAACATTTCTTTTATGATTTCAAATGGCTTTCCTAAACATTCCGTTTGTCCGTTAAGATTGTGAATTCTCTACTGCAACGGCAATGTAGTCAGCCAGCCAGCCAGCCAACCAGCCACTGAGTGAGTGGCATACACTTGTTTCGTCTTAAAAATTCGTGTTAAAGTGATTATTCTTTATGATCATATTTGAACATTTTTGTTGATTACTCCAGTTCATGTTTCTCTACAGATATTGGCAAATATTGGCATATTTTATGGCCCCCATAGAATATTGACCAACCAATATGGAATACATCGTCATAACCGACCATAAGCAGATTTCAGATTGTAATCGTAAATTTTCTGGTTAATACTTGAGAATTGTTTAAAAAGTTTTTATTGTAGAGAAAAACGATAATCAACAATAAAATCGTTAGAAAAATGGATTAAAAAATCTTTAAAAACATTTTTACAATCATAAGTGTACACCAATCCAACACCAGCCTTGAATAACGAATGCCGAGCATTATATCTCTGTGGGAAGCAAAGGTATTATAAATCTCATGTTTAAAGCTCTAATCCACAGGATCTGCGTTTACACGCGCTTCACATTTTGTTTAAAGGCACAACAGAATGTAAAAAAAAGTTAGTTCCTTTCACACTAAAACGACTATGTAGATAGGCAGCGACAAATGGATGTCAACGAGAGATCAGCAATTTCATACCAGAATCATAATTTCTGATACTTTTACGCATTCATACTTATTTTAATATCATGAAACCTCTACCCATATTCAAAGTTTGAAGTACTCATCATATTCATACTTAACAACACGTATGATGTTGTCGCCGTAGTCTAGTAGGTTGTGTGTTGGCTTATTAGACTGAAGGCCCGAGTTCGAATCCCAGGTCAGACATCAAAACGAAATTATAATAATATTTCTGCGGCGACTTCCTCTCAGCAGATTTCTGGCAAAAACTCTGAGAGTAAATAAAATTGCCATGAAAAGCTTCTCAAAAAAAAAACTGTCGTTCGGAGTCGACTTTAAACTGTAGGTGCCGCCACTCATGTATAAAATTAACGCACACAACATAAGTGGTGTGAGAAGCTAGGTCGTAATCCTGACTGAAGGGTTGTAATGACCAATTATGTTATGTATGATGTTGTTGATTTCGACAAAATAAGTATGATTCGCGTACGAACACTAAAATACTTATTAAAAGGTTGTGTGTTTGCTCCGTTTGCTGCTCTGTCTTTTTTGCTTATGTGCAGATGTCGGCACCAATAGGCCCCGGGTGCCGAACATCTTTGGCTTTTTACACACATAGGACACGAACATCAACAATGTTCGTTAAAAAGAGCGTAAAATTGCATTCAGTTGCTTGTCATCTTCTAAAGAAGAAGGTTAATGTCGCTTGTCCCCAGGTTTCAATGATACACCCAAAAAAATATTACAGTACTTACTATTTTCCAATGAGATTCACTAATAACAATAAGAAATGATCTCCATTTTTGGAATAATATTTGTCCAGTTAAATATGCAGTCTTTAGGGATTTGGTGCTGTACACTACATAAACATATTGTTACGTTTTTACCTTTTTAAAAACGTTTAGAATATGAGTTCGTTGATTGCAAACCAAGCAAAAACAAATATGTTTCTTATTTTAATTAAACTCTTTATTGTCCGCACTATCTTACGTGCCACTGTTTCCAACTTATGCAATGTACACAACAGTAACTACAACAATTTATTGCTTGTTCACTATTATTCACACACAACTATTCGCTATACTGCTCACAACGGATGTCTTCGAACCACGACTTTTTACTTCACACGCAACTTGTCTTCACACCGCGGCTGATTAGTTCACACGCAACTTCACGCAAGGCTGATTGAATTCTAACTGACTCACTCGTCTGCTTTGTCTTGCCCTTTTATAGTCCAACACGAACAGTACATCGAACGTTCTTGAAGAAGAATGTTCGCGGTTTCGCATTCTCGCAATTTCTATGGTGACTGTATTGCTTGTTGTTGCGCTTGCTTATTTGCCCATCCCTTTTGCTCTCATGCTTGTTGTTGTTGGTTTATTTGGAAGATGTTCGATGTACATATGTGTTAGTGTAGCTAGTAGCTTTTGTTTATTGTTTTTATGTGAAACGATATTAGGTCGTTTCGTTCTGCGTAACAATATTATTAGGTAACACTTGAAAATATTACTAACAATTTTCCTCTGGGTTAACACATGCTTCTCACAACTACAGTTACATTTTTATCATGTTCTCTTTGTGCCGACGTCTGCTTATGTGTCTGTTTTCTTTTTTTGTAAATGCAACAACAACTAAGACTGTAAATTTTGGTGAATGATTTGAGTCACTCTGTATCTAAATGAGTAGCCTTATGAATCAAGCATATTTCGAATGGTATGAGTTTGATGTCAACATTATACGTATCATACTCATTGCAACCTATACTTATAAAACCAATGTTGCAGTGAGTATGAATGAATCAGAGTACATAGTTAAATTTCAATATTGTTGACTCACTTATATTCAAAATTTCATGAGTGCTTATGAGTAGCGAAAAAACAATTCTTTGCTGTTCTCTGATGTCAATCCAAAAAATTAAGATAAATACACTTATGACATATGTATGTACATATATGGCCTACCAGATTACCACACTTATCTATTTCCTATAGTCCTGGGAGCCCTTGAGATTCTGATGAAGCAACATAGAGTCCTAATGTCCACTGCCAACAGATTTTTTAAACTGTCCGACATAGGGCTGGGCATGTAACCAAGAGCTGGCATGAGTCCAAGACTTATGCTCTTCGCTTAAGAGCTCATTATTTAAAGCCGTGTAACGCCGTAGTCTAGTAGGTTGAATGTTGACTTAATAGAATGAGCCCTCGGTTCAAACCTCAGGTCAGACATCAAAACCAAAATATGAAAAAATATTTCTTCGCTGACTTCCTCTCAGCAGATTTCTGAAAGTAAATAAATATTGCCATGAAAAGTTTTTCAAAAAAATATGTCATTCAGAGTCGAAGGTCCCACCACTCATGTATAAAATTAACGCACAAAATATAAGTGGTGTGAGAAGCTCGGTCGAAATCCTGACTGAAGGATTGTTATGATTAATTATGTAAGTATGTACATATGTATGTAATGCCTCCAACAACCACACTAGGTGTGCGTCTTTTATGTTTGAGCAGACTTTCCGTGTATCCTCTATCCAATTTTACCAAGATTTGATTCACTATCTGGCATATATCCGAAGCCGCTCACGTAATGTTGAACGCTAGTTCACCACTCTACAGTTACCACTATGTGCCGATGCCTGCATGATATGATGTCGTACCGCTTCGCAATCTTGTTGACAGACTGATGACAGCACCAAGCCATCTATCGTGCCTGTTCAGCAAAAGGGTATTTTTCAGCCTGATATTACTGATATGAGATGCATAAGACGGGGTCTGGATAAATTTAACGCAAATCGGGTGCTCTAGATATCCGTAGTATTTTTGTGGTATCTTGGGTGTTAATTTTTCGCGGTGGGGTGTCACAAAGCCATATGACGTTAAGTCCCATTCCATTGAGACATAAGGGCATATGCCATTAAGTCTCATTATAATGGGACTTAACGCCATAAATTTTTTTCCGAAAATGAGACATAAAGCCATATTTTTAATAATGATTGCATGATAAAGCCATCATGGCCTTAGCTCACATTAGCAATATTAGAAAGCGGCTTTATCTCTCGTTTCGGTTCCTGAGACACTAAAGTTAAGTATTGAAATCTGGCTTCGCATAATAAAGTTTTTCTGCGTGGCGGCCTGCGGCCGCGCTTAGGGGTTATTTCCTCCAGTAGGACGCGGCAGGTGGCTTCGCTGAATAAAGTTTTCCTGCGTGCGTCACAAGAATAAAAAAATGTTTTCCAATGATAACTAAGGATTTTTCCTTTCACAAAATATTTGCAGCTGTAATTCCTGGAGCCTAGAAATTTTGGATTTTTTTAAATCATTAATTTCATAGATAAATGGGCATATTTAGTGAAATAAAGCATTTGTAACGCAAAACATCAAATGGGACATATAGCCATAATGGCTTTATGTCCCATTTCACTAAAATTGATATGAGACTTAAGGCCATATCAAAATTATGGCTTTATGTCCGTTTGGATTGAGACATAAAGCCATTATGGCTTTATGTCCTATGGCTTTGTGACACCCCACCTTTTTCGCATATTTTTTTGCAAATGAATGTGATCTGTGTGAGATCATTTGTTTGCTCGTCAAAATCACGTGTTAATTCAGAACAATTTCGCTATAATGTTACGTTCGCACGACCTGTGACAAGGAATCCACATAAAGGTAACCGTTGAATGACTCTCCTAATATCCTTCGGAGATGCCGGATATCCTTGGCTAGTATTCGTTGTGGCAAACACATTCTCTAGGAGCCTAATAATCGCTTTGATATCAACAAATATTTGTAAATTCTGTTCAATATACTTTGATACACAATTCCTACCGCGATTGTGTTTCTAGCACATATAATAATCCCATAACTGCAATCGCCGTAGTCTTATAGGTAGTGTGTTGGCTTATTGGGCATGAGGCCACGATTCAAAGCCCAGGTCGGGCATTTCCAACAAAACAAAATATTGTTACGTTTTTACCTTTTTAAAAACGTTTAAATATGAGTTCGTTGATTGCAAACCAAGTAAAAACAAATATGTGTTTTATTTCAATAAAACTCTCTTTATTTATCACACTAATTTTGCGCCACTGTTCACACTTAACCGATACAACAATAATTGCTGGTTCACTATTTTTCACACACAACTATTCACTATACTGCTCACAACGGATATCTTCGAACCACGACTTATTACTTCGCACGCAACTTGTCTTCACACCGCAACTTCACGCAAGGCTGACTGAATTATACTGACTCAATTACAACTGAACTGCTGTCCGCGTTGTCTTGCCCTTTTGTAGTCCAACACTAACAGTACATCGAAAGTTCTTGAAGAAGAACGTTCGAGGTTTCGCACTCTAAAAACTCTATGGGGACTGCATTACTTGTTGTTGCGCCTGCTTATTTGTCTATCTCCTTTTGCTCTCATGCTTGTTGTTGTTGGCTTATTTAGAAGATGTTCGATGTATTTGTTAATGTGTATTGTGTACACATTGCTTCTTGTTGTGTTCGCTTATGTTGCGTTTGGGTTATTCATCTCACTCATACTGATGTTATTTTTGGTTTATGTATGGTTCGGTGTACATATGTGTTAGTGTAGCTGGTAGCTTTTGTTTATTGTTTTTATGTGAAACGATATTAGGTCGTTTCGATCTGCGTAACAATATGAAAAAAATATTTCTTAGTCGTCTTAATCTTAGCAGTCTTCTGTTAAAAACTCTGGAGAGTAAATAAAATTGCCATGAAAAGTTTCTCAAAAAATCTGTCGTTCAGAGTCGACTTTAAACTTTAGGTCCTGCCACTCATGTATAAAATTAACACACACAACATAAATTAGAGTATATCTATGAAGTAGCGACAATTTAAAGTGCGATTATACCCCACATCCGACTTTGTCGTGTGGGCTCAGAGGGTTTTTGTTATGAAACCAGAATCGAAAGCGTATCGGACATCGGAATTAAGGATACAATATCTTTGATGACCGCCATAAATGCTGATTTTTCCTTGACACCCAACAGAATAGATCTTAAACTGTATGTATTTCCTTATATTCCCATGACAAATTTAAATTCTGAATCTCTAATGGCATGGAAAGTGTAATTCAAAATTAGTTTTCTTTTAATAGTTTTTCAAAAAAAAAAAAAAACATAATAATCAGTATGAATTGCACAGTTTGCTAAGCATGAAGTAAATATTTATTTCCATTTCTTACAACACCTTACTGACTGTCTTTGTAAAGGCAACGCCGCTATTCATCGCTTCAAACTCATTAACATTTGTGCCCTGCAATTACACTCTGGAAAAGTCATTCTGTTAAATCCTACGCTTTGTTTAATTTTCATTAAAAATGCATACAATACAGTATGTATTCATACATCCATGTATGTATGAATGAGTGAGTGCGTACATGTAAGATGAACGTGTGCAAACATGTATGATATTATGCGACTTAACTTCAAGTAACACTTCTCAGACTCAAGCAGGATTAAAGTCCTTTTTAACTTATGCCATGGTATGCAGGAACAATGAAATCTTTTGCTAATTTTCAGCCTGGCTGCGTTATTTATTTGAGTTCGTGTCTTGCATCACGAATTTTATGTTGCCCTTGTGGGATGGTCTCATGGCAAAGCCTCGATTGTGGGTGAAATGCTCTTGAGAAGCTTCAAGCTTATCATTTTATGCATTTGGAAATGGTGTAAATATTGTTACGTTTTTACCTTTTAAAAAAGCGTTAAAAATATGAGTTCGTAGATTGCAAATAAAATAAAAATAAATATGTGTTTAATTTTAAGTCAATTCTTTATTATCTGCATAACTTGTGTGCCACTGTTCGAACTTATTCTACGTATACAATGATAACTTTCTCAATATGTGCTTGTTCGTGATATTTCTCTGCTTACAACCTTTTTATAAGCAACAACACTTATTAGTTATTCTTCTTTGCTCACAACCTTTTTTGTAAGCACCACACTAACAACTGTTTTCTTCACGCAACTTGTCTGCACACAAGTCTGACTGAATTATAACTCGATCTCGTATCTTCACACACCACTGGTTGAATTCTCACTCAATTCAACGCGACGGCGTTACACGACTAACTTAACTCGAACTCCGAGAATCACGTGTCTTCATACACGGCTGACTGAATTCTAGCTGAATCATCGTTGCTCGCTTTATCTTGCCTTTTATATCATTGGATCAACAGTGTGATGGATGCCCTTGAAGGATGATGACGACCTTCGGGAACAATCCAAAAATGTAAACAACTTGTTTCCATTTTTGTTGTTCGTGTATCTTGTTTACTTTCGTCCAGGCAGAGTTGTTGTTGTTTTGTTTGTTTGTCTTTCCGCTATATTTTTTTATACACGGACGTTGTTGCTATATTTTTGTTTATTCATCGATCTTGTAAACAAGCCTGTTATTTTTGTTGGTATATGTTTACTCATTCGTCGATCACGTGAACAACTGCATTGTTTTGTTTTTGGAGCTTTTGTTTATCATTTTATGTGTGATCAAGTCCATTGTGTTGTTTTTGGAGCTTTTGCTTATTATTTTAACAACACCATTTCCATTTTCGTAACAATATGGTTGCTATTGATTATTCCATCACTACAATAATGACATTTTCCAAAAATAATCTCTACAACATACAACAACTACAACATACAACAACTAAAATAACCAGAACATCATGTCATCATCAGACATCCGTTGCATTAATCTCTTTAACACCCAAAAAAAAAAATTTTTTGAAAATTTTCTTTAAAAAAAAAAACAAAAACAACCTGCTCCCATTGCCTTGTACGTGGCTCAGGGAAACAATGAAACCCACAAGTGAAGCTATTTTACATGGCAACAGAAGGTGTTCCTCATATACGTAGCAACAGCAGCCATGTTGTTCTACCAAAAATCTACTTCCGTCGTACAGGAACAAGTAAATCTTAACAACAAACCCATGTATAGTGTTGGTTTTACTCTGGTTTTTACTCCAAGTCAAGTTGAATAGAAATGAAAATATTTTTCCATAAGAAGTTCTAAGGATTTGTTGAAATCTAAAGGATACAGATGAGAATGTTTCTTTTTTTTTTCTTCTCCTTCTTGTAGTATAAGGGAGTCTTTAGTTTCGTAAAGAAAGAAAACTTGACGAAATGTTTCACACTTGCCTGCATTTCAATGAAGCTGATGGAAGCTGTTCGTGTTTTGTTTTTCTGTTTACACAAGTTGAGGTGTAGCTGTCATTGCTCCAGCACGTGTTACACTCAAAAGAAAATGTTAGTAAAACAATGTAGACAAAACTCTTGCCAAATTGGACCATTTCAAAACCATTTTTATATGGGATAGGATATCCAGACATTAAAAGCTTAAATTTTCCAATAAAAAACCAAGCTATGCGGTAATTTGATACACTTTCGTCAGAATATTCGATAAAATTAAACTAAACTAGGGTAAGCAGCGGGCTTAGTAGTAATTTATGAACATCCTCAGACAGGCTATCCGGAATTCGAAATTAAATTCTGTGACAACTCCGAATTAAAGTTGAACAACAGACATACACTGTGCTAGGTGCCTTAAAAAAGAGAAACGTGTTCACATTCCGCCAGTTAGAACACAATATTTAATTTATAGAACCCGAATACATTTCTCATATAGTATTTAAGAATCTGAAATTATTGCTAGCCTCAGCTCAGACTATGAAATTACTACGCTTTCTAAAAGAAAGGCCCTACCGACAGAACTCTACGCAAACTGTTAGATAAATTTGAGTCCACTAGTTCTGTAAACGATCGACCAACACCCGTATTTCGACGAAACGCAAGATCTACCGATCTACTGAAGTCGCCGTAGTCTAGTTGGTAGTGTGTTGGCTTATTAGACGTTAAGCCCGGGTTTGTATTCCAGGTCAGGCATCAAAATGAAATATGAAAGAAAAAAAATTTCTTCGGCGATTTCCTCTCAGCAGATTTCTGGCAAAAACTCTGAGAGTAAAAAAACCTGCCATGAAAAAGTTTCTCAAAAATCTGTCGTTCGGAGTCGTCGTTAAACTATAGGTCCTGCCACTCATGTATAAAATTAACGCACACAACATGAGTGATGTGAGAAGCTAGGCCCTAATCCTGACTGAAGGGTTGTAATGGCCAATTATGTATGTATGTATGCAAGATCTACCGATATCATTGTCGCTATCCGATCCCTTCCTTCCTTATTTGACCATTGAAAACTCGATTATCGGATTTCAGCCTGCTTCAGCACATCTCTCCAAGCGTCTCTGATTCTTGCGCAATTTCGCCAGTTGCTCACGTCTATTGATTCCATGGCCTCCTCTACTTGGTAATTCCAACGCAAACAAGGTCATCATCTCCGTCGAATTCAGCAAATTTAATTCCATTTCCATAGTTTTCAAAGGACGGGACGAGCTTTTCGCAAATTTTTCTGGTGTAATTAAGTTGTGTGTCAAAGCATTTATTTAAAAAAAAATGGCTCAAAGCAAATTGAACGATTTGGCTGGTAAATTCGGCAAAGGTGGACCACCCGGTTTGACTACTGGTTTAAAAGTTTTAGCTGGTTTAGGTGCCTTGGCCTATGGTGTCAATCAATCATTATATACCATCGATGGTGGTCATCGTGCTATTATCTTTAGCAGACTTGGTGGCATACAAAATGATATTTATTCTGAAGGCTTACATTTTCGCATTCCATGGTTCCAATACCCCATCATCTATGATATTCGTTCTCGTCCCCGTAAAATTTCATCACCCACCGGTTCTAAGGATTTGCAATGATTAATATTTCATTGCGTGTCCTGTCGCGTCCAGACTCAATGCGTTTGCCCTTGGTTCACCGTAATTTGGGCTTGGATTATGATGAGAAAGTATTGCCCTCTATTTGTAATGAGGTGCTCAAGAGTGTAGTGGCAAAGTTCAATGCTTCACAACTGATTACCCAACGTGCTCAAGTTTCCCTTTTGATTCGCCGTGAATTGGTTGAACGTGCTCGTGATTTTAACATTATTTTGGATGATGTTTCCTTGACCGAATTGAGTTTTGGTAAAGAATATACTGCTGCTGTTGAAGCCAAACAAGTCGCCCAACAGGAAGCTCAACGTGCTGTCTTCTTTGTGGAACGCGCAAAACAAGAGAAACAACAGAAGATTGTCCAAGCTGAGGGTCAAGCTGAGGCAGCTAAAATGTTAGGTCTTGCAGTGAAACAAAATCCAGCTTATTTGAAATTGCGTAAATTGCGCGCTGCTCAAAGCATAGCTAGAACCATTGCCACCTCACAGAACAAGGTCTACCTCTCGGCCGATAGCTTGATGTTGAACATCCAAGACTCTGGCTTCGATGATATGACTGAAAAAGTCTACAAAAGTAAATAAACTTTTTTAACATCTCTAAGAAAACAAAAAAACAAAAATCATCGCATCAAATACACGTCTCGCCGAAGCATCCTCCTCCATTCAAACAACATGGTCAAGTCAGCGCAGCAGCTGGATGGTAATACGCTGCACAACGTCCACATCGATGAGGAGCTCATACAGCTTATTGTTGGATCGATTGCCGAAATCATCGCCCTGGATCTTACGTAGAACTTTTCTCTCGAATACTCTCACTTAATAGTGTTCATGCTTATAGTGTCATACTGCAGAAGAATTCAAGACAGCCAATTACACGTCATTTAAAATAACTCGCCCTTTCGTTGAACACAAATTTTGTTCAAATTTTGTTTCCTATTGGAGGCTGTATCCGTAAAAACTGCAACGGACCCGACTTATGTTCGGTTAATCAGCTCTGGAGCAGTTGGAATAATTTTTATTGAAAAATCATCCGCAGCGATGAGGCCCATTTCGGGATGAATTAGCATGAAACCACAGGTTTCATTCTCAATGTCATGGAATCCATATGTAGGAATCAAGACAATCCCTGACAATTCTGAGTAAATGTATGTTTAGTATACAGTGCTCTATTAAAAGACTTTACTTATTGTAATTTTCCAACAAAAGTTTTACAGACCTAGCTTCTTACGTCACTTATGTTGTGTGTGTTAATTGTATACATATGGCGAAATCTACAGTTTAAAGTCGACTCCGAACGATAGATTTTTGAGAAACTCTTCATGGCAATTTTATTTACTCTCACCGTTTTTGGCTAGAAATATGCTGAGAGGAATTCGCCGGAGAAATATTTTTCAAATTTCGTTTTGTCCGAGATGTCTGACCTAGGATAGTCACAAACCATTTGGTATGAGAATAGTCTTTGCATCTCTTTATCTTTCCTATCGTTGAGCATTAGAAGATATCAGTGAGTTTCTCCATGGGTTCCTGTTCATACTCCAAGATCCATTCCTTACACATCTGTGTGCCTCTTAAATACAAAATCTGTAACGAATCCTAAAATATTGTTACGAAAATGAAAAAATCTACAAATCTAAATCGTTTACATCGTTTAACATTAAAATTATAAACAAAAGCTACAAAAACAAGTAAACAAAAATATACCAACAAACACCAGCATAAAAAATGATAAACAAGTAATGCAACAACAAACACTACATGAATAAATGTAAACAAAATACACAAACAACAATAATGAAACAATGATATTTACATTTATGGACATTTATGAACATTCATCAGACTGTTTACGTTGCCATAGCAAGGCAAAGCAGGCAACAGAGTTAGTAAAAGTTCAGTCAGTCTTGTGTGAAGACGCGGTGTGTTTGAAGAGAGTAATCGTTGTTTGAAGATCTCTGTTACAAAGATCTGTCGAACAATTGACTCGTAATTGTAATTGTTTATGTAAAGGGTGCAAACAGAGGAATAACAAACAAAGCAATTGTTGACGTTTCCATAAAGTTGTGAACAGTGGCACACAGAATTGTGTGAACAATAAAGAATTTAATTAAAACTAAACACAAATTTATTTTTATTTTATTTTCAATCTACGAGCTTATATTTTTAAACATTCTTAAAAGGTCAAAACGTAATAATATTTTGTTCTGGCAAATCTAAGCTAACATTTACAAAATTTTTAACAACCTTCAGTGCCATCTGTTGCTGTGGGATTCTTTACAATTGAGAAACCAAGGCAACAATACTGCCTTTGAGTAAGGCTTTCATACGATTAGCATAGGATTGGGCAGATTACTGAGGATTAACCTTTCCCTATCCTTAAACGAAGAGTTTATATCGCTTTAATTAAAAGACAATTCAGTTAGGAAAGCTTCCTTATCTTGGCTTTAGTGTGCTAGAAACAGCATTTTCCTAAAGATTGACTAAAAAAACTTCGAGTGTATTATGGCATGTCATGAAAATTTTGACTTTCTTTTGTTAAGCTGTTCATACACCACGCTTACCAATGCATAAGGAGAACAGGGGAGCTGCATTTCTCTGACACGTTAAATGTTTTAAACATTTCGTTACACAAGATGAACATATTCTTACAATATTACAGTTTTTGTTGGTGTTGCTATTGTTGTTGTTGTTATTATACTGTTTACCTGATTAAGTTTTATCCAAGACAGAATGAACATCCTGCATTAAGAAATGAGAAACGAAATCTTTAAGGGATTTCACAACGTTTTCCAACATTTTAGCTCATTGTCAGTATCAGGATGTTCGATGTCTTGAGCAACATTTTCTGTTTTTTTTGTTTTTGTTTTTTTATCAGAAACTTTTCTTTCTTTTTTTCTGTTTTTGTTGTCTAGTGTAGGTGTCTCATGTTATGGGAGTTACTTAAAGAACATCTTCGTGTTTTGTGTATAATTTTTGTCGACATGCTTTGTTTTCCCAACATATTTTGCCATTCTGAAGTATTTTGTTTGTTCCAACGTATGTCTCTCTGTCTACCTCCGTGTTTTTCCAGCAGTTGCCTGGGTTGGTTAGCTACTCGGTGTATTATTCTCAAAACTGTCATAAATTTTTATGACACTTGTCTTGTTTAAATGCGAGTGCATTAGTTTTATTTAACATGTTCCGAAATATTCTTCTTATTTCACTCTTTTTCAACTCATTAAATTATGCATATCTCGTGTAAATTAAATACTTAGAAAGGATATGAGATTTAAATCCTTGACGTATTTAAAGAAAAAAAAATCAAAAAGAAAATTTTAAGAAAATCTGTCTTAACTTGTATAAAATTTTAAACATCAGACTTCAGTAGCAGTTAATATTCTGCCACTGGTTCCCTGAAAAGACTAGAAGTCTAAAACTTACTTACTACTTAATTGGCCATTAAGGCAGGATGACGACCTTGCTTCGCACATCACTTATGTTGTAGGCGTTAGTTTCATACATGAATGGCGGGACCTATAGTTTAACTTCAACTGCGAAGGACCGATTGGAGAAACTTTTCGTAGAAAATCTATTAACTCTCAGAGTTTTCCCAGAAGAAATATTTTTGTTCATACATACATATGTACATACATAATTGTTCATTACAACCCCTCAGTCAGGATTACGACCTAGCTTCCCACACCACTTATGTTGTGTGTGTTAATTTCATACATGAGTGGCGGGACCTACAGTTTAAAGTTCGATTCCAAACGACAAATTTTTGAGAAACTTTTTCATGGTAATTTTATTTACTCTCAGAATTATTGCCAAAAATCTGTTGGGAGGAAGTTGAAAAAGAAATGATTTTGATATTTCGATTTGATCCGTGGTCTCACGTCTAATAAGTCATCACACAACCTACACTTAAAATGGCCAATTAACATTGACAACCCGATTAACAGATTTCGGCCTGCATTAACACATCCTTCCAGACGTTTCTGCTTCTTGCACGCCTTCTCTAGTTGGTTACAACAATCGATGGCAGGGCTTCTTCGATTTGGTTCTTCCAACAATGCAATGCAAAGCAGGCGAATCAGTTAGTGAAGCTCAGTCAGTCTTGTGTGAAGACGCGGTATGTTTGAAGAGAGTAATCGTGGTTTGAAGATCTCCGCAATTGTTATTGTTTATGCAAAGGGTATAAACAGAGGAAAAACAAAGAAAAACAATTGTTGTAGTTTACATCAAGTTGTGAACAGTGGCACATAGAATTGTGCGAATAATAAAGAATTTTAATTAAAACTAAACAAAAATTTATTTTTATTTTATTTGCAATCTACGAGCTTATATTTTAAACGTTTTCAAAAGGTAAAAACGTAACAATATGTTCTGTTTGGGATAATATTTTCCCGAGAGTATGTACATAAAAGCTATCGGTGATTAGGAATCAGCATTCACTTTGTATATTGGGTATAGTAGAGTAGAATAATGGGAACATCTTTACAAAAGTGTTTAGAAACACTCA
Organism: Sarcophaga caerulescens; assembly: GCA_927399465.1. Lineage (NCBI taxonomy): Eukaryota > Metazoa > Arthropoda > Insecta > Diptera > Sarcophagidae > Sarcophaga > Sarcophaga caerulescens. The sequence goes on from OV656866.1 coordinate 81,726,391, forward strand.
ATACCTCAAATACACACTATCGATACCTAACATTTGGATGAATTGGTGAGAACGTGTAACACTGCGGTTGGCATGGTCAGGAGCTAGATTACAGGAATAGGTCTCAAACTTTCTGATCACAAAACAGATGTACTACTTGTAAGCAGTAGAAAGAGGATGGAGTTTATTACAATAACAGTAGGTGACCAGCGCATAACATCAAGGCAGGCGATTAAATATCTGCGAGTAATGATTGATAACAGGCTCACGTTTAAAGAACACCTGACGTACATCGGGGGAAAATGTGCGACGACAGCATGTGCACTTGCCCGAATAATGCCTAACCTAGGAGGCCCAAAACAGGAGAGGAGACAGTTACTGATGAAGGTAGTGACATCGATCGCTATATATGCAGCCCTTATATGGGCCGGGGCTATGGATAAAAGGACCTATAGAGCAGAAATAGAAGCGGCCTACAGGAGATCAGCTCTCAGGGTGATTTCTGCCTTCCGCACGGTGTCTACTGATGCAGCGTTGGTGATAGCGGGGATGTTGCCTCTGAAGCTAGTAGTGGACATAGAGAGGAGGAAACATGACACACGGAGGGGAATAGATTCTTCAAACCCTGTTCAATTAGCGGATGATACTATGGATAGATGGCAGCAGGACTGGTCCAATTCCACCAAGGAAAGATGGACCCACAGACTCATACCGAACATAGGCGTATGGACCAAAAGGAGACACGGTCAGGTAAACTTTCACCTGACACAATTGCTAACAGGCCATGGATGTTATAGGGCATATCTCTATAAGTATGGTCATGACGTGGATGAGGCATGCCCAGAATGCCGTAATGAAAGGGAGACGGCGGAGCATGTTTTCTTTACTTGCCCGCGATATGTTGTTCAACGAAATTGCCTGGAGAGTACAATAGGATACCAGGTAACGCCCGATAATATAGTTAGCCTGATGTTAACCTCATGTGACAATTGGAACGCAGTATGTGTTTTCGCAAGGAAGGTATTGTTACGGCAAAGATTGGCTGAGAGAGCAAGGTCAGTGGAATTTGAAGGCAGCACTCGCTGAATCTCCACCCCCCCCCGAAGTAATACTTGATTGTGGTCCCGGGGGAGGGGGGGCGAATGGTTGGAAGTGTGACGAACGAGGTTGGGTTTAGTACGTAGGCGCTTAGCAAGCCGAGAGTAAGTCTTGCGGCGAATCGTGCACATTGGTAGGCTGGGCTACCAATGTCTTTCGAAGATTCCCAACCTTTAGCTCGTAAAGCTATAAAAAAAAACACTGTCGATACCTGTTTCCTTTCACTTACTTTCATTCCTTTAAGTGGCATATGGCTCTCAGAAAGTGTCAGTTTCATTTCAGTTTAAGAGATCAATCCACTAGAACAGATTCTAAAATGACAGGGTTGCCATTAGTCTTTGACTAGAAACAATATCATATTGAAAAACTTATTGGGTTGTTCACTCTTCGAGTTCTTTTATTACATAAGAGGTAGTACTGCCAGAGTTTACTACGAATTCTATGAAATAGAATGTCAGAGAAAATTCCAAAATGTGATATTTGCCACCAGCAACAACTAAACAATTCCAACATCATTATTAAGATCCATATCAGCATTATTTGTTAATGTTATCGATTTCATTGCATCAATATCAACGGAAGGAACACTTACCTGCTTGGTATTGGTTCATATGTATTCATTCTGCCATTCATTCATCCAACATATCCATCCAAGCAATTCAAAATATGTGAAGAAAGAAAGAAACTTTGGAGTAAAACTTAACAACAATGACAACAACAAAAAACGCAAAACTTAACAAATTTATCGTTTATTATCGTGCCAGCCAAAATGGGGCGGTATTAAGGATAATGGCTTAAACAAACATGCTCGTATATATTCAGGGGTCGTAACTAAAGAAAACGAGCTGAGCTGAACTGAACTGAACTGAACTGTTCTTCCTTTTTGCTTTGCTTGAATAAGTTGTTTTGTTTGGTAACAATTACATAAGCAAGCATCCAACAACAACAACAAGAACAACAACAAAGTATCATCATTTAAGGTAACATTGGAAAATGAGCACAACTCAGACGAGTCGAGTCGAGTTGAGTCGTCGTTAATGGAAAAACTGCAGCAAAACAACATCATATATTTGTGACAGTTACAATGGAGAAGCATCTCATTATAGGTTGCTCGTGTAAAAAGAAGAAAAAAAAAATCCTGTTTTCTTAACGAAGAAATATTTTGTTGTCACGATGGAACATGTGAAACCATTAGATTTTATTTCTTCCTCCCGTACAACACACAAGGTTTTCTCCTTTATGCGTTCATTTTATGATGTTCAATTTATGTGTGCACAGTAGCAAAATCGAAAAGAAGAAACGTCTTTCGAAGGGTAATGTGATATGAGTTAAGTTTTTCAAGGAAATATTAAAGTGGATAAAACGTATTTATTTTAATCTTAGTTGACGGCTTAACGTAATAAGTCTAAAAGAGAAGAAAACTTAAAATCAATAAGTTATTCAGGATGGTATTGAAATCCATGTTATGAAAGCCTAGTTAATTAACAGCAACTGGTTCAATATTTAACGCACCACCTTTATGTACGGGCACGACACATCATCCGTGTTTTCTGACAGAAAGCTATATCCACACAGACGCTCTAGCAAAAGATAGACCATCAGTACTTATTACTGAATGTGACATTACAACCCCTTAGTCAGGATTATCATCTAACTTCTCACAGCACCCATGTTGTTTGTATTAATCTTATACATGAACGACGACTCCAAACGACAGATTTGAGAAGATTTACGCGGCAATTTTACTTTATTTTTTATTTTTTTTTTTATTAGGAATTGAAATCATGCTATTTACTCTACAAAATAAATTTGTAAGAAATAGTAAATATAGTTAACATTTTTAATTGCAATCATCAGTATTACTAAATATATCCGTCTGTTGATATCGCTCTTTAGTCTTCTTCATTAGTTCAATTTTCCTCTTTTCTGTTGCACTTAGAGATATTCCAGCGATGGCGTCATCACAGCCTAAACCCTTATATCCAGTATTTGATTCAACGTTGATCGGTTCTAAAAGACCACCACTATCCTGAGTTTTGCCTAAGGATTCGCCTTTGTTCCATCCCAATTTAGAAAGCATTTTGAAACCTTTGTTATCACTCGAAATTGCTGTATCAACAGATGACGTTTGCGTTTTTTCCTTATCTGAACTACTACCGAACGTTTCGAACGTTTGCTGGCTGCGCGATCTTGATAGCTCTTACTGTTCTTACTGCTATTAGTATTCCCACTTCCATTCCCCACTCCTGCATTTAGTTTGGAATCAAAAAATTTTTCATTCTCCAGTCCATATTTCTTTTGTAATTTCTTTAGTTGTTCTTTATGAGACAGAACCACTGCTGATCCAGATGAAATATCGCGTTGCTGAGGTTCTATCAAAAGGCCTGGTTCACACAGCCCACAAGTGCTATTACCTTCATGTATATGACACAGTAGCTTAGTTTGAGCAATTTGTATTACACTGCCATGAACTAAATCGTAGGATTCACTTTCTGTTTTAGAAGCAGACATACGAGTACCATTTAGCACGGTACCATTACGAGAACCCAAATCTACACATTTGTATATTGACTTTTTGGTATCGTACTCGTAAAATTTTTGAAGAAGACAGCTGAGAGAAAGGCACAGAAAGAAATAATTTTTCGTCATATTTCGTTTTGTTTGAGATGCCTGAGATGGTATCTGAACCACGGACTCTCGTCTTTTAAGCCAACACACTATCTACGGCTACGGCAACTTCTAACAGCACTTACCGATTGCGATATATAGTAGCGATAGGCTTTGTATCGGTCATACCCTTAGAAGTTAATCAAGAAATACTACGAATTGCTACAGAATGAAATCCGTAAGCAAACAAAGAAAGGAGACATCCAGAATTGTTTAGAAAATTTATTGGGGCTTCTAGGAACCGCGGGAACTTATTAGACATATCGTTACTGGAATAAAAATAAAATAAACTAAAATAAGAAAAAAAAATATAAACAGACAACAACAAAACACACACATCGAACGGTACACATAATTATACAAATAAATAGGTAGGAATCAACGTAAATAGGAACAAAGCACACAAAGATCGACAAGTTGCGAAACGAGTAATAAGTCCAGTATAAATACCATATAAGGCAACAAGATTCTAAAATTACAGGTCGTATAGAAAAGTATATTTTTTTTTGCAGGAAAAAGACGGACGCATAGTTTTAAGACGTATTTGTTTTTTATACGATTCGTTATATTATTTCGTGAACTGCAAAAAATAGATAAACTTAGCTTTAGTTTCTTAGTCGCTTCGCTAGTCTTTTAATTTGATTTGAGGATCATGACCTCAAACTTCAAGTCAACTATTCATATTCCGTACATCATATGAGTTTTCGCTGTTGAATCTTATTGGGTAATTAATTCTCCCGGCACTACTACCTTACCTTAGTGCGCATTGCACACGGCTTAATGGTGAAGCCAGTGAATTCAACAAACTGATCTATTATATGATAAGTAGATCTAAGTCTAAGACAGCCTTGTGACTGTGCCTTACAATCAATTCCAGTATAATGTTGAATGGCTTGTTGAGTTTCGATACAGAACTTTAATTCACTTATTAGTTCTTCCGAAAATGCCTTACATTACAGTGCGTCTTAGATGTCTAGATGCTAAAGCGTGTCAAAAAGCTTGGGTAAAGCCGCTCCGTTGTGATGCGTAAACTTATATAATCGATACATCAGTGGTTTTGTCTGCAACAGCCTTGTTTAATTCTAAGATTTATATGATTGAACGAGATAGTTTTAGGTGCACTCAATGAGATCTACCACAGTCGGGTGTTTGATCACCTCAATTATTGGTTTTATTATTACTGCATTGGGAGTTCAATTAGAATCAAGCAGTGACATAAGGAATTGAATGGCAAACAGCTCCCAACTTAAGTCTCCCCTGGACAGAACCAGTAGACTCTTTGGGTATTTCGCAACGAGACTGAGTAATAAAAATGAAAAGAGAGATGGGTCAACGCAATAGGGATAGGTCAAGAACGGATTTTGGAGCAGGAGCGTAAGTTTTTTGTCCTGGATCAGAAACCATGGGAAAAATCTTTCAAGCGGAAGCTTAAGCCATAGAAAGATATTCTCAATTCAACTTGTACAGGCGGTACAAATGCCAAGACATTTGAGCACTCGGCTCTTATAAAGTTAAATCAAGCATACTATGGAATTATCTGGATGCTCTCTGCTGGATCCCAGGTCTTGTGGGAATTCTCAATAATGAGTAAGCAGTTGAGCTTGCAACAAGGTGAGGTTCCACGTCGCTGATGGGGCCAGAACTTTTATGTAGTCTGGAGGCGTATATTTGAAAAGGTAAGCTTAACAAAACGGAAGATAAAGAGAGACAAATACTATTCTCAAACAAAGCGGGTTTTTTTTTTTTTTTTTTTTTTTTGGTGAAACCAGCACTCAGGGATGGCCCCTACTCATGCAGTGCATTTTGCAGGTTTTAGGAAAATGGGTTATAGAAAGGTGGAAGAGAGGGAGTAGTGTTTTGTGGACATCTCAAGATGCGAACGGCAAGGAAACGAGTTGCTGCTAGGTGACGCCGTGGTCTAGTAGGTAGTGTGTTGGCTTATTAGACTGAAGGCCTGAGTTCGAATCCCAGGTCAGACATCAAAACGAAAATATTTCTTCGGCGACTTCCTCTCAGAAGATTTCTGGCAAAAACTCTGAGAGTAAATAAAATTCCCATGAAAAGCTTCTCAATAAAATTTGTCGTTCGGAGTCGACTTTAAACTGTAGGTCCCGCCACTCATGTATAAAATTAACACACACAACATGAGTAGTGTGAGAAGCTAGGACTGAAGGGTGCGGGCTTCTTGGGGACGATTGGGTTGGAGGCAATCAAAACTTCTGTTGAAAAATTACTATAACATGAGCTAAATAACCAGTCGCCGCAGTCTAGTAGGCAGTGTGTTGGCTTATTAGATGTGACGCTACGGTTCACACCCTAGGTCAGACATTACCAACAAAAAATGAAATATGAAAAAATACTTCTTCGGCGACTTTCTCTCAGCAGATTTCTGGCAAAAACTCCGAGAGTTAATAAATTGCCATGAAAAGGTTTCTCATAAATCTGTCGTTCGAAGTCGACTTTAAACTGTAGGTCCCGCCATACATGTATAAAATTAACACACACAACATAAGTGGTGTGAGGAGCTAGGTTGTAATCCTAAGTGAAGGATTTTAATGATCCATTATGTACGTATGTATGTAATAACCATCCTTATGACACTGCACTGTAGACTTAAGCTACACTTAATTAGAACAGGAGTTGTCTCGACCCCAACAATTTAGGTTCTGTAACGATGAGAATGAATCATCGTCACACATACTTGGAACCTGTAAAACATTACTGATTGTCAGAAGCAAATACCAGAATGCGTAATACGCAGGGAACTGGAATTGTTGACACGGCGACATTATTACTTAGACACCTTCAGTCTGGATTATGACCTACTTTCTCACACCACTTGTGTGTTAATTTTATACATGAATGGCGGGACCTACAGTTTAAAATCGTCTCCGAACTACAGACTTTTTTGAGAAACTTTTCGTGGCAATTTTATTTACTCTTATGGTGTTTTCTTTTCTACCAAAAAATGTGCATTGTGCATGTGCAAAATGCAATTTTGTGTTTGTTTCTTTAAGATGTTTCGCCCTCAAAAAGGGTGATATGTTTTATTCTAAATAATTCGCACTTGCCAATGGTGGAGGGCATTGCATTTTTTGCCCTGTATAAATCGAGAGCGCTGCTAATGCCCTGTAAAGCAGATGACTTTTGTTCATTTATAGGGCTACCAGATGAAATTTAAAAAAAGGCGCATGGTATCTTTATTCAATTTTGAAGTTAATTTTTTCTTTGTTTTGTGGAGTAACCATAAGGAAACTTTATATTATTAAAGATACATGGTCAGTAATTTAAAAAAATTGCATTCAGTGTTAGAACAGTGTTTTTTTTTTGGTTATAAAAAACAGCGCTCAAAAAATGAAGCCGAAAATTTAGCTATCTGGCAACACCTTTTTCATATTTACATATTTTATTGAAAACAAATCAAAAAATACAATATATTTTTAAATCTAAAACCTTAACGTTAATAAATATAAAACATTTAATACGTACAAAACACTTTTTTTAAATTAATTTTAAATATTATTATTTACAATGAACTGCTTTTGAACAAATTGCCATTTCCTTATTCATTTTCTTAATAAAGCCTACTTACACGGTCCCACAAGTAATATGATCTGTCAAAATTTTGTGTAGAAGAGTACGGATGTGATCGTCTAAACGTACTATGTAATGAAACCATCACACATTGAGAGCAAATACGGATGAAAAGTTTGACAGTAGTATGGCTCTCTTCATTTTTTGAAATGATTAAAAAAACAAGCAAGTCCCATTAGATCAGGGATGTATTTTTATGTAAACACATAGAAAAAAAGTATAACAGCTGTTTTCATTTTACTTTGTTATTGTCTTATACCGATCATGTAAACGCAAAAAATATAAATCATACGACTTTTATTCTCTTTTTTGTCATACGGATGGAATTTCATTTTACTTTTTCATTAGACTTTACGTACGTAAAGTATTACCGTGTGAAGTGGGCTTAAGTGGTAAACACAGGGCATACCCTTTTTTAATATTTGTGTTATGTTCTTCTCAAATAAAAAATTACATTATAACAGGGTTGGTCAGCAATTTTTTTAATGCACCTTGTAAGAGGGTGACATTTTCTTTGTAGAAAAGAAAACACCATTAGAGTTTTTGCCAGAAATCTGCTGAGAGGAAGTCGTCGAAGAAATATTTTGTTATATTTCGTTTCGTTCAACATGTTTGACCTGGGGTATGAAACGTGGCCTCACGTCTAATAAGCCAACAAGCTAAGTTCTAGGCCAAGGTGACTTCAATGAAGATGTTGCAGGTTTCCGAAAATTACATCATGTCTGACTTATTTTGCTTTACGATGAAAACTTTTGCTGTGAACCGTGCTATTGCGGTCGACAGTATCGAAAGCCTTCTCTTTTTCTTCCACCAGAAATTAACTCATTTTTCTGTTCTTTGGGTCCTAGATCTGAAATTTGACTTCAGACCTCAGTAGGCAATTGATTAACTTAGTAATGCTAGTCATAAGGGTTGACTCCTGAATTTCAGATAGGCTTTAGGAAATCTTCACATTAATTTTAATGAAATTTATTTCTACTTTAACAAATGCAATCAAAATAATTTCCAATTTTTCATTGTTTTTCTGTTTTATTTAAGTAAAGTTAGCATTACTCTACCATTTGAATAAAGTTTTACATTTTTATTGTTGTTTTCCATGTCAACCGTTTGATTCAATTTGCAATTTTAAAATTGGTCACATGTCCACGTCCACCTTATTTTTTGAACTGGCAACAGCCAAAGGATAAAAGGATTCCTTTCTTTTTTCCCCGGCTTTTGTTAAATGAAAGCGAATCAAAGCATATCTACTGGCACATACATTTTCAAATGACACGTCCTGATTTCTAGTTCTACTCTTTTCCATGCTTTTTTTTTTTTTGAGCTTCTTCTTTATTGTGGCACGAACGTGACTAGAAAAATTTCTCCGAGAATTTTAATAACTTTTGATTTAATCTAATTATAGAGGCTAGGCTAGGCAAAAATGCCAAAAAAAACAAAATGTACGTACATAGTATATTCGATAGGATAGGACGAAACGAAACACACAAATTTTCCAGATTTAATTTTGATTTTAATAGAAAAACCAAAATAAAAAAAAAAATATAACAACTTTGTTAGCAAGTAAAGTGAAGTGAAATTTAACTCACGTGTTGTGTCCTTAATTTTTTACAGGCATTCTCTGCAAATGCACTGCCTAACACATCATCCTGAGCAGGACGCAACATCTGCAAAGGAACGTCGACTCTTCAAATGTACGGAAGAGAATTGTGAATATTATTCGGTAAGCAAATATCTGCTGACGATTCATTTAAATTCACATTCAATGGAGATGTTTAAGTGCGAGGAAAAGGATTGTAATTATGTGGGCAAAAGCAAATTGCACTTGAGAAGGTAAGTTTTTTCATTTTTTTATTTTAAATTAATTTAAATGGCGTGAAACACTTTAGTTTTTCTCGTGAAATATTTATTCACTCTCGACATTTGTTCTTTCCCTTCGTTTGAATTATTTTTCGTTTTTTTGTCGATCTTCAAAATACATGTAATAGATTAGGTACGACGGGCAGAAGCCCTCAGTGTCAACATGATATGTGTTAACGTTAATGCTATCCGTTACGCTATTATAAGATGTTTTAATAGACAACAGCGTCGTCCAAATCATTTGAATAATATTTTTATGTTTTTCAATTTTAAAAACATTTAAAATATGAGCTCGAAGATTGCAAATAAAATAAAAATTAATTTTTGTTTTATTTTAATTAAAATTCTTTTTTATTCGCACAATTCTGTGTGCCACTGTTCACAATTTTATGTAAACAACAACAATTGCTTTGTTTGTTATTCCTCTGTTTACACTCTTTCTATAAACAATAACAACTATTAGACAATTGTTCAACAGATCTTTGTAATGGAGATCTTCAAACCACGATTACTCTCTTCAAACGCAACGCGTCTTCACCCAAGACTTACTGAACTCCACTCACTCGCCTGCTTTACCTTGCCTTTTATATGTGAGGGTAAACAGTCTGATGTAGGTTCTTGAAGTTGAATGTTCCTGGTTTCGCCTTCTCGAAATCTCTATAAATGTAAACATCGTTGTTTCATTATTATTGTTTGTGTATTTTGTTTACATTTATTCTTGTAGTGTTTGTTGTTGTATTTTTATTTACTTGTTTACCATTTTTTATGCTAGTGTTTGTTGTTATATTTTTGTTTACTTGTTTAGTATTTTAATGTTAAGTGATGTAAAAGCAAAACACCAGTATCTAAATTTTTCATTTTCGTAACACTATTATAAGGACTTTTAATGGACAACAGTGTCGTCCAAATCATTGGAATACAGTGCACGCGCGCTAATGTGAACTAATTAAAACGGGCGTTGTTCACTTTTGCGACTTGTTCACATTTCCGAATATCAAAAATTTTTTAAGAGGATTTTACCATATTTTAAACAAAAATCATTATTTATGATTTTTTTATAATTTAAATTTATAATTTAATCTTACAAACTCTCTTCACAGTATCTAACGTTTCAAATTAAAAAAAATTCTGTTCAAATTATAGGGCTTTTTACATTTTTTCATCTTTTAGAGTAGCCAATGAACGAAAAAACTGTTCACATTAAGCGGTGTTCACATTAGCGCGCGTGCACTGTAATATGTAGCCTTAATCCATAATGTTTGTACATGAGCTCAGCCCTCCAACAAAAATCATAGTGAATGATATGAGTTGTCCCAAGCAAATTCATACTTAAACTTAAGGTGCCAGACATTCTAAATCAAACGACATCATAGCAATTTGTATGCATGAGAATAAGTTGACTCAGCAACAATCCTGCTCAGTCCTCGACAACCGACCATACTCTTACTAAGATGCAGTCGTAGAGCCAACTAAGCTATCCGAAGAGTATGCCTGCAGAAAACTTTCTTAACTTACTAATAAGGCGGAACAATTCAGGAGGAAGTATCATCCTCCTCATCGTTATACTGACTTAATTGGTCATTACAACACTTTAGTAAGGATTACAACCTAGTTTCTTACACCATGTTGTGTCTGTCACTGTTATCAGTGGTGAGGCCTAAAGTTTAAAATCGACTTCGAATGACAAATTTTTGAGAAACTTTTCATGGCAATTTTTTATTTACTCTCAGAGTTTTTGTCAGAAATCTGCTTAGAGGAAGTTGCCAAAAAAAAATTTTTTTTCATATTTCGCTCTCTTTGAGATGCGTAGGTGGGGTTTGAACCACGGTCTAACGTCTAATAAGACATTACACTACCTGCTAGAACTAAAAACTTGGTTTTAGAAACACGTTATTGTAGAACCTAAAAACGTCGTGATGCTAAAGTCCTACACCTCCTGCATAAGCTCCAATAGGGCAGCGATAAGCTATCACCTCAATTCCAGTCAAAGGAAATAATTTCTTATCATAGACTTCAGCCAGATCTACCATGATTAAGCACAAAATGATTTCTTCTGCAATCGCTATTAAAATCAGTTTTATTAGGGAAAAAAGACAGCAAGCATGCGGTCTATGTTCGTTTACTGCCTACTTTAGCTGACTTATTTGGACACGTGTCTCTCATTTCGTGTGCGACCATTTAGCCACCCAGCAAGGATGAGATTGGAATATCTAATTCCGTCTAATCTTGCTATGTTCGGCATAATCTGATCAAGATTGTTATGCAAATACTATGCCAGGGTATTGAAGATGCTTGAACATCAGTTATCAGTTTTGGAGATTGTAGATATTTCGGGTAGGGAAAGACTGTTTTCAACCTTTAGCCAAAGGCTAAACCTTCCCTTATCCATGTTTCTAATACAGAAACCCACCAATTCCTCACATCGATCCAACTGTAAAGATCTCAATTAGATCACTATTAGATAGGGGTTCACTAAAGATTGACTTGCAAAACTTATTATCGAATAAGGAGACCACAATCAACAGGCTTTTCAATACAACAATCAAATACGTTTTCGCAGACGGCTATAGTTGGCAAACCTATCATTTTAGAAGCTGCTACATCTGCTTAGCTGGAAAACTTGCTTGTGGAGACTAAAACAATTCAATGTACAGACCAAAACAGACTAATAATAATATTGTTACGAAAATGGAAATGGTGTTATTAAAATAATAAACAAAAGCTCCAAAATCAACATAATGGAATTGATCATATATAAAATGATAAACAAAAGCTCCAAAAACAAAACAATGGACTTGTTCACGTGATCAACGAATAAGTAAAAAAATATAGCAACAAAAACAATGAACTTGTTTACAAGATCGATGAATAAACAAAAATATAGCAACAACGTCAGTGTATAAAAAAATAGCGGATAGACAAATAAATAAGCAACAACATCTCTGCTTGGACGAACGTAAACAAGATACACAAACAACAATGTTGAGGACAGCTTGTTTACATTTTTTGATATTTCTCGAAGACATTCTCCTTCAAGATCATCAGACTTCTGACCCTTGTGATATAAAAGGCAAGACAGAGCAAGCAACGATGATTCAGTTAGAATTCAGTGAGTCGTGTGTGAAGACGACACGTTGCGTTGCGTGTAAAGAATAATTGTGGTTTGAAGATCTACGTATAGTGCTTATAAAAAGGTTGTAAGCAGAGAGAGAATAACGAACAATTGTTATTGCGTACGCGGAAGAGAATCGTGGTTTGAAGTTCTAACGAACGAGTGTGTAAAGAATAATAGCAGCTAAAGTAAATTGTTGTTGGTTAAGTCAAATCGATAAAGGTGGCACACGGAATTGTGCGAATAATAAAGAGTTGTGCAAATAATATTTTATTTGCCATCTAAGAACTCATATTTTTAACGTTTTTAAAAGGGTAAAAACGTAACAATAAAACAAAAAATAGAGAAAGAGATGCATTCCGACAAACCTATTCTCCTTAATTGATCACATCAACTTTTTAGTAAGGACTTTTTAGTCCATAGGTCTTGGACTATCATCCACCCCGAACTACAGATTTAAAAAACTTTTCATGGCAATTTTATTTATTCAGCCAGTAGACGGCTGAGACTTTTAAACCACGGACTTTCATCTACTAAGTCAACACGCTATCGACTTCAATTTAAAGGAACTAAAAGAATAATAATAAAAATTTATTATGCCAAGTGGCTCTACAAAACTAAGACTTTGTACTGATGTACAGTTTTGTGATTGAACGATCTCTAGATTTTGCTTTAAGTATTGGGGGATTGGAAAAATATGTGCGTAACTTAGCCGAAGCACAGTCAGGTGCCTAGTGGTGTGAGTGGTGGTCTGTAGGTGTGAGTCTTTAGATTGACTTCACTTGGTTGATAGATTTTATTAAGAAATCTGAGTATTGGTCTGTTCTTTTTTAGTTCGGTATTCTTAGATTTCTAGTTTCATGCCCTACCAAGCTTACCTATCTGGCTTTGGGACGGCTATACTTACTGTAACCAACTGGTTGCAATGAAAAGTCTTGATTGGAAGCCATATTCGAATCAGTTCCTTGCAATTAATCGGTCCAAATATTATGTAGAAAAACGAAAATGTTTGTAATTAAACGTAACTTAAATTGACCTCAGGTAAGCTGAGTATTCAATTAGATTTAGTTTGAGCTTCTCCTACACATTGTAAGTCTTAAATAGCTGAACAATGTGAAGAAATGAAATCGTGCCACCTGCTAGTAAAAATTTTCCCAATATCAGCATGTGGTTACAGATGTTTCCCGGAGGCTAATAAAAGTCGAATGAAGGGGGTCATAATGGTACAAACTTTATTTCAAAGACATAACAAATAATTCATATCGTATGATGCAAATGCTTTAACGATCACAAATAAGTACAGACGCATATACAAATAAATTTCCTATTAATTGCCGCTTTGACCAAATGAAGAAGCATGGTGTGGTTATTTTTGTTTTTTTTTTATCAAACTATTGCCGAAGAGTATCTACCACCAACGCAAAGTATACAGAAGCCGCCGTTTATAGTTGCAAATGAAATGAAATATTTCTACCCTACACACCAGAGATCAGCAATGAATCGTTTTTTTCGCTACTCATGAAATTTTGAATATAAGTGAGTCGACAATATTGAAATTAACTATGTACTCTGATTCTGATTCATACTCACTACAACATTGACTTATAAGTACAGGTTGCAATGAGTATGCGTACAACATTGACATCAAACTCATACCATTCGAAATATGTTTGATTCATAAGCTTACTCATTTCAGATTCATAACTTTAGAAAAATACTTAGAATATGTACTTATAAATGATTCGAGTGAAGATTCATGAACAGATTTATTTTTCTTTTTTAAGTAAATTTTGGACTTGCGAAATTATTGTGCCAAACGTTGGCCAGGCCATCTCTGTCAACGGCGAGCACTATTGTCATGATTGCCAAATGATTTGCATCAGAATTGAATGATCCCCACTCAAACGCCTTGGGGTTTAAACAAGGCGGCGCTGTGTGCTGTTCACAGTTCATTTCACATTGGATATACTGCACGAGCGATTTAAGGGCAAGGTCATGGAGGTTATGAGAGTGAGCCACCACTATGGTTTCCTTAAGCCGCAGATGGATGCGAATAAGCTACATACGGATGCTCTCCGCCCGGAGAAGAGGCAAGGACATATGAATGGTGTTAAATTCCACACATAATGGCATCAATAAGTGTTTGAAACGATTAAAAAAATTCGATTATAGCTCACATACACTTTGTTTAACTTAAATTTAAAGTTAGGAAGCACTTAATGAAAGACCCAATAGTTACAGTTATTCTATTGATTTCCAAAAGGTGCTTAAAGTGAGGCTTTATATATTTTGAAATTTTACTGTCTTTAAGGCCTATTTTTGTAAGACGAACGATTTCACACGTTCGTCTATTTGTATAGAAAACACGTGTGAAACTGTTCATCTTATAAAAACAGGGGATAAGTCTTAAATTCATAATTGAAATTTAAAGAGTCAACAGCTGAACAGTCTGGCACAGGACCAGACCACGCACATAGATAGTGAGTGGTTGGTCTGAAGTTCCAGAAGTGTGGATGATTAATTCAAAAGCAACCTCTTATAATTCGAAATCTCATAGAGACTCGATCTACACATTAAACGATATTTAATATTTAACTAGACAGAAACGCTAGAGACTAGGTTTACAAGCAATGGATAAGAACTAAAGGGTCCGCCAAATAACTTTTTTTTTTTGAAAATGCTTTAAAAAAAAACTACTGAATATTTTCTCAAATTTCTTTTTTTATTTGAAAGTACAATCCTTCCGGTTAATAATGGAAAATAATTTCATTCAAATGGCTGCCTCGGCTGGCCATGCAGTAGCCTACACAATCGGTCCAATTTTTAAGCACATTATCGATTGTGTGCAGCTGTATTTCACCAATGGCTTCACGAATATTGTCCTTTAAAGCGTCAATTGTCTCTGGCTTGTCGGCGTAACACTTATCTTTGATGGCACCCCACAAATAATAGTCCAAAGGTGTCAAATCGCAGCTCCGAGGTGGCCAAACGACATTAGCTCTCGGCTGATGATGCGATCTTCAAAAACAGGGCGCAAAACATCGATTGTAGCTTCGGCTGTGTGGCACGTAGCGCCGTCCTGTTGAAACCAAATATTGCCAATATCCTCCTCTTCAATTTTTGTGAACAAAAATTCGTTCAACATGGCCCGATAACGATCGCCATTAACTGTAACGGCCACTCCTTGCTCATTTTCGAGGAAAAAGGGCTCAATTATGCCTCTGGACCAAAATCCGCACCAAACAGTGACTCGTTTTGGTTGCGTCGGCTTTTCAATGTATGCGTGCGGGTTTTCTGTGAACCAAATGCGACAATTTTGCTTGTTTACATATCCGCCAAGATCAAAATGAGCTTCATCTGAAAAGATGATTTTTTTTGCCAAAATCAGCATCTTCTGTAAGTAGATCTCAGGCCAACTTAGCGAAGCGAAAACGCATTGGATGGTCAATAGGCTTCAACTCCTGAACCAATTGGACTTTGTATGGCGTCATACCAAGGTCTTTATGCAAAATTCGTCTCAATGATGTCTCCGAAATGTTCAATTGTTGAGAACGACGGTGAATTGATGTTGATGGCGCTTCACGCACACTTTCTGCCACAGCAGCAATATTCTCGGGTGTACGTACTGTTTTTGGCTTTTCACGCTTTGATTTATCGATGAGGATGCCAGTTTCTTTCACTTTTTTTCACAAGATAACGAACATACGGAGCTGACGGTGCTTCTCTTCTTCCAAAATCCGTACGCAATTTTCGCACACATTCTGCAACATTACCATGATTTTCAAAGTAATGTCGCAATATTTCCCAGCGTTGTTCAAGCGTCTGCACAACCATATTCGTTCAGCGGAAGGATAAAACTAATTATCTGTCAAATCAGACATGAGCTAAGTGTTACCATTCACGAAATAAGCACTAGTTGAAAAAAAACGTTTGATGGCGGACCCGATACTATAACATGAGAAAACTAACATCGTCTTACTACTGTTAATAGCTATTCTGCGTAGGGTATAATAAATCTCAATAGAACCCATAAAACCGCAATCATTTCAAGTTCAATCGTTGCCCATATGAACTTGTATGAATACAACTTAAGCCATGAAAACTTCGCTTAATTAGCAACAAATAATGATGCTGCGTGATTTGCCACCTCATTTCTAAAAAAGGGATGCAGCTGATCAAACAGGCATATACCTCGCTGTTTGGGTACATGTTCTACCGCGTTTCTTGTCTTTAACTGGCCATCTTGACCATGTTAGCGAGTCTTAAATTGTATGCTGAGTTTAGCCCGCTTTCAAAAAAATATACAGAAACGTGAGTTTGTTGTCACTTTTTACTTGTGTTCGTTGTCTTCTTTTTTGTGTTTTGTACCTTGACTTGCAAATCGATTTCAGTGAAATTGTTGAATTTGATTTTTAATTGAATTGAAGTCGAATACGATGTTGGAAAGATCGTTTGAAATGTGATTAAATTGAGTTACGCAATTCATGATTATGAAACGAAATAACAATAGATGCTGTTTTTGGCTGGGCCAAATTGAGAAACATTGTTTGTGGCTGGGCAAGCAAGCGTAATCATCTTTGTCAGCATTATCATCATTCTTCTGGTTTGCCAGACAATTGGCGTCGGTACATGTCAATTTTGGACACGCATTTATAGCAAGCAAGCAAGCAAGCAGCCGAACCATAACCAAAATCATTCCACAACTGAAACAATGCCTCAGCTATTCTCCATTGTGTAATGCAGCCATTTCGTCCAATTCTAGCAGTGCATCACACACGTACCCACATACTACATACATTGCATTGTATTGGAGTCTGGAACATGTAACGATCAACATATTTCAAGGTTAAATTGGTTACAATAACTACCGCCACTGCCACCACCAACACTACCACCAGCGCTTTCAGAAAACAAAAAAAATATAATTTTGGAATAAAAAATGAGGAACATTCACCACAGTTTTACATGCATTACACTGTTGCCGTTCAACTAAATTGGCAGCGAAAAAAATGCTTTAAAAATCAGAAAAAACTAAAGCCGAAACCGATCATAGTCGTATGAAAATGTTGAATTGATCAGCAGGGGTGGACAGAGAATGCTTAATGGCTCAGGTCTGACTTGAAGTGTGATATGATTTTTTAATAGGGCCTCTTGTTGTTTTAATTATTTTTCCTTGAGCTATTTTGAATAGCACAAGGCTTTCACAAAGTATCTCCTTAATCTCTAATTTCAGTCTTGCAGGTTACTGTTTTACTGTAGTAAGTCCCAGAATGATAGGGTTACCATCTACATACATTTGCCTAAAAACAACATTGCCTGTTTATATTGGGGTTTTTGTATGGAATGTAATAATTGTTCATTGTGTCGTACACTTTCCTAAGATATGAAACTTCATGACCTTCTTCTTATGTTAGTTAGATGACTTCGGGATGAATATTTTTTTTTTTTGATGGGGAATGCAGCATCGGAAGTTCTTTAAAATGATGAAAAGTTGTATTCCTTCTGTGGTATTTAAACCTGGTGTGGTAACAGAAGTCACCGTAGGGGCGTACAGGGTGGCTGATATATAATGCAACAAAGTAAAGCGCTATATTTTTTTAATTTTTTTTTTAATTTTATTGTTCAAAAGCAAAAAATGTTGGAAATAACATCAAATTTTAGAATCAGTTTAGATTTGTTCGAATTGGCCACCTTTGGTACGAATTATGGCCTTCAAACGGCCGACAAACCCATCACAGGCTGCACGAAAGTGGCTCTGCGGTATTTTGGCCCATTCCCGGCGAAGCACCGTCTTGAGATGATCGACACTTTGGTATTTTTTTATGTCCCAGGCGCATAAGTCCAACGGATTGAGATCCGGAGATTTTGGTGGCCATTGTGCGGTAGAAATGAAGCGAGGAACCTCCTTTTTAAGCCATTCTTGGTTGACGCGTGCTGAGTGCGGTGGTGCTGAGTCCTGTTGGAATGTCCATGGTCTGCGGCCGAAATGTTTGTCTGCCCAGGGCTTCAATACTGTCTTTAAGACATTTTCCCGATAATATTCGACATTTATTTTGACCCCACGGTCGATGAATACGAGCGGGGAGCGACCATCGGCCGTTACGGCGGCCCACACCATTACCATCGACGGCGCTTGAGTTCTGGTGGCCAATCGCAGGTGTAAATTTTCAGCTGACCTCTTTGGCAAGTAAACCCGATCATTTTGTTTGTTCACAAACTGCTCAATTTGGAATGGCTTCTCATCGGAGAAAACCAAATTCGGTAACTGGCCACTTTCGTGCAAGCGAAGGAACTCCTTGGCTCTTTCCAGTCTAACTTTTTTTTGTCTATCAGTGAACTCTTGCACTTTTTGGAACTTCAATGGCTTTAGTCCAAGCTCATTTTTCAATATGTGTTGCATCCGTTCTCGCGATATGTTCAGCTCACGAGCAATTTTTCTACCACTGCGGCGTGGATTTCGATCGAATCTGACCTTCACTTTTCGGATCATTTCTGGTGTTGTTACCGTTTTTTTTCGTCCACTTTTTGGACGCGATGCAACACTGCCAGTATCACGGTAACGAGCAATGGTACGAGAAACAAAAGATTTATTCACATTTAAATACTGGAGGGCTCTAACGATAGCCACCTGTGGTTTTCCAGCCAAATATAAAGCAATCACACTATCACGCTTGAATTCCATCACGAATAACTTTTTTTCTGAATGCAATAGATCAAAATGCTTTTGTAAGCTTGTAAATAATAAAATGAACTGTCACTGGAATAAATCTGTCAGCTGTCAGACGGGCGGTTTACAAATGATAACAACCTGAAGTTGGTTGCAATACATATCAGCCACTCTGTATCTAGTGTGTTGACTTATTAGACCGGAGGCCATGGTTCAAACCCCACGTCGGGCATCTCTAACATAACGGAATATGAAAAAATATTTCTTCGGCGACTTTCTCTCAGCAGATTTCTGGCAAAAACTCTGGGAGTAAATAAAACCGTCATGTAAAGTTTCTCAAAAATATGTCGTTCGGAGTCGACTTTAATCGCCACTCATGTATAAAATTAACGCACACAACATATGTAAGTGGTATGAGAAGGTATGTTAATCGTAATCCTGTAATGACCTATGGTAACAGGATATTATTCGTTGGGTTCATTATATGAGCGAACAATTCCTGTTGAGCCTCTCAATTCTTCCAAGTCTCATTTTTTCACCAGATAGCGACTTTATGGAGCATATGTTTGATGTATGGTGTGCCAATGCCACAGCTGACTAGTAGACAGACTACGCCGGCAGTCAGCTGTCCTGTTTCAGCCACATATAAGCCAACACACTACTTACTAGACTACGGCGACTACTTTCAACCAACACAATATTATTTGCTATACTCAATCGGCTCTCCTCTGATCTTCTATTTAACCAAACAGTTGAGCTGGTGGCAGTGAGACTCTATGCATTCTAGGAAGACATGGACACATTCGGATCGATTCCTTATAATTTTCTGAAAAGCACAATCGGTTTTAAAAATTCAACCAGAGACTTCTGTTCTAAAGATACGGAGTCGTGATAGGGTGAACTGTGGTATATTTATTACGGATTCTGATACTAAACTTAGATGTTGACGTAGTCTAGCAAGTAGCATATAGACTTATTAGATGTGACACCATGGTTCAACACCAGCCTCAGACAGCTCGAACGAAACGAAATATGAAAATATACTACTTCGGCGGCTTAATCTCAGCAGTTTTTTTGCAAAAAACTCTGAAAGTAAATAAAATTATCATGAAAAGTCTCTCAAAAAATCTGTCGTTCTGTTAGGCAGAAGTCGTGGCAATTGTGCGAGCAGCGAAATGGTTGTTGGGTCGCGAAATTTTCCCTGAAAATCTGTTGATTTATTCGGACAGCCCGGCAACGATTAAGTCCCTAACGAACGTAGTTTCAACGTATGTTCTTATCTCAACGAAATGGTAACTCTTATATGGGTTTGGGGTTACAGAGATATCATTAGAAATCAAGCAATGCCGATGAGCTGACTAGGACCACTACGGTTCTAACAATCTGCGACATTTTACAGGGCATAGGTACAACGATTGCCTCATTTAAATCGGATACTATTCACACGTTTTAGATGCAAATTTAAACCCGTCATACGTCTATACTTAAGCCGCATGGTCATATATCGAACAATAGCAATTCTCATGGACCATGCTCCTCTTGATATTCCGGCAAATAACTTCTGCAAGAGCTGTGGATTTGAGTAGGAGAATGAGGCTGCCTTTTACCTCATGTGCCCTGGTTTTGTCATAAAAAGACGGAGGTTTCTGATCTCTCACTTTCAGACATCCTTGATCGGCAATAGTAAGATTTGTTGCAAACTCAGATTGGTTTCCTCTAGTGAGTGCTTGATCTCCGGATTGTGGTTTTACATACGGTATACATGCTGGCCGTCGCCGTATGCATGCATGAAGTGGCCGTAGTCTAGTAGGTAGTGTGTTGGCTTATTAGACTGAAGGCCCGAGTTCGAATCCCAGATCAGACATCAAAACGAAAATATTTCTTCGGCGACTTCCTCTCAGCAGATTTCTGGCAAAAACTCTGAGGATAAATAAAATTGCCATGAAAAGCTTCTCAAAAAAACTGTCGTTCGGAGTCGACTTAAAACTGTAAGTCCCGCCACTAATGTATAAAATTAACGCACACAACATAAGTGGTGTGAGAGGCTAGGTCGTAATCCTGACTGAAGGGTTGTAATGACCAATTATGTATGTATACATGCTGGCCTAATTAGGACCTCTTCCTTCAAGGAAGGTCTACCTCTTTATCCTATCTAACCTAAGGTTAAACATTCAATTTTGTCGTCTGATCTGGATCCGTCACTAAATACGTAGACAATGTTCTCTAGAAGGTCCTTTCAGATATTTTTGATATGAAGTCAGGATCGAAAAAGGGTTCTTGTGTAGTTCTTTCATACTTTTGTTGTTCCCACAGAAATTACGTTTAAAATATCAGCACAGTTACCAGGATAATTAAATATTTGATTCTGATATTGTTTCCCCTAAAGAGGCCCCTTTCAAAAATGTTCTGAACAGCCCTCTACTGTATTAAATAACGCACTCCACAATATTCCAAAACACAATCTCCAACTCAACATCATGATCATCATCATTGTCCACCTCATCAGTTGCAATAGCACTAGCCAGCTACAGCACCAGAAAACAACAAGAAAAAAAAGAATAAAAAAAAAATAAGGAAACGAAAAAAACGCGAGTAATGTAACGTAATATGCTGGTGACTGTATTTAGATTATGAACATACAGTGGCAATTGCATTTAAATGCAATTGGCTAGCTAAAGTTGTTGTTGTTTTTGTTACTTTATGTTATTTGTGCTCTGTTCGCTGTTGTTGTTGTTTGTGTTGTTATTATTATTATTGGATATGTAGTATGTTTGGCGATTCCTAAAACATGCATAAGTTTAGCAGCTCTTTTGTTTTGATTATTGGATTTTTGTTTTGTTTTTTTATCAGCAGAGAGGGAGAGTGTTTTTTATGTGTGAGTAAAGGAATTTCGTTATGTTGATTGTGTGTTGGCATGTATGTATGTGAGTGTGTAAATATTCACAGAACATATCAAAGCGATCGATAAGTCACGTTTCCAGAGCCAAAGAATGACTAGTTTATGTTGTTATTATTATTGTTGTTGTTGTTTTTATGTTTTTGCTGCTATAGTTGTTGTTATTATTCTTGTTGTTCTGTTGTTGTTTTTGAATTTAATTTTTTAAAGGACATTGTCGGCATTTTAATCTTTAACGTTTGTTTTCTTTAATGTCTGCCATATTGTTTTTAAATTTTTTGTTGTTTTTTTCTTTTTGTTGGCAACTGTTTTTGTTGTTGTTAAGTCTGTTAATATTGTTGCTGTTGTTTGTGCATGTGGTGAAATAAATAAATATAAACAAACTTTGATCAAAATATATCAACAATTTCTAGATCAAATGAATAAAACACAAATTTGTGATACATGTTGGTGATCAATAACATTAAATTACAACAACAAGTAGGGAAATTCGTGGATGTCAAGTTTGACAAAATCCTATCTTCATTCGACTGTAATAGTAAACCTCTGTGATTAAAAAAAATAATTTGCTGTAGCCTAGTGTGTTGGTTCAAACCCCAGCTCAGGCATCTCGAACAAAATGAAACATAAAAAATATTACTTTCGGTGACTACCTCACAGCAATCTTCTGATAAAAACTCTGCGAGTAAATGAAATTGCCATGAAAATCTATCGAATTCGCAATTGAATTTAAACTGTGGCAGGACTCATGGATAAAGTTAACACCCAAAATTGGCGGTGTGAGCAGCTAGGTTGTAATCTTGACTAAAAAATGTGGTAAAAAGTGTGTAAAAAAATTTATAAAAAAATCAGAATCACATTTTTTTTTAAATGAATATAAGGACGAAGGCAAGAAATGTACAGAGCCGCAAATCTATTTTGCAATTTACAATACGTTGTAGATTTACTGTGGAATTGAGGTCAGGCTATTGTGCTCGGCTCTTTCACAGATTTAACGGCGTCTTTGGGTCGTGAGTGTGGTTATAAAGGGTCCACCAAATAACTTTTTTTTTTTTGAAAATGCTTTAAAAAAAAAAAACTACTGAATATTTTCTCAAATTTCTTTTTTTAGTTTAGGTTTAGGTAGTGAATCGTGAAACATAAACCGGTAACATGCAACACAAATTTAACCACGTCCAATAGTATGCAAAATGGTCCGTTCGTGCATTCTTCTTCTTTGTTTGGCTAATCGTGTTCCATATCTTACGCCCTTATTTGTACCACAATGATGATGTAATTTTGGAAAGTATTGAAGTCTCCGTAGTCTAGTAGGTAGTGTGCTGGGTTATTAGACGTGAGGCCACGTTTCAAACTCCTTCGGCGACTTCCTGCCAAAAGATTTCTAGCAAAACCTCTAAGCGTAAACAAAATTGCAATGTGAAGTTTATGCGGAAGAAATCTCCTGAAAGTTTGCCTTACAACCTCCCTCGCAGTAAACAGAGAATATAATAGAAACACTTCTCTCTCTCTCTCTCTGAAGGCTGCACGTCCTGACATTATAAATGCAGATACTTTTAAAGCAGACCCAAAACAGCTTTAACATAATAAAGGGTCCGCAAAATAACTTTTTTTTTTTTGAAAATGCTTTAAAAAAAAACTACTGAATATTTTCTCAAATTTCTTTTTTTTATTTGAAAGTACAATCCTTCCGGTTAATAATGGAAAATAATTTCATTCAAATGGCTGCCTCGGCTGGCCATGCAGTAGCCTACACAATCGGTCCAATTTTTAAGCACATTATCGATTGTGTTCAGCTGTATTCCACCAATGGCTTCACGAATATTGTCCTTTAAAGCGTCAATTGTCTCTGGCTTGTCGGCGTAACACTTATCTTTGACGGCACCCCACAAATAATAGTTCAACGGTGTCAAATCGCAGCTCCGAGGTGGTCAAACGACATCAGCTCTGCGGCTGATAATGCGATCTTCAAAAACAGGGCGCAAAACATCGAGTGTAGCTTCGGCTGTGTGGCACGTAGCGCCGTCCTGTTGAAACCAAATGTTGCCAATATCCTACTCTTCAAATTTTGTGAACAAAAATTCGTTCAACATGGCCCGATAACGATCGCCATTGACTGTAACGGCCACTCCTTGCTTATTTTCGAAGAAAAATGGCCCAATTATGTCGCTGGACCAAAATCCGCACCAAACAGTGACTCGTTTTGGGTGCGTCGGCTTTTCAATGTATGCGTGCGGGTTTTCTGTGCCCCAAATGCGACAATTTTGCTTGTTCACATACCCGCCAAGATCAAAATGAGCTTCATCTGAAAAGATGATTCTTTTTTGCCAAAATCGGCATCTTCTGTAAGTCGATCGCAGGCCCACTTAGCGTTGTTGTTCAAGCATATACACAACCATATTCGTTCAGCGGAAGGATAAAACTAATTATCTGTCAAATCAGACATGAGCTAAGTGTTACCATTCACGAAATAAGCACTAGCTGAAAAAAAAACGTTAGATGGCGGACCATATATACATAGATAGTCGGTCATTACAATCCTTCAGTCAGGATTAAAGCTGAGCTTATGTGTGAATTTTATACATGAGCGGCGTGATATACAGTTTAAAGCCGATTACAAAATGACCGATTTTTTAGATAATTTTTACTCCGAGTGTTTTTGCCAGAAACCTGCTGAGAGGAAGACGTCGAAGAAATTTTTTGTTTATATTTTATTTTGTTGGAGATGTCTGATCTGGGGTTTGAATCGAGGACTAATGCCTAATAAGCCAACACTCTATCTACTAGACTACGAAGACTTTATTATTCTCTGGTAAATAATTTTCATCGCCTCTACGGCTTACATATTGCATTCGGTCAGTTTTATTTTTTATTACTTTTTCAAATAAATCTGTACGTGTGGCATTAACAGTGACTGGAATAGGTTTCAAGAATTGCCAGTTTGTCGGCCTAAACTCATAAAAAGTAATCTAGAGGCGTTGAATCGCACGAGCGTGTGCCCCTAATCGTAACCACTTCTGTAAAGAGTGTCGTTACCAAACTGATTTTGCGTTAAACCTCTTATTCAGTGCGCTTGTAGGAACCCTACGCCTCTAATTTCTTGGTTTTTGGAAAATAATTACATTCAGCATGGTTCGATAGCTCTCGCAGTTCACCATAACTGCAGCCCTTTCCCTATTGTGAATGAACTAACGGACCGAAATGTCGCTTGCTACACGCAAGTCACACCGAACAGTCAATTTTAATCGATGTAATGGTGATTTGTTAATGACTAAAAGTTTGTCGTTGTTCCAAATGAGCACTCAAAAAACCAAACAGCAAAACTGTTTCGCAAAAGAATGTTGTTTGGCTTCAATTCTATTACGGGGGGGAGACTAATGGGAAAGTGAAGCGTACAAAAGACACGTACTTTTTACATAGCCAATCCTTTCCAAATGTCAACCTCACCCACTGTCCGTCAAGGGCTTGGTGTCCCTTGTCACGCTAACGAGGCTCTGACGACCGACCATGGGCGGTATAACCTTAATACTTGCGCGGCTAAATCCCGGCACTTTGCAGGCCTGGTGGCGATGTTGGCAACCCCAACACCAGGATCGGACGCTATAGCCTAATAAGCTGTACGTCTTAAATAACCATTATTACCGAAACCAATACAATAAGAAAAAACAATGAACCCGTTATAAATTTGACCGAATTTGGCATGAAAAAAAGGACTAGAATTGGAACATGGAATATACGTACTCTCTTGGAGCCATCACGGCTTGCACAGGTATGTAAAGAGTTCGTGACTTACAAACTTACCTTACTTGGGCTCTGTGAAATCAGATGGTGTGAGTCTGGTGAATTCACAACATCAAATGGCCTCACCATTCTCTTCTCCGGTAAACCATCAAATAAGCTTCCCCGAGGAGATTATGGGAAAACATAGAATTGAAAGAGATGCACGAATTTGAAAGACCCTTTATAGGGTCTTTTATTAGACTCTTTCTATCATCAACTATAAAAAAAACAATCGGTGTGTAAGATACCGTCTAAATATTTCATTTCTTTCAAAGACCTTTCTGATGGCATTATGTTTGGAGTATAACATGGTTCAAATGTCCGTCACGGCTTCTTTGGGTGGTAAGTGTCTACATTTCAATAAATCTGACGCATAAATCATTCTAAAATTGACTGATGACGTGGGTTATGTTGAGTGTAAGGATTTTGGTTTGTGGCTTATTTATGTACATACACCAGCGCCATAAGAAAGTCCCACAAGAAAAAGTCTTACGGAGTCAAATTACACAACTTGGTGGCCAGTTTACATAACTTCCACGTGAGATGATCGTACTACCAAATATCTCGTGCAGAATGGGTGGCACGTGTGCCGTCCTGTTGAAACCACATGTCGTTATAGTCCAGATCATCCAATTCAAGCCAAAAAAAAAACACTTGGCTTCCTTTAGTGCTCGATATTGACTGTGACGGTCTGGTTAACACCGTTCTCAAAGGAATATAAACTGGTGGCGATGCCAGGATAAGGTCCTTAGCAAACAGTGTCCTTTTTCGGATGCATTAATCGATTTGGATGGGCTGGTATCGTAATAAATTCGACAATTTTATTGGTTTACTTACTATTTATCAAGAAATGTTGTTGAATGCTACATACAGGGTGGGCCAAAAGAAACCAAGGGGTGTAAAAGTTTAATAACTTTTTTGTTTATTAACTTTTTTTTATTTTTTCTTTCAGATTATATAATATACAAAATGGAAATTTTTTTACACTAAGTATGAAAAATGATGTCTCTTAAATGACCACCGTTTTCAGCTTCGCACTGATGGGCTCTTTTTAGAGCATTTTCCATAACACCTTTCAAAACTTGTGGCTGTAGCGTTCGAATTTCTGCAACAATATTTGCCTTGAGTTCAAGGATTGTCTCTGGCTTGTTCACATACACTCTCTCCTTCAAAAAACCCCAAAGAAAATAGTCGGGTGCTGTCAAATCTGGCGATCGCGCTGGCCAAATAATTTCCGAATTTCGAGAAATTATTCGCTCCCCAAAAATTTGACTTATAAGTGCCATTGTGACTCGGGCAGTATGGGCAGTGGCTCCGTCTTGCTGAAACCACATACCAGGTCTGTTTTCAAGAGCAGGACGTAAAAAATTTTCTATCATAAACCGATACCGCTCTCCATTTACGGTTACAGCACTTCCATCTTCATTCTCGAAGAAGTAGGGCCCAATGACATTTTCAGATGTGATCCCACACCATACTGTACACCTGATGGGGTGCAATTGGCGTTGATGAATGGCTCTTGGATTTTGAGAACCCCAGAACCTACAGTTCTGCTTATTAACAAAGCCATTCAAATGAAAATGAGCTTCATCACTCATAATCAAATTTTCAATAAAGTTGATTTCATTTCTGGTCAACTCTTGAAATTTAACTGCAAAATTTAGACGTTGCCGATGATCTCCGGGTTTTAATTCTTGGACCAATTGCACCTTATATGGGTATAACTGTACTGTACTTACGTAGTGACGTACGAGACATTCCTAGCTGAGCAGAACGCCTTCTGCAAGATGTTTCTGGTGCTTCGTTAACACTTTGCTGTACTCGTTCAATATTTTCCGCAGTGCGACTTAAACGTGGTCTACCGGTTCGAGGCAAATCTCTTACGCTGCCATGTTGGTGATGACGATTAACTAAGCAACGAATCATCGCTTCAGAGGGCGAAATTCTGACGTTAAAATGTCGACGATATGCTCGTTGCGTTAAAATAATTGATCTCTGGTTTAAATAATAAAATTCTATTGTTCTGGTTCTCTGTTCAGTTGTGAACCTCTCCATTATAAATTCTCCAAGTGTTGTCTATATAATCTGAAAGAAAAAATAAAAAAAAATTAATAAACAAAAAAGTTATTAAACTTTTACACCCCTTGGTTTCTTTTGGCCCACCCTGTATATCCGTCCATGGTGATTTGGCAAAACAGACAAAATAAATCACAACTAATTTGACAGATGTAGCTTCAACTTCTTGACCGTTATCAATTGTCAAGGCTTGGGAGACTCTGTTGAAACACCTGTTAGGTTACTGTATAACATGACAGCACAGAAGCTGGACTATAGCGTTGATGCAGCCCTGATGCTCCCTCTTGTCTGTTCCATTTAAACGCAAAGGGCTTCATGGCAGGTATCTGCATTTCTGTTGTTTTTCATTTCATTGTCCTTATTTTTTCCATCTACCTTGGCATTACTAATTGCTTCAATATCTTCAAAATATTATCTCTCTCTCTCTCTCTGCCTTCGTGTTTGTATATCTTTGATTATTAATAGAGCAACAGTGTGATCAAAGACTTCTGGATTACTGATACACTTAGGGCTGTTTTCTCATTAGGCGATTATCTTTTTTCCCAACGAAAAACTGTAGATTAAAGAAATTTGGTTTTCTCAATGTCTCATTTGCTTCTATTTTGTCGCAGAACTAACCAGCCCTCATCTGCCGGTTATTTATTTGTTGTACAGATAAATTCAATCAGCTGACTGCTGTTCATATTTTTTTATGTGGCAATACCTTGAGTTTTTGAAAAAATAAAGTAGATTTTAGAAAAAATGTTTAATAGAAGAATAAACATTAATTTGATGTAGGATGAACTCGAAGAACATAAGTTCCAAGTAAATGTTGAAAGAGTTTATCATGCCAGGCCTAACTGCCTGGCTGACATGGATGATAATGAATTTTTTTATTTTTTTTTTTCACTATTGGAAAACAGCTGATTTATGTTAATAAGTTGTCACATGAAGACAGGGTTCCCAACTTCCACAACAATTTTCAGAGGTATTGCCAAATGAAAATAATGTTTTTGTCGCTATATTGAGAAAACCAAAATTGTTAACGGACAGTTTATAAGTCTAATAAATTTATGTCGACATTTAGTAACTGGCAGTTTGTCGACACATTGAGAAAACGGGCCTTAGGATTAGTGAGGCAATCTATCGTCGAGTGTAGTATTCTAATGTTCCTCTGTTTAGCTGCTAGTTCTTCTTTTATTGCTAACCATTCCGGAAACTTTATTTGATTCATTTTTGTCCCACGTTCACTCGTCGAACCAGCAGTTGATGTTACTATTTTGTGGTAGTGTTGCTGTTGAAATGCTGCTTAAGTGTGGTAAAGTAGATTTCAAGTACCATCCGAAATCCAAATTAATCGCTGTGATTGCAACTGTATATGCAGTACCTGACTTCACTACGTCTCTCTTAGATATCTTCTCATATATGAGAAACCTAAACTGTTTCATAGAAACATAGGTTAGAGGACGTGAACTTGCCAATTAGGTCGAATTGACTCATTGTACTTCATAAAAACCTAAACTAAGGGGTGATTTTTTAAGAGCTATAGGAAAATTTTTCAAAAAAAAACACATAAAATTCAGAAAAATGCATGAAATCTTTATTTGAATCGATAGTACGGTCCATATAATTTAATGTTTAAAGATTATTTCATGCAAATGTTGACCTCGACTGCGCCTCAAATGGTCCATCCGCTTAGTCCAATTTTGGCATACTCTTTCAAACATTTCGGCCGGTATCTAACGAATAAATGCTTCAATGTTGTCTTCCAATGCGTCAATTGAAGCTGGCTTGTCTGTATAGACATGAAAAAAATAGTCTAAAGGCGTTAAATCGCACGATCTAGGCGGCCGATTGACCGGTCCCGAACGTGTAATAAAATGTTCACCGAACTCGCCTCTCAATAAGTCCATTGTTACGCGTGCTGTGTGGCATGTGGCACCGTCTTGTTGAAACCACATGTCATGCAAGTCAAGCTCTTGCATTTTGGGCAAAAAAAAGTTGGATATCATCTCACGGTAGCGCTCACCATTCACAGTTACGTTACGATTCGCAGCATCTTTGAAGAAGTACGGTCCAATGATGCCAAATTCAATGATTTTCAAGCGTTGTTCGTTTGTAAGACGATTCACGGTTAAATTATAGACCAAACTGAAGATGTTTGACAGTGAAACAAAACACGAAACGTACGTGAGCTGTTTAAACCAGTGTTGCCAAAAAGATAAAAGCTAAAAAATCACCCTTTATTTAAACCTTTTTTGGTAAATCCATCCGATGAGCATACATTACAATGATTTCTTTCTATATTTTTTCTTTCAGACACATACAATCCCATACAGATCTGCCTGCAGCAAAACTATTCTCTTGCCAACAGTGTCCGTTTAAAACGAAAATCAAAGGTCATCTGAAAAGGCATATGAATCAACATACCGGCGACAAGCCATACCCTTGTCCACACTGTAGTTTTCATAGTACATCATGGGAGAATCTTCGTAAGCATATACTCAAAACCGATAAGCATAAGGGCAAGTATGTATTCGAGTGTAAAAAGTGTAAAGAAGCTGTGCAGGCGAAGACAACAACAAATGATGAAACCGCTGAAAAGGAAATATTCAAGACGAATTCACATCAGGAATATCAGAAGCATTTAAAAAAAGCACACTCTTAGCCAAAAATAAAAGTCAAAATAATGGTTGTTAACTAAGCTAAATGAATTAAAGTGACTGTAATATAAACTTGGCATTACTGTTACCTCAGCCTTATGTGTAGTCAAGATATAAACCCGTTATTAATAAACATATTTTCGTAAAAATATAAATTCTCTTTTGCATTATTATTCTCCCTTATTTTTATATCAAATGGCAGTGTTGAAAAATTCAGTACTTTGGTACTTTTTTCAGTACTTTTTCATTTCAAAAATACCGCAGTACCCCCGCAACGCTTTTAGTACTTTTTTATTATCACATATTTTATGTCTTATGCGCTTTTCAACTATTAATGCATTAGCAACATGTTCCATGTAATGCTAAAAGTAGAATTAGGCTTTAGTCCCGGTTAGCCAAACGTGCACGGAACGTACATTCGTTTTTAGAACACAAAAAGCAATAAAAATGCTTGCCGAACTGTAATGTTATTTTCGGTAAGCATTTGCATTGCTTTTCATATGCTAAAAACGAACGTATGTTACATTACGTTGCATCGACGTTTGACTAAACGGGGCTTTTACGTTTTTTTACGTTCCGAATCAGCTGTTTTTGTCTTGTATGTGAGATACACGAATAAATTGTTAGTTTTTCTATTCCATGCCGTATGTGTATTGAATCTAAATAAATAAATAATCTAGTAGGCAGTGTGCTGGCTTACTAGACGTGAGCCCACGGTTCGTACCCCATGTCAGACATCTCCATCAAAACGAAATATGAAAAAATATTTCTCCGGCGACTTCCTTCTGGCAAAATCGATTAGAATAAATAAAATTGCCATGAAAAAGTTTCTCAAAAGGTCCCACTACTCATGTATAAAATTAACACACACAAAATAAGTGGTGTGAGAAGTTAGGTTATATTTAAGGTTATAATTTGACGACCTAAATC
This sequence comes from Sarcophaga caerulescens, assembly GCA_927399465.1. Lineage (NCBI taxonomy): Eukaryota > Metazoa > Arthropoda > Insecta > Diptera > Sarcophagidae > Sarcophaga > Sarcophaga caerulescens. The sequence goes on from OV656866.1 coordinate 81,757,686, forward strand.
GAAACACCGTTAATCGAGACGACGTAAATCGAAGGATTACTGTAATCCTGATTGAAGGGTTATAATGACCAATATGTATGCATGTATGTATTCTTTTACAAAAGTACCATTTGATGCAAAAAAGTAATCTTTCAGTTATAGTTCAGTACCATTTGAAAATTTCAGTTTTGCAACACTGTCAAATGGTGTTGTAAACTTGGTGTTGAAAAATTCAGTACTTTTGTACATTTTCCGGTACTTTTTCATTTCAAAAATACCGCAGTACCCCCGCTACGCTTTCAGTACTTTTTTATTATTACATATTTTACATACATATGTATGTCTTGCGGTTTTCAATTATAAATGCATTAGCAACACGTTCAACGCAATGCTAAAGTAGAATTAGCCCCAGTTAGCCAAACGTCCACAGAACGTACGTTCGTTTTTAGACATACTAAATACTACTAAAATACTACTAAAATACTACGAATACTATAGGGCAGCAATAATGTTGCCATTGTTATGGTTTTTTTTAAATGAATCGATGTAATTAAGCGTTAAATTGTAAGTTTTTCTACTTCTGGTTGAATTTTGTTGGTTTTTATTTAATTTTTAATCTTTAATCATTATGAATGTAATTTTTTACTTTTTTGTTTTTTTTTTTTTTTGTTTTTGTTTATTAAAATAATAATAGAACATCAATAAGTTTATTATAAATTCACTCACGGTTAAAAAGGATTTCTCAGGAAAAATTTGAATTTTTCAAAAATAACTCCTAGAAACTATCACTTGTTTTAGAAAAATTCTAAACACAATTTTGCTTTTGCAAAAACAATTGCTTTTGCAAAGACAATTGTTTTTGCAAACACAATTGCTTTTGCAAAGACAATTTTGCTTTTGCAAAGACAATTGCTTTTGCAAAGACAATTGCTTTTGCAAAGACAATTGCTTTTGCAAAGACAATTGCTTTTGCAAAAACAATTGCTTTTGCAAAGACAATTGCTTTTGCAAAGACAATTGCTTTTGCAAAGACAATTTTGCTTTTGCAAAGACAATTTTGCTTTTGCAAAGACAATTTTGCTTTTGCAAAGACAATTTTGCTTTTGCAAAGACAATTGCTTTTGCAAAGACAATTGCTTTTGCAAAGACAATTGCTTTTGCAAAGACAATTTTGCTTTTGCAAAGACAATTGCTTTTGCAAAGACAATTGCTTTTGCAAAAACAATTGCTTTTGCAAAGACAATTTTGCTTTTGCAAAGACAATTTTGCTTTTGAAAAGACAATTGCTTTTGCAAAGACAGTTTTGCGTTTGCAAAGACAAATTTGCTTTTGCAAAGACAATTGCTTTTGCAAAAACAATTGATTTTGCAATCACAATTCTGCTTTTGCAAAGACAATTGCTGTTGCAAACACAATTTTGCTTTTGCAAAGACAATTTTGCTTTTGCAAAGACGATTCTGCTTTTGAAAAGACAATTGCTTTTGCAAAGACAATTGCTTTTGCAAAGACAATTTTGATTTTGCAAAGACAATTTTGCGTTTGCAAAGACAATTGCTTTTGCAAAGACAATTGCTTTTGTAAACACAATTTTGCTTTTGCAAAGACAATTGCTTTTGCAAACACAATTTTGCTTTTGCAAAGACAATTGCTTTTGCAAAGACAATTTTGCTTTTGCAAAGACAATTGCTTTTGCAAAGACAATTGCTTTTGCAAAGACAATTGCTTTTGCAAAGACAATTTTGCTTTTGCAAAGACAATTGCTTTTGCAAAGACAATTGCTTTTGCAAAGACAATATTGCTTTTGCAAAGACAATTTTGCTTTTGCAAAGACAATTTTGCTTTTGCAAAGACAATTTTGCTTTTGCAAAGACAATTTTGCTTTTGCAAAGACAATTGCTTTTGCAAAGACAATTGATATTGCAAAGACAATTGCTTTTGCAAAGACAATTTTGCTTTTGCAAAGACAATTTTGCTTTTGCAAAGACAATTGCTTTTGAAAAGACAATTGCTTTTGCAAAGCCAATTTCGATTTTGCAAAGACAATTGCTTTTGCAAAGACAATTGCTTTTGCAAACACAATTTTGCTTTTGCAAAGGCAATTGCTTTTGCAAAGACAATTGCTTTTGCAAAGACAATTGCTTTTGCAAAGACAATTGCTTTTGCAAAGACAATTGCTTTTGCAAAGACAATTGCTTTTGCAAAGACAATTTTTCTTTTGCAAAGACAATTGCTTTTGCAAAGACAATTTTGCTTTTGCAAAGACAATTGCTTTTGCAAAGACAATTGCTTTTGCAAAGACAATTGCTTTTGCAAAGACAAATTTGCTTTTGCAAAGACAATTGGTTTTGCAAAGACAATTGCTTTTGCAAAGACAATTGCTTTTGCAAAGACAATTTTGCTTTTGCAAAGACAATTGCTTTTGCAAAGACAATTGCTTTTGCAAAGACAATTGCTTTTGCAAAGACAATTTTGCTTTTGCAAAGACAATTGCTTTTGCAAAGACAATTGCTTTTGCAAAGACAATTGCTTTTGCAAAGACAACTGCTTTTGCAAAGACAATTGCTTTTTCAAAGACAATTGCTTTTGCAAAGACAATTGCTTTTGCAAAGACAATTGCTTTTGCAAAGACAATTGCTTTTGCAAAGACAATTTTGCTTTTGCAAAGACAATTTTGCTTTTGCAAAGACAATTGCTTTTGCAAAGACAATTGCTTTTGCAAAGACAATTGCTTTTGCAAAGACAATTTTGCTTTTGCAAAGACAATTGCTTTTGCAAAGACAATTGCTTTTGCAAAGACAATTCTGCTTTTGCAAAGACAATTGCTTTTGCAAAGACAATTGCTTTTGCAAAGACAATTGCTTTTGCAAAGACAATTTTGCTTTTGCAAAGACAATTGCTTTTGCAAAGACAATTGCTTTTGCAAAGACAATTGCTTTTGCAAAGACAATTGCTTTTGCAAAGACAATTGCTTTTGCAAAGACAATTTTGCTTTTGCAAAGACAATTGCTTTTGCAAAGACAATTGCTTTTGCAAAGACAATTTTGCTTTTGCAACGACAATTTTGCTTTTGCAAAGTCAATTGCTTTTGCAAAGACAATTTTGCTTTTGCAAAGACAATTGCTTTTGCAAAGACAATTGCTTTTGCAAAGACAATTTTGCTTTTGCAAAGACAATTGCTTTTGCAAAGACAATTTTGCTTTTGCAAAGACAATTGCTTTTGCAAAGACAATTGCTTTTGCAAAGACAATTGCTTCTGCAAAGACAATTGCTTTTGCAAAGACAATTGCTTTTGCAAAGACAATTTTGCTTTTGCAAAGACAATTTCTTTTGCAAAGACAATTGCTTTTGCAAAGACAATTGCTTTTGCAAAGACAATTGCTTTTGCAAAGACAATTTTGCTTTTGCAAAGACAATTGCTTTTGCAAAGACAATTTTGCTTTTGCAAAGACAATTGCTTTTGCAAAGACAATTGCTTTTGCAAAGACAATTGCTTTTGCAAAGACAATTGCTTTTGCAAAGACAATTTTGCTTTTGCAAAGACAATTGCTTTTGCAAAGACAATTGCTTTTGCAAAGACAATTTTGCTTTTGCAAAGACAATTGCTTTTGCAAAGACAATTGCTTTTGCAAAGACAATTGCTTTTGCAAAGACAACTGCTTTTGCAAAGACAATTTTGCTTTTGCAAAGACAATTGCTTTTGCAAAGACAATTGCTTTTGCAAAGACAATTGCTTTTGCAAAGACAATTTTGCTTTTGCAAAGACAATTGCTTTTGCAAAGACAATTGCTTTTGCAAAGACAATTGCTTTTGCAAAGACAATTGCTTTTGCAAAGACAATTTTGCTTTTGCAAAGACAATTTTGCTTTTGCAAAGACAATTGCTTTTGCAAAGACAATTGCTTTTGCAAAGACAATTGCTTTTGCAAAGACAATTGCTTTTGCAATGACAATTGCTTTTGCAATGACAATTGCTTTTGCAAAGACAATTTTGCTTTTGCAAAGACAATTGCTTTTGCAAAGACAATTGCTTTTGCAAAGACAACTGCTTTTGCAAAGACAATTGCTTTTGCAAAGACAATTGCTTTTGCAAAGACAATTGCTTTTGCAAAGACAATTGCTTTTGCAAAGACAATTGCTTTTGCAAAGACAATTGCTTTTGCAAAGACAATTGCTTTTGCAAAGACAATTGCTTTTGCAAAGACAATTGCTTTTGCAAAGACAATTGCTTTTGCAAAGACAATTTTGCTTTTGCAAAGACAATTTTGCTTTTGCAAAGACAATTGCTTTTGCAAAGACAATTGCTTTTGCAAAGACAATTGCTTTTGCAAAGACAATTGCTTTTGCAAAGACAATTGCTTTTGCAAAGACAATTGCTTTTGCAAAGACAATTGCTTTTGCAAAGACAATTTTGCTTTTGCAAAGACAATTTTGCTTTTGCAAAGACAATTGCTTTTGCAAAGACAATTTTGCTTTTGCAAAGACAATTGCTTTTGCAAAGACAATTGCTTTTTCAAAGACAATTGCTTTTTCAAAGACAATTGCTTTTGCAAAGACAATTGCTTTTGCAAAGACAATTGCTTTTGCAAAGACAATTTTGCTTTTGCAAAGACAATTGCTTTTGCAAAGACAATTGCTTTTGCAAAGACAATTGCTTTTGCAAAGACAATTTTGCTTTTGCAAAGACAATTGCTTTTGCAAAGACAATTGCTTTTGCAAAGACAATTCTGCTTTTGCAAAGACAATTGCTTTTGCAAAGACAATTGCTTTTGCAAAGACAATTGCTTTTGCAAAGACAATTGCTTTTGCAAAGACAATTTTGCTTTTGCAAAGACAATTGCTTTTGCAAAGACAATTTTGCTTTTGCAAAGACAATTGCTTTTGCAAAGACAATTGCTTTTGCAAAGACAATTTTGCTTTTGCAAAGACAATTGCTTTTGCAAAGACAATTGCTTTTGCAAAGACAATTGCTTTTGCAAAGACAATTGCTTTTGCAAAGACAATTGCTTTTGCAAAGACAATTGCTTTTGCAAAGACAATTGCTTTTGCAAAGACAATTGCTTTTGCAAAGACAATTTTGCTTTTGCAAAGACAATTGCTTTTGCAAAGACAATTGCTTTTGCAAAGACAATTCTGCTTTTGCAAAGACAATTGCTTTTGCAAAGACAATTGCTTTTGCAAAGACAATTGCTTTTGCAAAGACAATTGCTTTTGCAAAGACAATTGCTTTTGCAAAGACAATTTTGCTTTTGCAAAGACAATTGCTTTTGCAAAGACAATTGCTTTTGCAAAGACAATTTTGCTTTTGCAAAGACAATTGCTTTTGCAAAGACAATTTTGCTTTTGCAAAGACAATTGCTTTTGCAAAGACAATTGCTTTTGCAAAGACAATTTTGCTTTTGCAAAGACAATTTTGCTTTTGCAAAGACAATTGCTTTTGCAAAGACAATTGCTTTTGCAAAGACAAATTTTGCTTTTGCAAAGACAATTGCTTTTGCAAAGACAATTGCTTTTGCAAAGACAATTGCTTTTGCAAAGACAATTGCTTTTGCAAAGACAATTGCTTTTGCAAAGACAATTGCTTTTGCAAAGACAATTGCTTTTGCAAAGACAATTGCTTTTGCAAAGACAATTGCTTTTGCAAAGACAATTTTGCTTTTGCAAAGACAATTGCTTTTGCAAAGACAATTTTGCTTTTGCAAAGACAATTGCTTTTGCAAAGACAATTGCTTTTGCAAAGACAATTGCTTTTGCAAAGACAATTGCTTTTGCAAAGACAATTGCTTTTGCAAAGACAATTGCTTTTGCAAAGACAATTGCTTTTGCAAAGACAATTGCTTTTGCAAAGACAATTTTGCTTTTGCAAAGACAATTGCTTTTGCAAAGACAATTGCTTTTGCAAAGACAATTGCTTTTGCAAAGACAATTGCTTTTGCAAAGACAATTCTGCTTTTGCAAAGACAATTGCTTTTGCAAAGACAATTCTGCTTTTGCAAAGACAATTGCTTTTGCAAAGACAATTGCTTTTGCAAAGACAATTGCTTTTGCAAAGACAATTGCTTTTGCAAAGACAATTGCTTTTGCAAAGACAATTGCTTTTGCAAAGACAATTTTGCTTTTGCAAAGACAATTGCTTTTGCAAAGACAATTGCTTTTGCAAAGACAATTGCTTTTGCAAAGACAATTTTGCTTTTGCAAAGACAATTGCTTTTGTAAAGACAATTGCTTTTGCAAAGACAATTTTGCTTTTGCAAAGACAATTTTGCTTTTGCAAAGACAATTGCTTTTGCAAAGACAATTGCTTTTGCAAAGACAATTGCTTTTACAAACACAATTGCTTTTGCAAAGACAATTGCTTTTGCAAAGACAATTGCTTTTGCAAAGACAATTTTGCTTTTGCAAAGACAATTGCTTTTGCAAAGGCAATTGCGTTTGCAATGACAATTTTGCTTTTGCAAAGACAATTGCTTTTGCAAAGACAATTTTGCTTTTGCAAAGACAATTGCTTTTGCAAAGACAATTGCTTTTGCAAAGACAATTGCTTTTGCAAAGACAATTGCTTTTGCAATTGCTTTTGCAAAGACAATTGCGTTTGCAAAGACAATTGCTCTTGCAAAGACAATTTTGCTTTTGAAAAGACAATTTTGATTGTGCAAAGACAATTGCTTTTGCAAAGACAATTTTGCTTTTGCAAAGACAATTGCTTTTGCAAAGACAATTTTGCTTTTGCAAAGACAATTGCTTTTGCAAAGACAATTTTGCTTTTGCAAAGACAATTGCTTTTGCAAAGACAATTGCTTTTGCAAAGACAATTTTGCTTTTGCAAAAACAATTGCTTTTGCAAAGACAATTGCTTTTGCAAAGACAATTGCTTTTGCAAAGACAATTGCTTTTTCAAAGACAATTGCTTTTGCAAAGACAATTGCTTTTGCAAAGACAATTGCTTTTGCAAAGACAATTTTGCTTTTGCAAAGACAATTGCTTTTGCAAAGACAATTGCTTTTGCAAAGACAATTGCTTTTGCAAAGCCAATTGCTTTTGCAAAGACAATTGCTTTTGCAAAGACAATTTTGCTTTTGTAAAGACAATTTTGCTTTTGCAAAGACAATTGCTTTTGAGACAATTGCTTTTGCAAAGACAATTGCTTTTGCAAAGACAATTGCTTTTGCAAAGACAATTGCTTTTGCAAAGACAATTGCTTTTGCAAAGACAATTGCTTTTGCAAAGACAATTGCTTTTGCAAAGACAATTGCTTTTGCAAAGACAATTGCTTTTGCAAAGACAATTTTGCTTTTGCAAAGACAATTTTGCTTTTGCAAAGACAATTGCTTTTGCAAAGACAATTGCTTTTGCAAAGACAATTGCTTTTGCAAAGACAATTGCTTTTGCAAAGACAATTGCTTTTGCAAAGACAATTTTGCTTTTGCAAAGACAATTGCTTTTGCAAAGACAATTGCTTTTGCAAAGACAATTTTGCTTTTGCAAAGACAATTGCTTTTGCAAAGACAATTGCTTTTGCAAAGACAATTGCTTTTGCAAAGACAATTGCTTTTGCAAAGACAATTGCTTTTGCAAAGACAATTGCTTTTGCAAAGACAATTGCTTTTGCAAAGACAATTGCTTTTGCAAAGACAATTGCTTTTGCAAAGACAATTTTGCTTTTGCAAAGACAATTGCTTTTGCAAAGACAATTGCTTTTGCAAAGACAATTTTGCTTTTGCAAAGACAATTTTGCTTTTGCAAAGACAATTGCTTTTGCAAAGACAATTGCTTTTTCAAAGACAATTGCTTTTTCAAAGACAATTGCTTTTGCAAAGACAATTGCTTTTGCAAAGACAATTGCTTTTGCAAAGACAATTTTGCTTTTGCAAAGACAATTGCTTTTGCAAAGACAATTGCTTTTGCAAAGACAATTGCTTTTGCAAAGACAATTTTGCTTTTGCAAAGACAATTGCTTTTGCAAAGACAATTGCTTTTGCAAAGACAATTGCTTTTGCAAAGACAATTCTGCTTTTGCAAAGACAATTGCTTTTGCAAAGACAATTGCTTTTGCAAAGACAATTGCTTTTGCAAAGACAATTGCTTTTGCAAAGACAATTTTGCTTTTGCAAAGACAATTGCTTTTGCAAAGACAATTTTGCTTTTGCAAAGACAATTGCTTTTGCAAAGACAATTGCTTTTGCAAAGACAATTTTGCTTTTGCAAAGACAATTGCTTTTGCAAAGACAATTGCTTTTGCAAAGACAATTGCTTTTGCAAAGACAATTGCTTTTGCAAAGACAATTGCTTTTGCAAAGACAATTTTGCTTTTGCAAAGACAATTTTGCTTTTGCAAAGACAATTGCTTTTACAAAGACAATTTTGCTTTTGCAAAGACAATTGCTTTTGCAAAGACAATTTTGCTTTTGCAAAGACAATTGCTTTTGCAAAGACAATTGCTTTTGCAAAGACAATTGCTTTTGCAAAGACAATTGCTTTTGCAAAGACAATTTTGCTTTTGCAAAGACAATTTTGCTTTTGCAAAGACAATTTTGCTTTTGCAAAGACAATTGCTTTTGCAAAGACAATTTTGCTTTTGCAAAGACAATTGCTTTTGCAAAGACAATTGCTTCTGCAAAGACAATTGCTTTTGCAAAGACAATTGCTTTTGCAAAGACAATTGCTTTTGCAAAGACAATTTTGCTTTTGCAAAGACAATTTTGCTTTTGCAAAGACAATTGCTTTTGCAAAGACAATTGCTATTGCAAAGACAATTGCTTTTGCAAAGACAATTGCTTTTGCAAAGACAATTGCTTTTGCAAAGACAATTGCTTTTGCAAAGACAATTGCTTTTGCAAAGACAATTGCTTTTGCAAAGACAATTGCTTTTGCAAAGACAATTGCTTTTGCAAAGACAATTGCTTTTGCAAAGACAATTGCTTTTGCAAAGACAATTGCTTTTGCAAAGACAATTGCTTTTGCAAAGACAATTGCTTTTGCAAAGACAATTGCTTTTGCAAAGAGAACTTTGCTTTTGCAAAGACAATTGCTTTTGCAAAGACAATTGCTTTCGCAAAGACAATTGCTTTCGCAAAGACAATTGCTTTTGCAAAGACAATTGCTTTTGCAAAGACAATTGCTTTTGCAAAGACAATTTTGCTTTTGCAAAGACAATTGCTTTTGCAAAGACAATTGCTTTTGCAAAGACAATTGCTTTTGCAAAGACAATTGCTTTTGCAAAGACAATTGCTTTTGCAAAGACAATTGCTTTTGCAAAGACAATTTTGCTTTTGCAAAGACAATTGCTTTTGCAAAGACAATTTTGCTTTTGCAAAGACAATTTTGCTTTTGCAAAGACAATTTTTCTTTTGCAAAGACAATTGCTTTTGCAAAGACAATTGCTTTTGCAAAGACAATTGCTTTTGCAAAGACAATTGCTTTTGCAAAGACAATTGCTTTTGCAAACACAATTGCTTTTGCAAAGACAATTGCTTTTGAAAAGGCAATTGCTTTTGTTTAGACAATTTTGCTTTTGCAAAGACAATTAATTGCTTTTGCAAAGACAATTTTGATTTTGCAAAGACAATTTTTTTTTGCAAAGACAATTGCTTTTGCAAAGACAATTTTGCTTTTGCAAAGACAATTGCTTTTGCAAAGACAATTGCTTTTGCAAAGACAATTTTGCTAAACGTTGCAGGTTATGAACTCTGTACCAGTCTTGGTCAGTTCATCAGGAATTAAGAAGTTCTTAGCATTCACGGACAATGACAGATGTTGAGGTTATGTTCGTACGAAACTCGAACCAATCGGATCAGAAGATTTTCATATAAATCAACACCATCATGCCTTCCTGTACAACAACTGTAAAATTCCCGTCCCGGGAATTCCCGTGAAAAACACTAATTAATAGTTGAAAAGCACAAGACATAAAATACATATGTAATAATAAAAGAGTACTAAAAGTGCCGCGTGGGTACAGAGGTTTTTTTAAAATGGAAAAGTACTGAAAAAAGTACTAAAGTACTGAATTTTTCAACACTGGTAACCACTGTCTTAATAAAATAACAACATTTTGTAAACAAAACAAATAACTCTCTTCATTTTATTATTTACTCTCTCATACCTCACTCTCTCTCTCTCTCTCTTTCTCTTTCACTGTTATTTACATTTCATTTGTTTCTAATCGAAATTAAATCTCCTTTTACCATCGAAACGATAACCATAAGCTGCCGCATTTTTTGTGTCCACCAAGGCAGGATTACGATGTTTAAAAAAAGAGCCATGGGCATGAGCTGGCCGCGAAGCACTATTTGGTACACCATCCATTTCACGTGGATAAAATGCTTCGAACATGCCCTCCGGTGGTAAGACTGAAGCAATTTTCTTGTCATTTGGATCGTAGGCTGCCACCATCACGATAAGAAGACTGGTCATTAAATAACGCCACATTATTTTGTTTTTTTTTTTTTTTTTTGTGAAATACACGTTGTTAGCAAACAAACAATGTATTTATTGTAGTATTATTAACTACTTTTTTGTTTTTTATTGTTGTTTTCTTATTTTGCTTTTGCTGTTATTATTTTCAAGTGAAAATGTTGTGTGTATGATTTAAATGGTGGTTGGCGTTCAACTGTTTTTGTGGCTGTTACGAGTGTCTTGTGTATGCCTGGCTGCTGGCGTTTGAATTGTAATTTTTGCTTATGAGTTTTTGTTTTTGTTATTGTTTTTAAGTTTGTTTTGGGTCCGACTAAACAACAACAACAACAGCATTATTATTTTAATTGTTAATTACTTTTTTGTTTTATTATAATCGTTATTGTTATATTTCTTTGCTTTTTAACTTGCATTGCAATTGTTTCATGTTTTTTGTGTTATTTTATTCTCTGTCAATTTGTCTCTTTCATTAATTATTTGGATTTTGATTGTTTTTATTATTCTTATTCGCTGTTTATTCACTCTTTCTGCTTGTTTTGCATGTCATTTGTATACAGCTGAAGGCTTTCTACTTTTTTTTTGTTTTCTTTTGTCTTTAAGTGTAGTGTCTCAGATAAACAAAAGACTTAAGACACATGCGTGCCAAAAATATGAAGAAATTTCAAAACAGAGTTGCATTTTAAGGTAAAAAATAATTTTAAAATAAAATTTTAAAAACAAAAAATATAATGATAAAAAAACATGATAAAATAACCTGGCTTTTGAAAAAGGGCTAAGATGTTTGAACAGGCACAGGTTTTCGGCCTAATTAAAGCTGCGTAAATCAGGGGATGCTCTAGGTATTACCCTATATCAGTTGTCAAATAATTTCAAGAAATCATTCGATATCATCTGATGGACAACCATAATTATTGAGATGGAAATACAAATGCAAACTCCAATGTTCTTCAAAATGAACAGAGCGGTCAACAGTTTGTTTCATTATACCAGTGCTGGAAAAGAATATCCACCTTCATCTCAATTGTTCAATATGTTGCTGCATTACATAATGAGATAAGTGTTTACAGAAAGACGCGTAAGATTAAGAAAAAATATTTATAAATTTATTTACAAAGTAATTTAAATAAAAAATTTTTATGCATTGTGCATTGGCGTATTAATGGCAACACTACGTTCGAAATTAATTATCCTTAATCCTTACACATGCCGCACAGTTGGTAGTGCAGAGTAATAGTAGTGTCTCACATGTTGGTAACCGAATTGGCTCTGCTAATGGTGGTAAAAATTACTTATTCGAGCCACACACCGGTTAACTCATAAATACATAATTGGTCATTTCAACACTTCAGTCATTATTATGGATTTCTCACACCACTTATGTTGTGGGTGTTAATTTTATACATGAGTGGCGGAACCGACAGTTTAAGGTCGATTCCGAACGACAGATTTTTGAGAAACTTTTCTTGGTAAGTTTTTGCCAGAAACCTGCTGAGAGTAAGTCAACGATATTTGTCTTTCATATTTTCGTTTTGATGTATGACCTTCGATTTGAACTGTGGCCTTACGTCTAATAAGCCAACACACTACCTATTAGACTACGGCGACACCGGTTAACTAACCACGGACATTACAGTGATGTATGATAATACAGTATACATGCCGGCACTTTGGAGAATTTCAATTTTATTCATCACACCAGATAAATTCACCACACTTTGCAAAAACTCCCTGCCCTGAAAACCCAAAACACTGAACTCTTGCCATACTGGAAACTCATCAACCTCGAAATTTACCATACTGAATAAATTCACCACTTTTTCCAAAATTTCACCATGTTAGAAATACATCACACTAAAAAGTGATTAAATTTTTGGGATTCGTTCCCCACATTAGAAACACACCACTCGAAAAAGTTATTAATTTTGGTCTCTTTCCGTTGTTCGTCAAATCCCAGGCCCATCAAATCACAAAAGTAAGCCCCTCCACACCAGCCCACCACACACAAACAAAGCACACACACGCCATAAGAATATTTATTATTATTATTATTCTTAGAAGACTTCATTATATTTATTTACACCAATTGGACACGAAAAAGGAATTTATTTTAATTTATTAATATAATATATATACTATATAAATTAAAAATTAATTTATTAATTAATCAATCTTAAACCGTTGTATAGTTTTTTTGAACGAGGTGGTTAGTTGACAATTTTCTGCTTTATCAAGACATTTATTGTCGACAATAACAAGATTCACTGCATTGCCTAGTGTTGTATTAAACGCATTCATTACTGCAAATACAACTCTGTGCTTATTAGGTAAACAGCAAAAATGGCTGTCAAAACAAGAAAATAAAGACAACAAACGAATGGCAAAAGAGATGAAGAGAAAACAACAAGAATTAAAAATTAATAGTTTTTGTGTACGTAAAGTGAGAGAACGAAATAATTGGGAAACAAAATTAATTTGTTTTTTTTTTTTCGTACGAAACGCGATTTGTAACAAAATTAAGAATTAAAATTTAATTGAATTAAATAGGCCCCTATGGCTTAATAATATATAACACCAAGCAATCCAATAAATTAATAGAGAATCTATTAAAAAGAAGAAAAAAAAAGAGCCAAACCAGTGAGAAAAGAAGAAAAAAAAAAATCAACAAGAAAAATAGGTGAACACAATTATTAAGTTTTTGTTTTTTTTTTTTGTAAATTTTTATTATTTTTTTTTTTAATATAAATAATGGTGTTCCGCGAGTGTTTTTATAAGTTTAGGTATACGTGTGTGTGTGTATGTGCAGTGTAATTTATAATTAAAAATTAATAAATTGGAAAAAAAGAAGAAGAAAAAATTATTTATGAAACAAAACATGAATTAAAAAATTAAGGAAATATGATTTCAACTATGGATACCCGATCATATATTTCATCATCCACTACAACCGCCACAACGGGACGCAATGAGTTTGCAAAGCCAGGTAAGGAGGAGAACAACAACAACAATAAAAACAATTTTAAAGTGTATCTACACAACAACAACGCTACCCGTAAGACTTGACACATTTCTTATTGCCATTAGCCAAGCAAACCAAACCAAACCAACCTTATCTCTGTGTGTCTGTTTGTCTGTCTGTCTGTAATGCTGAGGAGGAAAAGCTTAATAAATTTGCTTACAAATGAATTTATGACTACTGCTGCCGCTGCCGCTGCTAACTGACTGACTGACTCTGACTCTTGACTAATGAAAAAATTGGCTCAGGAGTAACAAGTGAAAGTCTACACAGATGGAAATCTCACAACGAATTCCAGTTTTACCCAGGCCATGCTACATACCTTTACTACACTCCATACACAGCCTATAATGCATGCAACCAACTTACAACATAAAAAAAATTTCGTATTTGTTGTAATCTTATCTCTATTACTACGTTTTATTTGTTTTCAGTTTTTTGTTTTCTTGTGTTGTTTTTTTTTTTTGATTTTTCTTTGCAAATGGGCACTCCTTGGCTTACTAAGAGTGGAGTGTGGTGTGTGGTGTGGTGTGTGTAAGTGCTGCCTAAGCTATATTGGTTTTAATCTTTAATTCATTGGAGTTGGTATTGTTGTTTTTATAAATATTTTATTGCCAACATTATTATTATATTGTCTGTCTGTCTGCCTGATTATTTGACTCATTGCCTGTAAGTGTTGTATATGCGTACATACCATTGGGTAACAAAGTCTTCAGCAAAGTCACCACGAGGGTGGGTTTTATAAAATATTCGTTTGTTTTTATTTATTTATCCATCGAAATGTTAATGACTTTGGAAAGCAACAAGCTGTTCAAATACCTCTACAGCCTCTCACTTAATTCAATTGAACAGAAATAAATTTCAGAAACAAAAAAATCTTTTTCCTTTAAAATCATTGTCAAGCATACAAATTTATCAATTAATTTACAACGTAATTTATTTAAGTACGTCCTATACACGTTCTATATCCGCCTTTCGTACATTCTTTCAAAGCCCAAGCCCTCCCTCCCTTTAATTGTATTTTGGTCTGTGTTTCCAAGCAGCTGTCAAAATTCTTTACGTTTGTTTCCCCTCTCTCTTTCAGGCTGGTGCCAAAAATAGTTTTTTCCTTAAATGTTTAAATTCTAATACCATTCTAAGGTTTCTTTAACTATAAACTTCCGCTAATTTACATGCTGTTGTTTTTTTCTTATTGTTATTATTGTTGTTGTTATTATTGTTATTTAAAATTATGCCTTTTACTTATTGTACATACGTTTGCCTTTCTTTTCTTTTTTTTAATTGCAGAACTGACCCCAGAACAGCAAAAATATTTATTAGAATTGCGCAGAAGACGTCAAGAAATATTGTTAGAAATTCAGGTAATTATGAAAACATTCAACTTATGCTAGGTTGGTTGGGTTAAAAAGTTTAAGACTCTCTCGTAGCAGCAGCAGGCGAAAAAAAAAACAACAGCCGTAATGTTTGTATTTAAACTTTTTCTAAGAATTTTAAAGATCTTTTTCGATAAAGATAATCATGAAGGGAAATCTTAGGCACGTAAAGCAATATATTTTAAATAAATAGGAAGGTTTCGTAGCAAATCCGTTTAGAGGATAGAATGTTTTTAAAAAACCTACAAAATTGATATAGAAATTTGAAACTTGATTTGATGCTTCAATGAGCCTGTATTTTAAATGCCTGTACAGTAGCGAGAAAAAAAAATGCAACGCTATGTCATATGATATTCAATCGAGCCTCGAAACTTATAACGGTGCCCAATTCCACTCCACTTTTGTTTTTTTTATTCGTTGATTTCTAAATTTTAATAAAAAGCATCATTAAGCGTTTTTTGCTTCTCTATCTACTTAATTATTTTAGATTTATAAAAAAAGTGCAAAAGTTTAGCGAGAAAAAAAAAATGCAACTACCTTAAACTCAAAATATTTATTCCAACTAATTTAAAATTTAATATATAATTTAGGTTATAGCTAATATTTTGTGGAGTAGCCATGATTTGCTATTACTGCCCTCAATCTCGATGGCATGGAATCGACCAGGGATATTAAAAGATTAGGGGAAACATTTTCCCACTCTGTTTTTATAATTTCTTGCAATTGGTTCAAATTTGCTGGCTTCTTTTTCTTAACTTCGCGATCTACAAGCTCCCATAGATTTTCTATGGGGTTAAGATCGGGAGATTGTGAAGGCCACTCCAAAACTTGCACATCATGGTCGCTTAGAAACTTGCGAGCTAAGCGACTTGTGTGCTTCGGATCATTATCCTGCTGAAAAATGCTACCAGGTGCCATTTTTTCACGAAAATGGGGAAGCATGTACCTTTTCAAAATTTCGCAGTATTTAAAAGCGTTCACAGTCTCCTCAATTTTGGTTATGGGACCAGTACCGTCACGAGAGAAAGCGGCTATAGAAACACAAGAAAAATTATTTTTCTAACAAAAATATATTATTTCTTACCCCACACCATAATTGAACCCCCACCATGTTTAACAGTTGGCAACTGATATTTGAATGAATATTTTTGTTTTGGGGGCCGACGAATGGAATTTAACCCATCTGAGCCAAATAAGTTAAACTTTGATTCGTCGCTCCATAAAACTTTGGCCCACTGCTCTTTTGACCAATACAGGTACCGTCTAGCAAAGTCAAGCCGTTTCTTCTTATTAACCTTACTTATAAGTGGCTTCTTGGCTGGTCTTCTAGCTAATAAATTTGCCTCTCTTAATCGGTTTCTGGCTGTGTGGACGCCAATAGAAACCCCTAATTGCTCGTTAGCATAATTAGTAACATCTACTGCCGTTTTCCGAGGGTCAAATGTTACTATTTTTACCATTTGACGGTTTTGACGGGCAGTAGTTTTACGGGGTCGATCACTTCCTGGCTTTCTTTCCACGTTATTCATTTGACGATATCGCTTTGAATGAGCAACTTCATTCATTGATTTGCCTTCTTCCAAAGCCCATATAATGGCAAATTTGCTATCTGCTGACAGCTGTTTCTATTTTAAAATTAACAATTTACAAAGTTTTCATTAAACTTTTATTTTAATTACTTTAGTGGACCTACTTTTACCTTTATCACATTACGTTGCATTTTTTCTCGCTAAATTTTTGCACTTTTTTTTATAAATTTAAAAAAGTTAAGTAGATAGAGAAGCAAAAAACGCTTAATGATGCTTTTTATTAAAATTTAGAAATCAACGAATAAAAATAACAAAAGTGGAGTGGAGTTGGATACCGTTATAAGTTTCGAGCCTCGATTGAATATCACATAGCGTTGCATATTTTTTTCTCGCTACTGTATATAGTTTAAGAAATGTTTTCACAAACGAATGTGAATAATAACCCTTATAATGTCCCGTAAGAAACGCAGTTATCAGTCTCCTGCCGTCTTTATCTAAATCTATCAATAACCCTGTAATAACAGTCTGATGAATTCGATAAACTCCTAGACATATGTACATATTACAAACCGATCCATCCCCAACGGAAGATTGGAGGTTTAGGATCAAGTAACAAATCGCCATCAGAGAATGAATCCAATCTAGCAACAGTGTCCGCCATCTAACTCCCAGGTATACCGTTTTATCCCGGAACCCAATAGAGACAAATCCATTCGAATCCAAAGCTTCTTATAGACTCTTAAAATCACCAACCAGTCGTATTTTAGCTTCTGCTAGCTTCAACTAGCTGTCTATAGGCCCAATAATAGAAGGCGTTGCAACAATCTCAGCTTTGACTTTTTTAAATGTTATAAAGACTTGATCTAATGAAACACTTGCCTAAGCCTCTATACTACCTTATCCAAATTCTAGCACAAGCGTTTTTAATAACTGCCTTTTTCTATTCAGTAGTTTGATAAAAGAAATTTCCGTTTAGAATAAGAAAGATCTCTCCTACGAAAAGATGGTTAAGATAAAAGTCTTAAATATTGAAAACATATTGAGCAATCGATAAGAGAAAAGCCAGATCGTTGCAGTGTCTTTCAAGGTTAAGCGTATGTTAATTTAAGGTTATAAACTATATGAGTTATTACCGAGTGTATTATGACATTTATAAAGGCCTTAGAAGTCTAAACGATTGCAGATGATATACAAATATATTTGAATGATATTATTCTTGATTGGTGCTTAAATACTCACATATGTATGTACATATATAATGGTTCTTAGGTAGGTAGGTAGGTAGAGGTGGCTGCCCATCCAAGAAAAAGTCCTTGGATGGACTCACTTAGGCCGCATTGGGCCCATTGTGTTACCACAGTTATTATTAATGGTTCTTACAATACTCAAGATTTTTTTTGAAAAGTATAGTTTACAGGACTTTTTCATTCGATCCTAGAGGTTAGGCTACCAGTAAACCACCGTACAGACAATCTATATTGCCTATGAGCACGTTTATATAGCAATAAGAACTGATGTTAACTTTCAGTTGCCTCAATCGCAAAAATTATAATAAATTACTTAAGGTTAAATTGCTAGCGACAACAAGAAACATAACACACATAAGATCTCGTTCAAATATAGCTTAGAACTAGCTTGCTGCTTATTTATAACTCCTAGGTGGCGTTTCTTAACCATCCGGGGAGTTTTATTAAAATGAGACCTACATTCCTCATATCTGGAAGAAAAGGTTTGAGTCCTTTTGTAAGGAAACTTTAAAAAATGGCTGATAAAAGTCTGAAATAATAAAAAAACGGGACACTAACAAAAAAAGTAAGAAGCTTTCATTAGGATTTTTGAAAAAAATTAGAAAACCTATAAAGACTATGGAAGTAAACCAGTCGGTATTCTGTTAGCTTATCAGACGAGATCCCGAGGTTTAAACATCTCGAACAAAACGAAATATAAAAAAAAAATACTTCCTTCGGCAACTTCCTTTTAGCAGTCTTCTGGTAAAAATTCTCAGAGTACCTATATAAAATTGCTATGAAAAGTTTCTCAAAAACTGTTGTTCGGAGTTGACTTTAAAATGTAGGTCTCCCGCCACTTATGTATAAAATTAACGCACACAACATAAGTCGTGTGAGAAGCTAGGATGTAATTCTAACAAATGGGTTGTTGTAACAACTCTGCTGCTATCCCGGCAGTTTCTCTCTGTTGGATATTAAGAAAAATGTAAGTTTTATATGTTGATTGTACGCCTATGTTATACTGGTAGATATGATATGGATTGAGAGACAATATTATGTGGTTTGTACGTTGGTTGTTGTTGTTGTAGCAGTTCGGCTGTTGTCTCCGGAAGCTTTTCCCTGTATGTAAGATAAAAGTTGGATTGTAAATATAGTTGTATGCCTGTGTAATTTGGTGGGGATGGGATGGATTAGAGATGCAGGTAATATGTTGCTTGGTTGTATGTGTACGTTGTCCGATGTTAGGTGGTAGGTAGTCCAAGGAAGTCCGCTGTAGTCGTTTGATTCAGCCACAGGTCAATGGGTTGTAGGGCTGTCGGCTTTGCTGGACAGTTAAAAATGTGCACCGTGTCGTGTGGTGCCTGGTTGCATGAAGGGCAGCTATCTGAGGTTCCAGGGATGATCCTAGCCCTATAGTTATTCAGTGTATTTGAATAGTCTGATCTAAGTTGGGCAAGAATGGTCCTGGTAACCCTAGGCAGCCGCCTTTCGGAATCGGAAATAGGTGGAGGATGCCGATTTATGACCCTGTTGTAGCTGAGTTGATGTCTGACTGTCCCGACCGTTGTCTGATGTAGGGAGTTTTGCGCCTCCTTAACAGACAAAAGGTCAACTATTGATGGAATTAGGTGGGTAATGTCCGGTTTATAAATCGTGAAGTCTCGTCTTATGTTGCGGGGGGAAGGGTTATTCATAACTGTACGATGGTTGGAACGTTGGTGGTCGTTGTTAGGTAATTGGTAGTCCCAAGAAGTCCGCTACTTGTGTTGGCTTCAGCCACAAGTCTACTAGTCGGAGGGTTGTCGATTTGACTGGGCGTTCAAAGAGGTGCGCCGTGTCGTGTGGTCCTTGGTTTCATGATGGGTAGCGATCCAGGGTCCCCGGCATAATACTCGCCCTGTAACTGTTCGGGATTTTCGCCCAACCTGATCTCAGCTGGGCCAGGATGATTCAAGTTACCCTGGGTAGCTGCCTTTCGCTATCCGATATTGGTGGTGGGTGTTGGTTTAGAACCCTATTGTTCATTGCTGTCGTAACTATCGATTGGTGTAACTAAAGGGTTGTAGTTACTAGTTAAGCAAGTAGGGAAAAGCGACTAAATATGGGAAATGATATTTCTTTTAAATTAAAAAAAAAAGAATTGAAATAATTTTACTATTGTAATGAGTAATTACTTGTAATACATAACCCTTTTACTTTTAAAGTTGTAACGAGTAATTACTTGTAACACAATCCTTTTACCAACACTGAAAATGTTTATCGCATATGGCAACGTACTGATTGAGTTCCTAAACAAGGAATTTAACGAAATTCGTTCAGATGCTATTGACCAATCAGACGCGATCTTTTACATGTTAGATGCTCGTTAAGTCGATATTAGCCAATCAAGGCCAATCTTCTATACTTTATAGAAGAGCTTTCAGCATTTTCAGTGCTGATGAAAAGAACTCAGAAAAAATCATTGTTTTTGAGACAGTGCCGCTATCCACGCGTAACACATAAGAAAATTTATAATATTTGTTCATAAGAAAATTTATAATTTTTGAGGTTATTGTAGTTTTTCTTTATTTTGATATCTAACGAGAAAATAAAATTGTTAGTGAAATAACAGCAAATATATTAAAAGAATCTAATATTTGTCTTATTAATTTGATAAATTAAAGTGCGTAAAAAACACATAAAAGCTCAGGTGTGGGGTACGTTGATAAAATATGACGTCTCGCTTAACTAAGCAACAGTTACTAGATGGCTTAAAAAGTGCTGGCGTGGAAATCCCGCCAAATGCTTCTTCTGCTCGCCTTCGGGAACTTTATGAGAACGCAGCAACTGCAAATATTAGGAAATATGATGAACCATCCGCCGAATTAAACAAGACTACCGCTGTAATATGTTTGGAAGACTCCGCTGCAAACGTAAAAAACGAAGCTATTGATGTCGCCCTAAAATTGGGTATCAGATCTAGTACTGAACCATCTGCTGAATTAAATAAGGTTACCGCTGTATTAGGTATGGAAAACTCCGCTGCAAATATAAAATCTGGTGCTGCCCGTGGACTGGGTAGTGAACCTAATACTGATGCCAAATCTGATGTTTATGCCAAATCAAATGTTGACGCAGAATTTGAAGATGATGCTAAGAAAAATTCTGATTCCAATTCCGATGCTAATGTAGCACCTAAGTGTAGTCACGAGGTAGGTCAGCTTGGTACTACTAAAATCATTGCATCAGCTGAAACAGAAGCCGCTGACTTAGACCACCAGCTTCAAATTCTACGTAAAAAACACGAGTTGTTGAAGCTACAACAAGCTATCGCTGCCTTAGAAAATGGTGTATCATCGACGCCCGAGGAGGTACAAGTACCGCTTGTCACCTCGAACCGATTGACTTTTCGTGACATAGAGCACGCCATTGTGCAATTTGATGGCGAGAATCGGGCATACAGCGTGTTCGATTTTCTTCGCAATTTCGAACGTGTAATGCAAATGGTTGCTGCTGATGAATTATTTAAGTACACATCCCTGTGCAACTCGTTGACAGGTACCGCTAGACTTCTTCTGAACAAAACAGACGTTTTTAGCTACTCTCAGCTAAAAGCAACACTAATAAAAGAATTTGGTCGAGCAGTAAGTCGTGGCGAGATTTATAAAATTTTGGCGAACTTTAAGTGGAATAAAAAAGATAATGTCCGGCGTTATGTTTTAGAAATGGAAAACATTGCGTCCCGCTGTAGTGACATTGATGAGTTTGAACTAATTGGTTTCATAATTGATGGTATGCAGGACAATACTCCAGATGCATATTTGCTTATGAGTGCACGTACTATGAATCAATTTAAAGAATCCTTAGACTTATACGAACAACGCCGTGCAAATCGTCTTGCTGTTAACCGTAATGCTACCTTATCGAACGCAACTACAATCACAAAGAAACCTGTCCAACTCAATTCATCTTCATCAGATACCGCCAAAATACGATGCTATAATTGTACGCAAATGGGACACTACCAAAGTAAATGCCCTTTTGACAAGCGACCCGATGGAAGCTGCTTCCGATGCTGGAAAACTGGACATGATCATCGCAGTTGCACCAATCCGAAGAAAATATTAACGCACCCTAGGAATGAAGTCGCCGCTGTAAATTCCGATGAGGTAGATGCCAAAGAAGATTTTTATGGAAATAACATAAATGCTGTAAACAATGTAAGTATTGCTTTTTGCGATAGTAGGATCAAGTGCACAAAATTTATAAAATGTCTTTCTCTTTTCGATACCGGTAGTCCAACTAACTTTATACGGAAATCTTTTGTCCCATTTAATGTGAGTAATGATGCTATGAAATCGATGTACCGCGGACTAGGAGAATCTTATCTAATAACCTATGGGACAACTGACTTAAAACTTAAATTTAGAAATCAATGTGAGAAAATAACTATGCATATTGTGTCGGACACAACTATGTCAATTCCACTTATATTGGGAAGAGATTTTCTCAATAAATTCAATATACATTTGTGTCAGAAACTAATTAGAAACACTTTTTCAAATAAATGTCATGAAATTCTTAATGAGGCCCAATCATTTTTTTGTGCACTTGATCCAAACAGGGGAAATGAATTTGAAAATCGGACAGCTGTCATTAGTGATGCGGACAAATTATTCGTGGACTGTTCTAATTGTGACTTAAAAGATTTTAATGAAAATAGAATTACAATTTCTAATTTTGAGAATACTAAATTGGTGGAAAATAACTTAGGTAAAGGTTATGGGATCGAAACTGAAATTGTGTGTGAAGGTGACTGTAATGCTGCTGATTTTTGTAATTTGGAAAACTTGTTACATAAAGTTCATTGTGTTAATGAGACTTCATCAGATGTTGATGTTAATCCGAGTCTCAGCCAAAAACATCGCGATGAATTGTGCAATGTTATAAATGTTAGCTATCTTGAGGCGAAGGATGTGGAAATAAGGCCATTTGACTATGAAATGAATATTAGGTTAACGAGTGACACCCCATTTCATTTTTTGCCCCGACGTTTATCCTATTACGAAAGAAATGAACTGAGGAAAATTACAGATGATTTGTTGTTGAATAATATCATTAGGCCTAGCGATTCCCCTTATGCGTCCGCTGTAGTACTTGTAAAAAAGAGGAACGGGGAGCTGCGTAAATGTGTTGATTATCGTGCTTTGAACAAGATAACTGTTAGGGACAATTTCCCATTGCCATTAATTGAGGATTGCATAGAATATCTTGGCGGGAAGCAATATTTCACAACGCTCGATTTGCGGAATGGATTTTTCCATGTTAAAATGGCACCAGATTCCATAAAATACACTTCTTTTGTAACGCCATACGGTCAGTTCGAGTACCTGTATATGCCTTTTGGTTTGAAAAATGCACCGGCTGTTTTTCAGAGGTATATTTATAGTATATTTAGGGATTTGGTTGATGAAGGATCGATAATCATATACATGGATGATATTATTATTGCTACTACTGATTTTGCGACGCATTTGTTATTGGTTTCTAAAGTATTACGAAGAATGAAGGAGAGAGGACTGAAGTTACGCACTTCCAAATGTAAATTTGGCTATAATAAAATTGACTACTTAGGATATTGTGTATGTCCGGAGGGAATTCGCCCTGGAGATTCTCATCTGTCTGCTATTAGGCTTTATCCTTTTCCACGTAATCAGGCGGAAATGAAAACATGTTTAGGTTTATTTTCGTACTTCAGGAAATTTGTACCGAATCATGCAAGTATCACAAAGGTTTTGAGACAGTTAACACAGGAAGGAAAGTATGAACCCACGGATGAATGTTATAGGGCTTTTAATTTATTAAAGGATATGTTGTCATCTGGTCCTGTTCTTGCCATTTATGATCCACAGAAGCAGACTGAATTACACTGCGATGCAAGCTCATCAGGATTCGGGGCAGTACTCTTGCAACGTCAACAGGACGGAAAGCTCCACCCCGTCATGTATTTTTCTAGGGCAACTACAGCGGCTGAGATGCGATATCATAGTTTTGAATTAGAAACGTTGGCCATTATATATGCATTACGCCGTTTTAGAGTTTATCTTCAGGGAATCCAGTTTAAGATTATAACCGATTGTAACTCGTTGACACTAACTTTGGGAAGAAAACAATTGAATGCCAGAATTGCGCGGTGGGCTCTTGAACTGGAAGACTACAATTATACCATACAACACCGAGGTGGTACCAATATGGGACACGTAGATGCACTTAGTCGTTGTCCAGCCGCAGGAACAGGTAATCCCGTTGATGCTTGCGCCGCTGCTATAGAAAATAAGTCGGAGAGTGGAAAATGTGGCTTGGTTGCTGCCATAGATCCCGAGGAAGTAGATTTTTATGTTCAGGTTGCCCAGAATCGCGACGGAACAATTTTGCAATTGAGGAAAAGTTTGGAAAAGGGGAAGGTAGAGAATTATGAGTTAAGTGATGGATTAGTTTTTAGAAGAGGTAGTGACGGGGCTTTGAAGTTATACGTACCTTTTGAGATGGAACAGAATGTTATTAGATCGATACATGAGAAAATATGTCATTTGGGTGTGGAAAAGACTTGCGGTCAAATAGGGAGGAACTATTGGTTCCCGGGAATGAGGCGAAAGGTGAATAAGTTTGTGAGAAATTGCATACGTTGTATTATGTATTCAGCCCCCGTGCGCATTAATGAGCACAATTTACATAGCATTCCTAAAAGACCAGTTCCATTTGATACCTTACATATTGATCATTTCGGGCCATTGCCCTGTGTTAGCTCAAAACGTAAGCATATTTTGGTCATTATAGATGCCTTTACGAAATATGTCCGCTTGTACCCAGTAATTTCTACAAGTACAAGAGAAGTTATAGCATGTTTAGACAAATATTTTAGTTATTACAGCAGACCAAGGCGTATAGTGTCCGATCGTGGGACTTGTTTTACTTCTCTTGAGTTTAATGCCTACCTATTGAGGAATAATATATCACATATTAAGGTTGCGACGGCCTCTCCGCAGGCAAACGGACAAGTAGAACGCGTTAATAGAACCATTAAAGCCATGTTAAGTAAAGTAACGGAACCTATTAACCATGCTGACTGGTCCATTATGTTAGGTAAAATAGAATACAGTCTGAATAATACTGTTCATTCGACCACTAGAGTAGCTCCCAGTAAATTGCTGTTTGGTGTTGAACAGAGGGGTGCGGAAATTGATGAACTTACGGAATATCTTGAGGAAAAGCTAGACGCGAATTCCGAATGTAATTTGGATGAGATTCGGTCATCTGCCTCTGATGCTATAGAAAAGTCTCAAGATTATAGTCAAAGATATTTTCAGCAGCATAACAAACCTGCAAAGCAATATTGTGAGGGTGATTTTGTCGTTATTCGTAATGTGGATACAACAGTTGGGACAAATAGGAAATTTATCCCGAAGTACCGTGGGCCGTATGTAATTCATAAAGTTTTGCCACATGACCGTTACGTTATTAGGGACATCGAAAATTGTCAACTTACTCAAATACCATACGATGGTATTATAGAAGCCTCTAGAATAAGAAAATGGCTAACAGACGACAGCGGCGTAGAATGACATAAGAAAAAAAGAAAAATTCCCCTTCGCAAAAGGCGATACCTTTAGTGTTAGTACTAGAGATAAGTATAACATTTAAAATAATTCTAAGTAAATTAAAAAAAATTAACTACCTTTAGTGTTAGTACTAGTGATAAGTATAATATTTAAAATAATTTTAAGTAAATTAAAAAAATAGAAAAGAAGTTTCAATCGAGGTCGATTGGTTTGTCAGGTCGGCCGAAGTTGTAATGAGTAATTACTTGTAATACATAACCCTTTTACTTTTAAAGTTGTAACGAGTAATTACTTGTAACACAATCCTTTTACCAACACTGAAAATGTTTATCGCATATGGCAACGTACTGATTGAGTTCCTAAACAAGGAATTTAACGAAATTCGTTCAGATGCTATTGACCAATCAGACGCGATCTTTTACATGTTAGATGCTCGTTAAGTCGATATTAGCCAATCAAGGCCAATCTTCTATACTTTATAGAAGAGCTTTCAGCATTTTCAGTGCTGATGAAAAGAACTCAGAAAAAATCATTGTTTTTGAGACAGTGCCGCTATCCACGCGTAACACATAAGAAAATTTATAATATTTGTTCATAAGAAAATTTATAATTTTTGAGGTTATTGTAGTTTTTCTTTATTTTGATATCTAACGAGAAAATAAAATTGTTAGTGAAATAACAGCAAATATATTAAAAGAATCTAATATTTGTCTTATTAATTTGATAAATTAAAGTGCGTAAAAAACACATAAAACTATTAAGTTTAGTTTTTGTAATGAAAAACGTAAAACCGAATTTGTTCGTGCGCACACCTTTCATGTATTTATCATAACATGATAATCCTAATATGTATATATTATAAATCTTTCTGTAAGTCTGTTTTTTTGTTTTTTTGTTTGTTTGTTTGTTGGTTTGTTTGTTAGCCAATCACGCCTGAACGCCTAGACCGATTTTCTTGAAATTTGGGATATAGATCGAGCCATTGCCGGTGCAGGTTATAGGCTATAAATCTTTTCAAAATTTTGACCAAAAGGGAAAAAAAATGGGACAAAGGGAAAAAAAATGGGCAAAAATTAGTACTTTTATGCATAAAATCTGTATTTTATCTTTTTTATAGGTAATTTTTTACGATTTAGCTTGGATAAGTTTCCCAAATACCTATTGGAGGTGTTCCGTTTCAAAAGTTGTACCAAAAGGAGTCCAAAAAGGGGGAAAGGGGCCAAAAACGGGCAAATTGAGTGTATAGCCAATCACGCCTGAACGCCTGGACCAATTTTCTTGAAATTTGGGATATTGATCGAACTTTTGTCGGTGCAGGTTATAGGCAATAAATCTTTTCAAAATTTTGACCCAAAGGGGGAAAAAATGGGTCAAAGGGGGGAAAAATGGGCAAAAATTAGTACTTTATGCATAAATGGTGTATTTTATCTGTTTTAAAGGTATTTTTTTACGATTTAGCTTGGTTAAGTTTCCCACATAGCTATTGGAGGTGTTCCGTTTCAAAAGTTGAACCAAAAGGGGTCCAAAAATGGGGAAAGGGGCGAAAAACGGGCAAATTGAGTGCATTTATATTTAGGACTTAGAGTATTCAAAAACTGGGTTGTTTGTTAAACCGGTTTCCGAATAATTTGAAAAATTGCATTTTTTAAGAAACCGGTTTCAAAACCGGTTTCGAAACCGCTAAACCGGTTTTTTATTTATTGTTATATTTAATGCAAAAATTACCCAATAATTTTTTTTAATTTTTTAAACTAATCCAAACTACATAACCCGCGCAACGCCGGGTACAATCTGCTAGTCTATAATAATTTTATCATAATTTTAAAATTTTCCATTAAAGGTTAATGGTTTTAAAAATTGAATTTAAAAAAAAAAGATAATTAGACATGAAATTTTAAAGTGTTTCCTCTCTCTGTGGGTTTCAAGTATTTGACACCTCTGTGCTTTAATGATTCATGATTTTATGTATTTCGCTGCTGATATTCTTTAGTTTCTGAGCTCATCTTTAATTACAATTAATTGAGTTTTTCAAATAAAATTGTTTCTTTTTTACGACTAGATTTGTTGTTAATTTAATTAAATTTTTATACAATTCTTTTATTAACAAAATTTAAGCACTTTCAGACATTCGCTAGCGAGTAGTTTTCGTTGTTTTTGTTTGGCTTTGTTTGGCTCATCAGACAATATTCTCACTTGGAAAGAAGTGTTAAAAATATGTGTGATGAATTGGTTTGCTGGTTGACTTGTTGGTGTTGGTGTTGGTGGGTTGGTTGGTTTGTTTACATTTTTAATCATCATGACATTTATTTCACTTATTTCATATATTTTTATTGTTGTTTGATTGTAGTTCCTTTTTTTATTGTGGTTTGTTATTGTTTTTGTTTTTTTTTTCAATGTTTATTTAAATGTTTGTATTTATTTTTGTATTTACTTACGTCCAACTGCCCGCTTGTCTGCCCCTTCTTCCATGCAAATTGTTATTGTGTTTTATTTATTTTTATTATTATTTTTGTTGTTGTTGTTGTTTCTTTTCATTTAATTTTTATAGTTTTTTATATCTTTGGTTTTCTGGTATTAAATTATTACAAGTTTTGTTGTTTAATGTTTAGATCATTCACCTTTAGTTTTTTAATTATTTAATTGCTTTGCTTTTTTGTTTTTTTCTTCTTCTTCTTATTGTTGTTGTTTTGTTATTTTGTATTCCGTTTATTTTATTTAGAACTTCTTTTTACAGTAAATTCTTTAATATTTTTTTCTCTTGATTTGTTTCTTTAAACGAGAAATGAAAGTTTTTTGAGAGACTTTTGATGGGGTTTTTTAAAAATTAGAAACTTTATATGTATTTAAACGCAAAGATCTTTTATAGATTTACAGTGTTGTTAGAAACAATAGGGACACATTAACACGTTCACACAGGCGCGTACCACCGGTGGTCCGCACTAGACTGCCACATCGGGTGACCGTGTACTACCGGTTCGCATTTGATTATGCTTTTAGACGGTACGTAACACCAAATATTTAGATCTTTAATACTTCTACTGCCGAAAAAGAATACTTGAGAGTCAGACTCCATTAAAAGTATTTATTTTTAATAACAATTATAATTACATACATAATTGGGCATTAAAACCCTTCAGTCAGGATTACGACCTAGCTTCTCGCACCACTTATGTTGTGTGCGTTGATTTTATACATGAGTGGCGGGACCTACAGTTTAAAGTCGACTCCGAACGACATTTTTTTTTTTTGAGAAGCTTTTCATGGCAATTTTATTTACTCTCAGAGTTTTTGCCAGAAATCTGCTGAGAGGAAGTCGCCGAAGAAATATTTTCATATTTTCGTTTTGATGTCTGACCTGGGATTCGAACTCGGGCCTTCAGTCTAATAAGCCAACACACTACCTACTAGACTACGGCGACTTATAATTACCAACGTAATAATTGAGTTCTTATCTTATTTCACGGTAAAAATTCAGAATATTTAGTGAGAATGAGACGAATTCACGAAGAATTCGCACAAAATTCACACACAAAACTTTACACAATACCGGTGCATTGTTTTATTATCTATGCTGCATAATAGCTGCCGTCCGATAGAGCCAAAAACACTAAGTGCAGCCGGCTTGAACATGTTATTATATCAATATTTTGTAAAATTTTTATTAAATTTTTTAGAATTTTCAAAATGTTTTCAGATTGTTCGAATAGGATTTGTTACTACCGTATGTGTGTGAAGATAAATTCGAATTTAACAACCAAAGACGCAAACCCACACTTTTAGCAGCGTCACTTCTTGCCTCTAACAGGGTAAACTTTGCTATTAACAGAGCAATGTTAACTGTTTTAACAGCGGCAATAAGTAGTTTAGTCTTCTACTTTGCAATTATTGCAGTCTATTGACATAAAATTTAATTCCCATTATGATCATTATTATCATTATAATCTGTAAACAAAAGTGTTGAAATTTAAAGGATGGTTGGTGAGGCTGAAGAACGGAATTATTCCAGCTATCTCACTACCACGGTTCGAAAGAGGACTCTCTGGACAACCATTTGCATATAGTCCGTATGGTGTAGTATTTCTTATATGGCCACTGATCTTCTAGAGAATTTTATAATATATTTTTGGCCAAAAATCGATTTTGAAAACCAAATTCAAAATCTCGACTCATAAAATTATTCCAGCTATTTCGAACCACTACCGCGCTTCGAAAGAGGACCCTCTGGACTACCATTTGTATACAGTCTGTATAGTATACTATTTGTTATAAGTTCCAAAATAGCCACTGATCTTCTAGACAATTTTCAAGCAAAATATTGATATTATCAAAGCCAATTTTCTCAATACCATATCACTTTATATGTGACTATATTGCTGATTATATTAAGAGACCTTGGAACCTTCCTTTGCATATAGTATAGGACTCATATACCTACTACAGAGTATTTCCCAAAATAAGCTCCTAAACAAGTGGGCTGGTTCAGATGAATACTGTTAAACAGTGCTCTGTTAAGGGCAAATTTTTGGTCTGTTAAGAGAAAATTTTGCTCTGTTAACACCAAAAGTGGCGCTGCTAAAATTTATGGATTGCGTCTTGGATTTTCAAATTCGAATTTATCTTCACAAACATTTCTACTTTCCATTAATTTAGTATTAAATCTGCCTGTATTAAAATCTTAAAACGATATACAATTAAATAAATCTAAGCAGTGTTAGCTAAATTCATTTAATTTTAACATAACTTTATAGTCCTTTGGACTGCATTCATTAATCTAGCCTTTGGGTGAGAGCGAAAGTGTTCCTTCTCTTTAGTTGAGTATATCCACAATTATTTTAGATGCCAGGTACTAGCGAGTTTGAATGGAGTTTACAGTCTTACTTACTTACTTAATACTTTTTTCTTGATATAAAGGGTGGGCCATTTAAAAGTTTAAATTTAAAAATTCAATAAAACAAAAACGGTTTGAAATTTTGCCAAATTAATTTTTTTTTTGTTGTGAAGTACAATTGTTCCGTTTAGAAATGGAATATTATTTCATTCATATGGCTGCCGCAGCTGGCCTCACAGTACCTCATTCGATTGGATCAATTTTCGGGCACTTTTTGGAGTGTTTGAAGTCGTATCTCGGCAATGGCATCACGATTGTTGGCCTTCAAATGCTCAATTGTCTATGGTTTGTCGATAGGTGTTTCTATTGACCGTAATGGTTGCGTCTTCCTCATTTTCAAAGAAATATTGGTCAAAGATACCTCCGCCTCACAAGCCATACCAAACAGTCACTCGTTATGGATGTATTGGTTTCTGTAAGACCAGGTGTGGGTGTTCTGAGACGGCAATTTTGCTTATTAACGTGTCCACCAATATGAAAATGAGCTTCATCAGAAAAGATGATTTTTTTTTGGCAAAATCGACATCATCGTGCAGTTTCTCGTTGGCCCATCTAGCAATCGAAAACGAAGCGAACGATAGTCTTTGTTTTAGGAATAAATTTCCAATAAATCCCAACGTTGCTCAAGCATAAATCGATTCATTACGTTCAGTGGAGATAATATACTGAATTTTATGACAGAATAGAATGAGATAAGTATTACCAGATTCGAAATAACAGATGATTCAAATTTAAACCGATAGATGGCCTACCCGATATCATGTGGCAGCAGTGATCGCCGTAGATTTTTATTTTGGCATCTTTGTAGTTTATACCCCATAACTGAATTCCAAAGAACCATATCGGTTTTAATACAGAATTATGTTTGCAGCAGTAGTTTGCAGTCCAAATTTTGATTGCAGTTTCGCTTTTGTTTTTTCCACGCAAATTGAAATTGTTTGCTTACTTTTATGCAAATAAATTGTAATTTAGAAGAAACTGAAAGGATATTATAGTGAGTTTCATCAGTAAAAACTACGTGAAATTTTGTATGTTAAGGAATAAAAACGTCCCCAACAACGTCTTCCAACAATGCATATGAATAATTTTTTTTCAAGACAAGTTCAAGCAGCTTTAACAATTCATTTGCATTCATTACCCTTGTTTGAGTTATTTTTAGTAAATAAATGTTTAATTGTAAATAATAAATAAATAAACAATACTTGAGAAATAAATTATTTGTCTCATAAATAATGTGACACATATTTTTTGAATCACCCTTTATAAAGTTTTTTTTTTGTCGAACATTTTGGAAGTAATTTTCTTATGCCTCTCTTAAGGGAACCCCCTATTAGTCGTCGTCGAAAATCCAAAAGTACGTAACAAACATTTTTCTAATTTTACAGGAGAATCAAAAAAAAGTTATAAAATAACAAGTACTCCATATGTAGAAACGTTTTGAATTATTGATATAAAAACGTTATTTTTAGTCGCAAGAATCTAAAAATTGGTAGAGATATGTTAGATAACCTCACGAATCATAATCAATCAAAAACTCGATTTTCATTTTTTTGATGATACGTACTTTTGGATTTTCGACGACGATATGTAATACAGTTGCTTTGAAGCGAATTTTTTTACCAACAAAATATTTTATAATAGACGGGAATAGGCAGGCAGTGTCAGTGTTTTGTTTCGATTTTTAATCAAACTCCTACAGCTTTAGGCGAGTTGTCATAGTTCTGGAGGTAAGATATTTTCCTGATCTGACAGAATTACTCTTTTATTGGCCATGGCTCGTCGCTTGAGGTCGATTACTTTTTTATTTAGTTACTTATTTTATTGGCTATTACAATCTTTTAGTCAGGATTACGTCCTAGCATTATCACACTGTTGTATGTGGTAATTATGTCCATGAGAGATGGGAGCTAAAGTCTACAGTTTGAGAGCTTTTTCATTGCAATTAGCGCTCAAAAAGAAATATATTAAAAAAAGTCAAATTTTTTTCCACTCAAGAGTTGAAATTTGAACTTACGAGCTCTCATCTACTAAATCAACACACTCTCTACTAGACTACGAAGTCTTCATTACTTGTTCAATGGTAGTAGATGAGTAGGAGCTGTTCATAGTTGATGAGTGCTTCTCAATCGCACTATGAATGCACATCGAAAGTTTTCTAATCTTCAATCCTTCTTTAAAGTTTTTTGAATTTTAAAAATTAAGCGGCTTCAATCTATTTTCAAATAAATTCCAGGACGCAACTCTGATTCTTTAGCAAGAGGATTCCTTAACACCAACGTTGCCACTTGTAAGATATCGTTTAGTCTTGGTACAAGGAGTATGATTCAAGAAAGGAGCAAGGCTCTTCGACGCTACTCCCAATGCATTTCCATGGAGTGTGTTGCTTTCAAGACAATGACAAGTGATTGTATTATCTCCTTAGCTGAAAGAAAAAGTTTTGCTTTTACCATCTCGTTTGTAAAATGGTTAGCTTTTGGGTAATGGATATACATACATACAATCACAGAAAAAAGTCTACATACACCGTTGTACATACATATGTAGGCTTTTTTCCTGCTTATTTTTCTGTTTTTTTTTAATATTTTCTAGGTTATATTTTTTAATTTTCGTTTTTATTTTCAAACGTTCTTAATTGTAACTGCCTTGCCTTATACTATGTTCAGACATGCACTTTTATTGAGTCAATATTCGGTTTATTGAGCACAATATTTTAAGTGTTCAGACATAATAATATACGCAGTTCAGCTGCTTATTCAATATTCATTTGACAGCTGGTAAACAAAACAGCTGGTTGTTTCAACAACATTGTTTTAATTTTTTTTTATTATGTTGTTTTTTTTTTTGTTTTGTTTTTTTTGTTTGTAGTTGTTGACATTTGAGTTGTCAAATATCAACAGGAAGTGTTCGGAAAATTGTAACACTGTAACTGAACGTACTTCTGACAGTGCTGTATTTTAAGTTTTACTCAATATTATAGCAATTTGCGTATTTATTGAGCAATAATTAATTGACATTTTATATGAAATATTGGGATCAATAATGGTGTTTATTGCGATTTACGCAATAAAAGTGCATGTCTGAACATAGTATTAAATAATGCTATAACATCTTTTTCATTTTGATATAAATCACCGGGAAAAAAACGGTGTATGTAGACTTTTTGCTTTGACTGTATGTATATTTTATTTGTTTATATAAAACTGCACGTATCTTCGATATAATGAAGTGTGATGTTTTTTCGAAAATTTCAAAAACACCAAGAATACGTTCAAAGATTCTTATGGTGGGACAAAGACGACAACTTGAATTAGACAAACACTTACATACATATGTACGGCATAAACTGCACCTTGTACGTGGTGCAATTACCTCATGCTAATGATTGCCAAATTTTCATCCATATCTGCTCTCATTTCGTGCGTAAAGTCCTTTCGTCTAACCTGGCCTTTAGCGGTTTCTAAAATTAGTTTCTGTAACATTTTTAACGAATTTTTATTTACAATAAAGATTGTATTGAAAAAAAAACTTCATTTTTACAATTTAACTTCATGTACTTTTGCTACAACCCTCCGTTTAATGCGAACAAAGCATTCATTACTGTTGTAATAACCGTTAATTTAAATCTTTATAATCTTGAGCCTTTAATACGGCTTCTCAGTTATTGATATTATTGATGTTATAGAAGCATTTGCTACTTATTATTGTTGCTGTTGTTGTCTTACCAATAAAGAGTACACGCATATGTACATACATATGTACATATATTGAACACTTGAACATGGCCAGTATGCATATGTCCCTTCATTACCTCCTCTTCTGCTTGTATAATCATGATCATCGTCAACACAAGCACTCATCCATTAACAATTCCGATTCAATCATGCAATGAACTGACAGCCAACAACCAATCCCCCTCGTACACATACGTATGTTTTCTTTTGTCTCTTCTTTTTGATTTTATAAAAAAAGCGTGATTTTTTTTCTTTTCTTCTGCCTTCTTTTGTCTGCATTTCATTATTTAATACATGTTCGTCGGGGATATTACTTCTTTATGTTTTATTATAATTCTTAATCTGCTGCTTCTTCTTTTGGATATTTTTCCCCATTCTTATGTTTATTTTTTTTTTGTTTTTGTTGTTTACATGATACACCACGGGTGTATAAAATTGTTTTTTATGAAAAAAATCCCATTCATTACACATGTTTCGTTTGTTTTTTTTTTTTTTTTTTTTCCTTTTTTAACTGTTAAAATTGTTGGCAAATTTGTTGTTTTAGTTGTACAAAGACATTTTACCACTTACATACACGCACACACACCTCACACCACTAGTACAAGGGCTTTAACACGCAGCACTTGCTCTGAGTAAAATTACACCACACTGTATGTACTTGTATTATGCACAGTGCTTGGCTCTTGCCTTTTTGTTATTGTTTTACTCTTGTTCTTGTTTTTGTTCTGTGCGCTTTATTGTCACGTGTTAGTGTAAATAAAGTGTTAAACAGAAAATTAGTACACAGTGTATAAAATTTCATTTTTTGGTTTTTTCTTCTCTAAAAAAGTTCTTAGCGCGGGCGCTAAACAATATAAAAAAAATCCAACATAAATTAAGATTTAAAAAAAAAGAAAAAGAACAAAAAAAAATTATTATAAAAACACATGACATACATAATAAATCATAAAATAGGGCACATAGAATAATAAAAACTGACATCCAAAGGATTACAATAGTAAACTGTGTATGCAATATGAGAAAGTGAGTAAGAGTGAGTGAAAGAGAGAAAGAGCATAAGAAAATGAGATTATTATTTAAGCATGAAAAATATCCTGCATTAAGGCAAACTAATGTGCAACGTTAAAGAGCGCTGAGTGTAATTACAGCAAAAACAAGAAGAACAAAAGAAGCGAAGGACATACACATTTCGTTAAGAAAGTTCTTTTAGAGAGAGAGAGAGAGAGAGGATAAGCGAGAGAAAAATGTTTAAAAGATTATTTAACTGTAAACGTGTTGCAAAATATGAAATTAAGGTAAGCAGTTAAGACTCATATTTTCTCTATGCTCGTAGATCTGTGCAGCAGCCCAGTGTTTAACAATTTCCAAAAATTTTATTTTTCTTAAATCGGGGAAAATGAAATTAATTGGGTTTCATTGTTTATTTTATTGTTTGATTTACTTTAGGTTTTGTTAGGCCATCACCCACCACATGAAGATCATCTGGCTTATTGCAATTCCCTTTGTAGAAACAGCTTTACCAGTAATCAGCCTTGTGGTCCTCCATATTGTAGGTTGAAGCAGTCAGTATACAAGGAATTATACACAATATAGTGACTTGCTCATCATATGTTGTATACAAACTGCCTCTATGCTGGTTGTAGTACTTACTTACTTATTTACTTAATTGGCCATTAAAAATCCGATTAAGAGATTTCGGCGTTCCTTTACACATCCTTCCAGGCGCTTTGCTCTGCTTCTTGCTTGCCTTCGCCAATCGATGACAGGACTTCCTCGATTTGGCCCTCCCAACGCAAACAAGGTCGTTCTCTTCAACGACTTCCACAAAACCCCGCATCACATACCCGTCTCATCGGTGCATCCTTTTCCTTTCGCCGAGCCAGCGTAACCGCTGGATGTTAATACGCTTTACGACCTCCATGTCGTTGTGGTGCTCATGCAGCTCTTTGTTGGATCTGGATGCGGAAATCACCGCCAACTCCCAGTAGATCGAAGACTGTTTATAGACTGAACTTAGAATGTTCATAAATTACCTGCCATCATTGTCAACGAGCGCCGATATCTCTGAGTTCTCCTATGTTAGAGATTGAAAAAATTCTATGCGATATCGAGTTTGTCTTCTATAGGCATCATGATCGTCGCCGAAACCTTTTTTGTCCTCCTCTATGTCTACTTCCTTGAGGGTTATAAGGGCTTGTTAACAAATTTCCTAAGCTTAAGAAGCGTGTGTTCGATCTACGCACCAGCCCCACGAAAGTCTTGTTCGCAATGCTAAACTGGCTTCCTACTGTGCTTCTCGCTAAGCAGGTGGCCAAGTTTGCTGCGACTAGACTTAATGCTCTCTCTCGTTGGCACATTGTACCTTCTGGTCACTCCACTATTCTGGAGGTTGATCCGGTGGCCCCTGTGAACATGGACTATCTTCCTGCTGAATATTGTCTTGACAGATGTTTCCATGCTCTGATTCCGAGTAGGGATGACTGGAATCCTAATACGGTCGTCCCCCCGGAAGTCCTGGATATATATACCGACGGCTCTAAACTCGATAATGGGGTTGGAAGCGGTGTCTACTCTGGGAAACTGGACCTGAATATTTCTCTCCGTCTACCGGACTACTGCAGCGTGTTTCAGGCGGAGGTGATGGCAATTTACCGGGCCGCTCAATGGATCCTCGTCAACGATGCTCCTTTCACTCGCGTCTCGGTCTTTTCTGATAGTAAGGCCGCGATAAGATCTCTATCGGGTTTCGTGAATAACTCTAGGATCGTTAGGGAATGTCGCCGCTGTCTCGACTTTCTCTCGGGGTGCTTCACCAGTGTCTCTCTGGTGTGGGTCCCTGGGCACAGTGATATTCCGGGAAACTGTAGGGCCGACGAGCCCGCCAGAGCTGGTGCGTTCCTTCCGGAATCCTTTTCTGTTGAGTTGGGTATGCCACTTGCCTCGGTCAAGCTGACCATTGTGCGGAAGTTCTTTCGGGACGCCAACCTATCCTGGGTCAATAAGGAGTCCTGCTCCACCGCTAGACTCACCTGGCCCAAGATGGACAGAAGGCATACCAACCGATTACTTGGTCTCGGTCGTGATGTCATCTCGACTACAGTGGCCGTGCTTACAGGTCATTGCGTCATGGGTAGACACGCGGAAAGAATGAGGATCCCTTTCAACGACTTCTGCCGTGGATGCAGGTCCGCTGAGGAAGAGGAGACTGTTGTTCACTTTCTTTGTCAGTGCCCGCCTCTTGCTAGGTGTGGATATAGGTCATTTGGCGCCCCATTCCTTTTCAGCTTAACGAAGCTATCATCTATTGACATCAAGGATATAGCTTCTTTCATCAAACTTTCTGGCTGGTTTTCCAGTGCGGGGTAGTCGTGCTTTTGTTGTGTAGCCATTGCGCTGACCAACTTCTTCCTTTTCCTTGATTTTGGTGGAACTTGGTTAGTACAGGGACTGCGTTCACCCGTGGCATCACAACGGGCCGCTATGCGTGCTCAAGTGATCTTTGTGATATTCAGAGCTACCACTCCGACCTAACGACGTGTGTTCGATTCATCCAAATTTTCTTTAAAGAATCCTTTCGTATCCTGTATCTGTCGTGGGTCAGTGTTGTTTTTTGCTGATTGTGCGTAGCCAAAAAATATTCTAAGTATACGTCGGAATTACCGGTTGACAAACAATCTTTATTTATTTTTTATTACGACTGAATCAAACCCAATCTCACAACCAGAGGATCACATAGAGATCCCAGGCCAATATATGTATTGTATGTGTTTGAGTTCTATACGCATAGGCCGGTACTGTCCGAAGAACTTTAATGTCCAGGAAGATTGCTGAATGCTGCTAAATATGTTGCCCGTTTTATGGATTTGAAATTTTTAATTTAATGCTTGATGCTTTTCTGTTTTAGATTTTCTTGAAAATCTTATTTACATACGCTGTCATATTCTCAAACAAACAATCACTCTCAGTCAGCGAAGATTAAATGTTTTACGGAGTTGACGTTGTCAGAAATTTTAATTGTCAGTTTTTAAGGTAAATTATCGTTTTGAAGGGCATAACAAAGATGCTGTTAATTACCTCAGATCATTATAATAAATATTAGAAAAGAGATTGGCATTGTCATTTGAGAGCAGGTTTACATATTTCGATCTTTTAACAAGCATTTGTGGTTTAATAAGGTCCTAACAACGTATATTACCTACTGCGAAGAACAAATGACTGCTTCAGTTTACTGCAGAAGAAATATGTTCAAGTACCCATACTTGTAAAATGTTTTGATAACGTATCTCTTCCAATTGGACAAGTTCCATCTGCCTATACTAGATAATGATCTTTTCCGTGTATTACGTTGTTGATAATATTCGAATTTATAAATCCCTGCATAGAACGAAGTATTAAGACAAAAAAAAATTGGTTTGACGTATAATTTTTAATTCATTGGATCGGTACAAACTATCGTCGTCGGGGAATGATGGATAAATATGTCCATTACTTATCCCTCCCAATATTTAAGATTTGTCGAGGTCATCAAAAGAGATTTGTTTGTGAGATAATTTCATCGTTGGAATGAAATCACTTCTCGCTCAATCATTTCTTTGTGTATTTGGAAACAACACTATGCCACTTATATCTGGCATATCTGGAAAATATATCGTATAAGGAAAGAATTTGTCTTCAAACTGATGAATTTTTACATTTAAAATGTATTGTCGACGTGCCAAAGAATATTTTTCTTTGCCAAATGCGGACGTTTTTATTCAAATTCTCATTAAATTAAATTGAAGCTAGAAAATAAGTATTACCTTGTCCGATAAATCCACTTTGATATTCTTTAGACCCCTGAAATCTACTGTTTACTCTGTTGCTGTAGAAAATCTTAATTGTGCGATTGAACAAAACCAAAAACAGCTGCGATGTTGTCATACGATTGTGTTTGTGGTCGATTTTGAGAAATCGCGACGTCCAATTACGCAATCTTATGACTACCACAATATCCGGCATTTTGAATCTCCGATCGTTCAATACTTTATCGTGATTTTTTTCATTTGTTTTGGTTGTAGAGACGTCCGCTGGATGTCCAGAATGTCTGGAATTATCAATACCCACTTACTCACTTGATTGGTCGGTATTACGAACTAGCTTTTCATACTACCTATATTGTGTGTTTTAATATTATAAAGGGTCCGCCAAATAACTTTTTTTTTTGAAAATGCTTTAAAAAAAACTACTGAATATTTTCTCAAATTTCTTTTTTTATTTGAAAATACAATCCTTCCGGTTAATAATGGAAAATAATTTCATTCAAATGGCTGCCTCGGCTGGCCATGCAGTAGCCTACACGATCGGTCCAATTTTTAAGCACATTATCGATTGTGTGCAGCTGTATTTCACCAATGGCTTCACTGATATTGTCCTTTAAAGCGTCAATTGTCTCTGGGTTGTCGGCGTAACACTTATCTTTGACGGCACCCCACAAATAATAGTCCAACGGTGTCAAATCGCAGCTCCGAGGTGGCCAAACGACATCAGCTCTGCGGCTGATAATGCGATCTTCAAAAACAGGGCGCAAAACATCGAGTGTAGCTTCGGTTGTGTGGCACGTAGCGCCGTCCTGTTGAAACCAAATGTTGCCAATATCCTCCTCTTCAATTTTTGTGAACAAAAATTCGTTCAACATGAGAACGACGGTGAATTGATGTTGATGGCGCTTAACGCACACTTTCTGACACAGCAGCAATATTCTCGGGTGTATGCACTGTTTTTGGCTTTTCACGCTTTGGTTTATCGATGAGGATGCCAGTTTCTTTCACTTTTTTCACAAGATAACAAACATACGGAGCTGACGGTGCTTCTCTTCTTCCAAAATCCGTACGCAATTTTCGCACACATTCTGCAACATTACCATGATTTTCAAAGTAATGTCGCAATATTTCAAAGCGTATACACAACCATATTCGTTCAGCGGAAGGATAAAACTAATTATCTGTCAAATCAGACATGAGCTAAGTATTACCATTCACGAAATAAGCACTAGTTGAAAAAAAACGTTAGATGGCGGACCCGATACATGAGTGGCGGAAGCTAGATGACTTGATATAAGCAGTATTTCTCTTTCAGTTAAGTGGCGGTAAATTTAAAATAATTAAGGACTTATTGACACATCGTCGTATAAAAAAAAACCCTGGTGAATGTAAGATACTAAGGGCCATTATTACAACTTGCCGTTAACTAAAGGCAGGATTTTAACGGCCAGATAAATTGTTTTTCATTATTATATATAAGTAGACAATATGGTAGAAGTGAGCGTTAAGATAAAGGGAGGATCATCCTACCCTTAACTTTTAAAGTTAAATTTATGTATGAACTTGCTATATTATATATTATTTTCAATATGGCAACTTCAAATATAAATAAAATGAGCATCTACAATAAAAA
The DNA here is from genome assembly GCA_927399465.1 of Sarcophaga caerulescens. Lineage (NCBI taxonomy): Eukaryota > Metazoa > Arthropoda > Insecta > Diptera > Sarcophagidae > Sarcophaga > Sarcophaga caerulescens. The sequence continues at coordinate 81,797,867 of OV656866.1, forward strand.
ACGAAGCCCGCCGTTGCCACTGCCACTTGCGAAAATAAGTTAAAGATAACTTTACAGTTCCCTTTAGCTAAAGGTAGCTTTAACTAAACCTAACTTTAACAGCAAGTTGTAATAATGGCCCTAAAAGAGATTATATATGTTTGTGTAGTTATTGTTATTGGCAACACAGTACCCCCCTCAAATTATAAACTTAATGATGTGACCTTATACGCTTGGTTGTCCTTTTGTCCTCTTTCATCATCATCTTCCTATATGAGCATTAATAGAATATTTAATCTCATTTTATCATATAATCTTAAAGCATATTTCGGGGATTTAGCCTACAAATCCACAATTTAAATAATTTAGGGGCATTTAATAAAATACTCTCCCTTTTTACCCAATTTAAATACAACATGGCTACGTATTTAGCCAAGAAAAAACGGAAAACAGATTTCAAAGATTAACTTAAGCTGTTAAAAGCAAAATACCAGACAAAGAAACGAAACAACATCAGAAAAACCAACCAAAGTTGGTTAGACAACTTTACAAATGGAAAATCTTCAACCAAAAAACCCAATGGAAATATTAAATCCCTGGAAGACAACACAACAAAACACAATAAAACACCCCGAAACACACACTCCGGACAGAAGCAATAAAGAAACGAGAAAAAAATAAATAAATTGCTAAGAAAAGCAGGTAAGAAGCTGTCAATCACTAAGAGGATGAGAAATTACAAAAGCAAGGAATGAATAAATTTCACAAAAAGGTTTGAGTGTGAAAATCAAAGATAAGCGCCACTTGCGAAATATTTAGAAACGAAAATGAAAAACCGGCGCCAGTTTATTTTTTTGAGGAAATAAGAATATTCAGGCAAAAAAGAAAATGAAGATGCGTGAATAATTGAAACGCATACGGGAAAATATGAGATGTAAAGGTGGAACATAAGCAAATATAGATGGTCATAATCAGTGTTGCCAGATTGGCGGATTTTCAGATTTGATTTTGGTCGTCTAAAGTGTTGAAATATTTTTTTTATACACAGGTTAACCTGCTACAAGAAGTGAGATTTTTTTCTATTACACCGCTTGGAAGCATAGGCACAAGGACTTCTTAAGCCTTTCGGTTTTATGATACTTTCCCTTTGATATTTTGATCGATTCGCCTCCATATTCGTCTTCTGTAGCAATTGTATACGGTGACAATACAATGATACCTTTTCTCAAAACCTACCAGAGTCAAACAGCGATGTCGGTTGCGCCCTCTTCTGTTTATAGTGTCGTACTGGAATGCTCCTTAAAATCAATGGCTTCAAAAGACGATCAAAGCCATATCGGGGACATGGATTATGACGAGGGCCAAAATTAAATAAGTAAAGCCCAGACGTACCGGTATGAAATGAGCGTTTTTTGTGAACATAAAACACAAACTTTTAAATGGAACATGAAAACTTTTTTTTATCTTTCAGGCAATTTATGGAGCCTACGCCAATAAAACTGTTCGTCTTTTAAAGCAAACCAATTAGTCAGCAGATTCTCCTCGTAAAAATCTTAGTGCTGCTCAGCGCGTACCATCGATGAAAACAAATATTAGTCGGAAGAAGCCATGTTATTGGAATACCGCAGGTGGGGTAGCAGTTCCCAGCCTAATGTTTTGATTGTATCATGAACCGGTTTTGCTTTGTGCGCGGGTGTGTTCTTATATTGAAAAAATACATTGCCGTGGCTTGTGTCTCATTCTCATCGTTTTTCGATCAATGCCTAGTTCAAATTGATCATTTGTTGTCAGCAGCGATCTGTATTAACGGTTTCAACAGGTTTTGGGAGCTCATGTTCCACTAGACTCACAGTTTTATATTTCGTTGTCGTTACCGATTTGTATTAATGGTTACACCAGATTTTAGAAGCTCGTATTCCCACTGGACACACAGTTTTATCTTTCGGGCGTTGCGATCTCGTTTTGCAGCCGTATTTGATGATTTTCCCGCTTTCCTTTTTATTTTCTTCGTCTAGGGTTCTGAAAATAAAACAATTTTTCATTGCCAGTGTTTTGAAGCAAAATTTCACACGGGGTTTTTCGATTTTCCATCTATCTGCCATTCAATCCATGTGTTATCCCTTTTCCAGACTTTTAGATGTTTCCCCATAGCTTTTAAACGGTTAGAAATTGTTTGATGTGCAACATTTTACAATTCTCCCATTTGTTTCTGACTTAAACTTCATCTTCATTCAATATTATTCGCAATTCGATGTCTAACTTTTTTGGTGGCCTTCCTCTTCTTCTTCATAATCTCACATCATAATCGTTATCACAGAACCGTTGAAATCATCTTCTGCATGTTACCATATTTCACGACAAGCAATCGATATGACTCTTCAGGACTTTTCTTCAAATGAACGCGATGAAAAACTGTGTGATCTTGTTTGTTCACTGATTTGATGTAAATATACTGGAATATGTTTTACAGATGTCATCGCGAACACAAAAAATTCATAAATTTTCATTATGGCGACATTTGTATCCGGACCAGTGTTGAAAAATTCAGTACTTTAGTACTTTTCTCAGTACTTTACCGCAGCACCCCCGCGGCGCTTCCAGTACTTTTTTTTATTATTTACATATTTTATGTCTTGGGCTTTTCAACTATTAATGCATTAGCAAACGTGTTCAACGTAATGCTAAAGGTAGAATTAGTCTTTAGCCCCGGTTAGCCAAACGTCCACGAAACGTATGTTCGTTTTTAGAATACGAAAAGCAATGAGAATGCTTGCCGAACAGTAATGTCATTTCAATAAGCATTTACATTGCTCTTCATATGCTAAAAACGAACGTATGTTCCATTACGTTCCGTCGATGTTTGACTACGTCGGGGCTTTTGCGTTTTGTTACGTTTCGAATCACTTGTTTTTGTCTTGTATGTGAAGGAACAAGTATATGTCGTTAGTTTTTCTATTCCGTTCCGTACGTGTCTTAAATTTAAATAAATAAATAAATAGTCCAGTAGGTAGTAAGCCCACGGTTCAAACCCCATGTCAGACATCTCCAACAAAACCTAAAAAATTAAAATATTTCTTCGGCGACCTTCTTCTGGCAAAAACTCTGGGAATAAATAAAATTGCCATGAAAAAGTTTCTCAACAATCTTTCGTTCAGAGTCGACTTTAAACTGTAGGACCCGACACTCATGTATACAATTAACGCTCACAACATATGTGGTGTGAGAAACTAGGCCATAATCCTGACTGAGGGGTTGTGATGATTAATTACATATGTATGTATGTATTTTTTTACAAAAGTACCATTTGATGCAAAAAAGTACTTTTTCATTTATAGTTCAGTACCATTACAAAATTTCAATTTTGCAACACTGATCTTGACTCTCGCTTCATACCGGTACACCTGCTAAGTATGTTAGTTAGCCTCTCTGAAAGCAGAAGTCAGAGTGGATTATTTGGAGGAAAATTGAAATCTTTTAATTTTATGCGGTCGAAAGCCCTGCAACTTAAATTCCTAGGGTTTAAAATCAAGCATTTCAGCTAGTACACCAAGCCGACCTCTAAGGGCCATTATTACAACTTGCCGTTAAGTAACGGGCAGATAACTTGATTTTCATTATTATGAGTACACAATGAGATAAAAGTGAGCGTTCAGCTAAAGGGAAGATCATCCTACCTTTAACTTTTAAAGTTGACTTTATCTTATATCGCAACTTCAAATATAAAACTGAAAAATAGACGTTAATATATTAATAGTTTTTCAAATCAGAAAGGATATTGGCGTATTCATTATATTTATTTTAAACCAAAAAGCTCAAAAATAAAAACGCAAAAACCTCAACACACAAATTTTATAAACAAAATGAATAAACATAACAAATAAGAAGGCACATGTTGCCACTGCGTTTTTAAAGCACTTGTTTAATTGAGCAGTGTTATCGACATTGCCCCTGCACTGCCATATTTTTGAAAAAGTTAATTTTTCTTTACCTGTAGGTTGTAATAACGAAAAGAAGTTAAAGGTGACTTTAAAGTTCACTTTAGCTAAATTTAGCATTAACTAAACCTAACTTTAACGGCAAGTTGTTATAATGCGCCTAAGAGTTAAGAATTTTGGTTTTTGTTTTCTCTTAATCGATTACTATTAGAATAAACTTTGATTACGAAAAAAATTTGTTTTGATGGCAACACTGCTCATAATCATTTATGAAAATTATTAAGGAAATCCCCCTTTTAACAATAAAATAAACCTCAAAGTGTGCAATGTCTGGTTCATATCGTTATTTATAATGTTTTAAACAATTTTTTTTTATTTAGACAAAAAAAATATATAAAAATACAAGAGAGAGAGAGAGAAAGAAAAAAAAAACATTAAATTTTATTATTATTTTACTATTTTAAAATTAAATGAATTTAATAATGCGGCATTATAAACTCATAAAAACAAAAACAGTTTTCCTCCCTTAACTGCCTGCCACACAATTATGTGAAAAGCGTATTTGATGTTGGTTGGTTGGATTTTTTATGACAAACTTTATGAATTTTTTTGTTTTTAATTTTTCATACATAATTTCTCTTTTGGTTTGTTTGTTTTTGTTTTTGAGTTTTTATGGTCATTAACTATAACGGTTTTGGCCCTGAATAGTTTTTTAATTGTTTTTAAACAGGTGCTGGCTTGGTTGCACTACAACAACGTGTATATCAGTTTAAAAGAGAACTGGTTTATTAACCTTCTAACAAAGTTTTGTAATTTATTCTGGCTTTAATCATACAAGCAAGGCCATTAGTTTTGGGTCTCTTATTATTATTTATTAAAGGGTCTCTCAATTCAATTCAATTTAAAATTAATTTTTTTTGATAAGGTTATCAAATCAATTCAATCAATATACATACATACATACATACATATGTATTCCAATACAATTTCATTTTTATTGTTCGTTTATAAAATTTGTTAGCAAAACAATGGGAACGTTTGTGTTTTTTTCTTCTTTTCTTTTTTTAAATTTGATTTCGAAAGCTGATTTTGATGACTTTGTGATGTTGATTTAAATGACTTTAAAGCAATCAGATATCTGACTACATAATTTAAAATGTAAATAATTAAAGACCATTATGTATATATATTGTCTTCAAACAACTATTGTGTTCACAATACAAATTAAAAAATAAATTTTTTACCATTTTGTATCCTAAAAAATCAATTCGATTTTCAATCCAAGACACAATCCATAAATTTTAGCAGCGCCACATTTGGCGTTAATCCTAATATACATATACAGTAGGACCTTGATTATCCGTGATTCTATTATCCGGCAACATCAATTATCCGGGATGGAAAAAGAAATTATTTTCATCGACTTAATTTTATTTTAGATCGACTTAAATTTTTCTGCATCGTTTAAACGTGATTACCTCTATTATCCGTGATTATAAGCAAACACTTTTTTCTATTATTTTGGACAAACAAGCGAAAAAGGGGAATTCTCTCTTTAGCATACGAAATCCTTATATACTGTTCACTGTTTTCTGACAAAATTATTTTTTTTTTACATTTTTGAAATATGTATGTATATAAAATCCTTGAATTATTTAGTTTTTATATAAATATGTACATATTCATTTATTAACTAATAAAAATATCTATTAAAAAACTAGCCAAAATTGGTACTGAATTAAACGGGAAAATCGATTATCCGGAATGCTTCCGCTCCCGACCTTCACGGATAATCAAGGTCCTACTGTATTATAAATCTTTCTGTAAGTCTGTTTTTTTGTTTGTTTGTTAGCCAATCACGCCTGAACGCCTGGACCGATTTTCTTGAAATTTGGGATATAGATCGAGCTTTTGTCGGTGCAGGTTATAGGCAATAAATCTTTTCAAAATTTTGACCCAAAGGGGAAAAAAAGGGACAAAGGGAGAAAAAATGGGCAAAAATTAGTACTTTTATGCATAAATGCTGTATTTTCTGTTTTAAAGGTATTTTTTTACGATTTAGCTTGGTTAAGTTTCCCAAATAGCTATTGGAGGTGTTCCGTTTATAAAGTTGGACCAAAAGGGGTCTAAAAAGGGAGAAAGGGGCGAAAAACGGGCAAATTGAGTGCATTTATATTTAGGACTTAGAGTATTCAAAAAACTGGGTTGTTTGTTAAACCGGTTTCCGAATAATTTGAAAAATTGCATTTTTTTAAGAAACCGGTTTTAAAACCGGTTTCGAAACCGATAAACCGGTTTTTTATTTATTGTTATTTTTAATGCAAAAATGACCCAATAATATTTTTCTTTTAATTTTTTAAACTAATCCAAACTACATAACCCGCGCAACGCCGGGTACAATCTGCTAGTAGATCATAATTTTCTTTTTAACAGAACAGAATTTGCCCTTAACACATTCGCTGCCAAGGACGAGTATACTCGTCTTTGACAGGTTATACCGCACTGCCAAGACGAGTATACTCGTCCTACTTTTAATATATATTATAACATGCAGGCTTTTGAATTAGCAAATTTTTTTTGCCACAAACATAATATAAATATGTAAAAAACTTGAAAGATACTACAAATGAAATTTTTTTACAAAAATAATACTTTATTTCTTATAGAGAATGATCTTTCACGCAAAAATCAACTTCATCGTGTATTTATAACAAAATTTTATAGCAACTAAATCACTTATGATACCTTATCTTCATGATAGGATTTGTAACAAAGTCCAATACATAATGGAGGTTTATCAGGACAGCTCGAAATAACAGGGTTTTGGTAAACAATAACACTCAAAATATAAATGGCAATGGGAATGACTTCATATAATTTAGGCTTGGCAGCGAATGTGTTAATAAAGCACTGTTACACTGTTTAACAGTCTCCCTCTGAACAAGCCCACTTGTTTAGTAGCTAATTTTGGGAAATACTCTAGGTCTATGAGTGCCATACTATATGCAAAGGAAGATGCCAAGGCCTCTTAATATAATCAGCAACATAGTCCCATATAAAGTGATATGGTATTGAGAAAATTGGATTTCAAAATATAAATTTTTTGCTTGAAAATTCTCTAGAAGATCAGTGGCCTTTTTGGAATATATAAGAAATAGTACATCATACAGACTACATGCAAATGGAAGTCCAGATGGTTCTCTTTCTAACCATGGTTATGGGTAGTTGGATTTATTCCGTCCTTCATCCCCACCAACCATCCTTTACATTTCAACACTTTTGTTCATAAATAATAATGATCGTAATGAGAATTAAATTTTATGTCAATAGCACAGCCCGGCATGGGTTTTGCTAATAAAATGGCTTCAGGTGTTTCCGAAGGGATTTTGCGCGCTGAACACGAATCAGATTTACTTGAAAATTGTTATAAACCTCGATCGCCATACTGGATACGCCATTTTGAATTTTTTAAATCTGAATGAAGATCTGTTTCTGTTGCACCCCTTGACATAAACCCACAACCTACTTTTAGGGTGTATGCAATCAATTGGGCTTTGGGCTTATTTTAAAGAGCAAAGATCAATTGTCAATTTCTGACAATAGCGATGGTTCTAGCACGTCAGTGTTTAGCTCTACAATTTTTCAAAAATGGCCCAAACGCTATTTTTAGCGGTTTTAACCCCCCTTTTTCTCGAAAACCTGACGTGATGGAAAGTTTCGCAGATTCGTGTTCAGCCCGTAAAATGCCTTCGGAAACACTTGGAGCCATCTTATTTGCACAAAAAAAGTCCAAATTTGCAGGGCCGTGTAGTCTGCAATAATTGCAAAGTAGACCAATTGTACTATTGCCACTGTTAAACAATTAACAGTGCTCTGTTAAAAGCAAAGTTTACCCTGTTAGAGGGAAGAAGTGGCGCTGCTAAAAGTGTGGGTTTGTGTCTTTGTTTTTTAAAGACGTATTTATCTTACACACTCATTAAGAATTTTACGAAAATAAAATTGAAAAAGTTACATACAGAAATCTATAACAAAGCTGTTCAGCTTCTTAAAATAAATATCAACCGCAAACTACTTTATATTTTTATATTGTTGGCAAATGTTTTTACAACAGAAACATTTTTTTCAAGTTTGAAGCTAGAGTATAATACAAGGAAGCTAATTCTGGCGGATAACGCTCTTCCATGCCCAAGCAATTTGGCTTTGAAAATAGCGAAAGAATGAACTGGTGTGTAGTCTTGATAAAGCATTTTTTATTTTTCGCCAAATGTGAAGGGACAGGAATCCTTATGTGGAGCAGGAGCGGACGTTTGGGAAAGGATGCTCAATGAAAGGGAAGATAAAGAGAGGCTAAGACTCGTCTCAAACCAAGTGGTTTTGAAGATATCAAATCTTTTGTTGGCAAATTACAATAAAAGAAGATCTGAGTCGTGCAGCAGGCTATCCAGTAATAATCTGAGGTTAAGAGGGCTCTATAGCCTTCGAGTACGCTTATTCAGAGTAAGGTTTGTTTCGAGCCGAACATCGGATTACATTCTTCTCGATCTGTTAAGGGTTCTGACGATTAATTTAGTTAAAGGGACGTAATATGCGTTAAAAATAATTCGCTTTATCCTCCGACCATATTGTCCTGATTTACCGGATTACATTAGCTTTCGGAAATGTGTGATTATTTGCTTATTGAAGCAATATAGGACTTATTTTACCAACTTGTGCTTTTGTACCTAAGTTTAACCAGGAATTTGAATCAGTTTTCCTGTTTTCCTTTCCAAGCCTTAAATCAATTGTTTAACAGAGTTCTGTTAGTAACATAACATAACACTGTTAACTGGTTTGGTTTGCGTCCAGGATAATAGATTTTAAAATCTATCTTCACACACATTGCTACACAGGGAATTGTCAGCAGCATCCTGAAATTGGTCAGGCAAATAGATTGGGAGGAGACATTCTGGTGATACCTTACAAAGTTTGAGGGGAAAACAATAGGCCGAATCCATCCTTTACAAATGAGTAACATTTTTTTGTGGAAATATTTATTTGCCTCATTGCAGATGTTTGTCAATCTCAGCTTTTTGCAATCGCGTTAACTTTTTTATTGCCTTCAAAGTCCCCCTGTGTAGGAACCCATGTGAGGATAATCGACTAATGTCTAGTTATCTCTTACGGAGGTACACAATATCCTTGGTTCATCGTAGACGAGCTGTACTTAATCGCTAGGTTTGTGTATGACAGTTTTAATGTCAGTAGACATGTGTAATAGGCTCGATATACATATTTTGATAACATATTCGCAGAATTTTAATAACTTTTATTGCTCTTTTATCGTCTTTAAATCGCCCATTTCTATAACAACATAAACAATAAAAGAATATTTAATTGAATTTTAAATTTTATGCTGTGTTTTCGAAATTGTAATAACATTTCCTTTTTGATTTGCGTTTAACAGCCGTCTAATAATTGTAAACGTTCCAGCAGTTTATTTTAAATCCTAAAAGTATGCCATGTAAAAATGTATGGAAACAATATATTTTGTTCACACACACACACACGCACACTTATTTACGTTTAATTTTTATTTTACTCACACACTTTTAAATCTCTTTATAAATGGCTTTAGAATTTGGATTCTCTTGCTTAAACTCTCACTCTCTTTCTCTCTTAAGTTTATTTTTCATTGTTTTTCTCTTTTGAAAACAAATTTTTTTCAGGGCTGAGAAATTTGCATGAACTTTTCTTTTTGCCTTTGTTGTTGTTATTTTTTAACCCAGTATTTGTATTTCATTTCATGGGGGGAGAAGATATTTCTGTTGATTTTTGATTGTTTGCTTGGATGAGTGAATTCAAATCAATTCTTCTATGATAACCGATATTTAATAATGTTTACTTAATAACGGTAAAGATAGTTTGGTTTCTTTTTTTTTTTTTTTGATGGGAATTCTTCGTTTTAGTCACTCTAGTTTAATCATTGACGTAAAAGAGCCAGTTTATTCCGTTATTTACACGAATTTAAATTTTTCTTTTAATTTTCATTCTGTTTTGATTATCAAATTTGTGCTGAGTTTGTGAAATTTGTTGGAAATTCTTATTTTCCCCATATTATTATTGTCATTATTGTTGTTGTTATTAATAATAAGTGATTTGAATTTATTTTTAATTTGTTTGTTTATTGTATTCTTCGGTTTTCCCTGAAACGTTTAAATACAATGAATCATAATCATTTAAATTTTTATTTTTTTTTTTGTTAATATTTGCTGGTGATAAACAAAATTTTGTATCTCATTATTGTTGTTGCTTATACTGAATAATAATTAATTTTTTTCTTTAAAAATTCATTAACAAAAAATAAATTTCGGATTCTATGCAGAAAACTGTAGAAACTGTAAAATTTTGCATTTGTTCATGTGCCTAATTATTGTAAATAAATCATAAGAGTATTAAAAATTAAAAAATGAGAAATAAAAACAAATTGTGACAATTGTTTACATTGAAGTTTTCATTATTTTTTCGTTGTGCGAAATGTTCAATGTTGCCAACGGTTTTTAATTTAAATCAGCAATTTTCGATTCAATGATAGCGCCGTACGTCTAGTAGGTAGTGTGTTGGCTTATTAGACGTAAAGCCCGGGTTCGTATCCCAGGTCAGGCATCAAAACGAAATATGAAAAAAAAAAAAAATATTTCTTCGGCGACACCCTCTCAGCAGATTTCTGACAAAAACTCCTGAGAGTAAATAAACTTGCCATGAAGAGCTTCTCAAAAAAAAAATCTATCATTCGGAGTCGACTTTAAACTGTAGGTCCCGCCAGTCATGTATAAAATTAACGCACACAACATAAGTGGTGTGAGAAAATGAAAAAAATTGAAATCAGTGTAGAGTTTTTTAAGCAGCATAGGAACTATCGATAATTATAATTGGACAGCAGAGTCTCGAAGTCGCCGGAATCTAGTAGGTACTGTATTGGCTTATTAAACGTGAGGCCACTGTGCAAATCCCAGGTCAGACATCTCCCAAAAAACGATTTCTGGCAAAAACTCTGAGAGTAAATAGAAATTGCCATGAAAATTTTCTCAAAAATTTGTCGTTCAGAGTCGACTTTAAACTGTAGGTTCCGCCACTCACGTATAAAATTAACGCACACAACATGAGTGGTGTGAGAAGCTAGGTTGTAATAATATAATAATAAATCTCTTCGCGATGTCCACAGAGCACTTCATTAATTTAACGATCGACATAATCGGCCTAGTGAGTAAGCAATTCTTGCAGTTATTAATCGCTTCTAATTTTATTGTCTTCGATTCAAAACCATTAACAAGATAAAGAAATTTGCGTACCGAGAATTTCAATATTATTGCTGTAACTCGAAATCCTGAACAAGATGTCGAAATATCGTTATGAGCTGGTTGTGCTTAGACTACCTGGAAAATTTTACGTAAGGATCTTGGCTTAAGTGCTTATAAAATACAGCTCACATAAGAATTACAGCCAAACAATCATAATTTGCTTAGCATTTTTGAAACTGGCCGAAGATAAGCATTTTTATCAAAGAATTCATCGGACATCTGTACTTGCTAGCAACGCAGGCGGGGCAATATATATTCTGCAAAGAATTTTTCTCTTAAGAAATTCAGTCACAGATTCATCTGCTTGAGCAAGTACCTAGTCTTCTGTGCCTTCACGCGTATTATCAGAGTCCTATATAGTGTGACTTTGGTCTGACGTGAGAGATCTTTGATCTTAAAGTGGTATTATTGTTCGTTTTATCTGTTATAACTGCGCTGAAAGTGATAAAATCGCTTACTTTTTGAAAATTTTAGTTATCAACATTTTCAATCCAGTTCCAGTCTTATGGATTTCCCGTTCATTAAAACCAACAATTCGATTTTGTTTTCGTTTACTGCCAGACCCATTTTCTTCGATTCTTTTTCAGTAAAAGCAAAGGCAGTAGTTACATCGACCAAAGACGTTTTTGTTGTCAGAATATGTGAGTAGCATACGCCCTCTAGTGTATATTGCTGCAAAGCGCAAATTCTTTTTCAAGAAAATATTGAAGAGATCAGACGATAATCGATTACCCTGTGACAGTGTACACCAACCTGCAGAATCTTATCAGCTTTGCAGAGAATTTCTTTTCATTGCAAGGAGGTGTCATAGAGAAGGGTTACAAGCTCTGTATTCCAAGCATTTCCTAAACTTCTTGTGTAAACGCACGGCACTGTTAGCTCACTATTTACAACGGATGTAAAAGTAGCTATGACACCATACGACACCAGCAAAGGAGGGTGGGAGGAAGATAAACACTGGGCTTAATCAAGTTTAAAACAATACACCCTTTTTTTGGTATCCTACTTCTCCATGTGTGTGAAGATAAATTCGAATTCAGAAACCAACGACGCAAACTCACGCTTTTTGTAGCGCCACCTATCGCCTTTAACAGGGCAAAATGTGTTGTTAACAGAGTACTGTTAACTGTTTAACTGTAGCAATAGTAGATTAGTCTTCTACTTTGGAATTATTGCCGACCATTCACATAAAATATAATTGTCATTATGATCATTATTATTTGTGAACAAAAGTGTAGAAATGTAAAGGATGTTTGGTGGGATGGGGGGGGGGGGGGTGGCAATTTTCTCGAATCTCTAAATTATTCCAGCTATCCCACTACCACGGTTCGAAAGAGGACCCATTTGCATATAGTCTGTATGGTGTACTATTTCTTATATGTTCCAGTATGCCCACTGATCTTCTAGAGAATTTTGAAACAAAAAAAGTTATATTTTCAAAGCCAATTTTCTCAATACCATATCACTTTATATGGGACTATATTGCTGATTATATTAAGAGGCCTTGGAACCTTCGTTTGCATGTAGTATGATACTCACAGACCTATAGTATTGCCTAAAAATAGCTCCTAAACAAGTAGGTTTGTTTAGATGGATAGCTAACAATGCTCTGTTAAGGGCAAATTTTGTTCTGTGAGGAGGAAATTATTCTCTGTTAACGCCAAATGTGGCGCTGCTAAAATTTATGGATTGCGTCTTGGATATTCAAATTTGAATTTATCTTCACACACATTATACTTCTCCTATATCTCGCTTAGTTTTCAAAAAAATCTCTGTCTCTGCTAATCTATCGTTTCTATTAATTTGTCCATGTCTGTATCATAATATTTTTTATTAATCATTATTTTAAAAATATTTCATCTGTTTTTTAGCCTTCTCCACTTGAAGTCATTAGCCTCGGTAGCAGTAATGTTAAAAATTTGGTTTAAAAATGAAAAATAAAAATGTCGGGAATCTGCAAAAATAACACTAGAGATTTATTATGATTTATGTACCTATATACACTTAGAAAATTTCATATATGTATATATGTATATATGTATGTATGTATATATGTACATACATATGTATTTAATATTTTTGATTAAAACTTTTTCGCCAAATCATTTCTTTGAATAATTTTTATAAAATAGCAGAGTTTGACTTCTCATTGCTGTCAAGTGTCTTATTTGTTGCTTTCTTTTTATAAAAACAAATATTTATTTTCTTAATAAATTTGTCTTCTATTTTTTTTTTGTTATTTTTTCAATCCAAAATTTCGTTTTTTTTTGGTTTTTTTTTGTTATTTTATTTGAATATATTCCGCTCCTATTTGACATTGTTTATCTTGGTGGTGTTTAGTCATCTGATCGTGTTGTTATTTTCTATTTTTCCTCTTTTTTATTTTGTTTTGTTTTGCTTTGTTGTTTTTCCAGAGAGTCCACTCTGCGTTTGTATCTCTTTTATTTCAATATCGTAACAAATTCTCGTGAGCAGCGTTGCCAGAATGATGATTTTATCATATTTTTGATGATTTTTTAACTAAAATATGATTTGATGATTTTTCTCCAAAAAATATGATTTTTTTTTTGTATAAAGATACTTCACGTTATAAACAGTGTAAACAAAATGTTTCAAAGTACAAACTCCCAAATTCAAAAAATGTATTCTGAAATGTATACTTAAAAATATTAGACAATTTTGTAAAGCCACATACATTGGCTACACTGATTTCAATATTGAGGAAAACATTGAAAATAAAGACGTTTTTTTAAACGCCGAAGATGTATATTTAGGAGTATTTGTAAAAAAAAAAAATATTTCTGAAACAAAATTTACCAATAGTGAATTAACTGAATTCACTAATTACTGCGTTTCATTTTACATTGAGTTTTGTAAACAATTAACCAAACGTTTTAATTTTAAAGATACTTCCTTAAAAGAAATGTCATCTATTGATCCACATAATATTATTAATAAGAAAGTTTCTTCATTGTCTCCACTAATAGAAAGATTTCCAAATTTAATTAATGAAAATGATTTTCAAAAGCTAGACGATGAATTTAGAGAGCTTCGTCACATAGATTTCAAACAATATTTTCAAACCTTAGAAAATATTAATTGTGAAGATTTTTGGGTCAGAGTTTCTAAAATAACTCGTGTTGATAACGATTTAGTTTTTTCAACATTGACGAAATTTGTGTCCAGTATACTTTGTCTTCCCAGTTCATCTGCAAACGTTGAACGAATTTTTTCTAAAGTTAATTTAAATAAACCTAAGTGCAGGAACAGGCTTGAAAATGCAACATTAGAAGGTATTTTGTTTATACAGGATTATTTACTAGTCAAAAGGTGTTCCTGTTATAATCTTAAAATTGATGAAGAAATTGTAAAAAATATGAAACCTTCCCAGTATTATAATTAAATTATTATAGGAAACTACTAAAAGTTTTACAAAACTCTACTTTTCTATTTAGATCTCATTTTTGTACCTTATAAAATTACTACTTACATATCGTCGGCTGGCCTGCAAAATGGCCTATGTGCCTTTTGGGAAATTTATTTTATTCGCCCATTTTTAAGTCTTATTTGTGGTCCATCTCTATAGCAAAAATTTGTCCAACGTCTCCGCTGGTTCCAAAATTATTGCAAAAATATATAAGTAGTTTTGTATGACTTTCATATAAAAATTGTGTTGTTTTTTAGGTCTTCTGAAAAGTTGTTGAAAATTACATAGGCCAATTTGAAGGCCAGACGACAATATGTATGTATGGATTTTTTAAAATTAATTTTAATTAAATTGAATTGGGTCTTATGTATAACATACATATTTATTTTTTGTTTTGTATGTATATAATATTTTTGGTAAAACATGTAATTAATTTAAAATTGTTTGATTATCGGGTTATATCATATCCTCAAGAATAAAGTTAGTATATGATAACAAAACCCGATAACCAATCAATGTAATACACTTTTATTTTGAATTGTTATTTATTTTTTAATGTTTTACAAATAAAAGTTAAAAAGTGATGATTTTTTCCCCCAAAATATGATTTTTTTCCCTTAAAATGATGATTTTTCACCAGAATCTTCTGGCAACGCTGCTCGTGAGCATAAGAGTAAGAGAGGAGTGGATTAATTTCCTCACAACTCTTAAATGAATAAAACATGCATGCTGTTCTCTTTGCATGTGGTTGTTGTGTTAATTTAAAATATTTAAAATAATTAAATAATAATGATAGTTTTTAAATTACACAGACAAGTAATAAATGAAGAAGACGATCGAATTCAACCTTGCCCTATACCAATTATTTTCATGTTTTCATATTTTCATGTTTTTAAATTTTTATTTAATGTTCAATGTGTGTGAAGATAAATTCAAATTTGAAAATCCAAGACGCAATCCATAAATTTTAGCAACGCCATATTTAGCGTTAACAGAGCAAAATTTTCTCTTAACAGAACAAACTTTGCACTTAACAGAGCACTGTCAGGTGTTTAACAGTATCTATCTGAACAAGCCCACTTGTTTAGGAGCTAATTTTGGGAAATACTCTATGTCTATGAGTACCATAATATATGCAAAGGAAGGTTCCAAGGCCTCTTAATATAATCAGCAATATAGTCATATACAAAGTGATATGGTATTGAGAAAATTAGCTTTGAAAATATCAATTTTTTTCTAGAAAATTCTCTAGAAGATCAGTGGCCATTTTGGAACATATAAAAAGTAGTACATAATACAGACTATATGCAAATGGTCCTCTTTCAAACCGTGGTAGTTGGATATCTAGAATTATTTTTGAGAGTTGAGAAAATTTCAGTCCTCCATCCCCACCAACCATCCTTAACATTTCAACACTTTTATCCGCACATAATAATGATCATAATGAGAATTATATTTTATGTCAATAGTCTGCAATAATTGCAAAGCAGTAGAATGATCTACTTATTTTGTCGCTGTTAAAACAGTTAACATTGCTCTGTTAATAGCAAATTTTACCCTGTTAGAGGCAAGAAGTGGCGCTGCTAAAAGTGTGGGTTTGCATCTTTGGTATTTAAATTCGAATTTATCTTCACACACATTAATGTCCAATATTTCATTTATTTATTATTGACAGTTTAATTTATAACAGCGCATTATTATTATATGTCGTGATGAGGTGCCTTGTACTCCCCTCAAACTATATATAGTATCCGTATAATGTCTGTTGTATCTAGGATTGCCAGCCTGGCTGGACTTGGCTGGATTGTCCAGCTTTTTGATGCTTGTCCAGCTAAAATTTAATTTGTCCATCTAAATAGAAATTTTTTTGGTACACTGCAATAACTTGGGCAATAATTTTCATGTTAACTTTGTCAAATCATGTTAGCCAACACTGATTGTACATTTGTTATACTTTAATAAAAATTATATTTTAGTAAAAATTATTTACACAAAACCAAAATTAACATTTTCTCAGTATTTTTTATGTCCAGCTTTTTTTTGTTTTGTCCAGCTTTTTAAAACCCAATGTCTAGCTTTTTGCGAATCGGAATCTGGCAAGCCTAGTTGTATCCCAAGTCTATTGCCCTAAAAATTTCAGAATGCTGTTCGGTGTAAGCAATGACATTCCCCTGTCTAACACTTGATATGAACCCAGATGTTTCTTCTTGGAATGCGTTAATGCCCCACAGATTCCAAAAATTGTGCTCCGACAATTCATTATCATCGCTACAAAAGCTACATGTAGGGCTCGAGACAACCTCCATCCTCCCATAAATATACCCTGAGTCTACAGTGCCCTGTTAAAAACCGATTATTATCTTCAGGTTATTCTTAGATGGTGTGATACAAGACTCAAATCTCATTTTATTGTAATTTCTCAATCCATTGATCGGATGCAGAACTCATCGCCAACTCGCACTGGATCGAAAATCTTACTTAGGACTTTTCTCTCAAACCTGCTGCATAAGTTTTTAATAGAGTCCATGCCTCTGCGCCATAAAGAAGCACGGGGAGGATGAGTGTCTTGTAGAGTATCAGTTTTGTCGTACGAAAGAGGTCTCTGCTACTAAATTGCCTATTGAGACCGTAGTAGCACTTGTTGGCAAGAGTGAACCTGCGCTTGATCTCCAGACTGACATCAATTTTGGTGGTAATGGCGGAGCCAAGATAAAAATAAATTAAGCTTTCACTAAATAAAAGTAATCGTAATAAAAAAAACATTTCAAAATTTCATAGGGAAAATGCCAATCCTTTACATACCACCAACTAAAGGGTGATTTTTTAGCTATTATCTTTTTGGCAACACTGGTTTAAGCAGCTCACGCACGTTTCGTGTTTTGTTTCACTGTCAAACATCTTCAGTTTGGCCTATAATTTAACCATGAATCGTCTTACAAACGAACAACGCTTGCAAATCATTGAATTTGGCATCATTGGACCGTACTTCTTCAAAGATGCTGCGAATCGTAACGTAACTGTGAATGGTGAGCGCTACCGTGAGATGATATCCAACTTTTTTTTGCCCAAAATGCAAGAGCTTGACTTGCATGACATGTGGGTTTCAACAAGACGGTGCCACATGCCACACAGCACGCGTAACAATGGACTTATTGAGAGGCGAGTTCGGTAAACATTTTATTTCACGTTCGGCACCTGTCAATTGGCCGCCTAGATCGTGCGATTTAACGCCTTTAGACTATTTTTTGTGTGGCTATGTTAAAGCTCATGTCTATACAGACAAGCCCGCTTCAATTGACGCATTGGAAGACAACATTGAAGCATTTATTCGTGAGATACCGGCCGAAATGTTGGAAAGATTATGCCAAAATTGAACTAAGCGGATGGACCATTTGAGGCGCAGTCGCGGTCAACATTTGCATGAAATAATCTTCAAACATTAAATTATATGGACCGTACTATCGATTCAAATAAAGATTTCATGCATTTTTCTGAATTTTTATGTGCTTTTTTTTTGAAAAATTTTCCTATAGCTCTTAAAAAATCACCGCTTACATCCCCAATAAAACTTCAACACATTTACAGAGTAGCTTCAGCTTCAGCTATGAAATGAACCGCTTAATTTAATTTCCTATTTCTTCCTTAATCTTCTTATTTGTTAAGGAATCTTTTTCCAACAAATATCCTGCCGAAATTAAGTTAAAACGACCTGACACTTCCTTTAACGATTGCCATGTTAATCGTTATGCTTCTTACCTTGACATGAAACACTTCACTTGTCGTCTTCGGCATTAAATTATCCTCCTGCCATTCAAACCAAAATCATCTCTGTTTACGCTTAGCTCTGCAAAATAATGATTAAAACATTTACCAACGAAGTGATGGCCAGTGAATAATAAAAAAAGGGGGAAATAAATCTTCTTTTTGAAATTGTTCATTTCCGTTTTCGGTTTTTTTTTCCTTTGTGACTGTAAATGTGAATGTGAATTATTGTTTGGTTGGTTGGATGTGTTGGTTTGTGTCATTTTATTTATAAATTACGTATAAATGTTATGAATTTTATGACAAAATATTGTGTATAAAATGTGACATATTCTTTCTGTTCTTCTGTTCTTTTCGTTTCTCAATCAATACTGATTAAATTTTGATCACATACTCCTCCTCCCATCAATTCATTCATATCTGAGCATATCACATTGGTAACGCCACCACCACCATCATCATCATCGCCATCATTGCCATTATCCAACTCGGGCCACTCCATTCACAGGCTCACAACTCATCTTAATACGAGTATAGAAAGAAAAAAAAAAAAATTTGAATGGAATGGAATGGAAAAGGCAAATGAAAGGAGCTAAAGAAGAACTCCCTATTAATTTGAGCGAATGTAGTAAATTCTTTCTATTTTATTTATTTATTTTATACGGATGTGCTTGATACCACTGCTAAATGATTATGTGCTATGGAGGTTGTTGGTTAAGAGCAAAAATATTTTCCGTTACATTCTAAGCATAGAGTAGGTATAACTCTTACAATTTAAGAAAGATTTTTCAAACAAAAAAGAGTATGAATTTCTACCTCAATACGAGGGTAACTCAATAAGTCGAAACATTTTTTAAATAAAAAATCATTTTATTGTGTCGTTAGTTTATTATTCTATTCATATGATAAGGAGTTTCATATCTTTGTGCAGTTCTGAAATTATTTGGGATATATGTATGTACCACCATTTGGGTTTTATTAGGGACATCTTAGGCTACAATTTGTATATAGCGGGATAACTGCAGCAAGTCCCATTGTCCACAACATCGATCATCCTACCCAGACACTGGCAACTAAGTGAATTTTTTAAGCCCGATTTCTAAAGTTCCAAAATTATTTGGGATATATCACTAATTGGGTTTTATTATGGACAACTTAGGCTACTATTTGCATATAGTATGATATCTGCAGCAAGTCCCATTTTTCCCAGACATTCTTAAAACAAATACATTTGTTTTGTTTAAGTTTTTCAATTTTCAAAAGAATTTCCGAATTACCAGAGAAGCTGTTGTGATCTCAGGAACGTGTGAAGCATAAATTTTAGGGAATCTAGATATTGGTGTTTTGCTTTTACAGCGCTAAACATTAAAATGGTAAACAAGTAAACAAAAATACAACAACAAACACCAGCATAAACAAATGGTAAACAAGTAAACAAAAATACAACAATAAACACTACAAGAATAAAGGTAAACAAAATGCACAAACAACAATAATGAAACAACGATGTTTACATTTATAGAGGTTTCGAGAAGGCGAAGCCACGAATATTCGCCTTCAAGAACATTTATCAGACTGTCTACCCTGCCGTATAAAATGCAAGGCAAAGCAGGCGAGTGAGTTAGTGAAGTGCAGTCAGTCTTGTGTGAAGACGCGGTGCGTTTGAAGAGAGTAATCGTGGCTTGAAGATCTCTGTAACAAAGATCTGTCGAACAATTGTCTAGTAATTGTTATTGTTTATGCAAAGGGTGTAAACAGAGGAATAACAAATGAAGCAATTGCTGTTGTTTACATAAAGATGTGAACAGTGGCACACAGAATTGTGTAACATTCTCCGATATCGTATATTTGGGTGATTTCTTTCCTAACATTGCTTTGTTAATTTTAACATTAGCTTTGTTAAAATTTTTGGTTTTTGTCTTTGCTAGTTAAATTCGAATTTAGCTTCACGCACATTAATCCTATTGAGAAGCGAATTTGGTGAGTAATGAATTAATTTCACGAATTAAAGTAGGTCGCCAGGAGGGCTAGTTGTTATGAAGATGCGTGAAGACGTTTGACAAGGAAGAAGAGGTGACAACTAATCGTTTTTTATGTTATTACCCTGCAATTGGGAATCTGATTTATTGTAAGAACTTGTTTTGCTAGAGTAATTAAATATGTTTTATGGGTGGCAGAACGTTTGAAGACCTGGGCAAGACGTGTCACTAAGGGAAGTGGCCGCTTTCATCCGGAGCCCACCACCAACGGATCATGCCAAGGGGGCTTACCTCACACAGGGTAATACAATTCGCTTATGGCCACCGAGTGAACTTGCCTGTGAACGACTAAAAATGTTAGCACGGCTGAGAAATGCCAGCCAGGAAGTATAGGCACAATGGCATAACAACGAGATCTGTGAAAGGATCGCAGTAAACTGTGCTTATTTAACCAAATCTTCTTGTTTCTACATTAACTAAATATTTGGAAAGAGTATGATTAACATTTCAGCATATATTTGCCTCATGTGATCGTATATTTACACATTTACAATTCCATAACATTTACGAGCTTGGGGTGGTTCCGAGTGAACTTGCCTGTGAACGGCAAGCTAACGGTTAACCTAACCTGGTAAAAATTTTAGCATGGCAGAGAAATGCCAGCCAGGAAGTACATTACAACGAGATCTGTGAAAGGATCGTAGTAAACTGTGCTTATTTAACCAAATCTTCTTGCTTCTACATCAACTAAATGTTTGGAAAGAATATAATTAACATTTGAGCATATATTTGCCTAATGTGATCGTATATTTACACATTTGGTGTTACAATTCCATTTCATTTAAAAGTAATATTCGATGATTATAAGAAATAATTTAATTGCCAACCCAATAGGCACTCTATCTTACTATCTGTAGATACATCTTTCGACTTTCCATACTTTTGTCTTCCATTATTTATGGACGTTTTATATGTTGCCACACAAACCTACACTCAAACGCATATAAATTATCTTGGCAAACATCCTTTAAAGTAACTTTGTTAAATTTAATATTGTTGGTGTTGTTGGAATTGTTGTTGTTTTTTTTTTGTATTATATTTTTGGGTTTCCCTGCATGTGTGTGTGTAATTTCTTACGAGTTTCTTGACTCGAAGATTTGGATTTTGAACGTCGTTGCCAGTGTAGACGTTCGCTCGCTACCTTTACTCACGATGCATATCACGTACGTGTTACATGTCTTCGCACAAACACACAAACAGCAGCAGCAATATGTTAAACATCTTCTCGGTTTAGAGGGGATACTCAGCGCCTAATTTTTACCATTTTTATGGATTTTTTTCTTTCATTTCTTTTTGTATTTGTTGTTGGCATTTTGATGTGAAAAACATTTATTTGTCTTTGTCTTTAACTTTAACTGTGTATCTCCTTCCCCAGTGCTCTCTTTCGTACATCTACTGTGTTAACATTAATAATGTTGATAATTTCATGGCACATAAACCCAAAATGTTCAAACTGTTCTTACCTATCGATCGTACCGGGTTATCCGTTTCGTGGTTTCAAAAGTAAACGTAAATAAAACACATACGAGTATAAAATATTTTTTTCATAATATTTCTTTTTTATTGTAAAGTTTGAACGTTGACATTATGTGTGAAACACGACATCATTTAAATGACCTCCACGCGAAGTGTTGCAAGCATTGATTCTTTTGAGGTAATTTTCGACCACTTTTTGACACATATTGGGCGGTATCTCAGCCATAACTTGACGAATGTTGTTTGTTAGGTGCCCAAGAGTTGAAGGCTTATCTGCATAAACACGGTCTTTCGCGTAGCCCCACAAAAAAAAGTCTAATGGTGTCAAATCGCATGATCTTGGTGGCCAGTTGATATCGCCACGACGGGAAATTACGCGGCCAGGAAATGACTCTTGTAATAAAGCCATATTCGCTCGAGTTGTGTGGCATGTGGCACCGTCTTGTTGAAACCACATATTCTCCAAGTCGTATTCTTCAATAGCAGGCAAAAAAAAGTCGGTTATCATATGACCATAACGGTCCGAATTGATCGTCGTTTTCGAAGAAGTAAGGTCCAATCACACCTTCGGACCAAAGAGCGAACCAAACAGTGACTTTTTCTGGATGTAATGGCCTCTTTTCAATTACTTGAGGATTCTCAGAACCCCAAATACGACAATTTTGTTTATTAACATACCCACCAACTGTGAAATGTGCTTCAACGCTGAAGAAAATTTTGTTCGAAAAATTGCCGTCCACCGCCTGTTGTTTAAGCACCTATTCCACGTATCTACGACGTTGTGAATGGTTAGCTGGCTTCAGTTGTTGCGTGAGCTGGACTTTATATGGATGTAGGTGTAGATCTAAAGGCAAAATACGCCATAATGTGCCGTAAGACAGTCCTAATTCCTGAGAACGACAAGGAATCGACACATTCGGGTCTTCGGCAACACTTTCACTTACAATAGCGATATTTTCAGCGGAACGAGCGAAACGATGATGCACAGGCCTTTCAATATTTGTAACCACTCCAGTCTCTTCAATTTTGCCAATTGCTTGCGTAGTTGGACGATTATGTAAACCATAATCTCCTCTTAAAGCACAATACGTGGCTGTGTCAGAATCACCATTTTTGTAGTAGGTTTTCATAATTTTTATGCGTTGTGTGATAGTTAAGCGATCCATTTTCGTCAATGTCAGACTTTCAACTGAAAAGAAAAAAATTGGTTTCACAACTTAGTTTGACAGATGTCGAATTCCAGTCCCATACTTTTGAAACCACGAAATGGATAGCCCTTTATCTTTTGATTTTTTTCTTCTCTTCACTCGGCTCTCGACCCTCTGTATCCTGCAAAACGAAATCATGGTGAACGAAAGTAGATTTCTGCTTAAATATTGTCTTAAAGACTCCTCTTGTAGGTTATTTGGGAGATAAGTTTTCCTTGATTTTTGTTAAATTTTTCTTCCAAGTATGTTTGTAGTTGTTGTTGTTATTGTGTGGCTTTTAAGTGAAAATCATTTAATTTTTATGTGTAAACTTTTAATACAATTTTGGGTGTTGAATAGTTTATCTGATAAACAAAATTAAATGGGATTTGTTGTTCGTATACTCAATAGTTTGTATTTAAAAAAGGATATTTTAAGGATATGCGTAGAGGGGGGGGGGCCTTAAAAGTAAATTTAAAAGTTGTTTTGTTTTCTTTTGTCTTAAGCAACTTAAATTAACTAATTATGCCCCAAGGAGTAATAAAATGTTTAAAACCTCTTTAAATATGAAGTCAATTAACTTAAACTCTTTAATTATTTAGCATGGGAAACAAGGATAAGGCCTAAACATATACAACTTAATTGAAATGAAATAAATTTTCTCTTTATTGAAAAGAATATTTCTATTTTCGTTTAATGAAACATGTTTTAAACTAAATTCGAACGAAGTTCTTTGCGAAATGATTAATATTTTTTCATGTGTGTGCACATAAATTTGAATTTAAAAACCAAAGACGCAAACCCACAATTTTAGCAGCGCCACTTCTTGCCTCTAACAGGGTAAACTTTGCTATTAACAGAGCACTGTTAATTGTTTAACAGTGGCAATAGTAGATTCTTCTTCTACTTTGTAATTATTTCAAACTATTGACATAAAATTTAATTCTAATTATTATTATTATTATTTGTGAATAAAAGTGTTGAAATCAAAAGGATGGTTGGTGGGAGATGGAGAGGGCCAAAAATCCATTTTTTTCAAAATTCAAAATCTCAACTCTTAAAATTATTCCAGCAATCCCACTAGCACGGTTCGAAAGAGGACCCTCTGGACTACCATTTGCCTATAGTCTGAATGGTATACTATTTCTTATATGTTCCAAAATGGCCACTGATCTTCTACAGAATTTTCGAGCAAAAAATTAATATTTTGAAAGCCAATTTTCTCAATACCTTATTACTTTATATGTGGCTATGTTGCTGATTATATTAAGAAGCCCTGAAACCTTTCTCTGCATATAGTATGGTACCTAGAGTATTTCCCAAAATTAGCTCCTAAACAAGTGGGCTTGTTCAGATGGGTGCTGTTAAACAGTTAACAGTGCTCTGTTCTGTTAAGAGGAAATTTTGCTCTGTTAATGCCAAATGTGGCGCTGCTAAAATTTATGGATTGCGTCTTGGATTTTCAAATTTGAATTTATCTTCACACACATTATTTTTCAGCGGCTAGTTTTGATTAGAGAAAAAATGATTTTTTTTTTTAATTAAAATCATGTATGTAAATAACCTCATGGTTTTTGTTTTAAATATGATTTCTATCATATGTAACTACGTGTTACATGGTCCATTTGTTACGTCAAATTTTGTCATACTTTTTTTTTTAATAAATCTCGCCATAAGGTGTCAATGTTGGCTGAAAGGCTGGCTTTCAATGCTTGCGGAATTGCCGGGTTGTCGGCATACAGTGTGCGTCGAAAGAAACTGTACATTAAAAAAAAGATATACTTCAATAAATCACCCTTGTTTTTATTTTAAAATTGTTTCATTGCCAGTTGTTAAAATTGAAACAAAAAAAGAAAAAAAAACAAAAAATTTCGACACATTGTCAAGTTTTTTCGGGCACTCTCCTTAAGTGGTAAAAGTTAAATTTGCAGATTGTTTGAATTTTATACATAGTGTACACTTACTTTTGACGCTCACTGTATATACATATATCGGCCAATGTCTTAACACAGTAATCCAAAGGCGTTAAATTGCACGTACAAGGGTGAACAATGACCAGAATGAAGAAAATAAATCGATTGCTAAGCGTGTAGTAGAACAAGTTCCGCTGGCTTCTTGGAACCAAATGTTGTTGACGATAAGCTGATTAATTTTTGAAAACAAAAATTTAGTAGAACCCACCATTCCTCGTAACAGCAATTGCTTGCTTATTTTGAAAGATATAAAACTCGACGATGCCGTCAACGTGTAAATCACATCAAATTTACTTACATAACTTAGGTAATTGGTCATTACAATCCTTCTGGTAAGGACTACAACCTAGCTTCTCACACACTAAGTGTTGGGACTTACAGTTTAAGTCGACTCTAAACGACGGATTTTTGAGAAACTTTTCATGGCAATTTTATTTTACTCTCACAGTTTTTGCCAGAAGTTTGGTGAGAGAAAGTCGCTGAAGAAGTATTTTTTTCATATTCCCTTTTATTCGAGTTCTCTGTCCGGGGGTTTGAACCGTGACCTCACGTTTAATAAGCCAACATAATACTACTTATCAGACTATCACACCAAACAGTCGATTTAATGGATGAAATGGCCATTTGTCAGTGGCTTGAGGATATCTTTCTTTCTAAATACTGCAATTTAACTGGCTTAACCTATATTTTTTTTTTTTTTTGGTGAAACTAGCACTCAGTGGATGGCCCCTACTCATGCAGTGCATTGTGCAGGTTTTAGGAAAATGGGTTATAGGAAGGTGGGAGAGAGGGAGTAGTGTTTGTGGACATCTCAAGATGCAAACGGCTTAACCTATTAATCAGAGATAAAGTTCATAATTAAACACAATTCTTTGATAAAATTGTAATCTACAACCTGCTTCTAATGGGCCCCATGATAATAAATACAACACAAACGATGATCGTTTGACTTCAGTCCTTGTACGAACTGAATTTTATAGGCAACACAAAATACCTTTCCGTAAAAGCACCCACGTAGTAGAAGAACAAAAGCCAACATGTTGATAACGACTACAGATCGGCATTTAGGTGCCTTCTACAAAACTGTAGACAATATCTTGTTCGATACGCACATTTATTTAACTTATGGAACGACGAAGAAAGTACATCTTCTGCAAGAATTTGCGCCACTGTAGCTATATTCTGTTCGATACGCATACTTGTTATTTAACTTTTTAAGGGTTTTGTATCGAAAAGAGTAGAACTAGTGCAAAAACGATCAAAAACTTCACGAATTGCTTACTCTATGCTCTACGAACTTGGCAAACTGATTTTTATCAAGAAAAGTTTCAAAATGTTGGAAGCGTTATTCGAGCGTTAAATTTTTTTTGGTGAAACCAGCACTCAGGGGATGGCCCCTACTCATGCAGTGCAATATGCAGGTTTTAGGAAAATGGGTTATAGAAAGGTGGAAGAGAGGGAGTAGTGTTTTGTGGACATCTCAAGATGCGAACGGCAAGGAAAAGAGTTGCTGCTAGGTGACTATAAAATGGTCAGTGCTATACCTTCACCATTAGACAGTCTACAGAAATCGTCCCCAAGAAGCCCGCACCCTTCAGTCCTAGCTTCTCACACTACTCATGTTGTGTGTGTTAATTTTATACATGAGTGGCGGGACCTACAGTTTAAAGTCGACTCCGAACGACAAATTTTATTGAGAAGCTTTTCATGGCAATTTTATTTACTCTCAGAGTTTTTGCCAGAAATCTGCTGAGAGGAAGTCGCCGAAGAAATATTTTCGTTTTGATGTCTGACCTGGGATTCGAACTCTGGCCTTCAGTCTAATAAGCCAACACACTACCTACTAGACCACGGCGACTTCATAATGACTTACCAGACCTTACTGTAGTGAAATGTGAACATACATAAATAAATAATTGATCGTTACAGGTATTACCCGACTTACGACCGAGATAGGTTCCTCTGTCATCGGTCGTAAGTCGATTAAGTCGTAAGTCGAATTTAATATAAAAAAAAATTTAAGAAAAAAATTACATACTGTACTACTAACTTTGAGGGTCAGGAGAAGTGAAACTATCCAAAATTCATATAATTCTAACTTTATTTACTAGTTCCAGCCATTTTTGGGAGTATATAAAATTATTCACTTAAAAAAATTCCGACTTAGCTAATGTAATCTATTATTTGTACTGAAATATGTATGTAAATCGAATTTTTTTACTTTTTTTTAATTTTTCTCATATATTTTAGGGATTCCCCGCAACTACATATTTGTCATTAAGTATTTTCTATGAAAAAAAAATTGGAAAAAAATGGTCGTAAGTGCGAATAGTCGTAAGTCGGGGACTACCTGTACAACCCTCCAGTCAGGATTACAACCTAGCTTCTCACATCACTTATGTTGTGTGTGTGTTAATTTTATACGTGAGTGACAGGACTTACAATTTGAAGTCCACTTCGAACGACAGATTATTGAGAAACTTTTTCATGGTAATTTTACATTAACTCTCAGAGTTTTTGCCAGAAATCTGCTGAGAGGCAGAAGCCAGAGAAATATTTTCTCATGTTTCGGTTTGTTGGAGATGTCTGACCTGGGATTTGAATCGTGGTGCCACACATCTAATAAGTCAACACACTACCTACTAGACTACGGCAACTTCATAGTTTGATATTCCTGGCTGTCTAATCATAATTGTTTATGTCGATAGGGCTCATGCAGCTAAGAAAATTTAATACCGATTTATCGGGGCAATTTCAAGGCATTTGTTTAGAGCAACTGTGCAACTAATTAGAAATGAGCATGCGTTGTTTAGATTCGATCCCAAATATAAGGAGTGCGCACAAAAAAATCTGGACTTACACTTTTCGTTATAGAAATAAAACTAAGTGGCGGATTTTTTTCGTTTTATATTTCAATTAAAGTAACAAATATTTGAATTCTTTTGTGTATAAAATTTTTTTCTGACAAAGGTCTCAGAGCATCCAACTTTTTGAGCCACTTTTCTTCCAGACATGTTAGAGTGTTTTTCTGAAAAATACGTATTATTTTACTTGCTTTGTTTTCTTCCACTTCCACGCTTTCTCTCAATACTCAAAGACTTCTTATATTGTTTTAAGTACCGGGTTATTCATTTCGTGGTTTCAAAAGTAAACGTAAATAAAACGCATATAAAATATTTTTTTCATAATATTTCTTTTTTATTGTAAAGTTTGAACGTTGACATTATGTGTGAAACACTACATCATTTAAATGACCTCCACGCGAAGTGTTGCAAGCATTGATTCTTTTGAGGTAATTTTCGACCACTTTTTGACACATATTGGGCGGTATCTCAGCCATAACTTGACGAATGTTGGTTTTTAAGTGCTCAAGAGTTGAAGGTTTATCTGCATAAATACGGTCTTTCGCGTAGCCCCACAAAAAAAGTCTAATGGTGTCAAATCGCATGATCTTGGTGGCCAGTTGATATCGCCACGACGAGAAATTACGTGGCCAGAAAATGTCTCTTGCAATAAAGCCATACTCGCTCGAGTTGTGTGGCATTTGGCACCGTCTTGTTGAAACCATATATTCTCCAAGTCGTATTCTTCAATAGCCGGCAAAAAAAAGTCGGTTATCATATGACCATAACGCTCCGAATTGACGGTGACAGTCGTTCCATCGTCGTTTTCAAAGAAGTAAGGTCCAATCACACCTTCGGACCAAAGAGCGCACCAAACAGTGACTTTTTCTGGATGTAATGGCCTCTCTACAATTACTTGAGGATTCTCAGAACCCCAAATACGACAATTTTGTTTATTAACATACCAACCGAGTGTGAAATGTGCTTCATCGCTGAAGAAAATTTTGTTCGATACGTGGCTGTGCCAGAATCACCATTTTTGTAGTAGGTTTTGATAATTTTTATGCGTTGTGTGATAGTTAAGCGATCCATTTTCGTCAATGTCAGACTTTCAACTGAAAAGAAAAAAAATTGGTTTCACAACTTAGTTTAACAGATGTCGAATTCCAGTCCCATACTTTTGAAACCACGAAATGGATAGCCCTTTGTTACCTTAGAAACTGTTTTTTTTTGGTTAACACCTGCGAGCCTAGCAATCGTTTTTTGTAAGCGGCGCGGTTTTTCATTGAAAATTTCAATTGTTTTTTTTTTACGACATTCTTGTTGGGTGCATATTTTCAAAAAACTAATTTTGCTATTGTAATGCCATTTAGCACGTGGATTTTGAAACAGATGACTAACAAAAACAATGTAACGGTATTAATTTTTTTCAATTATAATAAAAGTTATAAGCTTAAAAGTAGGCCCATTTTTTTTTGTGCGCACTCCTTATATAATAAAAAATCAAAATATGTAAAGCCACTCTCTTATTCAAATTGCAATTCCAATCTCTTTTCTAATCCTAATATATATTATAAATCTTTCTGTGAGTCTGTTTGTTTGTTTGTTTGTTAGCCAATCACGCCTAAACGCCTGGACCCATTTTCTTGAAATTTGGGATATAGATCGAGCTTTTATCGGTGCAGGGGAGAAAAAATGGGACAAAGGTGAAAAAATGGGCAAAAATTAGTACTTTTATGCATATATGCTGTATTTTATCTGTTTTATAGGTAATTTTTTACGATTTAGCTTGGTTAAGTTTCCCAAATAGCTATTGGAGGTGTTCCATTTCTGGGGACGAGCCCTCCGCGGTCGGGTGAGGGTGGGTTAGTGTGTGACCGGGGACGTTCGAAAAAAAAAAAAAAAGTTGAACCAAAAGGGGTCCAAAAAGGGGGAAACGGGCCAAAAACGGGCAATATGAGTGCATAGCCAATCACGCCTGAACGCCTGGACCGATTTTCTTGAAATTTGGGATATTAATCGAGCCTTTGTCGGTGCAGGTTATAGGCAATAAATTTTTTCAAAATTTTTACCCAAAGGGGAAAAAATGGGACAATGGGAGAAAAAATGGGCAAAAATTGGTACTTTATGCATAAATGCTGTATTTTATCTGTTTTAAAGATATTTTTTACGATTTATCTTGGTTAAGTTTCCCAAATAGCTATTGGAGGTGTTCCGTTTATAAAGTTGGACCAAAAGGGGTCCAAAAAGGGGAAAGGGGCGAAAAACGGGCAAATTGAGTGCATTTATATTTAGGACTTAGAATATTCAAAAAACTGGGTTGTTTGTTAAACCGGTTTCCGAATAATTTGTAAAATTGCATTTTTTTAAGAAACCGGTTTTAAAACCGGCTTCGAAACCGATAAACCGGTTTTTTATTTATTGTTATTTTTAATGCAAAAATGACCCAATAATAATTTTTTTTAATTTTTTAAACTAATCCAAACTACATAACCCGCGCAAAGCCGGGTACAATCTGCTAGTATTAATTATAATTATCCGAGATAATTAACAGCAACTTTGTTGTGTCTAATTGACCTTTAAAACGATAATTTACCTTAAAAACTGACAATCAAAATGTCTGACAACGGCAACTCCATAAATCTTTCAATCTTCGGTGACTGAGAGTGATTGTTTGTTGAAGAACATGACAGCAGCGTATGTAAATAAGATTTTCAAGAAAAACTAAAACAGAAACAAAAAAAATGGAAACAAACCTTGAAAAATTCAAATCCATAATACTGTGCAGCACATTTGCCCATATCTTCATCTTCATATGAATTCTTCATAAAAATGTTACAAAATAATTCCTGTTTTGTGATGCAAGAAACCAAAAAACTATTAAAATTTCTATTCTGTTCAGAGGGACAGCTCAGCTAGCCAGCAGTCAAACAAACCTATTGGAAATCTATGCAGGAATTTCAGGAAAACATTATAATTATAAACATCATTATCATCATCAACGTCATCACATCCATCCACAGCATAGGGAAGAGTACTTTTTTTTATGATGGACCATTATTTATGATAAATGGTACGTATATACATAAAATGGTTGTTAGGAAGGAGGAGTGAATACTTTCTAATTTTGTTCTCCACATCTTTACAATACAGTTTTGCATTTTTTTTTTTTAATTTTTTGTTTTGTTTTTATTTTTGTTAATGGCAATTGGTGTTGTTTTTGTTTTTTTTTAAATTCAGTTATGCTAACAAGCAGAGAAAAATTTTTATAAATTTATCCATTTATTCTCTCGTCTTTGGTAGCCAAGCAAAAAGAAAATTCAAATTAAAAACGAAACATTGAAATACATTTTCATGTTGCTTCCAATTGATTTTTGAAATACAAAGTAAATGAGAGTCTAACTCAGTAGGGGCATTCCTATGATAGCCACATATCACTATAGAATATTCGAACGATTTCATCACAATTCAAGATAATTGTAGTAGCCGCCGTAGTCTAGCAGATTGTGTGTTGGCTTATTAGACGTGAGGCCTCACGTTTGAAACTCAGGTCAGACATTTCCAACAAAACGAAATATGAAAAAATATTTCTTCAACGACTTCCTCTCAGCAGTTGAAATGGTTACAGTAAACTAGTCCAATACTTGCCATCATTAATGTTCATTTAGACCTCAGACGATACCTTGCACGACTACGTACTTAATTGACAATTTCCTGACTAAGTAGCTCCTCATGTTCAATGCGGCAATTGGCGTTGATATCAGTAGCCTACTTCTTCTTTTTCTTAGGGCTATTATTACAACTTGCCGTTAAACTTGGGTTTAGTTAAAGTTACGTTTAACTAAAGGGAACTGTAAAGTTACCTGTAAAGGTACCTTTAACTAAAGGGAACTGTAAACTTTAACTGATTTTAGTTATTACAACTTACAGATAAAATAAAATTAAAATATGGCAGTGCCGGAGCAAAGTCGATAAAACTGCTCAATTAAACAAGTTTTTTTTTAACGCAGTGGCAACAGCGGACTTCGTTTTTTTGTTGTAAAGGGTCTGCCAAATAACTTTTTTTTTTTTTTTTGAAAATGCTTTAAAAAAAAACTACTGAATATTTTCTCAAATTTTGTTTTTTTATTTGAAAGTACAATCCTTCCGGTTAATAATGGAAAATAATTTCATTCAAATGGCTGCCTGGGCTGGCCATGCAGTAGCCTACACGATCGGTCTAATTTTTAAGCACATTATCGATTGTGTGCAGCTGTATTTCACCAATGGCTTCACGAATATTGTCCTTTAAAGCGACAATTGTCTCTGGCTTGTCGGCGTAACACTTATCTTTGACGGCACTCCACAAATAACAGTCCAACGGTGTCAAATCGTAGCTCCGAGGTGGCCAAACGACATCAGCTCTGCGGCTGATAATGTGATCTTCAAAAACAGGGCGCAAAACATCGAGTGTAGCTTCGGCTGTGTGGCACGCAGCGCCGTCCAGTTGAAACCAAATGTTGCCAATATCCTCCTCTTCAATTTTTGTGAACATAAATTCGTTCAACATGGCCCGATAACGATCGTCATTGACTGTAATGGCCACTCCTTGCTCATTTTCGAAGAAAAATGGCCCAATTATGCCTCTGGACCAAAATCCGCACCAAACAGTGACTCGTTTTGGGTGCGTCGGCTTTTCAATGTATGCGTGCGGGTTTTCTGTGCCCCAAATGCGACAATTTTGCTTGTTTACATACCCACCAAGATCAAAATGAGCTTCATCTGAAAAGATGATTTTTTTTTGCCAAAATCGGCATCTTCTGTAAGTCGATCGCAGGCCCACTTAGCGAAGCGAAAACGCATTGGATGGTCAATTGTTCAAGCGTATACACAACCATATTCGTTCAGCGGAAGGATAAAACTAATTATTTGTCAAATCAGACATGAGCTAAGTGTTACCATTCACGAAATAAGCATTAGTTGAAAAAAAAAAACGTTAGATGGCGGACCCGATATACATATGCTCATTTTGTTTAAATTTGAAGTTGCCATATCGAAAATAGTATATGATATGGCAAGTTCAAACATAAAGTGACCTTTAAATGTTAAAGGTAGAATGATCTTCCCTTTAGCTTAACGATCACTTCTATCTTATTGGGTACTCATAATAATGAGAAACAATTTATCTGCCCGTTAAAATCCTCCCTTTAGTTAACGTCAAGTTGTAATAATGGCCCTTAATTGCCCATTAACAACCCGATTAAAGAGTTTCGGTCTGCCTTAATACATCCTCCAAGGCGCCTCTGCTTCTTGCGCGCCTACACCAGTTGATCACACCAATCGTTGACAGGGCTTCCTCGATTTGGTCCTTCCAACGCAAACAAGGTTGTCCTCTTTGCCGACTTAAGCAAATCTCCGCATCAAATACCCGTCTCGCCGCAGCATCCTCCTTCATTCGAACGACATGGCCGAGCCAGCGCAGCCGCTGGGTGTTAATACGCTGCACGACGTCTATGTCGTTGAGGAGCTCATACAGCTCTCTGTTGGATCAGATACGAAAATCATGGTCAACTCGCACTGGACCGAAGATCTTACGTAGGACTTTTCTCTCGAATACTCTCAAGGCTGCTGCATCAGTGCTTAATAGAGTCCATGCCTCTGCTCCATAAAGAAGCACGGGTAGAATGAGCGTCTTGTAGAGTATTAGTTTTGTCGTACGAGAGAGGTCTCTGCTACTCAATTGCCTATTGAGACCACAGTAACACCTGTTGGCAAGAGTGATCCTGCGTTTGATCTCCAGACTGTCATCATTTTTGGTGGTAATGGCGGAGACAAGATAAATAAATTCCTTGACTATATCGAAAGTATAGTTATCGGTCCTTATCTGAGATCCAATAGGCCGCACGTCGCTACTTGTCGATAACATATACTTTGTTTTGCCCTCATTTACTGCCAGACCCATCTTTGTAGACTCCCATTTAATAGCACTAAAGAGGCAGCAGTAACATCTTTGTACGCCCTATGATGTCAATGTCGTTAGAGTACGCAAGCAACTGGACGCTATTTTGAAAAATAGTGCCATTGCGATACACTCCCGCCTTTCGCAGAACACTATCCATGA
The DNA here is from genome assembly GCA_927399465.1 of Sarcophaga caerulescens. Lineage (NCBI taxonomy): Eukaryota > Metazoa > Arthropoda > Insecta > Diptera > Sarcophagidae > Sarcophaga > Sarcophaga caerulescens. Next base: position 81,831,925 of record OV656866.1, read on the forward strand.
CAAAGTTGAATAGGTCGCATGATAAGGCATCGTCTTGTTTGAAACCTCACACGGTATCAAAAGGTTCGAAAAGGTACATTCCTACTTTGACGGAGCTGCAAGAATTGCTCAACGTCATTCTGCACAGTCTTATCAGCTTTGCAGATATACCGAGCTCAGACATTGCGCCAAAAACACGATTCCTTATGGGACTATCGAAGGCTGTCTTATAGTCGACAGAAAGATGGTGTGTGTCGACTTGTTTTTCGTAGGTCTTTTGTAGTGTTTGACGTAGTGTGAAGGTCTGGTCGTTGGTGGACTTGCCAGGTCTAAAGCCGCACTGATAAGGTCTAATCAGTGTTTTGACGAGTGGCTTCAGTCGCCCGTAAGAACCTTATATGCGATAGGAAGAAGGCTTATAACCCTGTAGTTGGCGCATATCGTAGGGTCTTCCTTTTTCAGGACAGGGCAGAGGACACTGAGGTTACAATCGTTGGGCGTACTTTAGCTTAGGTTAGAGGATGTGTACTTGTCAGTTAAGTCAAGTACAGTACCCGGTGGTCGAATTGACCCATTGGGCGTACTTTCCTCTAGCCATATTTTGTAAATAAGCTGGTGCATGCGCCCTACCATCTCATTACTTTCGGTCTTAAACAATTCACCGGGGAGGCCATCAGGTCCTGCAGCTTTATTGTTTTTAAGACGTAGACTAATTAAATTGTAAAATATTAGAGAAAATATTAGAGATATTTTCAATTATAGTGTTGCCATCGGGTTTTCACCATCTATTTTTGCAATTTGTATAATGCAACAGAAAGTATAGAAAGCAGAAATGATATAAAACGTGAATGCAGTGCTACCAGATTAGGGGATTTATCCCCAAATAGGGGATTTTTTTAGCCAATGGGGATGAAAATTTCAGTTTGGGGATCTAAGGATTTTTTGGGGATGAACCAAAACTGCTGGGGAGTTTTTGAGGATAAAAAAACTATAGATTTTTTTTACATATAAAAGTCGATTTAGTCTCCAAATATATGCTGTAATTCAATGGACCAACCAAATTTTTGTTCTATTGCTAAAATATTAAATCCTGTATTAAAGTCAAATATCCCAATAGACTTATATGAAGAGCAATGGAGAAAAATGCCATTTGTAAAATGGAACGATTGTTTTGGAGAAGAGTCTGGACAAAATTTAAATGTATTTCGGAATAATGTTTATTGCTACGAAGATTCTGTAGGTTCTAAACCATTCAAGGAACTTGCTGAACTAGTTTTAAATATTCTTTATGTACCAACAAGTAATGCTTGCGTTGAACGCGTTTTTTCAATAATGAATCTTACCAAAACAAAAATACAAAATAAAATGCAATTTGAATTATTAGAAGCTCTTCTTAGACTAAATATATACAATATATAACAAATAATTCTGTTTGCTGTGAAAAGTTCGAACCATCTCCTGAAATGTTGAAACTTTTTAACTCAAATACAATGTACAATAAAATTTCTGAAGCAAATGACTCGGAGGACTTCGATACCGAAATTTTTGAAATAGTCAATATTGGCCAATAGTTTTTTTAATTACAAAATTTTTATATTATTAAATATTGTAATTAATCTAATTAATTTTTACTTTTGACTAAAGTAAACAACCTTTAAGGTAGTTTATAAAAATGAATTTAAATTATTTTATTAAAAGTAGTATGTATACTTTTATATATACATATATGTACATACGTATATGGTAATATTGAACTCGACATTAATTTGTACTTACATACATACATATGTGCACATAAAATAAATAAATTTTTAAATAAAATAAGAAACAATTTTTTTTTAAATTGTATTTGGGATTTTTTTGGGGATAAAATAATGGATTTGGGGATTTTTGGGGATAAAAAAAATTGATTTGGGGATGAGGGCTGAAAAAAATCTGGCAGCAGTGCGTGAATGAACTAAATAGACAATAAAGTTTGAACCACACTACGTACTCTGTATAACTGAAATAAAGCTTCTGAATGTCCAAGTATGGATACTAAAGTTGAATGAATTTTCGTAGAGCCATAAACAAGAGAATCTCAAATTTGTTGTCGTTTGTTGCACTTGAAAAATATGGAATTTTTCTTCGTCATCATCATCATCATCATCCGTTTTCTTTTTCCAATTTTTTCTTTGTTTCTACGTTTCATCTAAATAGAAAAGTTTTTTTTTTCTTCTTCTATTTTTTTGTGAATATTTTTACTTGTTTGTTTGGGTTCTTAACGCAATTGATTTATGATGTCTGCTTAACAACTGAAATATCCAACAGCAACTAGAACAACAACAACGATGGCAACAACAATAATCATAACGATCGAAATATTTTGAACTTTATAAAATGAAATAAATTGTTTAGAAAGAAATTTTGAAACAAAAAAAAAAACAAAAAAAAAACAAAGTTGTTGCTGCTGCTGCTGCTTGCTTTATTAACGTTGTTAATGGAGATTTAAAGGATAAAGCTGTTGCTATTGAAAATGAAGACGACGACGACAACATCAACATCAATACCAGCATCAAAATAAAGATGAAGATATTGATGATGAGTTGGTATTTGTTGAAAGAAAACAAATTTTAAAACTGAAAGTAAAAGTTTTCATATTTTGGCGTCCATTTTTCACTTCACGAAGAAGGAGATGTTTTACGTATATATGCGCACAATGGCTTTATTTCGAGTATGTTCAATAACTATAATATCGTCTCAATGTCCGTCAAGGTTTCTCTGCTGGGTGCAGCTGATTCTAAATGTAAAATTTTCCATTAATCTGGCGAATAAATCAAACTGAATTGGCATGAAATGTGTGTGAAGATAAATTCGAATTTGAAAATCCAGGACGCAAACCATAAATTTTAGCAGTACCACATTTGGCATTAACAGAGCATAATTTCCTCTTAAAAGAACAAAATTTGTCCTTAACAGAGCACTGTTAGCTGTTTAACAGTATCCATCTGAACCAGTCCACTTGTTTAGGAGCTAATTTGAGGACATGTAGTAGGTCTGTGAGCACCATGTCATACTCAAAGGAAGATGCCAAGGCCTCTTAATATAATCAGCAACGTAGTCACATATAAAGTGATATGGTATTGAGAAAATTGGCTTTGAAAATATCAATTTTTTGCTTAAAAATTCTCTATAAGATCAGTGGCCATTTGAGAACATATAAGTAATAGTACACTATACAGACTATATGCAAATAGTAGTCCAGAGGGTCCTCTTTCGAATCGGGGTAGTGGGATAGCTGGAATAATTACGAGTGTTGAGATTTTGAATTTTGAAAAAAATCGATTTTAAGCCAAAAATATATAAAGATTCTCTAAAAGATTAGTGGCCATTTTGGAATATATAAGAAATAGTACAGTACCATACAGATTATATGCAAATGGTAGTCCAGAGGGTCTTCTCTCGAACCGTGGTAGTGAGATAACTGGAATAATTTTGAGAGTTGAAAAAGTTTAAACTCGACTCCAAACGACAGATTTTTTAGAAACTTTTTCATGGCAATTTTATTTTTTTGTATTTCGTTTTGTTGGAGATGTCTGGCATTGGGTTTGAACCTCCCCTGTAATAAGTCAACACACTCCCTATGAGATTACTTCTACTTCTTCGTTTTTCAGACCCAAAATATTCTTGAAATACCAACATTAGCACGGCGTGCTTGGTATGCCATTCTGTACATTTCGCCCTTTATAGTCCCGACGCGTTCTTTGAATTTTTTTTTATTGGATTTTCGAAGCAGCTCTCATTTAAAACAGAAATTTTTACTGTTCTCAACCTACACATGGGACATCCCTGAAGTGGATTCCACAATTATTGTGCCGTGACTAACTTCTGGATACTGTTCAGCACAACAAATATAATTTCCCTACACATTATTGAATAAGCATTCAGATATTTCCTTCTGAAATGCAATTAAATCATAGAGGTTCCCAATATGTGTTCTGGTGATTCGTTATCCTCATCAAGGAGTTTACATATTGGACTAAAATCGATCTCTATTCTTAAACAAGTATACTCAGGCTACGTGGGGAAAGTCTGAAGCAAAAGTCAAATCACTTTTCATTGTAAATATTCAATAAAAGCTAAAATTCTTTTTGTCGGAGCACTTTGCTTTCCCTTCAAAAACCCCCCTTTCTACTCCACAGAATAAAGTAACCTTCCTCGTAAGCTAATTTGCCCACTCATTGCTTATATGACCTGCGATTCCGGCCTGTTTGACTGATTTCGATCCCCACTTTAATTTCGAGTCAACCACAGAACCTCAGAAATCACATGGCGGTACCCGACTGTCGGATAGCATTGCAGGGACTTGCAGGAAACTCTCTGGGATCCAGGCCTGTTTAACTGATTCAGCTTTCCATTTCAATCTCGCGTCAACCAAAGGAACTCAGCAGTCAGATGGCGGCTCCCGACTGTCGGATAGAATTGCACTGACTTTTGCTTGCAAAAAACACTCGAGTTTCCATTTGGTCTCTGAATATTACGGTCTTCGACCGATCTCTCACTTCTGTCTTAATATATGGCCTTGACTTATCTGTAGACTACAGATTGGTTCCCCTTTTAAAGGGAACAAATTCACTTCCTTTTACTTTTGTTACTCACTCTTCTTGCGAAGCATTTCCTAAATATGTAGAGTTTACTGGTACTTGTCATGGGGATAGTTAAACTGGATTTAGCCATGTTTTTCGGATTTTTTTTTTCTCTCTCCAAAGTTCTCATCTTTGGAGAGAGAAAATATTTTTCACTAATGACTCTCAGCTTAATTTACTTTAATTTTATATTTTGTCAGAACAAACTTGAACACCGTTGCCAATACGTGAAATTTTTAATACAAAGTTGAATTGATTTGCCTTATAAATCATGTAAAACTTGAATTTGCTTTAAAAATGTTGGTGGCGGCTCTGTTTTCCAAAAACTCTTAAAAGCAAATAAATTTATCCAGACAAAAATTTTGTTCGAACATCATGAGTGAATCCAGCTTTGGAGCCATTCGACTTATCAGGTACAATCCTTGCCGTAGACCAGTAGGTAGTGTGTTGGTTGATTAGACGTGAGGCCACGGTTCAAAGCCAAGGTAAAACATCCTTAACAAAACGAAACATCGTCTCAGCAGACTTCTGGCAAAAACTCTCGAGAGTAAATAAAATTGCCACGAAATTTTTTTTCTAAAATTTGTCGTTCGGAATCAACTTTAAACTGTAGGCCCTGCCACTAATGTATAAAATTAACGCCAGACAACATATGTAAGTGGTGTGAGAAGCTAGGTCGTAATCCTGACTGAAGGGTTGTGATGACAAAGTACGTATGTATGCATGCTCTTCTTATACTTGTCTCACACTTTTTTTTAACCATTTTCTCCTTGGCCCTGATCCTACTCTGCAGTACATTAAGTTTGTAACTTCGATGCGTCGAATAAAGAACTTTGAATTTTATCGATATATCGATAAGTTACATCGAATGTTTTTCAAATATCGATCTACATATATCGTCTATCACTACTTTTTACCTTGAAAAGTAGGAAAAGTCAGAGATTTTTCGTTTTTTTATTTCAACCAGAATAAACTAGGCGCGACCAACTCATTGTGCAATAATGGATTTTCGGAGAGCAAATCCCCTTATGGTCTAATGTAGTTTTCAAAGAAACAATCCATAAACAGTTTGCCGTTTTATAAACGTGTGTGTGTGTGTGTGTGTGTGTCTCTGTTTGTAGTAGTTGCTGTCGTAGTAAGAAAAAACTACATTAAAACAACCAACAACAAAAGCGCACGTGCTTTTCATTTGTAGTACTAGAAAAGTGGTTGTTGTTATGCTAAAAGAGTATGTGTGTGAAAGTGTTTTAAGAGAGTATTTTAAAGAGCGCACGGAGTGTGTAAACTATAAAGAGAGTAAGAAAAATCATGTGTGTATGCTGCTTATAACGTAAAATAACAAAACAAATATCGTAACAAATAAGCGAATATTTTTTAGCGGTTTTGTTTAGTTTGAGTTCGTGAATCTTTAAACAATGACGATGTAACGGACGGTCGCTATTTGAATATTTGAAAGCAAATAAAATAAATAAATTAAATCAAGAAAAAATAGAAATAAAATAAGCAAAATTGATTTGTTAAATTTTAAAAAAAAAAAAAACAAAAAGTGAGAGCAAAGGAAAATAACGTAATTATTTAAATATAAACAATATTTAAAATGTGAATAAAAAAAAAAAATTAAATATTTTCTGTAGCCAAATACAAAGTGCAATAATTGAAATCAAAAAGAGAAGAAAAAAAAAATTATAATAATTAATTAAAACAAGTGTTCTTAAGCTGATTTTGCATAAGTTTTCTTTTTGTTTTTGTGGGTTTTTTTTTTTTAATTATATTGTTGCTGTTTTTCTGTTTGCAAAAAGCTGATAAAGTTCACAACTATTTACGTTCTTATCACCGAGTGTCTGAGTAATTTGTTGTTGTTATTGTTTTAAATTTCAAATAAAATTTATTTAAAATTTTTGTTGGTTTTACGTTTTATTTGAAGAAGAAAAGAGAAGAAAAGAAAAAAAAAACAACGGTAAACTTTAACTCTTTGAGAAGTCAAGTGGTATCCTAAGCGATCGTTCGTTAAACAAGTGATTGAAAGTTTAATAAAAAAAAAAAATAAAAATAAGCGGCTGGTTACCGCCAATTCAAGCAAAAAAAAATAAAAAAAAAAATAAAAAATTAAATTTTTTTAAATTCCTAAAAGAAAAACCAACAACAATCATGTGTCGTGTTCAAAGTGTAATAATCTGCCAAAATAATCTCTGACGCTATTTTTTTTAAAAGCTACTGCACTAAACACTAGCTGGTCTAGTCCAACGTTGTTATAAAAGACGACAAACTATCCTTAAAAGCAATAAGAAACTCCACTCAACTCAACTCTCTACAACGACGTTTTGCTTCCTTTTTGGCTGTCTTCGTATTTTGCCTTTAATACACAAGGATTTGCAAACAGAAATCACTTCATTTAACCGATAAATAAATAAAATATTCAACCCAAGAAAAAAAAGAAAAAAAAGAAAGACTTCGACGTCCACCAAAACAGAACCAGCACATCCTGCTGCTACTTTAAAACAGGATATTTTATATTAAGAAATCCAACAACAACATCCAGAATATAAAAAACCACCAGCAGAACCCAAGTCGTCCTGCACGTTGTGTGCATTTCAATCAATGACGTAAATAATCGTTAAAAGAAAAAAAAAAACAAAACAAAACTAAGATAAAAAAGTAAAAAAAGAAAAAGAGAACAATAAATAAATCATTTATAAATAAAATTTATTTATACAAGTGTCTTTACGAAGGTTGTTTGTTAAGTAAATAGTGTGATAAAAAAAAAAAAACGTGTGTTAAAAAATGTCAAATTGTCTCTGTTTTAAATTAAAAAATTCTTTCATGGCCTCTGCATTGAAGAGACATAAAAGTCAGGATTTTAGAGTTCTATTTGGACAAACAACTTATCACGAATTTTATTCAAGCCCTTGTCTTGTCCTATGTTTCATCCCGTTCGTGAACATTTTTGTTTTTAAAATACACTTTTTCCCTAAAGTTGCAAATGTATGTAGATCAATTGGATCGGGTTAAATTGGCATTCACCTTATGGATAGTTCTGTTGCATCCTATCAAAAATTCTATCGCACCAATGTAAACGAATGTACGATTGCTCCTTTATAGTTTATAGTTTAAGCCTTTATGTCCTAGTCGACTTGTATTATATCCAAATCACCTTTGGCTGGATAAGTTCTGTTCATAAGAAGTTCAATAGACTCCTCCTTTTTATTGTCAATACAATTATCCACTGCAGCTAGTGGTTTCTAAGTAGATTTAATGCAAACCAGGACCTGGCATATCCTTAACTGGCCAAATCTCACTACCTTTGCCAGAGTCTCTCTAGGAATCTATCAATCTCAATTGGGGATCTGTTGAATACTGTATTACAGTCACCGTAATGTAGCAGGTAGTGTGTTGGATTATTAGACGTGAGGCCACGGTACAAACCCCAGGTCAGACATCTCCAACAAGACGAAATTTTACAAAATATTTCTTCGGCGATTTCCTCTCAGCAGATTTCTGACAAAAACTCTGAGAGTTAATAAAAATTGTCATGAAAAGTTTCTCAAAAAAATCTGTCGTTCGGAGTCGACTTTAAACTATAGGTCCCGTTACTCAGGTATAAAAATTAACACACACAACATGAGAGGTGTGTGAAGCTAGGTCGTAATCCTGACAAAAGGGTTCTAATGACCAATTATGTATGTATGTATGTATGTATGTATGTATGCATGTTATTAGTGTATTAGATTGGCTACTGCTGCTTGTGTTTGGACAGAAAAGCCTTCGGACTTGTCTCAGACATCATCTAACAAGGATCTAGGTTATTGTCATTGGAGTTGTATGATAACAGCTACACGCCAGCAGCATACTTAAGGTTTTCGAGATGACCATTTAATATTCCTTGCTCTTAGGTAAGTTACGTTAGGTTAGCGTGTAAGTTACCGTTCACACGCTAGTTCACTCGGTGGCCCTTATGTTCCATTGTGCTACCCAGTGTGAGGTACGCCCCCTTGTCATGATCTGTTAGTTGTGCGTTTGAGTCACCCTGAGCTCCGGATGAAAGCAACCAGTTCCCTTAGCGGCATGTTCGCCACTAGGCCCAGAATATCTAACCTTCTGTCATCCAACAACCGATGATATCTGTTCTGAAGAGCAGAGCACTCGCATAGAATGTGTTGCACCGATTCCGGTTTCTCGACATAATGGCAGCTTCTCCAGTAGTCCTGGTGGAGCAGAACGAACTTGTTAACAGGACTGCAAATAGCGCAGTGGCCCGTTCGAATTCTTGTTAGAATGCAAACCGTTTTATTGTCGAACACAAGTAGTTCCCTGTTTCTCCTGCTGTCCCCAGAAATTCAACAACCAAATAACTTTTGCCACAATTCTGTCAACCCCCACGTTCAGCAAAGATTATAAAGCACAGCCTTGGGAAACTCCGACATTCTTACCGGTTTGCGGTATGCAGGGATACAGTTTGTGATATGTATCTCTGTGGTAACCCCATGATATGATGAGTATTTCATATGACAGAATGTTTTATGGTGGCAAATGCCTTCTTAAAGTCTACAAATATCAAGTATAATAAAGATCGTCCAGTCTACCGTTTATTCCGTGATAATAATCAGACAATTCATGGGATCAGTACGAGAATTTGCTTTCAGTAAACATCTCTTTTCAATTCAACCTGATATTGAACATTTGGTTGCATTGCTGGCTTGATGGCCGTTGCTTTAGGCTGAAAAGGATAGAATCACACGAGTGGTTCCAACTTTTAGGGCGATAAATGAATATCTTTAGTTTGATTTTGAAAGATTATTTCGTTTAAATGTAACTGGCGACTACGATAAGATGTAAGAAGCAGGAATTAATCATACTTTTTTCAGCATTTTTGCCGCTATTCTCCTCAATAGGGGCTGTAATTTTGTCTTCCGGGTCTAAAATTGCGCTTGGCTCGATCCTGTACACGAAAGACTTGATGTATTAATGAAAATATAAAAAAAAAATTATGTAATCGAGACTGCAAAATGCCAGATTAATTCTTTACGAAGCTCGTGTTTCTATGATAACGCAAGCCCTGTGATATGTGGCACCGTCTTGCTAAATCTACATATCAAGTCCATAAATTTTATTTTGCCAAAAAAAAAAGCCAGTAATAATTGAACGGCACTGTGCTTAATTGGATGTAGCGTTGTCACTTTCTTTGTTTTTCAAAATGATGCTATCGAACAGCTCTTGAATTGTCTCTAGTTGCTCTTTAAACCTAATACGACAATTCTGTTTGTTGTCGTAGCCATTGAGCCAAATATTGAGCTTCGTGGCTGAAGATAATTTTTCGATGAGAACATATTTTTTCTCTTGCAGCACGAAGTTTGATAATAAAATTCAAGGAATTGTAAGCTTTATTCGCTTGTTAGTGTTTTCAGAGTGAAAGTGAGCATTTTTGGGATTGTCAAATGTCACGAATCCCTGTTTTTTACTCTGAAAACCAAATTGCAAAAAATCTTCAGTTAACATAACATAATGGGTCGTTACAACCCTGCCATCAGGATTACGATCAAGCTTCTAACACCACTTATGTTGTGTGTGTTAATTTCAACCATACGTGGCGGGATCTACAGTTTAACGTCGACGCCGAACGTCTGATTCTTTGAGAAACTTTTTCATGGCAGGTTTATTTACTCTCAGAGTTTTTGCCAGAAATCTGCTGAGAGGAAATCTCCGAAGAAATATTTTTTTTCATATTTCGTTTTGATGCCTGACCTGGGATACGAACCCGGACTTTACGTCTAATAAGCCAACACACTACCTACTAGACTACGGCGACTTCAGTTAGTACGAATTAACCCTCCTATACTCGCGCGTTGGTCTGTGAGACCGATTTTTTTATTATTTCGATTTTTTTTGTACAAAAAATTGTGCCAGTAAGTTGATATCACTGGTAGCTTCATTATTCGTAATAAGCTTCGTTTTTGCATCAAAATAATTTTTTTGAAATAGTACCAAGGATATAGGATTTACCATTGACGGTCTCACAGACTAAAGCGCGGGTATTAGTGTTTCACTTTTTGGCACGGGTATAGGAAGGTTAATAGAATCATACGTATTGCTACCCTTTGGTACTTTAAGCTTTAGAAAAAAAAAAAAAAAAAAAACATTTGTTTACTTAACAAGCCATCCTCGTAAAATACTGTATATTCACTTTGTTTTGTGCAAATTGCTTTAGAATAAAAACAAAAACAATAACAAACTTAATAATAAAAATATTAATTATTGAGATGAAATGATATGAGAGAAATACAAACACACACACACTTACACAAAGAAAGCAACAAGAACAAGTGCAATGCACTTTTTTTTATACGCTAAAATTTCTTGTTCCTTGAAGCTAGTTCGCCCCCTCTCTCTCTCGCTCACTCTATATTTTTTGTCTTGATGGAGCATATTTTGCCGAAATTTTTATAGACACGTTGTTTTCGTTGCTGTATTTTGGAAAAAAAAAACCTAAAGTGATGTGATGTTTTTGATTTTATTTTACAATTTTGCACAAAATAAAAGATTTCTTCTGCTTTTATTTTATTTTCTTCACAATATTAAATATTTAAATTGAAACACAAAACAAACAATATTCATCGTCTGTATTTTTGTTGTCGTTTATTTTTTTTTTGTTCTTTTTATTCTTTTCGATAAACAAAGTCGTCGTCATTGTTGTCGTCGTCTCGTTGATTTTTTAATAACATTTTCAGATTTCATTATATTGTACTCGTATACAAGAAATGAAAGCAAACAAAACAAAACATAAGTAAACAAAACAGAAAACACTTTTTTATCTCTCTTTGCTCTCTTAATTTGCATTTCTTTATTCCCGTTTTTTGATGTAGCATTTCTTGTTCTTGTTACAGTGATTAATATTTTTTTTTTTGCATACACTACTCCATTTCAATCTCTTCTAACACCCTCACCAGATGACCATGGATGGCTGATTGCTTGTGGAGACAAAATAAAACAAAGAAACCTTCGTTATACGTGGGGGGGTGGGGGAGTAGTTGTCTTGTATGTTTATTAGCACCATACCAATACAACAAACCAGTGCATTATTAAACAGACACACATTGACAAGCAGCATACAAAGATAGATAGATAGAATGTTTATTATTTATGTATGATGATTATTATTGTTGTTGTTGTTTTATAGTATTGTTTTTGCTATTCTCTTACTGTAGTTGTTCTTGTAATTAATACTTTTAACAGCAACATGTTGTTATTGTTGCTGCTTTTATTACAGTTGTTTAGTCTGGTTTATTAGCCGCAGTTTGATGATAAAAATCTTTCCACACTTTTGCAAAAAAAAATTTTTTTTAACTAATTTCGCCATTATTTTTGTATTATTTTTTTTTTTGCTTAAAGTTCTTCACATTTTTTCAAGTATTAATCACGAAGTGAGGTTAAGATACGGATATGGTGAAAGGCATATTTGTTGTTAATAATTCCCCTTGACGATTAGTTTTTAACCTCAAACCAAATACTACAAGATTTCTATTTAAAAAATATTTTCCCAATCATGTGGCTTGTGTGGTCACTAAATAATATGGCTTCAATTTGTTAATAAAATGAAAGTTTATATTTATTAAATAAAAAAAAAAAATTAAAAAGAAAAATAAATAAAATATATTTAAAAATTTTAAAAAAATATTTAAAAAATTAAAAAAAAATTTTTAATTTAAAAAAAATTAAATTTAAAATTTCAAAAAAAAAAAAAATTGAAAAAATATAAAAAAAGTAAAAAAAAAAAAAAATTAAAAATAAATAATAAAATTATTAATAAATATTAAAATAAAAAATTAAAAATCTAAAAATCTAAAAATTTGAATTCTTTTTTTTAATTTGTTCCAAAAAATTTTTTTTATTTTTTAATTTTAGAAATCAAATAATTTTATTGTAAATAAAGGGTTATCCATTTTTCCGTTTCATATCTAAAGTTAAACAAAACACATATGTATTAACACATTGACTGCCAACTACGAGATAACTCGTAGATTGCGTTCCCTTCTAGGGTGCCAACTACGAGTTATCTCGTACTCACTAAATGTGAAAAAATCAAATTGTCAACGTGTTAAGCTGTGATTTCAATCAAAATTCATTTCATTATAGTGCTTGGACCTGCCCATTGTGTGCACAATACATACAGTGTTATTTAAATGACTGCCTCTGGGTTGATTGTAGACCTTTTGAAATAGTTTTCAACCACTTTTTCGCACATTTCGGCCGTTATTCCAGTTTTAACGTGACGAATATTGGTTTTAAAATACCTCAACGTTAGGGGATTAACTGTCTTTAATGTAGCCCCATTCACAAAAGTCTCATGACTTTAAATCGTAGATTGTAATGGGCAAAAAGTCTCCAAAACGTGAAATCACTTTTTCTAAAAAGTTCTCATGCACAAAATCAAAATCGGTCGTCTTGTGTGTCACGTGGCATCTTCCTTTTGAAACTACATGCCGACTCATTCATAATCTTCAATTGCTGGACAAAAGAAGTTCGAATTTCATGCGGCCATAACCCAATTGAGGACAATTGTTCTTCCAGAGTTACTTAGGCTAAAGTGCAGCTCCATAATACCTCTAGATTGTAATGCCCACCAAACTGAAACTTTTGAATGGCTTTCCACTTTCATTTTGGAGGGTTCTTAACTCTAAATTTAATAATTTTGCTTGTTGATGTAACCATCGAATGCAACATTAGCTTTATCGACAAAATTTTTCGAAAAATCAGCCATAAAGGTCCGTTGCTCTACCACCAAATCAGTATAACTAGACTGTTATAGGTGGTAAGTCAGCTTTCACTGTCACATAGGCACGAGCTCGTTTGGATGGAAGTTTAAATCCAAATGAAAAATATACCACATACATACATACATGCTCCATCAAGAGAACGCCATGAAGTCAATAAATTTGAATAATTTGCCTTAATTTTGCTAACAGATGCGATATTTTCGGCAGTGCGTTCTTTGCCTGAGCATATCTGTAACGCTTCCAGTTTTCTCAAAATTTCTATATTATTTTGCCAATTTCTTGCACATTATACCAGTTATGAAGCCCAAATTCACTCTGTAATTCTCCGAAATTACATCACGTTTGAGCCTTTGCTTTTGCTTTGGACCCCACATTTATAAGGGGTAGGCAAAGAGGGCGATATAGCATTTAGCTCGTATGTGCTCGAGATTAGAAACAGGAACATCCTTTGCTGGATTCAAGGAATTTAGGGCAATGAGCTTGCCAGATTGCAAGCGAAGTTTGGTGAGGGAAATGGAAGCTAAAGATAGGCTAAAGCTGTTTTCAAAAGACAAGGTTGTAACAAGCTAAACTTTTGCTCGGCAATTATAGTGGGAACAGATTTTAGCCTTAAATCAAGCTAGCTATACAGGAATAGCATGAGTTATAGAAACCGACCTTCTTAGCGGACATTGTAGACTTAGAGAACTTTTGTATAGAGTACGGATCACTACAACTCAGTATTTAACTTCTTTATTAAGTAGAGTGGAGGTACTAAGTACGTGCTCTACTTGGAACCTGTACTAAAAAAAACACATTAAGGCTTAGCAGGCACTAAGCGGGGAATTATTCTAAAGGATAGCATCCTGAAATGACGTAAAGATCACAAAGTTATGGGAGACAATATAGGGAAACGCTATGTAGAGACTGATGGCAGTATAGTAGATTGTTTAGTCGCAGTATTTTAGCAAATGAACACAACAATACAATGACACATGGTCTGTTGACAAGTTCGGTGTAACAGCAGCAAGTCCTAAAACCCTCTTGTTTGTCTCGATCACCTGCTGAGTGAGTGAATATGAAAGTTACGCAGTGATTACATACATACATAATTGGTCATTACAACCCTTCAGTCAGGATTATTGACCTAGTTTCTCACACCACTTATGTTGTGTGTGTTAATTTTATACATAAGTGGCGGGACCTACAGATTTTTTGAGAAACTTTTCATGGCAATTTTATTTACTCTCAGAGTTTTTGCCAGAAATCTGCTGAGAGGAAATCGCCGAAGAAATACTTTTTGTATTTTGTTTTGATGTCTGGCCTGGGGCTCGAACCCTGGCTTTACGTCTAATAAGCCAACACACTACCTACTAGACTACGCAGTGATTATAAATCCTAATACATACCATAATCAGTGTGATTCGTATTAGAGATCAGTAATGAATCGTTTTTTTTTTTTTGCTACTCATAAGCACTCATGAAATTTTGAATATAAGTAAGTCAACAATATTGAAATTTAACTATGTAATCTGATTCATTCGTACTCACTACAACGTTGATTTATAAGTACATGTTGCAATGAATATGCGTACAACTTTGACATCAAACTCATACCATTCGAAATATGTTTGTTTGATTCACAAGCCTACTCATTTAGATTCATAACTTTAGAAAAATACTTATAAATACTTATGAATGATTCGAGTGACTCGTATCGTTCAACAAAATTTACAGTCTTAGTTGTTGTTGCATTTGCAAAAGGAGGAAAAAACATATAAGCAAAAAAGACAGAGCAGCAGCAGCAAGCAGAGCAAACACACAACCTTCTAGTAAGTATTTTAGTATTCGTATGTGACTCATAGTTATTTTGTGCTTCGTGTATATGTTGAGTTATGGAGAGTCGAAATCAATAACATCATACGTGTTGTTAAGTATGAATTATTCATGAATATGATGAGTACTTCAAACTTTGAATATGAGGAGTAAAGGTTCCATGATATTAAAATAAGTATGAATGCGTATCAGAATATCAGAAATTATGAGTATGATTCGATTCTACTCATATTTTTGAATACTCATTGCTGATCTCTGATTCCTATCAGGTTTCTAAATGCAATACGTTCTTCCTAGTTTCATTATGACATCCTCATAAAGTTCACTCTGAAAAGAGTGGTATCCTTCCCCTGTCAATCTTTTTTATAAATCTGTTTTAAATTGCCAAAAGTTACTCTTGAGTGTACATAGTACATACATACATATTTAATTTAAACGATATTTTAATTTTAAACTCACGTGTTTATGTAGTAGACTGTATGCCATTAGTATGGCATCATTGCTATTGTATTGTAAATTTTGTAAAACAACAAACAAATTGCGGTGATGGTGGTGGTGGTTGTGCTTATGATGGTAATTCCATTCTAGTGCCAGATCTATAGTTTTGCACATGAAAATAATAAAAGGCAACCTCCGAATCATCTTCAATTACAACAATTGTTGTAATAAATAAACGCACACATACACATACACTTACACATTAAATTTGAAATTCAAAACCAAAAATGAATAAATAAATGACACCGAAATGGATAAAGAAAAATAAATTAATACGAATGCGAATACGAATACGAATGAATGAATATCTATGTATGTGTGTATGTAGTACCGTACTACCGTATATATTATCCATTATTTAAGTTACTTTCCACATGAATTGATTGTTGAACGTTTGAACACACTTAGCTTATAGGCACACATACACACACATACGCGGACTAGCTACTAGCACTAACGCAGTTGTACTAAATTTTAAAACTTTAAATGCAAAATTTTCATGTTTTGTTGGATTTTTTTATTGTTGTTTTTTTTTTTGTGGAATACATATTTACAATTTGGTTTTGTTATTACACACACAGTCTTGTGACAATTACAGTTTTGTGCCATTCAAAAACAAACAAAAAAAAAACATTCAAATTTAAATTCAAATTCAAACTCAAATACAAATTCAAAATTAAATTGCAAATGGTTGGCAACATTTTACCACTCCTTTAAAAAATCGAAATACATTTAAAAACAAAGTCAAGTCTTTTAACTGCTAAAAAAAAAGCAGAAAAATCAGCATAAATTAACGAAAAATGCGACAAAAAAAAAAAAACGAAAAGAGATTAAAAAAGAAAGACAACAATAAAATACAATGTTTACTTTGGTAATTTTTAAGTCGTAAAGGGTGTTTTCTTAAAAGCCTAATACAGTGTTCAGATATGCACCTTTATTGTGTGAATCGCAATAAACGCCATTATTGAGTTCAATATTTCATATAAAGTTTTAATTAATTATTGCGCAATAAATACGCAAATTGTTATAATATTGAGTAAAACTTAAAATGCAGCACTGTCATAAGGACGTTCAGTGAGCATATTACAATTAACCGAACACTTTCAATTTATATTTGACAACTAAAATGTCAACAACGACAAACAAACACTAATAAACTAACCAACAACACTAATTTTCGCGACTAAAATAAAAACAATGTTGTTGTTTACCAGCTATCAAATGAATATTGAACAATTCAAATATTGTACTCAATAAACCGAATATTGACTCAATAAAAGTGCATATCTGAACATAGTATAAGAACATGGAATGGTACAACTAGCCAGAAATATAGTGGAAATAAATTCTCTTTAATTATAATCTTGTAGATAACTTCCTAGCATTTATTTTTTAAATACGATATCCAGCATATGTATCTCTAAAGAGGCTGCAGGTTACATGGTCGATTCAATCATGGCTTCATTTTTTTCTAATAAATCTGGCCGTATAGGGACAATGGTGTCTTCATTATTGTCTTCTAATGCTTTAAGAGTTGCTGGTTTGTAGACATAATAACTAATTGCTTAACATAACTCTTAAAAAATAGGCCAGAGGCTTTAAATCGCAAGATAACTTCTGGAAAAAAGTTCTCTTTAAATTAAATTTGCAAAAAATCGATTATTAAGCGCGCTGTGTGTCAAGTTGCGTCATCTAGTTGGAAATAAGTGACGTCGACGTTTTTCTAATTAATTTTTGGAAACAAAAATTCAGTCTGCTTGGCTCGATAGCGCTCGGTATTCACCGTAACGGCAGAATCTTACTCATACATACATAATTGTTCATTAAAACTCCTCAGTCAGGATTACAACCTAGTTTCTGACACAACTTATGTTGTGTGTGTTAATTTTATCTATGAGTGATGGGACCTACAGTTTAAAGTCTACTCTGAACAACAGATTTTTGAGAAGCTCTTCATTGCAATTTTTATTTATTCTCAGAGTTTTTGTCAGAAATCTGCTGAGCGGCAGTCGGCGCTGAAATTTTTTTATATACTTTGTTTTCTTGGAGATAGACCTGGGGCTTGAACCGTGGCTTCACGTCTAGACCGCTTCAAACAGTTAATTTTAATGGATCTTATGGTGCTTTTTGTCTACAATTACGGGAATTTTACTTATAAACGCAGCTATTTAATCACAAACAAGCTTAATCGTCAGACACAACTACTTGATGAGTTCAATCAGCCAAAATGCGAAGCCAGAGATGGTTGTTTGGCTTCAACTCTTGTACGAGCTATAGTACATGTAAGCCAAGAATCTTACGTAAAATTTTACACGTAGGCGAAGGGCAAAAGTCAACAAGTTGAGAACGACGATCAATCGACTTGTTCTTCAAGACTTTGCGCTACACTAACAATATTTTCTTGGGTAAGAACATTTCCTTGTCTTGCTGATGGTTTTAAATGAAAAAGAGTAAAGTTCGTTCGAAACGATTAATAACTACACGAACGGTTTGCTCATTTGGGCAACTATGTTGACCGTAAAATGGACGAAGTGCTCTATAAACTTCAGGAATGCATGCATCATTAGTCATTACAACCCTTCAGATTACGCCCTAGTTTCTCACACCGCTTATGTTGTGTGCGTTAATGTCATATATGCGTAGCGGGATCTACGGTTTAAAGTCGGTTCCGAACGACAGATTTTTGAGAAGCTTTTCATGGCAATTTTATTTATTTCGCCGAAGAAATATTACTTCATATTTCGTGGCCTTACGTCTAATAAGTCAACAAACTACCTACTAGACTACGGTGATTTCAAGAACCTTACTGAACACAGTTTGACATTCTCAATTGTCAAACCATTGTTATCGATATCGATAGTTTTCATGCAGCCATAAAAAAAAAACACCCGCTAATAGCGATACATGTAGTGGTCATGTAGGCAATAATTTCTAATGTTGTGTGCCAAAGCCTCAAATTGTCTGTGTGTGCTACTAACAGTGCTTTTGTGTATTTACAGTGTTGCATTTATTAGTATGTGAAGACGATTGTGAAGTGTACCATGGATTTCTAGCAACAATAGAACAAATGAAAGAAAAATTACATTTTAAGAGTTGCCTAAGGCAGCTACCTAACAGTAGCCAAGAAAAATTAAAACCAATTGATTTACTATATACAGTCTCCACTATCTGCTACTTTTTTTTAAAGTGGTCCTTGTCGGCCCCATTATAGAGACTTAATTTTCTTTTCTACCTTATTTATTACAACTTTACACCCACTAGCGCCAAAACTAAACAGTAGTTTTTACTCTATTATAGGCATCTACTCCTTTAGACAGCCTCCAACTCTAATTGCATTTGCAAATTCTGGTGCAAATTTGGCACCAGCATCAGCATCAGCACTAGTTATGTATTGTTAGTATTGTTGGTAAATGCAAAAAATGGCCATAATAGCACAGAGTATAGATAGATAGGTGCCTGAAGGTTTGAATATTGCAAGTCTTAAGATAAAAATGTTTTATGGTAATTTTCTTTTTCTTAGTGATTTGCTTATTGAGTTGAGGAGTTAAACATAATAAATAGATTGTCCATAAAAGCTTTATTCTTTTTCCTTTATTAGGATTTCAAATAAAAGATAATTTCGTATAATTTGTTTTAAGTACCACTGCATTTGCAGTGATTATTTCCTTAAAATTATGCAAATATCTCCCAAAACAAATTCTGTGACAATAAGAACTTCATTTTCATGTGAATTAAAGTAATTTATTTTGGCCATTAAAAGAAATACTTTTTCAATAAGATGTACAATTTTGGCCTTTATATTGTGCTATTGAAATAATTTTTTCAATGCTGCTCTCTGAATAATTTAAATGACAAAATTTGATAAATAAAGCGCAATAATGTGTGAAGATAAATTCGTACTTGAAAATCCAAGACGCAATCCATTAATTTTAGCAGCGCCACATTTGGTGTTAACAGAGCAAAAATTTCTCTTAACAGAACAAAATTTGCCCTTAACAGAGCACTGTTAGCTGTTTAACAGTATCCATCTGAAGCAGTCCACTTGTTTAGAAGATAATTTTAGAACATGTAGTAGGTCTATGAGCACCATATCATACTCAAAGGAAGGTTCCAAGGCCTCTTAATATAATCAGCAATATAGTCCCTTATAATGTTCTCTCGGTTATGCCGATACTGCACAGAACCCATCTGGTGAATAGTTTGCGAACATTCCGCATGTAACTTGATAAGCGCGTCTCTGTAATTAAAGGTTTAATGGTTGGTCTATATAGTGCGTTTTTCATTATTTCTTTCGCTCTCGAAAGTTACTTGTTCGGATGTTTCTTTGCTGTGTTAACTTTAACATTGGCTCTGTTAAAATTGTTGGTTTTTGTCTTTGCTAGTGAAATTCATATTAACACATGGGTAGGTTCTGTGTGAAGTAATAATCCGTTTACCGTACGGTCTTGTAATCCATATTTTGGCACAGGCTATAAGAGCGTATTCGTTTGCTGCAGTTCTCCGTGTATGGTAGATTATGAGCGCTTCTCTAATTTACATTCCGGAGGCGGTGCTGAACTTTGCTTGCTATCCAGCCGGCTTAGCTTTTTCGCATGCTTATCTAGCAGTATTTTACTGAATATTACAACAACTGCGGACATTAACGTGTAAGCGCGGGTACTTTATTGCCTCCGCTGAAATTATCACTTGGTTACACCAGCACACAATATAATGTATGTTGTGTGTGTTAATTTTATCCATGAGTGGCATGACCTATTGTTTACCGCCTGCTCCGGGCGACATATACATACTAAAGGCTGTTTCATGATAATTGTTTTTTTAAGACAGTTTGTGAAACTGTTCTCTTTACGAAATATGAAGCCACGAAGTCTTTCTTAAGTCAGAGCGTGAAAGATTTCATTCCATCTGATTTTCTTACTAAATAGAATGCCCCGAGACCTCTTTCGAGACGTCTGAACCGTATGCAGAATGTGGTGGAAGTGATAAATGGTGTCAGCAGTTAGGTAACTCTGTATGTAACCTATTGGAGCACCTTCCTTATGTGACTTGTATTTCAGTGTTCAATACAACGTTAGGTGTTCTATTGAAATAAGCTGATTTGTTCTCGAAAAGCTGAAATTTTGCACCGTACTTGTGGAGCATGTCTGTTTAAAATTGATTTGTTGGTGGATTTCTCTAAGCATTACAAAGCAAGTTCGTTAAATCGCACTTTCCGCAAGTGGAATGCTAATTTTTGTAATATTTTACATGCCTTCGTTTTGCTATTTTTCCTGCAAAATAGTGCGGAAATCGCTTAAGCAGAGATTTTGCTTTCAGAAGAGCTGTATGGCTGTTATACGTTAAAATAAAACTTTTCTTTCTACAGCCTATTGGAAAACAGCTTCCCGTTGGCATTGCTTCGCCATCGTTTGGCTTATTGGGTTTAAAAAAATTTGTTGTCTTCACATACTTTGTCCCTTTAAGCTGTATAACGTAACGTTTTTTAAGTCATCATGTCATTCGTTCTCTTTTTTTTTTCTTTTTTGCCATCATTTCCATAAATTATTTAATGACCGTAAATGTTACAAATTTTTTTTCACACACTACGACGTATGCATTCATTTCATGCATTCCATCCATCCATCCATCCATCCAACCATCCAAATGCAAGTGCGTTAAAATTCTAACACCGTTTCGTTTCGAGGCATTTTTTTCTTTCAAGTGGCTCCTTGTACTGTTTTACTTACACACATAGATTCAGGGGTACAGAGAGAAGAAGTGCTACTAAAATTACAAGTCATGTATTTTAACTGGGTTTTAGAAAAAAATAAAAAAACAAAAAAAAGTAGGAAAGAAAATATTTTTGTTTTTCTCAACACCTCGCTTATGAGATTGCCTGCCAGTTAAAGCATTTACACGGTTTGTTCACCCTCTTCCTTCATCATCAACGTGTACACAACGTACACATGGTGTGAGTCAATTTCCATGTTTTGGAGGAATGCGAGCGAGAGGAAATCCAGCAAAACTGTGTAAAATATGAATAATGCTGCACATTATATGCGCACAAATTTTGCAAATTTACTTTTATGCTGCAAAAAATAGAAAAAAAAAAATCCAAAAGAAAATTAAGATAAAAACTGCACAATGAAAACTACAAAACCAGGGAGTGCTATTACAGTGTCAATTCATAAATTATACTCCGTCACTTTAATGGATACACAGCCATAGTCAGAAAGACTGCGAAAAAAAACAAGCGCGACATTAAACTAACACACACAAAAATTAACAACCAAATGTAAACTGCTTAAGTCAACATCACCTAGAACAATAATAACAACAACAATATCAACAATAACAACGTCATCATCATCATTATTATCATCGTCACCAGCTTTAATAAACTGCACACTTAATGCTCACATTATAGTTGTTGGCAATCTTGTTGCTGCCATTGCATGCAATTGCTGGTGGGAGCGTACAGCGTACAGCGTAATAAGCATTACCAAATTCGTATTTGACCTATGGCCACAGCAGCTGAGCATGTTAATTTGCTGCACTTTTGTAAGTGTGCATATGTTGTGAACAGTGCTGCCATAGTTTGTAATTAATTTTCAACAAAAGTGGAACCAAATTGTACCGAAAATTTCTTATTATTTTACTAACTTTAGAGTAAAAGTAACATACGTACATAATTGGTTATTACAATCCTTCAGGGGATTACGAGCTATCTTCTCACACCACTTATGTTGTGTGCGTTAATTTTATACATGACTGGCGACACTTACAGTTTAAAGTCAACTCCGAACGACAGATTTTTGAGAAACTTTTTCATTGCATCAATTGTTCACTCTCAGAGGCCGTTAATAAAAGTTAGGTTAAGTTTAATGGCATAACCGTCTTAGACGTAGCTACCTGGGGTCCTATCACATGGTTCTATGTTAATAACAATGTGCCTACAGCACGATATGTCGATACTTCCTGGCTGGAATTAGTTGCCAACCATCCTGGCAATCTAATGAGGGTATGGGTTTTCAGTATACCTTCTACCGCTCGACCTATACTGCAGGGGTGTGGCGGCAAGGATCAGTAGGCGTCTCTGGGCGACTGGACAATGGCATGCATCGAGCATTGGTCATACAAGGATACTTGAGGGAGCTGATATTGTCGGAAGCATAGACTATATGACACCGCAATATGACTTCTCAATGAATTTTAGGACATCCATCCCGAAAAGGGAGGACTGGGGAAAGGGTGTGGCGCACCTAACGAGAAATGCCGCACAAATCTACACCGATGGCTCCAAATTAGAAGGAGCCGTTGGTAGTGGCATCTATTCGAGATCAATCGGAATATCCAAGTCTATGAGACTACCAGATCACTGCAGTGTCTTTCAGGCGGAAGTGTCGGCTATTCAAGCTGCGGTGAAAATTGTTGCGGACAAAAATGTTCGCAAGCGAAGGATCATTATACTTTCCGATAGCCAAGCGGCCATCAAGGCGCTGGATTCTAGTGTGATAAACTCCAAGACAGTATACGACTGTCGCAGATGTCTCAATGAGATGGCGAACCGATGTGATGTTTGTATCACATGGGTACCGGGACATAAGGACATTCCCGGCAACTGCAGAGCGGATGAATTGGCCAGAAGGGGCACGACCGTCGAGCTCTCTGATGAATTCTCTACATTGGGGATCCCTTTAAGTAATAGTGGGCTTATGATTAACAATGCAATCGTGGACCTTGCCAACAGTAGATGGGCAGCTTCGGATAAGGGCAGAGCGGCGCAAAAAATTTGGCCAAAGCTGGATAGAAGGCGCACGATGACTCTGCTTAAGCTCCAAAGAAGCAGGCTCAAAGCTGTTATCGGGGTTATTACGGGGCATTGTATTATAGGAACACATGCGAGGCGTATTGGTCTTGGACACCTTGCGAATGATTTCTGCAGAAGCTGTAGAGATGAAGAGGAGGATGAAACTATTCTTCACCTACTTTGCACATGTCAGGCACTTGGTCGGAGGAGAAAGAAACACCTGGGTGCCTACTACATGGAGGACGTAGATGAACTGTCATGCGTGGATATTGGCAGTCTAAGTCGCTTCATCGGAAGCTCCGAGTGGTTCCTAGAATAGGGGAAAGATGAAACTGTGGTATCACAATGGGCACTGTATGAGGCCTAAGTGTGTCCGCTCATCGGGTGGACAGCCACTTCTACCTACCTACCTACCTATGGGTTTTCAGCCAAATCACTCCTGAATAGCAAATTTCAGCAGCTAATTTCTATATGTTCGAAAATCGTTCTCAAGAGACGGACAATAACATAGGAGATATTCAGTATCTATTCATGTTCTTCATTTTTATAACGTGCCCCCTTCGAGGATTAATGCCTAAAGACCAGAAATTAATTTTAGAAAGATTTAATGGATATCCTGTCCTCGTTATTTGTCTACTGTGTTCTCCAAGAGTGCTTATTTTCTCATTTAACATTTGCGAATGCCAGAAGTCTGTGAGATCGTATGTCATATCACCCTCAAGAGGCGTATGCTAATTCACTTCTAAGTTGGTTCAAATTGGTTGTTGAACCGGCTACTGCAAGTGCTTCGGCTGTGTGACATAGTAGATAAGTCCACATCTCTGGGACGTTAAACGTTGAATATCTATCTTCTATCTATCTTCTCCATGAATCTATTGCGTTCTTAGACAAATTACGATGTGAAGTGCACACTCTGGGTCAAAAATGATACTGATTTTGTTTTACGGCTGTTTTTATAGCCATTTTTAGTGACTGAATTATGTTATCGTAATCGATGAATTTAAG
This sequence comes from Sarcophaga caerulescens, assembly GCA_927399465.1. NCBI lineage: Eukaryota > Metazoa > Arthropoda > Insecta > Diptera > Sarcophagidae > Sarcophaga > Sarcophaga caerulescens. The sequence continues at coordinate 81,856,404 of OV656866.1, forward strand.
AGATAATCTGATACGAAAAATTTTCGCGCGATCTTGTTCCGATAGTAAATACTTGGATAATCTTTTCAGAAAGTTGTGGTTCATTGTGATTACGGTCTACATGCATAACTTTAACGATGAGTGACAGCACTTAAAGTATAACTTTGAGTTCAAACTACAGATTTGTGAAGCTTGCTAAACAAAATTTGTTAGAAAATTGCTGAGAGAAAGTTACCAAAAGAAAATTTCTTTCAAGATTGTTTTTTGTTTATTTTTTTTTTAATACGAAGCTCTCGTCTAGACATCCAACACACTACTCACAACACTCGGCCACCCAGGACAAGATCTATCCAATATTTTTATTATGAAACAATAATCGAAAAGAGAGTCTTGTATTATGTAGTTAACGGTCAGTTAATTGATCAGCACTGCCCTTTAGTCAGGATTACAACCTAGCTTCTCTCACGATCCAAATTGTGTGTGGTAATTTTATCCATGAGTGGCGCGACCTACTGTTTAACACGCTGACTGCCACGCGCGTTTACAATAAAATCTCCTTTAGGCCACGCGTACCGTTGTACACAAGTAGTCAAATAAGCTTCGCCCCAATAAGGGTGACGCGGCCCGATCAGAAACTTTACTGTCACCTGAATATGGGTGACGTGGCAGTCAGCGTATTAAAGTCAACCCGAACAGTAGACTTTTAAGGAACACTTTATGGCAAAAAAATTTCTCTGCATTATCTCAATGTACCAGGATGTTCTTAGGTATCCACGACGGCGAGATCCTTGAGCGTCGCCATTAAAATATTGGATGTCAGTGTATGTGCTGCCATAGAGTTGTAACCAGAAGACTGCTGAGAGGAAGTTGCTGAAAGAAATATTTTTTCATTTATTCTTATTTTTTAATTAAATCACAATTTTTGCCAGAAAAATGATCACAATGGCAACACTTCTGATTATGTGTGTGATTTTCGATATTGCCTTAATGGGCCATTCCCTTTCCATCTTGTGGTGTTGCCATTGCATATGTAAATTAATATTTTCCTGTAGTTTGTTTGTTTTTTTTTCTTTCTATTGTCTGTCCACGTACGTTGGTTAAAGAACAACTTAATTTTTTTATTTTTTATTTGTTTTGAAATTTAAATTATGGTAACATATTAACAATAAAATAAATTTTGAAATTGTTTTGCAAAAAAAAAACTTTAAATGGGTATTCAGCTGCCATCGGAATATGTTGAGTCATTTCATGTCATGTTGTCTTTTATGATCTTTATATGGCTGTGGTTTATGTTTGGCTGCTGTACGATACAAGGGAATTTTAAAGTCTTAAACTTTTTTGTTTAAATATTGAAAAAAAAAAAAAAAAAAACAAAAAAACCAAACCAACTTTTAATTTTATTTACAAAAGAAAAAAACCTCATATTCTTTTTTTCCATTCATTTATTTATAGGTATGTAAATAACAAAAAACATTCGACTAGCAGAACAACGTGATTTATATTTTGGGTTCAAGGTAAAATATCTCCTCACAATTTAAGAATTTTTTTTTTTAAATATTTTTGTAGCAAATCGTTAAATTAAAACTTTTTTCAATTTTAAATATTTATTGTTTAAACAAATGAATTTAGTTTAATTTTTAACATACATAGGTAAGCAAGAAGTTCACATACAGAATCTGAATAAGAAAATCAAAAGTGCAACATAAAGAAAATGGAAGAGATCAGAAGAAATTAAAAAAAAAAAATAAAAGAAGAGTATGAACCAGAGTATAACAAGCCAGAACCATACATTGGTAGTCCTCTTGAAAAACCTCAAGTTAGGTTTTTGATGGACAGATATTTGTTTTTATAGGGGCTATTTATAGAAGCTTTAAAACTATTCTGAGCTTAGAGATGGAAATGATTTTCCTCTTCCAGTATTAGACAAAATGTGTGTCACCGTCTTTTTCTCTTCCTCGTTCTAATAGCGAAAGGGGGAAGGGAGAGGGGCAGATAGTACGATGTTTCTTAAACGCAGTTTTGATTGCAAAAAATATTACCTCACTTTACTTTCCAGAAGTCGCCGTAGTCTTGTAGGTAGTGTGTTGGCTTATTAGACATGAGGCCCTGCTTCAAACCCCAGGTCAGACATCTCCAAAAAAATCTGCCTCTTAGCAGTTTTCTGGTAAAAATTTAGAGTATATAAAAATTGCCAAGAAAAAGTTTCTCTAAAGTGTATGTACATATTGTTACGTTTTTACCTTTTAAAAACGTTAAAAATATGAGTTCGTAGATTGCAAATAAAATAAAAATAAATATGTGTTTAATTTTAAGTCAATTCCTTATTATCTGCACAACTTTTGTGCCACTGTTCGAACTTATTCCACGTATACAATGATAACTTTCATAATATGTGCTTATTCGTGATATTTCTCTGCTTACAACCTTTTTTGTAAGCAAAAACAACACTTGTTAGTTATTCTTCTTTGCTCACAACCTTTTTTTTGTAAGCACAACACTAACAACTGTTTTCTTCACGCAACTTGTCTGCACACAAGTCTGACTGAATTATAACTCGATCTCGTAACTTCACACACCACTGATTGAATTCTCACTCAATTCAACGCGACGTCGTCATACGACTAACTTAACTCGAACTCCGAGAATCACGTGTCTTTATACACGGCTGACTGAATTCTAACTGAATCCTCGTTGCTCGCTTTATCTTGCCTTTTATATCACTGGATCAACAGTGTGATGAATCCCTTCGGGAACAATCCAAAAATGTAAACAACTTGTTTCCATTTTTGTTCGTGTATCTTGTTTACTTTCGTCCAGGCAGAATTGTTGTTGTTTTGTTTATTTGTCTTTCCGCTATATTTTTTTATACACGGACGTTGTTGCTATATTTTTGTTTATTCATCGATCTTGTAAACAAACCCGTTGTTTTTGTTGCTATATGTTTACTTTTTCGTTGATCACGTGATCAAGTCCATTGTTTTCTTTTTGGAGCTTTTGTTTATCATTTTATACATGATCAAGTCCATTGTGTTGTTTTTGGAGCTTTTGTTTATTAATAACAATATTTCCATTTTCGTAACAATATTGTTACGTTTTTACCTTTTTAAAAACGTTTAAATATGAGTTCGTTAATTGCAAACCCAGTAAAAACAAATATGTGTTTTATTTTAATTAAACTCTCTCTCTATTATTCACACTTTTATGCCACTGTTCACACTTAACCGATACAACATTAATTGCTTGCTATTATTCACACACAACTATTGCTCGAACCGATATCTTCAAACACGACTATTTAGTTCACACGCAACTTCACTCAAGACTGACTCAATTACAACTGACCCACTCGTCTGCTTTGTCTTGCCCTTATACAGTCCAACACGAACAGTACATCGAACGTTCTTGAAGAAGAATGCTCGCGGTTTCGCATTCTCGCAATTTATATGGTGACTGTATTGCTTGTTGTTGCGCTTGCTTATTTGTCCATCCCTTTTGCTCTCATGCTTGTTGTTGTTGGTTTATTTGGAAGATGTTCGATGTATTTGTTAGTGTGTATTTGTGTATTGTATACACATTGCCTCTTGTTGCGTTCGCGTTATCCATCTCTCTCATACTCATACTGATGTTATTGTTAGTTTATGTATGGTTCGATGCACATATGTGTTAGTGTAGCTGATAGCTTTTGTTTATGTTAAACGATATTAGGTCGTTTCGATAGTAGTTGCGTAACAATATGTTACTTTTCAGGCAGGGAAGTCATCGTTCTGATTGCATTTGTACGACTGAGAAGAGAAGGAAAGCAAAAGTTTCATTTGAGACTCACAATAGTGTGTCCTATATTGCTCTCACACCAACAGCTACTTAACCACGTTAAGTTTACCGCTTACTTGCCTGATATGCGTAGACACAATGGTAAGAAAACCGATTGCCTGATATATTTCAGTCTGGTGCCTGGGCTATTTGTATACCTCAGAATGGTCAGTTGTTAATACCGGTTATCATAACGCTCCGAATTGACGGTGACAGTCGTTCCATCGTCGTTTTCGAAGAAGTAAGGTCCAATCACACCTTCGGACCAAAGAGCGCACCAAACAGTGACTTTCTGGATGTTTTTGTTTATTAACATGCCCACCGAGTGTGAAATGTGCTTCATCGCTGAAGAAAATTTTGTTCGAAAAATTGCCGTCCACCGCCTGTTGTTCAAGCACCCATTCCACGTATCTACGACGTTGTGAATGGTCAGCTGGCTTCAGTTGTTGCGTGAGCTGGACTTCATATGAATGTAGGTGTGGATCTAAATGCAAAATACGCCATAATGTGCCGTAAGACAGTCCTTATTCCTGAGAACGACGAGGAATCGACACATTCGGGTCTTCGGCAACACTTTCACTTACAATAGCGATATTTTCAGCGGAACGAGCGAAACGATGATGCACAGTCCTTTCAATATTTGTAACCACTCCAGTCGATTATGTAAACCATAATCTCCTTTTAAAGCACGATACATGGCTATGGCAGAATCACCAATTTTGATAATTTTTATGCGTTGTGTGATAGTTAAGCGATCCATTTTCGTCAATGTCAGACTTTCAACTGAAAAGAAAAAAATTGGTTTCACAACTTAGTTTGACAGATGTCGAATTCCAGTCCCATACTTTTGAAACCACGAAATGGATAGCCCTTTAGTATGAGCAGGTGAAAGTAAGAGTGTCTTATTATTCATCAGCCGTGTTTTGAAGCAATCGCCAAAATTATAAAGCTTGCTGCTTATTTCATTGGTCATGAGAATTGCTCACGAATCGCTTTTTCAAAATTTCAAATAAAATTCATGAAACATTTTTTTTTTGCGTATTAGATAAAACTTTTGCTGGAGACATTGTGATATTAAATTTCTAGCAACTTGTCAAAAATTTCTACTTCCAGGAACCATAAAGAACCTACAAAGTACTTAAAAACTTTGAATTTAAAAATGGTCGCATGTCGCTGTTACAGAAAACTAACATGATTCTATGTTAGTGAAATATGTAACTCTGTTAGCATGGTTTTAAACCATATTTTGAATTTTTTTTTATTGATACTATCTCAGTATGATTTCAGACAATGCGCTTTTCCCATTTTTTCCACAAGAGCAGAGTTTTTTTTATTATTTTATATTTTGAATTTTTATTGCTACTGTTATTGTCATTGCCATTATTTTATAATTTTAACCCGGAAGAAAGTGTGGCACCTTGATTGTTAAAAAAAAAAAATAAAAGAATATGCCATAATAAACGTGGTGTTGTTGTTGTCGGTGATTGTTAATTTCACATGATAACTGGGGTAGTAAACTGTTACTATATGAAATAAGGGTTGCCATTGGTGTAGAGACAACACCACTTTTGCAGAGTAGTTATATACAGTGAATCACAGTGAAAATGGCCCACCATGAAATTACATCAGTATTTGGTTAATATTTATTAAAAAGGAAGAAAATAAAATAAATATTGTTACGTTTTTACCTTTTAAAAAATGTTTAAATATGAGTTCGTTGATTGCAAACCAAGTAAAAACAAATATGTGTCTTATTTTAATTAAACTCTCTTTATTGTCCACACTTTCTTATGTGCCACTGTTCACACTTAACCGATACAACAATAATTGCTGGTTCACTATTATTCACACGCAACTATTCGCTATACTGCTCACAACGGATATCTTCGAACCACGGCTATTTTACTTCGCACGTAACTTGTCTTCACACCGCGACTGATTAGTTAACACGCAACTTCACACAAGGCTGACTCAATTACAACTGACTTGTTGCCTGCCTTGTCTTGCCCTTTTATATGCGAACCTCTTCAGTCTGATGATGGTTCTCGAAGTGGAATGTTTGCGGCTTCACATTCTCGAGAATTCTATAGCGACTGCATTGTTGTTTGTGTACTTCGTTCTCATTGCTTGTTGTTGCGTTCGCTTGTAACAAGTTCGTTGTGTTTGCGTTATCCATCTCTCTCATACACATACTGATGTTATTGTTGGTTTACTTATAAATGGTTCGATGTATTTGATAGTGTGTATTTGTGCTGTGTGTTTTGTGTACGCATTGTCTGTTGTTTTTGTAGCTTTTGCTTATTGTTTTTATGTGAAACGATATTAGGTCGTTTCGTTCTGCGTAACAATATTTTTGTTTAAAATAAAGTTTATTTGGTATTCAATATAAGGAAGTAAAAAATTCTTTTAATTACATTATTAATTCATACAAATTTATCTCACAATGAAAATGGCCCAGTATATTATTATTAAAGAAATAACGTTTTTTTTTTTTATATTTAATATTTTGTAGGAAAGCCTTTTTGACTTATTACCGATTTTAAACGATTAGGAATGGATTCTACTAACTTTTTTGTGTAACTTGAAGAAATTTTTTTGAACTGTTTTTGTTTCTAATGTAAAAAATCAATGAATTAATAATGTCAGAATAAAGAATTTTTAGTTCCTTATATTGAATACCAAATAAACTTTATTTTAAACAAAAATATTTATTTTATTTTCTTCCTTTTCAATAAATATTAACCAAATACTGGTGGGCCATTTTCAATGTGATTCACTGTATGTACGTGCACCTTTCTAAGTAAAGGTAAACAATTACAAACAATTAAAGTTTCATGTTTCACTTCATTTTCACTCGAGAAGTATTTTTCAGTTTCTGTTGAAACTTTTTTTCCACCTTCTTTGTAAAGCTAATTATGCCATAAAAACAAACAAAAAAAATGAAAAATTCTTAACCCATTATGGTTAAATAGGGGGAAGTGTTATTAAGAAAGAAACAAAAAAAAGAGTGAAAAAACAAATTATTTTGGCTTAAAATAAACACACGTTTTTTAAAACATTGAATGAATGACAGACAGTCGGAAGGAACAAAGCAATATTAAAAAAAATGCAAGGAAGGCAGTTTAAGATGGAGATAAACTTGAGCTAATTAAGTGTAGGACGTTTGGTTTTTATCAGAAACACAAGGGTTGCCGTTGCGTTAAGTCAGACATCACCCTAGTTTTTATTTTTAATGCTTTTTTTTACTCCTTTTTTACTGTTAAATATTTTGAAGTTTTTTTTTTTTGTCTTTTAAGCTGCTGCAATTAAATTATTTTCTATACAATATTTCTCTGATGTTTTTTTTTTATTGTTTTATTTTATTTGTTTTAAAAATAAAATTGCACATGCTGCAATGCATGTTCAAAGATAATTACAAAAATTATGTCTATTGTTGTTTATGCATGTACATACATACATACATAGACATACAGTGAGAGGCAAAAATGTGGTACATGTGGTTCTTAAGAACATTTTTACTAGTGGTATTATAAAGAAAATTATCAATAGATCGATTTAAAAGAAAAAGCACCTATTTAAGCAACAGCCTTAGGTAAGCAAAGATGTACTATAGACGTTCAGAGATATATATGTATAGGTTCGCTGTAAAGTCGGGAGTTTGCAAACTCACTATGAGTTTATTTTATTAATAAAATCATCTCAATTGCCTGCATCACATTTCTTTAAGCAGTCATGTCATACTTCCTGGATTTTCTTCCTTGTATAGATATCAAGAAGTGTATTGTAGTGTATTGGCTTATTAGACGAGAGCTAGAAGTTCCATTTTTGTACTGTCTAAAATCACCTCAATTGCCAGCATCACACTTCTTTAAACAGTCATATGGTAATGTGCGTGAAGATAAATTGGAATTTGAAAACCCAAGACGCAATCCATAAATTTTAGCAGCGCCACATTTAGCGTTAACAGTGCACAATTTGCTCTTAACAGAGCAAAATTTGCCCTTAACAGAGCACTACCATTTGCATATAGTCTGTATGGGGTACAATTTCTTATATGTTCCCAAATGGCCACTGATCTTCTAGAGAATTCTCATATATTTTCGACCAAAAAACGATTTTTTTTAAAATTCAAAATCTCGACTCACAAAATTATTTCAGCTATCCCACTACCACGGTTGGAAAGAGGACCCTCTGGACTACCATTTGCATATAGTCTGTATGGGGTACTATTTCTTATATGTTTCCAAATGGCCACTGATCTGCTAGAGAATTTTCAATCAAAAAATTGATATTTTCAAAGCCAATTTTTACAATACCATATCACTTCATATAGGACTTTTTTGCTGATTATGTTAAGAGGCATTGGAACAATCCCTAGAGTATGATATGGTACTCATTGGCCTACTATATACCCTAAAATTAGCTCCTAAAGAAGTGACCTTGTTCAAATGGATACTGTTAAACATTTAACAGTGCTCTGTTAAGGGCAAATTTTGCTCTGTTAAGAGCAAATTGTGCACTGTTAACGCTAAATGTGGCGCTGCTAAAATTTATGGATTGCGTCTTGGGTTTTCAAATTCGAATTTATCTTCACACACATCATATGGTATTATTTCGTGGATAGATCCCAAGAAGATGTTGGTTTATTACATTAGAACTAGTGGTTCCATCTTTGGCTCAGACATCTCGTACTTAACGAAATATTGAAAAAAAAAAATTCTTTTCGCTACTTTCTTTCAGCAGTCTTCTGGCAAATAAAATCACCATGAATGATTCCAATCCAGCAGTTTTGCAACAACAATTTTCTTATTTTCGCGCTGCCTTTAAAATAATCATTTCCATATAAACCCGTGCATTCTGTTTTTGAGAGATTGCTGTGTTTGCTGCGTTGCGTTTATTGTGTTCCTCACATTACCGATTGAAACTACCTCTACATCACTGTGCTGTGGTACGTTGTAACTTTGCATAGTGATTAGCTCTAGTCGTCCTTACTAATACAGTCTATATTATCATATTGGCGTAGTATTCACACTGTCTCGTTGGCTTTGATTTTTCACTCTGTTCCAATTCCTCGCCACTCACTTCAGTCGTTTACCACATAATTCCATTTCATGTTTTCCAAATCACTTGCTTTTTCACAAGTGAGTCTTGGTAGGAGATTATGTCCAAAGCAATAAATGTAACCTCTATAACCACCATATTCCATCAGGAACAGAATAGAGGAGCTTGATATCTCCTATTAACCCATCGTTCAATATCTGGTATTAATTTGTAAATCCACCGCATTATAAAGCATGTCCTACTAAAGTTTTTGTTTTCGTTTATGTTCCTTTAAGGAAAACAAACCATGTCCTATTATTTCTCAGCTTTGTTTATATACATTTGAAAGGAATTTACATGCGATAGGTGTGGGTCTGCTGAAGAGGAGATAACTGTTATCCCCCACTGTTATGCACAGTGCATCTCTTGCGAGGTGCAGATTTAAGTCAGCTTGATGGAGTTATCATCCATTGATATCAAGGATATAGCCTCGTTTATTAAACTTTCAGGCTGGTTGCCAGCGTAGGGTAGTCGTGCTTTTAATGTGAAATCCTTGTGCTGACCAACTTCCTCGCTAGCTGGGTGGAATTCGGTTAGTACAGGAACTGCATCACTACGGGCCGCTATGCGTGCACAAGTGAGTTTTGATAATCAGAGCTACCACTTCAATCTAATCTAAATGCGATGTGAACTATGAACAAACACTTAACACACCAACAACTGTTTATTTCAATATGTTTGTCGTCCAAAATATTGTGTCAATAAATTTTGTCTCCCACTGTATAGAAATTATTTGTTTTTTTTCTCTTCTGGCGGTTGTCAAGCTCTTGAAATATTTTCTGAATTTTTTTTTTTTAATAAAACGTTGGCTAAATGACTTAAAAAAACAGGCGTCTTTTTTTTTTTTTTTTCTTCTTAAACATTTGTTTGTTTTTTTTGTTTCTTTTCCTTCTTTTTTAATTTTCTTTAAATTTATCGAGCAGAGAGTAAAAAAGATGAATTAACACCACAAATTTATGAGGTTTTTTTTTTAATATTTTTTTGTTGTTGTTTGTTTGTTTTTTCGGAATATTTTTCCTCTTAATGTTTGGTTTTAATTAATACCGTTTTTTATCCCCTGCCTTAATGACCATTTCCGCCGTTTTGTCGTACGTACGTATTCATACGAGTTTTCATCACACTTGGTGACGGTTTTATAAAACAATAAAAAAAATTTTTTTTTTTTTTTTCATTTTTTCCCTCTTTTAATGTTTAAAAATGGGAAACAAAAATTCTTAACACAATCACTCACTCGCTCGTGATGCTGCCTGCTGCTGTTGTTCGTTTGTATAATTTTTTTCCTTTTTTTGAATAAAAAATTTGTCTGGCTTTTTAAATTATTGCTTAATAATGGGATTTTCTATTCGCTTTGAATGATGATGTAAAACTTTGTAACAATTACAATAAATAATTAAAAATAAAAATTCAAATGCTCTTTGTAATCTGATTGCTATTCTATTGTTATTTATTAACATTTTTAATTTCTATAAATAATATGGGGAAATGATGTGTATAAAGTTAATTAAAGGAAATTTTCAATTAATATTCTTAATATTGTTAAATAAAAATACAATGTTTTAATCATCATTTGGAATTCTAATTTAAATTTCGAATTTTCTTCCACGTTTTTTTTTTTTTTTTTTTTTTTTTTTTTTTTTTTTTTTTTTTTTTTTTTTTTTTTTTTTACAGTTTTAGGAGCATTATTACACCTTGCCGTTAACTAAAGTCACGATTTTAACGGGCAGATAATTTGTTTTTCATTATTATAAGTGCACAATATGGTAGAAGTGAGCGTTAACCTAAAGGAAAGACTATCCTACCGGTAACTTTTAAAGTTAAGTTTATATCTGAACTTGCCATATTATAAACAAATTTCAGTATGGCAACTTCAAATATAAACAAAGTGAGCAAATGCAACAAAAAAAGAAGCTCATTGTTGCCATTGCGTTTCAAAAAAAGTCAATTTTATTTTATCTGTAGGTTGCAATAACGCAAAGAAGTTAAAGCTGACTTTAACGTTCACTTTAGCTAAAGTTACCTTTAATTAAAGCCAACTTTAACGGGAAATTGTAATAATGGCCATATTTGTCACGCTCCTTGTTACCACGGAGATTTTTAAAATAATTATACAAGAGAGTAATATTGTTGAAATGAAACGTTTTTATGATAATCTGGTTGATAACTCAGATATTATGTACACCAGGACTAAGAGTTACATGGTCCAATCGATGGGTGCATTTTTTGAAAAATTTTCAAAAAGTTCGCGTGTTCAACTGTTGCTTGAATGTTCTCTTTCAATGCTTAAATAGTTGATGGTTTGTCGCTAGGAGTCAATGACTTAACTAGGGGACCAGTGAACAGGACCACTTTTGGAACGAATCTCGTCAACAAACTCTCCATACGAAAAATTTCGCTCTCTTATTGGAAGCATTGTATATCGCCAATTAATTTTTGGAAACAAAAATTCTCTCCTCATGGCTGGATAGCGTTTGATATTCACCATGAGGGTATTTGCTTTTTGACCAATTTGTTCAAAAATTTCGCGAGATCGACTGTGCCTTGAATGTTGGCTCTCAATGCTTAAATAGTTGATGGTTTGCCGCTAGGAGTGAATGACTTAACTAGGGCACCAGTGAACAGGACCACTTTTGGAATGAATGTTGTCAACAAATTGATTTTACAATAAATCGATTATAAAGCACTGCGTATCACAAATTTCGTCCTCTTATTGGAAGCAAATGTCATCTCTGTTTAGCTGATTAATGTATGGAAACCAAAATTCTGTCAGCATTGCTGTATAGCGTTTGACATTCACCGTGAGGTCAATTGTTTGCTCATTTCGAAAGAAATAAGGATCAATTTTGCGGAAAGCATGGATGTAGTGGCAATATGTTAACGGCTTAAGTATCATCAGAAATATGCATATTAGATTAGCAATTCAACAGGAAATGAGTTTGATTAGTAAAACTTATTCTTTGAATATTTGGAAAATCAACACAAAACAGAAAAAATTCGACGCAAACAATGGTCGCTTGGCTTCAATTCTAGTTAAGTCAGGTTAGGTTGAAGTGGTAGCTTTGATTACCAGAGCTTACTTGAGCACACATAGCGGCCCGTTGTGTCGCCAAAGGTACGCGGAGTCCCTGTACTGACCGAATTCCATTAAACTAGGGTCAGCACAAGGGCTGCACTTTTTCCATTCTAGTACTAGCTGCATTTTATAGACACGTAAGCCTAGCCTTACGTAAAATTTTCCACGTAGTCGAAGTATAAAGGCCAACAGGTTAAGAACAACAACGAATTCGCGCTACGGTAGCAATGTTCACCTTGATGCGCACATTTCTATGCCTTGTTGAAGGTAGAGAAGTAGAGTAAAATTACTCGAAAACGAATAATAATTCAAGAAATTTACGCCTCACTAGGCCGATTGTGTTGAGCGTAAAATGGACAAAGTGTCCTGTGTAATTCGTAAATTTCCACAAAACATTTTTACTTAGTTGATCCTAATTCAGAATTAGCTTCTCACACCAGTCTTGTTGTGTGTGCTAATTTTATCCATGAGTAAAGGGATCTGTAGTTTAAAGTCGACTTTGAACGACAAATTTAAGAAAGTTTTCATTGCAATTTTATTTGCTCTCAGAGTTTTTGCTAGAATGCTGGCGAACAAACCTTACTGAAGAGAAATGTCAGCACCGTTTAACATTCTAAGATGATTCAGCTAAATTTATATTTTCTGTATTTCTAGTCTGACAAATTCTAGAACCTTACTGTTGATTTGTTATTGTTATTTTGTTCAGTTCTAGCTTTCGTGGTCTTTTAGTTTTGTTTGTACCCATTTCTTTGTCGTAATATCTTTGTTGTTTTGTTATTGTTTATCTTCTTTTTCTATATTAATGTTTCCAGAATAACTTCTAGCGTTTATTCTATGTTTGTAGCAATATATTGAATGTGCATTCACTTTTATAATGAATATGTACATTTAATTTATAAAGAATTATTTTCTCTTATTTTTTTTTAATAATTTCCGTTTAAAATAAATTTTTAAGAATTTACTGAAAATTTTTCTTTTTATCTTGAATGCAATTTAGTACAACACATTTCTGTTAATAATTCAAGCATTTGTTGTTGTGAACATTGTTTTCCTACCCTACACTGTACTGTTATAATGAAAGTGTTGCCATTGCATTATACTTTTCAAGTAATCTACACTTTAACGTAATTTGAAAAGCGTTGTACATTCTAAAATGAGAATTTATTGAATATTTTTGTATTATTAATTGCTTTTTATTTTTATTTGTATATTAATATGATAGAAAGAAGATTATTTTAAAACAAATACAATATTGCGCATTTGATTTTTTTTATAGTATATGGTGGTTAAAGATTTATTTTTCCATTTTTTTTCTATTTTTCTAGAACACACTTATTGTTTTAGTATGCCGCGTCGTTAGGCATTTCTAATATAATTATTATCTTTAAGGCATTTGTTTATTATTTTTTTAATTGTTATTGTTATTGTATTATAAAATATTTGATGAGTAAATATTTTTATTTATAATAATGCTCCACAATATTAGTCATCTTTATTGAATTTTTTTTTCTTTTTTTTGCTTGTTTAAACAAAAAGGTTTTGAAGAAAAAATATTTTCATTTAAACATAAAACAATTAGTGAAGCTTTAATTATATTGATCTTCAAAGTTAATATTTACTTTAGTAATTTTGTTATTGTTTTTCTTGCATTTTTTTAATGGCTAATAGCAGCTACTAATTGCTCTAAAAAGTTTTGTTAAATTACAACAGCCATGAACTTAATTAATTTTTGTTTTTTTTTTTTGTGTTAAAAAGCAGCAGCATTTTATATTAAAAAAGAATTTCTCTATTACACAATATAATTATTTTAATCATAAGTTTAGTTATGTGGTGTTATTAAAAAGAAATCCGTTTCATAATTTCAAACTCAAAATTGTTTTGCAAATTAAATTTAAAAACTTTCTATTCTTCTTCTATTAAATTGTATTCCATGGTTGTTCATCTACTCGCATTATTCCTACCCTATTCACATACTTAATTGGTCATTACAACCCTTCAGTCAGGATTACAACCTAGTTTCTCACACCACTTATGTTGTGTTTGCTAATTTTATCCAAGAGTGGCGGGACCTACAGTTAAAAGTCGACTACAAACGTCAGATTATTGATCTTTCCTACCACATATTCAAGAAAATTTAAAATTTTTATCATTAATTTGACCAGCATTAAAATGTTTAGTCCAAAAACAATAAAATTTATTGAATTTGTTTAACAAAAATCTCATTCCTGAATTAATATACTTTTTTCCTAAAGCTATTAAATCTTCCTCTTCGATCTATCATGCAATGTCAGTTTCTTATCGGACCACGTTGTCCGGAAACGTCAGTCTCCAATGTTAAGAATAATTTTTTTTAATGTAATGACATAAGTACCTTTCTAGCGTTCTGGTTCCTTGAGGATCACTCTCTTGGCTGTATGATCATGACTGCCATGTCTAGCTTTTTCGTTACAAAAGGCCGCTGTTGGTAATTATATTCGGCCAAATTTTTTGTAATTACTTAAGCAAACAGCGAATTCCGGAAATCTTAAACATTGAAACTGCTGCCACAGCTAAGGGTTAAGCCACTTATAAAACTCTCTATACAGCTGATACAGATAAAGACTTTCATATGTAACGTGTCGAACTTTACAGGTATATGTATGTATGTATAGTCAGAATTGTTTGATTAGTTCATTAAGCATTGCCAAAAGATTCGAACGAATGGGGAACGAATGCCTGCCGTCAAAGTATGTCCGGTATAGGCAATAACACTTTACTGGCTTGGGTTGTTGAAGAAAAACTGTAAAATGTGACGTATTTTCTCTTTGTTGGTCTCCATGAAACTTCAAAACTGTATCCTTATAACACCAACCAGCAAGCTTCAATAGCATCTGTTCAAGTATGTTACTTCGGAGCCCCTCCCGGAAGGGTAAAATCCCATTTAGGCCAGTGTTTAGAAGTATTGTAATGCCTCAATCAATACGAGGATCAAACATTCCCTAAAGGCAACTGTCTCTGCTCCAGAGGAAATCTTGATATTGCAGAAATCTTTATATTGCGGAGTTTCTTTTAGAATGACTGGTAATGAGAGGTTAAGAATTCCCACTTCTTCATCACAAAAATAGCGTCCTTTTTCTCATCAAACACACAGCTTCTGCTGAAGTCATTTGAGGGAATGCCAAGTCTATAGGCATGTGTTCCAATAAGTCAGTGGCCCGTGTGAATCGCAAATGTGCCTTGAATAACCATGCGATTTAAGGAGAGACACAATCAGTGCTCTTCTTATCCATACAAATACAGTAGAGTATGGCGCGTACCTTCCTGAAGCCAACTAAGGCATTTGGAACGTCAAATGCCATGTAACTTGACGGCCCTTGCAAGTTCATCAGCAATGCAATTTCCAACGATATCTCTACGTCGCCGTAGTCTATTAGTTAGTGTGTGCTTTTTAGATTTCTGGCAAAAACTCTGAGAGTAAATAAAATTGCCATGAAGAGCTTCTCAAAAATCTATCGTTCGGAGTCAACTTTAAACTGTAGGTCCCGCCACTCATGTACAAAATTAACACTCACAATATAAGTGGTGTGAGAAGCTAGTCCGTAATCCTGACTGAAAGGTTATAGTAGCCAACTATGTATGTATGTATGTACGTATGTATGTACGTATGTATGTTTGTATCTCTATGTTCTGGAGCCCATGTAGGAGTTAAATTTGAATGATCCGAAATTTTCACTTAGAAATCCTCAGCATTCATGGACGAGGGCGAACGTTTTCGTTGAGATAATGGCCATGACCTCCGCCTGGAAAATACATATTACAGTGGTCAGGTAGTTTGGTAGGAATATTAAAAATAATCGGGGAAGCGTGATATTCTTTTTAAGTCAATAATTTAAGTGCCCGATTTGTTATAATTTTTCCTCTAAGTGTACGCCATGGGTATGTTGTTTACATTGGCACAAGATAACAGACTGTGGTGAATATAGATTCTGAAGGGCAGGCGTTAGAGGTGATTAAAAAAAAAATTTAATTCATATTAAATTATTTGCTTTTAACATTAAACTCTAATAAATAGTATGAGTACTAAAAAAGATTATAAAAAACTATTTTAATTCATACTGAGTCATAGTTTTATATTTTTTCTTTGCCTCCTCCTTTAACATTAGAAATAATGCCTGGAGGTCAATGAAGTTGTAAAAATGCAATTATTACGATAATGTTAACAATGAAAACAACAAAGAAAAATTATATACCATTAAACATTTAAACTAAAGCAGCATAGAATATATGTATGTATGTATGACCATATTTTATATGTACATATTTTTAAAATATAAAAGAAATTAATAAACCCTGTTTATTAAATGAGTTGCCACTTCGTTTGGCAAAACCTAAAAAAAGTGTGTAAACATTGTGTGTTTTTTTCCACTCTCTTGCCTGGGTAGGGAGTTAAAAATAGCAACAACAATAACAACCACACTATGTTGATAAAAAAGAAAAAATATGGTCCCTCAATGACATTGCACTTGAAGAAGAGTGTTTATTACACTCATCTACCTAATAGAGAAGCATAACAACAACAACACAAAGTATGTATAGCATATACACTGAGAGGTTGGTTTTCTATTTATAAATATACAAGAGGGAGCAATAGAGAGCAAATGGTTGTCTAATAGCTGGCTAACTGACTGCTGGAGAGCATGCATGCATATTTAGACATTAAATTATGCAAAAAGAAAATGGAAAACAAACAACAACAATATTCAACAGTGTATAACAACAATAATAATGTTCTTCACCGTTGTTCTTCTTCTTCTTATTTGTATTTCTTGTGTTTACAAATTCTAATATTTTAAAAAGAGTACGTATAAGAAGAAGCAGCATGATGACTTGTAAGCATTTGTTTGTTTCTATTACAAAAAAACAACAAGAAATACAATAAAAGAAATAGAAAAAGTGCTGCCAACTCAACTCATCAACATTATTATTTACTGGAATACACACAAATAAAGGAAATTGTTGTTGTTCTTGCTGTTGCATTTAATGTAAAAAAGGGCCAAATAATGGAGGAGCCCCAGAATAAAGGCTTGTTTTTCTTTTGTCATTACTTCTGTTTATTGCTGTTGTTGTTGTTGATGCCATAGCTAATTTTTTTGTTGTAAAAACGTTTATAAAGCAAATAATAGGGGAGAATTGCAATTTAAACGGCGTTTTCCCCTCTCTGTATGCATAAGTATGCCCAGGCATTTGTGCATAATTTCATTTGAAGTGAAAATAAAACAGAAAAAAAGAACACTCTTGAAATACTGAACGAAAAAAAAAAAGAAAGAACACTTGTTGCATGCCTCATAAAATGCTTTTTTTTGCCTATAAATTGGCGCACGTTTTATAAATATTTATACAATCTTGTTTTTTTTCTATTTTCATTATAGAGAAGGTTGTTGAACAAGTTGCTTGTATTACAAGACAAGTACAATTTGAAAGTTCAGCTCTTTAAAAAATGAGGATCTTCTGCAAAAGCTAACATAGGGTTTTCTAAGTGGGGTGAAGAGATCGAAAAACTGAGTGACCACTTAAACGGAAACAACAATAAGCCAAGTTATTAAGTTTAATGTTTCTAAATGACCATTAACATGGAAAATTGAATTAAAGTCTCTGCCTTAGGTTACCATGTAGATGTAGGGGACCGATGTTTGGTCGTACTATATCTCTAGCTTTTGTTCAAATGAAGCATTGTCAGTTCTGGATGAGTGATGGGACTGTCAAATACAAACTAAATGACACCTTTTGTTTAGATTTCATCAGAAATCAGATATGAGAAGCATGTTCATAGAAATTGTTGTGCCCTTTGAGTTAAGAGACGTGAAATTCAAAAAGTCTTATACTTTTCGAACCAACCTCGCATCTTTTCTATTTTATATTGGAGTTGGAAACCTTGTACTGATGCTTATCCTAATTGAATAAGTCAAAGTCTTCGCGGACTTATCGCACTGCACAAGCTCAGGGGATGGTCTGCTGCTCCTCCTGGCTGCTCTTCTGCTAGTAACCCTTTCTCAAGCGACATTTGTTACAATAAAAACTTTTCAAATTTCTTCTGCGATTTTCTTTTATCATTTGACATAATTTCAACATTTCTTTTGCCGCCATATCTACGGATAATTTCTTCTTCAACATTGGTCTCCTACAAAGTTCTAATGCGATATGCACTACGTTCCCTTAAGCAGCTTCTTCTATAGCAAGCAAGTTGTATTAGCAGTGCTACCTGACTATGCTTAGTTTACATCACAGGGAACAATGCTTTTAAAACTTTGCTTGCCTTCTTGCCATAGGCAATGCAAGTACACGTGATACTTAATATTAAAAGACATTACGCCCTCGTATTTTACAAAGTTAATATTGCTCCCGCCGTTTCGAATCTTTTCTTTCTTGCTTCTGACTTATGAGATCACTTTGTTGCGTATAAAGAAAATAATCGTGGTTTGATGATCTCCGTTATAAAGATCTGCCGAACAATTGTTAATGTTTACGCAAAAGAGTGTAAAGAAGAATAACAAACAATGTAAATTGTTGTTGTTGTTTACATCAAGTTGTAAACAGTGGCACACAGAATTGTGCGAACAGTAAAGAATTTATCCGAAAGTAGACACAAATTAATTTTTTACTTTATTTGCAATCTACGAACTCATATTTTAAACGTTTTTAAAAGGGTAAAGACGTAACAATATTATGCTCTGCCAGATTTAAGAATTCGTTTCCTGTATAATTTAACATCTTTCCAGAGTGATGCTTGTACAACTACCGCGATATTGTTGACACATATCCCACAATGAGAACCTCTCCCGAAATATTCACATCAAACCTACCGTCATACATCACATTCAACAATATACGTTCTTAAAGAGAATCTTGAGGAATTCCTCCACTTAATGTTGTACGACTTTTTACTGCTCTCATCAGATTTCTGGCTAAAACTCTGATATTTAATAAAATGGCCATAAAAAGTTTCTCAAAAATCTTTCGTTCAGAGTCGCCTTTAAACTACTCTACTGTGTTCATGTATAAAATTAACACTCACAACATAATTGGTGTAAGAAGCTAGGTCATAACCCTGACTAAAGGGTAGTAATTGACCAATTATGTATACTGCTCAAAATTTTCTCAGTCTATTTAATGGTTCTCAAGAGTTGGGCATATATTTCCTCTTTCTTGCTTAAGGCATCCAAGAGACCTACAGATCTGTAGTACAGCGGCTCTCCTAAGGTTTTAATAGTCTTTGGCATCGGAAGGAGTTTCCATTTCGATCATACATCTTCTTTAAGATATTTGGTGTAAAGATTCGATCTTGACTTCAGTCAAAGCTTCACAACTTGTCAGAAAATGTTATACCGTTCAGTTCTGTCCAATATTTTTCATTATTATAAGTGGACAATATGGTAGAAGTGAGCCTTAAGCTAAAGGGAGGATCATCCTACCGTTAACTTTTAAAGTTAAGCTTATGTTTGAACTTGCCATACATATATATTATTTTCAATATGGCAACTTCAAATATAAACAAAATGAGCAAATACAACAAAAAAACGAAGCCCGTCGTTGCCACTGCGTTTAAAAAAAACTTGTTTAATTGAGCAGTGCTATCGACATTGCTTCGGCACTGCCATATTTTTAAAAAAGTTAACTTTATCTGTAGGTTGTAATAACGCGAAGAAGTTAAAGGTGACTTTAAAGTTCACTTTAGCTAAAGTTATCTTTAACTAAACCCAACTTTAACGTGAAGTTGTAATAATGGCCCTTATTGGGCTTTTCTTAATTCCCTTATTAAATATCAAATATTGAAAATATTTTCTACTTTTGCTTTCGTTACTTCAAAGTAAACATAAAATGATTCATTTTGTAAAAATTTTTTCTTTACAAAACTTACAAACGAGTAGTATTACGCATTCGAATAACAACAACAACTTCCTATAAAAATAAAGAAATTTAATTTTTTCTCTTTTCTTTTCCTTATTCGTTCGTTATGGTTTCCACGTTACGCTAAACTAACAAACCCATGTGAATTAACAAACGAGCGTAGAGTTCAGTTCATTGAAAGATCAATTACGATACGATGTGATAACGATATGATACGGTACACGATATGGTAGAATTAGCAATTAAACAACAAGAAGAAGAAGAAATATGAAAATCAAATGGCGTTATGCCTATTGAAAGAAAATAATTGTAACGCTTGTGTATAGAAATCATGTTTTATTATGAAAAAATAAAAAAAAAAAAAATAAAATTCAAAAGAAATCGAAAAATTTTCCAATACACACCATGACTATAAAGAAAATTAGAAAATGAAAATAAAATAAACAGCGTATGTGTTAAGCAGTTATTTAAGCGTATCTTATGCGAGTTTAAGAAATAAAATAAAAAAATATTATTATTGCAGTATAAAGTAATAAGAAGAATTCATCATCATCATCATCATCATCATCATCACTATCTTTTATTGTGTTTTTGTTTTGCATCTGCATATTATTTATCTTTGCCTCTGTACGTCTATGCCTATTACTGCACTAGTGTAGCGCTATTGTACATATATTACCAGGGCTATAGGCTATACTTACGTAGCTGCATACCATAAATAATATTTTTTTTTTATTTTTTTTTTTAAATTTTACACTCATTCACTAGATTATGTGTGCGTGTGCCTGTGTCTGTGGAAATGTATAAATTTTCACTGTGACTAATGCTGTAAAAATGTCGATAAAATTGTTGTTGGCTTTACTTTAACACTTTTTAAGTCATAAGTCAGAAAAAAGAATATTTAATTCTTTAATTCCTTAATATACCGTGTAGAATAAAATAATAATGTGATCACATAAGTTTAATAAACTGTCTTCTTAAATAATATGTCATAAACATAGCTGCCAGATTTGACGATTTTGAGCTCCAAAAATATCATATTGACGATTTGACGATTTATGCCCTTATTTTGACGATTTTTAGAATTTAAAATTTTGCACCATACTCTTTATTTTAGTACATTAAAAGCCACTTTAAACTTTGTACTTGTTTTGCAATTATTACTATTGGAAATTTATGTTAGTAATAAGAAGGAATAAAGTACATATTATATTTTTAAGTTATTTTCGAATACCTTTGATGATTTTGCTTTTTAATCCCTTAAAAGTCAAAAAATTACAACTCCTAAATAACCTCGTAGTTGCGCATAATTTATCATTTGCAGTTGCAGACAATTTTAAAAATTCGATTATAGCCTCTAATATTACCATCGGAAGAACAAAGGCAAGTGCCATTATTTATTTTTTCGTACGCCCAACATTCAGGGTATGGATGGCATTGTGTTTGGAACTATGAAAATATGTTATGGGAAGGATAAAAGAGAGAGCAGTGTTTATGGACACTAGGTTTAAATATTTTTATACCATAAGTAAAAAAAGACCTCTGCAGGAATTGAGTTTCACATATGAATAGTCCGTCTAACAAACGAACTTTGTCTGTAATGCAGTATGCGATCCACTGGCCAATCGACCACATACGAGAAAGACGAGTGTTATATAGGAATATATACCGCCCATAGATATATGTAGATGATGCAATATTATTGCTGCGGATATGTGTCAATATACAACGCTAGGATAGATTGTTTAAACAATTTATTCCTTAAAATTTCTTAATTTTTTGGAAAAAAAAATTAATAAATGAGAGTGAGGGACGCTAGCTTTTAATCTCCAACAAATTTTTTGTTAAATGTTTTATTTTTGAACTCAGATATGTACATACATTGACTTTATATGTTATACTACAATAGAAATAATTTTGGTTCTTAAAAACTTTTAATTTATTTATTTTTTTCTGACGATTTCAATAAACGTCTTTGACGATTTTACGATTTTTTCTCAAATAATTGACGATTTGATGCTTCATTTATCTGACAGCTATGGTCATAAAGTGTATTGTACTGATGTTTTATTTATGGAACACAGTGTAAAATTATTTCAAATATAATTGGATTTTATATTCTTTATTATCAAATATACATACATACATACATAATTGATCATTGCAACCCTGCAGTTAGGATTACGATCTAGCTTCTCACGCCACTTATATTGTGTGTGTTAATTTTTACACATGAGTGGCGGCCCAAAAGTTTAAAGTCGATTCCGAACTACAGGATTTTTTTGAGAAACTTTTCATGGCAGTTTCATTTACATCATGAGTGTCGGGACCTATAGTTTAAAGAACGACAGATTTTTGAGAAACATTTTCATGGCAATTTTATTTACTCTCATAGTTTTTGTCAGCCGTCTGCTCAGAGGAAGCCGCCAAAGGAATATTTTTACATATTTCGTTTTGTTGCAGATGTCTGACCTGGGTTTTGAATCGAGGCCTCTTGTCCAATAAGTCAACACACTACCTACTAGACTACGGCGACTTCTATGATATCCAATATGTTTCCAGCAAAGTCTTGTCAGTTGGCATGAGATTACAAATATTACGCAAGTACTGTAAAATTGTTATATTAAGTACCCGTAATGGAGATGCCTTAACTCCATCTCACCACTCTGTGTAGTTCTCAAGTATAAAAATATTTGCTTTCGGTCTAAAACTACGCATGAAATGTGGAATAAAAACTTTTCGCTTTTATTTAAATAACATTTACTTTCAGTGTGGCAACTTCTAGAATCGTAAGTTCACAGTACCTCCTTCAATTTCATAATTTTTCGTGCACTTTT
Organism: Sarcophaga caerulescens; assembly: GCA_927399465.1. Classification (NCBI taxonomy): domain Eukaryota; kingdom Metazoa; phylum Arthropoda; class Insecta; order Diptera; family Sarcophagidae; genus Sarcophaga; species Sarcophaga caerulescens. The sequence goes on from OV656866.1 coordinate 81,879,084, forward strand.
TCAAGTGTATGGGGCCGTATCACGGCAATGGCATTACAAATGTTGGCTTTCAAATGCTCAAATGTCTCTGGTTTGTCGGCATAACAGTTTTCTTTAACGCCGCCCCACAGAAAATAGTCCAGCAGTCACAAATCGCAGCTTCTTGATGGTCAATTGACGTAATAAATCGCTTGTGGCATAAGATGCGCGGCAAGTTGCACCATCCTGTTGAAACCAATCATGAAGTGTGGGTACAAAAAAATCGGTAATCAGGGCGCGATGGGTGTTTCCATTGAATGTAATAGTTGCGCAGACCTCATTTTCAAAGAAATATGGGCCAATCAGGCCTCCGCTCCACAATCCGAACACAATCCAAACAGTCACTCGTAATGGGTGCATTGGCTTCTGTAAGACCACGTGTTGGTTTTCTGAGCCCCCAAATACCGCAATTTTGCTTATTAACATATGCATCAAGATGAAAATGAGCTCCATCCGAAAAGCTGATGGCCAAGCGGCTTCAACTCTTGAACCAATTGAATTTTGTAAGGCCTCATACCGAAATCTTTTCGCAAAATTCGATATACTGGTGCGTAAAATGTTCAATTCTTGAAGACGATGAAATGTCGATTTTGATTGATTCTCACGTACACTCTCAGCCACACTTTCGATATTTTCGGATGTGAGCACTGTACGAGCACGCTCAAGTATCTCACGAATTTTAGTAATAAACTTGTGTATACCGGGCCCTGTTGGCCCTTGTGTGCCATCAAATTTTGTAAAACATTTTCGTGCAATTACGTCCAATTTCGTTCCAATTTGTTTGTTTTGGAAATAAATTTCCAATAAATCCCAACGATGCACAAGCGTAAATCGATTCATTACGCTCAGTGGAGATAATACCTATATTGAATTATTTGACAGATTGGAATGACATACATAAGTATTGCCAGTATTCGAAATAATCGATGGTTCAAATTTAAAACTATAGAACCGGCTCACCCGATAGTAGTCAAGTTTCCTGCTCCCTTATGTCCTATTTTGATTATTATACACTTTAAGGGCCATTATTACAACTTGCCGTTAAAGTTGGGTTTAGTTAAAGGTAACTTTAGCTAAAGTGAACTTTAAAGTAACTTTAAAAGTTACCGGTAAGATGATCTTCCCTTTAGCTTAACGCTCACTTCTACCATATTGTCCACTTATAATAATGAAAAACAATTTATCTCCCCGTTAAAATCCTCCCTTCAGTTAACGGGAAGTTGTAATAATGGCCCTTAGGGCCCTAAGGGGTTGGGGTTAGTTAAAGGTACCTTTAGCTAAAGTGAACGGCAAAGTTACCTTTAACTTATTTTCGTTATTACAACTTACAGATAAAATAAAATTAAAATATGGCAGTGCCGGAGCAAAGTCGATAAAACTGCTCAATTAAACAAGTTTTTTTTTAACGCAGTGGCAACAGCGGACTTCGTTTTTTTGTTCTATACGCTCATTTTGTTTAAATTTGAAGCTGCCATATCGAAAATAGTATATGATATGGCAAGTTCAAACATAAAGTGACCTTTAAATGTTAAAGGTAGGATGATCTTCCCTTTAGCTTAACGATCACTTCTATCTTATTGGGTACTCATAATAATGAAAAACAATTTGTCTGCCCGTTAAAATCCTCCCTTTAGTTAACGGCAAGTTGTAATAATGGCCCTTAATGTTATAACCTAAAATTTAAAACTTATTTTGCAAACAAACTTAAGTATAACACCATTATCTGTGTGGACAAGTTCTTTTAGAATTTCTCGATTCTCTGATTATTATCGGACGAATCTGTAAAATATAATTTTTCAGAAACTTTCATGATAAAATATTTCTTTGGTAATATTACCCTTGATACCCTGGGGCCCCACAAAACAAGGTGAGATTTTAAAATGTTCCCAAATATCTATACATTTTAATATTTCATTACTTCTCATATAACTTCACTGACAGCTAAATGTCGTCATATCTCACAAACCAATCGAATAAAATGTATTTCCGGCATAAATTATTGTGTGTTAATATTGAATTTCATTGATAATATTTAATTTGTCATTCATTATTATTAATAATAAATTGAATTATTGAAAAGGTTAAATACAATGAAAAAAGTAATAAAATTAAACAAAATTTATGATGATGTACGATCAGTAACAAACTGACCTGTGACAATTGAACTTAAATTATTAACGAGTTGTGAACGTCGTTGCCACCATCAGCTTTAACAACATCATTATCAATCTTATTGCTGAACTTTGCCACTGTAACTGTAATCTTCACATAAGAGGAGAACAATAACAATACAAGGCCTATACACGAGTATTACTGTGTCAAAATAACATGAAAAACAAAAAAAAAGAAAACAATTGAGATAAACAATAAAAAAAGAAGAAGAATGTCAGACATTTATTTTACATTTTCGATGTGACATTTAAATAATCGCAGAATATTTGCTTCTCCTCACACATACAAGCACATGTATGCATACATGTACTTGGACTCTAGTGTCTTTTTTATTTTCGTTTACTATGTGAAATCGTGTATGTGGGCAATTGCCATTGTGTAGTTAAAAACAAAATCAAAATAAACAAACTACAATAACAACTAAATGTCTCTTTCATTTATGTTTCAATAAATTCTCTTGCCTGCCTTATACTGGGTGGTGCGGTGTGTGTGTGTGTTTGTTTTGAATTTACCTACCCCTACAAAATCTCTTTTGTAACTTATTTCCCTTCATATATTTTACTCTCATATATTTTACAGTGGTCGTGTGTAGGAAAAAGCAATCGGAAAGGCTTGTACTTTTATTTTCCTCTCTAACTCTCTTGTAACTTAGAATTCATGTTTTTTGCTTGATCAACTCTTCCTCTAAAAACAAATCTAACAACAACAGCACTGGCAGCGCAGTAGCTGAGAAGAACTGTAATAGAAACACAAGTAATTGTTGTGTATTTTGCTGTTTGAGTAATAGAAGACACATTTTTCATTTATGGTGTGTAATTGTGATCTATAGTGTGCGGTTAGTTTAAATGGCAGAGCACACAAATATGTTGTTGTTATTGTTTTGTACGTAAATGCCATTTTATTACTCATAGACGTCATGAATCAAACTCTATGAGTAGTAGTGGCACAATGAAAACAACAACGTATAGCCGCTATACGTGCGACAATGCTTAAATTGGAGAATGTGTAACAGTCACACACTATTTAATAAGAGATAGTTGGCAAGTAAGGCAAAAAAAACAACAAATTAAACTGAAAAGGTCGTTAACATTTAGCAATTTAAAACGTATTTTTAGTGATTTTCTTCGTGTTTTTTTTTTTTTTGCGCGTAAAATAGCAATTATTTGACTTCAATTAATTTAAAATTAATACGCACAATTTATTTAATCATTATTATTGCTTATGTTGTTGTAGTTAAATGATTTTTTGCTCTTGTTTTTAATTTATTCGAGATCATTTTAAAAGTTAATTATTTATTGGGTGTAACCAACCAGACCCAGACGCCATTAAAATTATTTGCATTTATTTTAATATAAATTTGATAAATAATAGAATCATGTTAGAATATTATTAAAACCTTGATCTATGCAGTTTTGTAATTTAAATTATTATTTACTTAGGTTTTGTAAGGGTTAATGGTATCAAAAAAAAAAAAAAAAAAAAAAAATAAAAAGGAAAATGAGTTTTGATAAACATAATTAGCGTTAATGGAAAAACATATGAAAACAGCTGCTAAAAATGGCTGCTTTGTCTAGCCTTTTCCCGCATTTTATAATATTGTGTGGGCAAAGTATGTTGTTTGTACATACAAATATGAGGGGTTTTCTGTACACAATTTCCTTAAAAAGTATCCCTTACTAGGATGGTTCGACAACCAAAGGCACCAGCATATATTTCGCCAAAATATACTGTAAAATAATCAATCCTTATCGAAAAATTCTTTCTAAATTTAAATAATTTTTCTTTAATATTTTTTTCCAAGGATTGGTTTTTTAACGTAACTGTTCTTTTGTATTTTTTAAAGTGCGTATTGTAAAATTTTTTAACAATTTTGTAAGCAACTTAGTTTTTTTGTTTTATTATTGTAGGTGGCTTTATTAAAATCTTTTATCTTTTGTCGTCAAAAATGTTACAAAATCAAAGATTTTTTTCTTCTTCAGGCCAGTGATAAAAAGTATCGACATTTTAAGGGGCCTCTTTAAAAACAATGCATAAAATTTCGAAAAATTTAGTATATGTATAATCAAATAAATTTTCTGCCATGAGCAGGTTAATATTAAATAGAACAAGCCAACGTTTTTTTTCCGTATTCGCTCTTTATCCCTAGGGCGGATGATATAATCGTGAACATTACAGAAAAACACTACCATATCTACAGAAAAGTTGTATTCAATAAGCAAATTTCCTCTCTAATGCATTTTCCAATACATTTTCACAGAGGACGTTGTTTTTAGGCAATGATAACTGGATTTTCCAAGGACCTATTGCTGTAACTAATTACCCGCTTAGCTGGAAACACTCGATTATTCCTATCTGTTCCGTTAGGTCCAAGTCTTTTATAACTTTCAGTTCCGTTTGCTCTATCTATCTATATATTCTTCAGTTCCAGTAGTTCAAATAGCAATGCCCTTAATAGCAAACCCTTTACAAAAGAATTTTCTTATATCGGCTTTTCAAAAGTAAAACAATATTTTTATAAGGCCACTCGCTACATGGGTACTTTAAATCTTTTCATATTCATATCATTTTCAAAAATATATTTTATTGCGTTGGCAATGCGAATGTAACAACACTTACCTTTTAAGAGTTTTTTTTTTTTTCTTAAAAGGCTGGCTTAAAAGGAAGGTTTGATCAAAGGAAAGGTAAACACTTAAAATATGTAAGTAAATCTATTGACCTTTTATTTAACAAAATATGTTATTGAGTTGGCAATGTTTAAAACTTGTAACAAAAATTTTATAATTTTTTAGATCATTTTGTATATATTTTATAAGGCCAGTTGCTATATGGGTACTTGAAATCGTTCAATATTTTTGTGTTGGCAATGCGATTGTAAAGAATACTTATCTTTTAAGAGTTTATTTCTTTAAAGGCTGGTTTAACATGAATGTTGGATCAAAGAAACAGTAAACACATAAAATATGTCAGTGTATTGACGTTTTATTCAAAAAAATATATAGTTGGCAACATTTAACAATTTTAATAATAAATTATAATTTTTTTTTTTTTTGCCAAACTATAGTCTTGTTTTATAAAAAGAAAATTAAAATTTTTGGGTCCCAATTTTAATAGCAGTTCAATACAATAATTATCAATTTTTTTTTTCGAGTTGCCAAAATCAAATTTATTTTCATTCTCAATTTCATTATTTTAGAAGAATTGAATATTTTTTTTTAATAATTTTCCTTAAGGTTGCTTTACCCTGTATTTGCCTGTATGTTATTTGATATTTTCTTATGACAATCAAATTAAAGTGCAGATCCCTAGACAATAGCGTTTCTGTTATATTTAACACTTTATGAACGTTGTCCTTTCAAAATTAGAAAAGGAGAAAAAAGAAAATAATTTTAAACACGCAATTTTGTCCGGGTGGAAAGGAATTGTAATAAAAATGTTAATAGATTGTTTTCAATTTTTAGAAAATATATATAGAAAAGGGTCTAAATAAACCTTCAAAAACGTTAATATTTTCCTATTGGAAAATAAAATAAAAAATTATGTGGCAAAGATTATGAAGAGGGTAAGAGTTTTCCATTTTATTTTTTTTGCTACCTATTTTGTTAAAGAAAACAATGACCTTTTTTTACGCCAACTTCCTTTTTCCCGGTAAACCCAAATACAATAAAAAAGAAAAAATACAATGCCTTTGTACGAGACTTTTTGTTAAAAGTAAAATCTTTTTCCTGTTAAAGTCACTTAATTTTGTTGCTGCTGCTGCTGCTAAAAGCACATGTACTTTTGGCGCATGTCTTTAGCCAGACTTTTTAGCAAATTTTACTCCCCCAGATGAACTATAAAACTTCTGGGTTGTTTGGTTTTATGGTATACGTCTAGGCTAAGGTTTTTTTTCATTTCGTTTTGTTTTTTGCCATTTCTTTTCTTAGAGTTTAATAAACTTTAAGTTTCACTTTCTTTTTCCTTGTATAGTAAAGTATACTATACACATGGATTCTATTTTTTTTTTTTTTTTGAGAACTTTGTTGTACTAATTTTTATATTTAGTTTATATATCCTGTGATATTTGAGTTTGAAACGTGACTGACAGCCATTAAATTAATTGTTCTGCGCCATAATGGTGTTGATTTAAACGTTTTATGTTGCTTTTGTTAAGGGTTTATTAGCTAACATACTAACCAACCTATAAAATTATCAAATTATCGTTAAAATAAATGGTAAAATTTATTAAATCTATTTAATTAATTATAAATTCATGAGGTTTAACAAAACATGCTACACTTTTAATCTTTTTAATCAAATTAAACTATTATAACACAATCATAATAAAAGAATTCCATGGAACTATTTTAAAAACCATATTAAATTACTAATTATAGTCTGCTTATAATCTCCAGTATTAAATCGACTTTATTTTACACCCTTTGGCTTTGTGAATATCTGTTGCAAACTTCACACCTTGCTTAACCGTATTATTCCAAATGAGTACACAAATGCTACTCTCTCACTCACACACTCATACTCTCTTCTCCTACTTCTGTGCCATAAATCTCCACTAAAGCATAAAATTCCTTTTCAGACGACATTTTACTTTTAAGGGATTTTTTTTTTCATTTCCCCTCTTTCTATTTATTTCTTTAGCTTAAACAATAACAGTGTATAGTGGTGGTGGTGGTGTGGTGAGTGGTAAAGAACCTTCCTAGACTTTTTAACCACAAAAGTTTTATGGTTTTTTTTCTCTCTTCTTTCTTTCTTAAATATCACAAAAAATAAAAGAACAACAGAAAGTAAATTACCCAGTCTAAGAATAGACAAAAAAGAAAAACGAAACTAATAATAATAAAACTAAAATCACCGAAGGCAACTACAAAATAAAATTAAATCACAAAAAAGAATCTTAAAAAAACGTAATAAAAATAAGAAAAACATAAAACCTGCAACAGAATCAAATAATAAAACAAATCACAATAAAACTTTAACGAAGACACACACATACGAGCACTTAAACACAATTACACTGAGAGAATTTAAGTGTTTAAATAGAAAATAAAGGGTTATCGACACATAAAGCTATGATTTTCTCCATTACCCCTCTATGGAGCATATGGCTTACACAAAGCATCTCCATCTGACACGATTCTACGCTGATGTTTTTGCACCTTCCCATGTCAGGTCATTAAGCTTTAGTTCCTGTAGGACCGTGCGTCTCCGGGTTTTTTTTGGTCTGCTACGGTTTCTCGAGCCATGGCAGATTCCACTCTAGCGCCATTCATGTAATACTGTCGAGCTTCTTTCTCAATGTATGGCCGATCCACCCCCATTTTTTCTGCTTGATCTGCTTCTGTGTGGGTCCCTCCTCTGTGAGACTCCAGAGATCTGCGTTGGTGATGGTGTTGGGCCAGAGTATTCTACATATGATTCTTAGGCATTTATTGAGGAAGTTTTTGCGTGATGGTGTTAGAAATAAGCCAAATTTCGCAACTATATAGTAACGTTGACTTTACACAAGTGTTGAATATTCTTAGCTTGATACGCCTAGATGTATATGAGCTTCTCCTTACGGAGTGCAGTCGCGCGATTGCTGCTCTCGCTCTATTAAGTCTGTCATCTGTAGCATGATGTTTTCTGTGCTAGTGTTGTTAATTCTCATGCCTTTGGTTTTCTTGATATCTTAAGTCCAACGTTGCGAGCCAATCTTTCTAGGTGTTCGAGTTTTGACTGCACGCTGGAAACTTTGTACGAGAGTAGGCAAATATCATCTGCATAATCCAAATCCTCGAGTAGGCATGAGAGACTCCATGTTATTCCTAAAGCTGTGATTACAATGAAGTTTTTATTTCATTACAATGCTTGCATCTGAAAACTATGTACAAAATACATTGCCATGTAAATGACTAACTCTGGGTTAGTTATTAATGTCCATCCTTCTTGAAGTAGTTTTCGATCAGTCTTTCGCATATTTTAAGCTGTATTTCAACAAAAAAATGTAAAATTTTTGTTTTCAAATTCTCCAGCCCAGACACAGACTTTGTCGTGGTATCATAAAAAGGTCTAATGGCATTAAATCGTAATGTCTTGGTGGCTAACTGTGTCACCAAAAGGTGAGAATTACTTTTTCAAAAAAGTCCTCATGGCATCGAGCCCAAATCGCCTTGGCATTGTTTTCCATTCAAAGTCTTTAATTTCAAGTTAAAAAAAATCGGTTATCGTACGTCTGTTTCGCACTGAATTTGAGCTAACGTTTCTTGTGTGTATTAACACACACAACACAAATGGTGTGAGAAGCTAGGTCATAATCCTGACTGAAAGGTTGTAATATCCAATTATGTATGCATGCATGTATGTTTCTTCCAGAATTATTTCGGAAAATTGCAATCCAATGACACAATCAGACAATAAAGCACACCAAACAGTCACTTTTTCCAAACACAATGTGTAGTCGTCGTCATAGTCTAGTAGGTAGTGTATTGGCTTATTAGACGTGCGGTCACAGTTAAAACTCCACGCCAAACAATTCCAACAAAACGAAATATGTATGAAGAAATATTTCTTCGGCGACTGCCTCCCAGCAGATTTCTTGCAAAAACTCTGAGAAATTTTCAAAAATCTCTCTGGGACTGTAGGTCCCACCACTGTGTATAAAATTAACGCACACAACATAAGTGGTGTGAGAAGCTAGGTCGTAATCCTGGGTTGTAATGATCAATTATGTATGTAATGTCTTTTTCACAATCAGTTCAAGTTTCTCCGAGCCTCATTAGTAAGAAATGAGCTTCAGCGCATTAACAGCATGTTCCTCCAATACTTAAGCAGCATATCTACGGCATTGTAAGATGTCAATCCTCTTTAATAGTTACGTTAGACTTTATATAGATGGAGGTAGGAATCGAAATTCGGTAGTCCTCTTTTGAGTATCCTTTCAGGAGCGGTATTAGACAAAATTGTAAGATAATCTTTACTGATCACTGCAGCGCGTTGGTAAATTACAAAATAGGCATTATATTGATCTGAAACTAGTTGCTTTTAACTTGATGAGTGAAATAGTAGCTAAGATAGTGGCTTTCAATCTCCGAATTATAGCGATGTGATCTTCAGATTACGGAAACAACCGATTTGGTGGGTCTATTGCATCATATCGTATTAAACCAATAATATCTACCACAGTTGAGCATCGATTATCCGTGATTCGATTAACCGGGAACATTAATTATCCGGGATCGGTAATGAACAAAAGCTTTTTTGTTTTTAATCGACTATCCGGAATTACATCAGTTATCCGGGATCTTAAATAATTTGTTTTTATCGTGTTGGGAACACTAAAATTTGTTTTGATTGACTTAGCAACATCTAACAAGTAAAACAAAAGCAAACAAGAGGAAATCCCACATTTTTATTCAGAATTTTCGAACATAACAGAGCAAGATAAATTGCAACTCTATCGTGTTCAAGAGAAGCTTTTGGCAGAAGAAAATAAAGTTAAAACAGAACAAACAAACTACTTTAAAACATTTTTTTAATTATTAATTACATGTACATGTTAATACTATGTGCTACATGTGTATATATTATTTACATAAATAAAAAACGTATAAAGTTTTACCTCAATTAACCGGTATGCTCCCGGTCCCGACTATCCCGGATAATCGATGCTCAACTGTACTGCGTCGTCAACCTTCATTTTCGGTAAGAACTTTTCTGTGGGCATCTATAATCGTCCCTCGTCCCTAAACGATTAGAACCGAATTCTTTTAGTGGTTTTTATATCAGAAAAATTTACCTGAAGATTAGCTTCAGACTGACGTAGTATTAGTATACGGTGTTCTCCTAGCCGAAGTCGCTATAATATCTCGTGCTGTTATTTTAGTAAATATATTATGTAGTATGCGGTAAGGATATCAGGATCCTTATGTATAGTTGCGTAACTCTAAAAGTCTTGGATAATGTTTAAATAATAACGCCATAATCATATGCCAGACGGTTCTTAGTGAGATGCAGAGATACTAGAGTTACCATTATTTTGTGGGTTATGTAACCCGAATACCTTCTTTTGGGTTCAGTTTTTTTATTTTAAACATAGGTAAATCACACGTTACGGACAACACAGGCTAAATTGGTTAGAAAACTATCTTATGGTATAACGCGTCAAACATAGCTGCTTTCTAATAATAAAAGGTCTCTTCGCTTTGAACAAAATTCACAGGCAAGGCTTACATTGTTGATTGATGGTCACTGTCTCATCTGTGCTAATGTGAAGATATTAGGTCTTCTGGATCAAAAAATAAAAATCTATATTTTTAAAGTGTATTTTTTTATTTTTTTCTATTTGTTATCATTATTGGTATCAGTAATCATTCTTCTAAATTAATATTATAACCAAATCCAAAAAAAAAAAAACAAAAAAAAAACTCCCTAGAGTCCTATTTATTAATAAAACTAACCCCACTTTTTCTTTAAGTGCATACTTATGCTATACAACACTTTCATTGCATTGCTGCAGAGTAGAGCAGTAGAGAAGTAAATTTGTCAAGAGATTAAAAGAATACACGAAGCCAATGGAGTCATATAAACAATCGAATTAACACACACGCACATATACATACGAACTAACTAAAGTGCTATGCATGTTACAATAACAAAATACACTCGGAGGAGAAACATTAGTAATACATCAACATTAAACACGATATATTGACAGGCTATTTAAGGTAAAACAGTAGGAATGGATGTAAATGACAAATTTATTTGATGACTACCTTTCGAAAACAACTGTGCTGTGTGTTTGAGTGAAAAAAAGAGAAACAGAGCACAGTGGCTTTCAGTTAATGGAGTGTGGGTTGGGGGAGGGGGGCTACCATCAAAATTCAATGAAAAGGGTGTGTGGGAGTATTTGTATTTTTGGGAACTTTTAACAAATTCCAGTTTGCATGTCTTTTTTTTATTTTGTGTGTTTAAATATGCAAAACATGTTGACATGTTTTATGATGATAAAATGTTGTTTGTTGTTGATGTTGTTGTTGTCAAAAGAGTGTCTAAAATAGAGAGAGAACCTCAAACAAAAATTACAACTTTTGATAAAAATTTCAATTTTCTCACTCTTACTCTCTCTTCTCTTCTCTGTGATTTGTTGTGTTGAAAGTAATATTATTACTTCATTATAATAAAAACAACAACTAGAAGGGATTGTTAACAAAAAAAAATTTAATCTTCCCAATAATAACAACAACAACAACTACTGCTATAAACCTATTGAATTTTAAATGAAAGTCACACCAAACGAAACTTACAACGAACGGCTCACAAACATTTCTACAGTATTTCCCATGTTAAAGGTAATTAAATAGAGAAACAAATATTTTTCATTTCAATTTTATTTGAATATTTTCAACATTTATAGTCCATGTGTAGTGGCAGTGTTAGAGTAATTCGAGTGTTACCAACAGTGTGGAATAAATTAAAAAGTAATTCCTCTCTAGGAGGTATTATGTTGGCTTGTTAGATGTGAGGCCTAGTTTCAAACTCCTGGTCAGACATCTTATATTTCTTCGGCGACTTCCTCTCAACAGATTTCTGGCAAAAACTCTGAGAGTAAATCAAATACCCATGAAAAGTTTCTCAAAAAGCCTTCGTTTGGAGTTGACATTAAACTGTAGGTCACGCTATTCATGTCGTAATCCTGACGGAAGGATTGTAATGACCAATTATGTATGTATGTATGTATGTAATTCCTCTTTTTAAAGGGTTCTTACGGTATTCAACCATAGATGGGCACTTTGCAGTACCAGTAAAATTTCAGTAAAAATTGATTTTTACTGATTACTGAAAAAAATTACAGTTACAAAAATGAAATCTAAATTTCATTACCAGTAAACATTTACTGAATACTGAAAAGCTTAATGCATTAGAATTATAATGCAGTATGCCCATGTATGTATTCAACGTAATTTGACACTTGCTTATCCATTAAATAAAATTTTTAAAGACTTAGGGCTATTATTACAACTTGCCGTTAAAGTTAGGTTCAGTTAAAGGTAACTTTAGCTAAAGTGAACTTTAAAGTCACCTTTAACTTATTTTCGTTATTACAAGCTAATGATAAAATAAAGTTAACTTTTTCAAAAATATGGCAATGACGGAGCAATGTCGATAACACTGCTCAATTAAATAAGTTTTTTTTTTAAACACAGTGGCAACGACGGCCTTCTGATTTTTTGTTGTATATGGTCATTTTGTTTATACAGTGGGACCTCGATTTTCCGTGATGGTCGGGACCGGAAGCATTCTGTATAATCGTTTTTCCCGGTTAATTGAGTACCAATTTTGGCTAGTTTTTTAATAGATATTTTTATTAATTAATAAATGAATATGTACATATTTATATAAAAACTAAATAATTCAAGGATCTTATATACATACATGTTTCAAAAATATAAAAAAAATAAAATAATTTTGTCAGAAAACAGTGAACAAGGATTTCATGTTCATCGTATACTAAAGAGGGAATTCGCCTTTTTCGCTTGTTTGTCCAAAATAATAGAAAAAAATTTTTGTTATGATCAAGGATAATAGAGGTAATCACGGTTAAACGATGCAGAAAAATTTAAGTCGATCCAAAATAAAATTAAGTCGATGCAATTATCCGATCCCGGATAATTGATGTTGCCGGATAATCGAATCACGGATAATCAAGGTCCTACTGTATTTGAAGTTGCCATATTGAAAATAATATATAATATGGCAAGTTCAAACATAACTTTAAAAGTTAAGGGTAGGGTGATCCTCCCTTTAGCTTAACGCTCACTTCAACTTTATTGTCCACCATTATAATGACGAAAAACAATTTATCTGCCCATTAAAATCCAACCCTTTTGTTTAGACGGGTTATAGGGTAGGGTTAATATGGGTAATAAGAGGGGGTATAGGGTATATCATGCACAAACCTTTTTTATATTATTTATATAAATGTAAATAATGAGTGTTCGTGTTTTATATGTATATATTTTTAAAACGTTATAAAAGGTATTTTATTTGTATATTGTAGCAAGTGTTTTTGATTTCAATTGACAATTAATTTAATGTTTTAATGTAAAATTCACAAATGTACTATGTTTTAATTAATTCAACACAACTTAGTTCATAATTTTATATTCGTTTATAATTTGATATGTGTATATGTTTAACATAAATTTGTTTAATGTTCACTTTTCTTTGATGCACACACGTACATAGGACTTATTGGGTTGTTCGTTGTTAGGAGATCGATAATCAACTGATCTATCAGGATATTAGTAATAATTCTGAATCTCTTACAGAAAGTGTGTATGTTGATGTGTGTGGTGAATGTTGATATGTATGGTGAATGTTGTGTATGTTGGTGATGTTATTGTTTGTTAGTGATGTTTGTGCTGTCATATTATAAGTCAGGGTTGGGGTTGTGTGTACTTGTTCACTCGTGTGAACATCCTCCCGGGCCGGCAACCTGTGAATGAAAATAAATTATTTTTAATTGTTCAAAAACAAGGGGTATGGGTAGTAAGTTTTCACTCCAGATGTCGGCGTCTTCCCATGGGTTCAAACATCAATTTTGACCTCTAAATGGGCCATAACTCTCTGTCGGGTGGAACCTGAAGTGATTCTTTGGGTGAGTAATAGTTGTGGATGTTCCAGGTAACAATTTGGGTAGATAAGGAGTGTATGGGTGAGTAGTTGGTGGTTATTAAGGGTATAAGGGTGAATAAATTTGATCTTTTCAGACCATCATATTCCCCATTCGCATCAAGTTTTATACTCGGGTGGGTTAGTAATCTATTGAGTCTTACATCAATAGATTGTGGGTTTTTTCGCTGCAGAACTATGCTGCCATGTCGAAATTTATCTCTTCGAGTAAATGATGCGTGATCACAAATTCGGTAGATATATGACAATAGAGTAGGGGTAGGGTGAGTGAAGTTCATAGATGGTTTTGGGTATACAATTTTGACTTCCGCTTGAATTTCGGAGGGTAGATGTGTTGTTGGCCACTTTGTCGGATCTTCCTTCAAACAGGTTGGTTCGTGCCATAACTCGTCATCCTTCAGTCCGTTGGCAATATCGGATGGGTTGCAATAAGAGTCCAAATTTCTCCAGTTCCTGGTTCCTCCCGCATCGAAAATTGGAGACACACGGTCTGTCAGAAGGTTGTTCCAAGTAGTTGGGGTTCTGCTGAGCCATACCAAAACTATCGAAGAGTCCGACCAAAAGTTTATTGGGTGTTGGGTTAGCCTTTGCTGGGTAATCAAATTGTGTGCCATTTTTGCCAACAACACTGCACCACAAAGTTCAAATTTCGACGACGAAATGACTTCGATAGGTGCAGCTCTCGTCTTAGCGAAGAGTAGGGTTACTGATATAGATCTTTTTATGGGTGTAACTTGTGCGTATATAAACGCAGAGTAAGCCTTTTCAGAAGCATCTGAAAAGTCATGAAACTCAATTCCTGCTGAAGATGCAAATTGTATCCATCTATCAACTCGAATATTGTCATTATCGTAAAACCATTTAATAAAGGTGAGTGGGTTAAGTGAGTAAAAAAGTTTAGCGATAGTGTAGGCTGGTTTTCTCTCTATCTTGGGGGCCTCAAAGAAAAAATTGTCCTCTTTTGGATTCCACCGAATGCCTTGGGTTTTAAGGTTTTCCGATTCCGGAAGGGTGAGTAAGGCGGCATTAAGTTGGTGATCCTTGGGTAAATCATCTAAAAGTTCCTGGGTATCATCTAAAAGTTTCTGGGTATCATCTAAAAGTTCCTGGGTATCTGATGTCCATTTTCGTAGAGGGAAACCAGCCGATTCAAGAGCTGTGATCAAATGCTTTTGAGCGTTTCCAGCTACTCGAGTAGTGTGAACATCAGCTAGTACATCGTCGACGTACATGTTATCTCTTAAAATTTGAGATGAAATTGGGTGGGTATCTTGCATATCGCAAGGGGGTATGTTAAATCCAACTGAGTGGGTGGGTTGTGTGGGTTCGGGTTGGGTTGGGGTAGAATTTTTAGTTTGGGTTAAGTTTTCTATGGCCTCATATATGGAAATCATAGTTGACCTATAGAATTTTTGGGCCGATCTCACATTTCTGGAGAGGCCATTAAAATTTATTGAATTGGCAATTTCAGGGTCATTGAGTTGTGGCGACTCTCGGATCCGTTTAAATTTCCTGTCAATATTCGACCACAACTCTTCCAATTCATTCCTCATGAATCTCAATGCGGGTAGTGATTGAGAATTCACTGGACTAGTCCTATAGTCTTCCTCAAAGTCACTTAAGTCCTCTTCGATATAACGTATAATATCTGCGGTCAAAGTCTTTAATTCTGACATATTTATTCCAAAATTCAATATGTAGAGGATTGAAAAATTTTAGTAAAACTCGATATTAATTGATTTATCGCGGGTAAATTTGGTTTCAAAAAATTATTTATTTCAAATTTGAAATAAATTTAATTTGCAGACAAAGTGCCTATTGGGTATCCTTTGTGTTTTTGTTGCACTACACAAAGAGATAGGCAATATTTGTTACTCACACAATTTGGGAAATATTATCAAAAAAATGGGTAATTATTGGGTGGGTGGGTTTAATGGGATAATATTCCCTATTGTGTGTTTTTAACACATTTAAAAAAAATCACAGAAAGTTCATGTATAAAAGACAAAAGTAAATAATCAGCATCATCTAATAGTAATTCTGCCTCGCTCAAAATAAAATTAAATAAATTTGAGTATGTAACAATTTTGAAAGAACGACATTATTAGTGACTGTTATTTGGCAATATCAATCACTGTAGTTACCAGTTAATTATCAATCACCGTGATTAAATCACAGTTTTGAAAATATCGCTCATCTCTAATGACAACTCTATCGGATGTTCGCTGGAACTTATACATTTTTCAAATGATGAAAGAAGCATTCAAATCGCTTAATTTCTTAGATAATGCAAGCAATACTTCTTCTCATTTATTCACTATTTACACATCTATGCACGACCCGAAATGGTATACAGCTCTCATGTGTGGGCCGGTGCTGAAAATCAGCTTGGAGATTTCTCGAAAGATTCCAGGCACTTTATGGACTTTATTACTTATTGTAGCCAAATTATTTCGAGGGATATGTATAAAAATTGGGCCTAATTGAAATTGTATAAAATTGAGCCTCTAGCAGAAAAAGTATAACAACAGAATCAAACTCTCTATTAAGCGGCCGATTTGGATCTGATCGATTACACGGTGCGACAGTGAAAATACACCCGATTAACTACATAGTCCATGTTGTTCAGTTAGTTGAGGAGATCTCAAAAATACCTTTTTTATATTTCTCGAACCCTCCAAACTTTTTTTATTTGACAAAAACTGTTTTTTTAGACTTTCCGTGCAAATTTCTGTATTACTCAAACATTTCTGACCCGATTTCTAAAATTTAAATCTTGTTGGAAAGAGGAGAGATGGACCTTTAAAACGTTATACATATATCTATTATTCGACTTAATATGCTATGAGTTTTGATGAGGTAAACTTGGAAAATTCGAATTTTTTTCATATTTTTTCAAGTTTGTCCATTCATAGTAGCAAACTTTAATAAAAAAATATAGGATAAGTGATAATATTATTAAAGCCTGTTCTCTTGTGAAGAGATTGAGTCATCATTTGATCAAATCGGACAAAAATTACCGTAGTTATTATTTAAAGAGTCTAACAGTCGAGTGATATTTTTTATATATGTCATCTCATCAAATGAACTTTCAGTTCAAAAATTTTCAGAATTTTTGATGGATCTCGATTGTTTATCACAAAATGTGTCAATTTCACGTTTGCAGGACTTCAAGAAGTCGGCTAATATTTGTGTTTTTTGCAAATATCATTATTTCTCTTTGCGCAAACATTGGCAAACTTCTGGTGGTCACTCAAAGGTGAAACTGACACATTTTGTGATAAACAATCGAGATCCATCAAAAATTCTGAAAATTTTTGAACTAAAAGTTCATTTGATGAGATGACATATATAAAAAATGTAACACGACTGTTATACTATTTATATAATAACTCCGGTAATTTTTGTCCGATTTGATCAAACTAAATGCCAATCCCTTCACAAGATAATGCACTTTTAGAATGTAATCACTTATTTCATATTTTTTAAGTAAAGTTTGCTACTATGAACGGACAAACTTGAAAAAATATGAAAAAAATTCGCATTTTCCAAGTTTACCTCGTCAAAACTCATAGCATATTAAATCAAATAATAGATATATGTATACCGTTTTAATGGTCCATCTCTGCCCTTTATAACAAGATTTAAATTTTAGAAATCGGGTCAGAAATGTTTGAGTAATACAGAAATTTGCGCGTAAAGTCTAGAAAAACAGTTTTTGTCAAATAAAAAAAGTTTGGACGGTTCGAGAAATATAAAAAAGGTATTTTTGAGTTCTGCTCAACTAACTGAACAACGTGGACTATGTAGTTACTCGGGTGTATTTTCACTGTCGCACCGTGTTATTGATTAAAAATGTATTGTTTTATTTTTGATGTAGTCTTGGCAACTATTAAAACTTATGTTGTATATCTTTTACTAAGTAGTGATACCTTTCCCTGACTCTGGCGCATTTGTCCACCTGGTGGGGTCTTTCGTAATGTATAATTCGAAACTGAAGCACAAAATTTATTTTTCTAAGGTTATTTGTTATCTCGAAGACCCCGTGTTCGTTTCTGCTTCAAATTTTAATTTTTAAGTTTTTTTAAATTTTTTTTGGCAAACTTTATTGTTTCTTTTAATTTTAAAAGAATTTTCAAAATACGTTCCATATTCAATTCCAATTCCAGTCATCTCCAACTTATTTCGATCGACACTGTTTATTGGAGTGTACTCGTATACCCAACCCAGCTAGCCTCTTAGAATAGGTGACAACGTAGAGTTCTGTTGTTGTTGTTTCAAACATTCCACCAGCTACTCATGTTGAATTTGAAATAAAAGTAAAAAAAAAAACGTAAAACAAAAAAAAACGTACAGAAAATATTCTAAAAATATTTTCAAATTACATGGCATATCATAGAATTTCAATGAGCCAATCCAACCAAACGATGCCCCCTTTCCATTTGCTCTTAATGTTACACTTTTTAAAGCGAAACGAAATAACGAAAATAAAAACCCAAATTTGGTTGAGAATTTTTTCGTGTGTTTTTCTATTCAAAATGTTAATTCGTTGATATTGTATGTATTTTTAGCCTTACAAAAAATGTGTGTGTATGTATACAGCGAGAATAATAAATTTGCATAAAATTTTAAACAATTTTATTGTTAAACTTTAAGTCTGCTAAAGCCAGCTTTTGTTTGTTTGTTACACTTTGAAACACTTTATTACGTCGTTTTGTATTATTTTCTAAAGCTTAGGAGCTCTTTTAATTTGCATAAAAGCCAGCCCTGCCACCAAATCATTTCAATAAAGAGTTTAAATAGTTCTCTTAGAACTTTAATCTGGGTTTCTAGAACAGTTAAAACCCTTAAAACGTTTTTCATAACTCCCAAAGAAATCCCGTTAAACAGCTGCCGTTTATAAAAGGAGTTACCAATTTATGTGTTTATTTTTTTAGAATAAATTGTTTCTCTATCTGTTTATTTTCCAAAACATCAGCATTCTACTTACTGTCATCAATTTCCTTCTAATAACACTATGCGACAAAATACAAAAAATTAAATACACCCGAGTAACTACCTAGTCTATGTTGTTCAGTTAGTTGAGTAGAACTTAAGAATACTTTTTTTATTTTTCTCGAACCCTCCAAACTTGTTTTATTTGACAAAAACTGTTTTTTTGGACTTTACGCACAAATTTATTGATTACACAAACATTTCTGAACCGATGTCCAAAATTTAAACCTTATTAGAAAAGGAGAAGGATGGGTCTTTAAAACGATATGCATATATATATTATTTGACTTAATATGCTATGAGGTTTGATGAAGTAAACTTGACAAATGCAAATTTTTTTTAAAATTTTCAAGTTTGTCCGTTTATAGTACCAAACTTTAATTAAAAAGTATGAAATAAGTGACGACAGTCTGAAAGTACATTATCTTGTGAAGAAATTGACACTTCGTTTGATCAAATCGGACAAAAATTACAGCAGTTATTATTTAAAGAGTCTAACAGTCGAGTTACATTTTTCATGCATATTTTTTTTCAAATGAACTTTTAGTTCAAAAATTTTCAAAAATTTTGATGGATCTTGAATGTTTATCGGAAAATGTGTCAAATTCCGGTTTGAGCGACCACCAGAAGTTGGGCAATGTTTGCGCACAGAGAAATAATAATATTTGCAAAAAACACAAATATTAGCCGACTTCTGGTTGTCGTGCAAACGGGAAATTAACACATTTTGCGATAAATAATCAAGATCCATCAAAACTTTTGAAAATTTTTGAAGCGAAGTTTCATTTGAGAAGATGACGTATATAAAAAATATAACACGACTGTTATACTATTTAACTTATAACTACGGTAATTTTTGTCCGATTTGATCAAACGAAGTGTCAACCTCTTCACAAGATAATGCACTTTCAGAAAGACATCACTTATTTTATATTTCTTAATTAAATTTTGCAACTAAGAATAACTAAACTTGAAAAAATAGAAAAAAATAATATTTTCTAAGTTTACCCCATCAAATCTCATAACATATAAGTTTGAAGAAAATGTTTATGTATACCGTTTTAAAGGATAATCTCTCCCCTTTCTAGAAAACTTTGGTTTTTTAAAATAGGTTCCAACACATTTGTTTAATCAAGAATTTTCTGCGAAAAGATCAAGAAAACAGTTTTAGTCAAATAAAATAAGTTTGGAGGGTTCGAGAAAAATAATAAATGTATTTTTGAGTTCTACTCAACCTAGTGAATAACTTAGACTATGTAGTTACTCGGGTGTATTTTCACTGTCGCACCGTGTAATTTAAACTCTGTTGCCAACTTCCCATTTAGTATGTATTTTTAATAATTCTTCTACTGTTTATTGTCTGACGAATTGCCAACTTTTGTTGGCTTCTGCTTCTTCTTCTACTTCTTCTACTTCTTGTTTAACTTGTAAATGAGTTGCAAATTTTTAAAGCTAAGGGCATTTTCTAGGGCTCTTCTCGCCTACCTACTTATTGTTCCTTTAATTTTATCAATTTCATATTTTTTCAGTTAAGCATGTTATCGACGTATTGCAACAGCTTCTTGAATGTTAGGGTTGCCAACTGTCGTTGCTTTAAAACTCCTTCACGCGAAATGTTCTGGATTGTTGTTGAAGTGTGTTTGGCACCGAGTGGTTTAAACACGAATGTCGTGGCAAATGAACGACATTTTTCCAATGGAAATACAACTCTCATGTATAGGCCAGTGCCTCGAAGTCTATTTTGAGGCTTCTCGACTACGTACAGGAGAGGCCGTAGGTGCGCATTAATGACATATCCAACTCTATTGCTTCATTAGAGCATCATTACAATGTGGCTTGTGTTTCACTGTTCTATCGCTCGTACAAACGATTTTGCTCGAACGAAATAAGGGGACTTGTTTCCGAGAATCATGTAACACTATTCGTTCTCGCCAAACACATCCATTTGTGGTTGATTGGCCAGTGGATCGCACACTGCATTACATACAAAATTCGTTCTTTAGCCGGACTATTCGTATGTGGAACTCCCTTCCTGCACAGGTCTTTCCTGTCATTTATGATATAAAGAAATTCAAATCTATTGACCACAAACCGTACCCGCACTTTCTGTCTTCCAATAACATATTTTCTTAGTTCCAACACAATGCACTGCATGAGTATGAGCCATCCCCCGAGTGTTGGTCGTACAAAAAAAATATGATTCCTTGATGTTGTATTGGGTTTATCTATCTATACAGTAAATGTTGTATTGAATTGGATGCCATTATTACTGTTGTAAAGAGCTGCCTTACTACCGCGACCTTCCGATCTATATACTCACCCTAAACTTTTTGCAACATCTCTATAATTTCTCCTTCAAGCCTATTGCCCTAACAAATTTCTGGATGCTGCTTGGTGTCAACAATGACAATTCCCTGCCTAGCGCTTGATATACAATCAGGTATTGCTTTCTGAGATACTTTATTGCCCCACAGGTTCTAATAATGTATTCCGGTGATTCATTCTCATCGTCACAGAATCTACATTCTGAAGACAGTGAGTGAGTCTACGGTGCTCTCTCAAAAATCCAGTTACCAGCCACAATTTATTTCTGGATAGTCTGATCCTTGACTTAGATCTCTTCTTATTGTAGATTCCCAATAAAAATTTCGATTGCCTAAAACCCACTTGGCTTGGGAAGAGTTTTTGCCTATCTTTATCCTACGTTTCATTGAGTTTATATTCACAGAAGGGTTAATGTTTTATTAGCGTGTGTGTGGAAGCTTCCCTACTTGCAAGCTAGTCCACTTGCTCATTGCTGAGAAATCCCAAATGACCTGGAACTCAGCAGAGAGTAAACTTACTTGCCTACTATGTATTCTACACTGTTGATGCCCAATACCATTTTTCAGGCGTTACTCCAAGTAATCATTAGTATTGGATGGCGGGTATTGAAGTTCTCTTCATGCTCCTTTTTCTCCCCCCTGAATAAGTTATTGAATTTTTTATTGCAATACAATAATACGAGTGGAGTGACTACAGCCCCGGTTAGCCAAAATTCCACGGAACGTAAGAAAACGTACGCTCGTTTTTAGCATATGAAGAGCAATGTAAATGCTTACCGAAATTACATTACGGTTCGGTAGTCACTCTCATTGCTTTTCATATTCTAAAAATGAACGTATGTTCCGCGGACGTTTGGCTAACCGGGGCTTAAGAACATATGCTTGGTGTAGTAGACAAACCAGAATTTCTGGTAGAAATCGAACCTACGAACCTCATGCGAAAAGACATCCAATAAAACAATAATAAAAAAAGTTACTTTGAAGTTGAAAGAGAATGGATTTTTTATGTGTGTGAAAATAAATTCAAATTTAAAAACCATATACGCAAACCCACACTTTTAGCAGCGCCACTTCTTGTCTCTAACTGGGTAAACTTTGCAATTAACAGAGCGCTGTTAACTGTTTAACAGTGGCAATAGTGTATTATTCTACTACTTTGCAATTATTGCAGACTATTGATATAAAATATAATTCTCATTATGATCGTTTTTAATTGTGAATAAAAAGTGTTGGAATGTAAAGGATGGTTGGTGGGGGTGGAGGACGTAAGTTTTCTCACCTCTCAAAATTATTCCAGCTATCCCACTACCACGGTTCGAAAGAGGACCCTCTGGACTACCATTTGCATATAGTCGGTGTGGTGTACTATTTCTTAAATGTTCCAAAATGGCCATTGATCTTCTTGAGAATTTCCATATATTTTCGGCCAAAAATCGATATTTTTAAAATTCAAAATCTCAACATTATTCCAGCTATCCCACTACCACGGTTCGAAAGAGGGCCCTCTGGACTATCATTTGCATATAGTCTGTATGGTGTACTATTTCTTATATGTTCCAAAATGGCCACTGAACTTCTAGAGAATTTTCAATAAAAAAATTGACAGTTTCAAAGTCAATTTTCACAATACCATATCACTTTATATAGGACGTTTTTGCTGATTATATTAAGATGCCTTGGAACCTTCCTTTTGAGTATGTTATGATAATCATAGTCCTAGTATTTGTCCTAAAATTAGCTTCTAAAGAAATAGGCTTGTTCAGATGGATACTGTTGAACCTCTAACAGTGCTCTGTTAAGGGCAAATGTTTTTCTGTTAAGAGCAAAAATTTGTCTGTTAACACCAAATGTGGCTTTGCTAATATTTATGGATTGCGTCTTGGATTTTCAAATTCGAATTTATCTTCACATACATACATTGATTTTTTTTCGGTTTATTTTTTATATGCGTGAATTAAAAAGTATTATTAGGTGTCTCTCGGGTAATTTTAATATTTAATTAATTATTCGTATCGAAATTATTTAAATATGTAGTAGTACTTGTATGTTAATGAAAAACATTTTTTTTTCTAATTTCCAAGTCTCGACAAAGCTATGAGAACGGGAACTCTGACGACTAAAGTATGTCTTTGAAAGAAAACATGTAAATTTTTAAAGTAACATCGATAAATTGAATTTCAATTTATTCACTGTCGATAAATTATACAAAAAAAAAAAAAAAAAGAAAACCTTTAAAATTTTTATTAAATATTCCAATCAGAATTAACATTTATATGAGCCATGCTATCGATTGAAATTGGAATAATAAAATATTTAAAAAAAAAACATTTTTAAAACGATTGAATTTATTAAAACATTTTTATAAACAAATAAGGGGATTTATTTAAACAAATTGTCTACGTAGTTTATGGAATTTTAAATAATAATTTTTAATGAATAAATTTTCTATGTAAGTTTGCCAAAAAAATATTGTTTTTTTTTAAGAAACCACCATAAATGGCATTTAAAATTATTTTTTGTTTTATTTTTAAGCTTTTTTACTACGAACTTCTATACAAAAATTTTTTTTTATTTTAACCGCAAAGGTCACACTCATCTATGAAAGTTAATAAAAAAAAATATTTCATTTTCCTATTAGAGAAAATAAAAACAACAACAAAAACAAAAAATTCGCAATCATATATGAAATAAAAACAAAAAATAAAAACTTTTTAAAAAACAGCCTCCAAAAGTGTGTCAGTCAAGAGTATTGTTATTAGAAACAAAAACAAAAATAAACAAACAAAAAAAATACACGCTAAATATGTAAATTGTGCAAAAAATAACAACAAAAACAACAAAATATAAAAAATCCATCATATTTTATTTTTATCTAAAAACAAACGAATCTTACAACAACAAATTCATGCTGTTTCTTTCTGTTAAGCATTTTAAAATCGACAATAAAAAGTTTTTGTTTTTTGTTTTGTTTTGGAAATTTTACAGATTCTTTTTAGAGAAATGACGTAAACTTTGAAATAAAAATTCTATAATAAATCATAGAAATAAATTGCGGTATTTTATTTTTTAAAAATTTTTTGAAATAAAAATTTTTTATATTTTTTTTTACTAAAATTGTTTACAATAAAAGCTTCCTTCCATACTTTACAATTAAGCACGTGGCAATACTTTTGCTAACACAGAGTTGTTACTTTAAAGCTGTTTATAGACTATAAACAGATCTGACAATATTGTCTGTTAAGCCCACTTCACACGGTAATACTTTACGTACGTATGACAAAAAAGAGAATAAAAGTCGTATGATTTATATTTTTTGCGTTTACATGATCGGTATAAGACAATAACAAAGTAAAATGAAAACAGCTGTTACACTTTTTTCTATGTGTTTACATAAAAATACATCCCTGATCTAATGCGACTTGCTTGTTTTTTGAATCATTTCAAAAAATGAAGAGAGCCATACGACTTTCGAACTTTTCATCCGTATTTTCTCTCAATGTGTGATGGTTTCATTACATAGTACGTTTAGACCAGGGATGCCCAAAGCTAAAACTGTAGTAGTATTGGTGAGCGAGAGAGAACTGCACTGAAAGAAAAGTTGTGTAAACTGAAATAAAATATACGGAAAAAAAATCCAAAAAGCGGAATTTACAATAAAATTTGGAATAGAAATTTTTCTACAATGGTGGCTTCTAAAGGTGCCCCCAATTGATCAGTGCGCCGAATAACACTACTGCGTGACAATGGAAGGTTTTCGATAAGATTAAAATTAAGTTTTTGAAAACATTTATTTAAAATTTTTTTAATGAACTCCCCATCAGAAAATTGTCTACCATGATTAACAATATCCAAGCTTATTAAGCTTGATAACTCCATTTTTAACATTTTATTTTCTGAGGTTTTTTTTACTGTTTTCTTCTTCAAGTAACCACTCATTCAATTTTTCTAAATAAATTTTTTTATTTTTACAAAATAAATCTTTTTTTCCCCATCATTAAAATCATCCATATCACTATGATAAGAACAATAGTGCCTTCTAAAAGCATATTCTCTACATTCCTTCAATATTTTATAACATAAAATGCATTGAGCATCACCAAACGCATTTTTTATCATAAAATGTTTCGTAAGTCAATGTAAATTTTTTTCAGTGCTTTAAGCAAAAAATATTACAAAAAAATCGTACACCCGCCACGCATGTGCATTCGTCGCTGTCTGAGTGACGACTAAGCAAAGAGAATAAGAATATGTGTGTTTTTAGTTTGCGCAAAAGCACTATGAAATGGGCATCTATGGTTTAGACGATCACATCCGTACTCTTCTACACAAAATTTTGACAGATCATATTACTTGTGGGACCGTGTAAAGTAGTCTTTACTGGCAATGAAACATTTTAGATCAATTACAAGATTATCGTTTGTACGACTGTAAGAAATTTATTGGAAAAGTTTAAAATTTTAATTGGCAGACAATTAATGGCAATTATGCAGTTGGCAATTCAAATAACTTTTAATTTAAAAAATTGCCAATGATGCTTTGAACATGAAAGCTTTCCAAAATTTAAAGGAAAACTTTATAAGATCAGAAACGGTGAATAAAATAGCTTCCACTACAATACGACTCATCAAATTACATAGTTCCGTAAGTCTACTATAAAGCAAAAATAATCGTCAATAGGTTATTACCAAGTTGATTGACAATAAATTTTAATATTACGATCTCATAGAATATTCTTAGATCAGTAAAGAGAGGGTAAATCCATCAATTCATCTCCTATATACATACACATTAGAGATGAGCGATATTTTCAAAACTGTGATTTAATCACGGTGATTGATAATTCACTGGTAACTACAGTGATTGAAATTGCCAAATAACAGTTACTAATAATGTTCTTTCAAAATTGTTACATACTCAAATTTATTTCATTTTATTTTGAGCGAGGCAGAATTACTATTAGATGATGCTGATTATTTACTTTTGTCTTTTATACATGAACTTTCTGTGAAACTTAATTGTCAGACTTCATATAAAAAAATTACATTAACAAATAATAACATTGATGACACCACTTTGATTTTGTTTAGTAGTCTTTTCGTAGTATGTATCTAGTTGTCTCTTTCTTACGACTTAATAAAATACGTTATTGTCATTATTGTATTATTGGAATACTGTGATCACAATCACTGTTTTAAAGAACAGTAAATAACAAATCACGTTCACTGAGAACAACGTTCTTTAAAAATCACTGGATCGCTCATCTCTAATACACATAGATAGGAAACAATTCCATTTAATTATATAGTTCTCCAATTTACAGATCAAATGATCCATATCGCAAACGATCAATTTGGTTTTGTTTACTCCTCAACAACCAAATAACTGGCTTAAATCAGTATCCAGGCTAGTGTCGTTCTCTCATTTAGAGAAGTCCAACATTTCTCAAATAAGTAGAATATTTATGAATGCCTGGTTGTCTGAATTAATATTGTATGAAGGCGTACTATATACTACTTACGACTAAGTACCTCTCTAGACAATTCATAGTCCTCTTCTTTGTCCTAAAGACTTGAGAAAGGATAGCGAATTTAGAAGGTGATTTATTTGAAGAAGTTTTTTTTGTTTATAAACTCTTTCCGCCTACTGAACTGTTATACTATTGGCAACGCAACGGGTCCACATTATTAAAGAAGAAGCGAAAATTGAACATCACAGCTATCAATATTAACAGGTATTAAGTGTGAAGTCATTGTAGTATAATATGTAGTGTGTTGGCTTATTAAACGATAGCCCGTGCCCAGCTCAAAACATTTCGAACAAAACGAAATATAAAAAAAAAAACTATTTTTCTTTCGGCACAGAGTAATGAAAATTAATGCTTCTGGAGAAGTCATTGTGAGGTATTTGTTGCGCACCTAAGGAATTCTAAATTGGATTTTGATTTAATTTAACGTAAATTTTTTTCTGTATATATCGAAGAAGGACCATATTTTTTGATCCCTATATGTATGAGTAAATGTAGTCTGGTAGGTAGTGTACATGGTATAAGAAATATAGAAGGTAGTTTCATTCTCTCTTTATTTTTTAAAATTCACTATCTGATATGCTTAAGGATTATGACGTTTTCGTTAAAATAATGCTACCATATTAATTTTAAATTTCCCACATTTTCTTTGAAGTCACATGAAAATAATAAATTCAATTCAATTGAAAAATATTTTGATTACATAAGCCTAATACCAAAGAATATGGATATAAAGAATGCGCATCATGTAGAAGTAAAATTTCTTATGGCGGGTTGTAACATTACGACCCGCTCTCACCAAAATTTGTTTAACATTACGACCCGCACAATTGTGCAGAGAGAACTCACACGCATTCTTGTGTTATTTGATTTAGTTGTCGATCAGACTGCGACAAGAACACGTGTGTAGCGGATGAGTTATCATTTTATTTCAGAATGACACTCAAAAAATATTTTATGTTAAAAATGTTCTATGTCATTAGCTGGCCGTATTTAATTTTTTCTTCTAATAAAAAATGGGTTTTTTTATTTTTGTTTATCTAAAAAGAACTAGGTATAATTTTTAAGCCAAAGATGGATGGCTTTATGTTCTTTTAATAAAAAAATGGATTTTTTATTTTATCTTTATTTATCTAAAATTATTAAGATAGATAGCTTTACATATGTATGTTGATGAAATGAAAATCAAAGTATCGTATATTATTGACAGTTTTCTATGGCTGTAAATAAATAAATTCTCTCAACTTATTTTCTCTCTCTTGCTCACTAATCACAACCAGTGTTGCCGTTTAGCTATTTTTAACCAAAATTTCCGGATTTGGTTATTTATTTTTCTTATAAAAAGAGCTTTTGTTTGTAGAAATGAATTAATTTGTAAGACTAACATTTTAGTTTGTTATTTTTTGTTTCTTTTCTTACTCTGTTGTATTAATTATAATTTATATTTGAAAAAATAAAATAAAAAAAACTGAATTTAATTTTGGTTATATTTTTTCTTATTTGGTAATTTTTTTCACAAATGTTGGTTGCAATATTTTTTTTCGTGGCAACACTGACCAGAATAAGTGATTTCAGAAAATTTAATAAAAAAGTGGTCAAACAACAAAAACGCACGATGAGGGCAACGCATTGTTACGCTCTTCGTTTCCTTCCCTTCTATCTTTCCCCCCGCGTCATGAAATATTTTTGAAAAATATTCCAAAATATGTTAAGATGCACATTCTTTATATTTTATTTTCTTTGCTAATACCGATTTTTTGAAACTTTTGGAACATTTAAACTCAATTTTTTTAAAAATTAATTGAAATTCTTTAAATACTAGCCCAAATTACACATTTGTTAGAAATAATTTATTGGGAATATACAACAAAATTATAAATGTGGCAACGCTATATATATAGTTTGTGAGAAAATAAAACTTCAAAAAACCTTATTTTAAAAAATAAAGAGAGAATGAAACTACCTTCTATATTTCTTATACCATGGTAGTGTATTGGCTTATTACGTCAGGGCCTATGATTTAATCTCTTTTCTTTTTCTTGGGCGACTTCCTCTCAGCAGGCTTCTGCCAAAATCCAAGAATAAAATAAAATTGGCTTTAAAAAGTCTCTCAAATCTGTCGTTTGGAGTCGACGTTAAACTGTCTATCCCCACCACTCAGGGATAAAATTAACACTTACAGCATTGCAATCTAATAAACTAGATTACAATCCCAACTAAACGGCTATAATGGCCAATGAAGTAAGTAAGCGAATGTGAAAAAAATCAAAGAAAATATTGTACGTGAAATTACTGTGTCCCATGCAGTAATATTGCCAATAATGCAAATTATATAACGCGGTCCTGGTGTTGCTTAAACCAAATCTTTTTGTTTGTTAGTTACTCTGTTGTCATTTTCACGTCTTTAATAACAATATTTAATCGTAACAATTTTATTTAATATATTTTCAAAATTGATAAAAATACAGTAAAAATTTCCTGCATTCTAAGTGAAACAGAAGTTTTTTCGACTTTTTTCCGCAAATTTTGTCAACATGCCTTGGTGTTGTGGTGTGATATGGTGTGCTTTAGTGAGAAAAGCCATAAAATCTATCTGGGGAATTTCACTACACATTTTTTTTTATTTTTTTTTTTTTTTTTTTTGTGAATTCTTTTTGTAATTTTTGACACTCTAAGTGTCACAGACAGAGGACAAAGAGCTTGACAGTCAGACAGACAGGCAAAGTTAATATCTAAAATTTTTCCTATACACACAGGCATGTGTGGACATAAAGTATTTTTCTCAATTACCCCCAAAAGAAAATAACCGAAAAATACACACCATATGTTGGAAATGAATTTTTAAAAACGTCTGCATTTATGCATTGTATACTCCTCCTCTCCTCGCCTCTATGAACATTAAGTGTAAAATATAGAAAATATATCTGCTTTTAAGATCTATTAAGGAGATAGTAGAGTGAGAAGTGAATGTTAGTCAAATCCTCTTTAAATACATACGTAGACTCATATTAACAATTTAAATTTTAGTTAGCAAAGGAATATTTATTTAGAAAAATATAAAAATTTTTATAACATAAATACATATACATACATAGATATATTAGTGAAATATGTACGTAAATATTATACTTTAGCCATATGGTTTTATTTAAAAAAAGAAAATTATTTTTAAGAACAAAGAAAATGCCAACAAAACCAGAAAAAAAAAAAAGAAAAGTCACACAAATTGTTGTCATAAAAATAAATAATGTCCCTTTCATTAGCAACACAACACCACACACAATACTCACTCAGCACAGCACAATGTCATCATTTTAAATCTCTTGCTCTCCCTCTCCCTCTCTATCTTTTGCTCATTCTCATCATCATCTTCCCTTTTTTTCCTTGTTGTTTACCTTTATGTTGGCAATATTTCTATTTTTGAGAATGATGGTTGCATGTTTGTCCAGTTTGACATTTAAAGTTGTTCGTTGGGTGTTTAAATGTCATCTTTATGTCATTGTTTTACTGTTTATAGTCCCATTAAATATCGGCATTTCTTTCGGTTTTTTTTCTTTTTTTTTCTAAGTTTGTGTTAA
Organism: Sarcophaga caerulescens; assembly: GCA_927399465.1. NCBI lineage: Eukaryota > Metazoa > Arthropoda > Insecta > Diptera > Sarcophagidae > Sarcophaga > Sarcophaga caerulescens. The sequence continues at coordinate 81,909,362 of OV656866.1, forward strand.
TAATTCGTTTCTTTTTATGGAAAATTCTATTTTAAATATTTGTTTTTGTTTTTCTCTCTATTTTGTTTAATTTTTCTTTTAGCACATATGTTTTTTGTTTATTTTAATATCATGTTTGTCTTGCATTGCTGGCTGTCGAAAGAAAAGTCAAAAATAAAAATTTCTTCTTCTTTAACGATTTTATGTGACAAAATTTTAAAAATAAATTTTGTTTACAAATATTCTTTTCAATGGAAAAAATTTTAATTAAAAAAAAAATGATATTTAAATTAATTTTAAATATTATTATTTACATTGAACGACTTTTGAACAAATTGCCATTTCCTCGTTCATTTTCTTAATAAGTGGTAAACACAGGGCATACCCTTTTTTAATATTTGTGTTATGTTCTTCTCAAATAAAAAATTACATTACAACAGGGTTGGTCAGAAATTTTTTTAATGCATCTTGTAAGAGGGTGACATTTTCTTTGTAGAAAAGAAAACACCATTAGTGTATAGTACGACTTTATACATTACTAGCAGATTGTACCCGGCGTTGCGCGGGTTATGTAGTTTGGATTAGTTTAAAATATTAAAAAAAAATTATTATTGGGTCATTTAATTTCAAAATAACAATAAATAAAAAACCGGTTTATCGGTTTGGAAACCGGTTTTGAAACCGGTTTCTTAAAAAATGCAATTTTTCAAATTATTCGGAAATCGGTTTAACAAACAACCCAGTTTTTTGAATACTCTAAGTCCTAAATATAAATGCAGTCATTTTGCCCGTTTTTCGCCCCTTTCCCCCTTTTTGGACCCCTTTTGGTCCAACTTTATAAACGGAACACCTCCAATAGCTATTTGAGAAACTTAACCACGCTAAATCATAAAAAAATACCTTTAAAACAGATAAAATATTCTATGGCATTGCAGTATTAAAAGTTATTGCCAATCAACTGGGTAATAATAATAATCATCAGGAGGATTATTTTTACTTTATAATAGATTCATGGAACTAATTGGATGAGTCGTTTTGTAGCGGAAGCTATTCTATTCACCGTATCTAATCTTATAAAGTTTTCCTTTAAATTTTTTAAAACCTTCATATTCCAAGCATCATTGGCAACTTTTTAGATTGAAAGTTATTTGCATTGCCAACTGTATAATAATTTTATTTCTTATTTCAGTTATTGTCAATCATTTTTCTGCCAATTAAAATTTTAAACTTTTCCAATAAATTTCTTACAGTCGTACAAACGATAATCTTGTAATTGATTTGAAATTTTTCATTGTCAGTAAGAGACAATATTGTAAGGTCTGCTTGTAGTCTATACACAGCTTTAAAGTAACAACCCTGTGTTGACGAAAGCATTGCCATATGCTTAATTATAAAGTATGGAAGGAAGCTTTTATTGTAAGGAATTTTACTTAAAAATAATAAAATTTTGATGAAGCAGATTCTTTTCATGTTTTGGGACTTCGAAAATTTTCCTAAAATTTTATTGTTGTTGCCAATGTCAATATTTGAAGCTACAACAGTCAATTAAATTTGGAGCCACATTTTTTTACAGTGTTGGGTAAGGTCGTATTGTGTTTTTATGGCGCATGGCGACACATCAAATTTAACTGATCAAATTTGCATGTATGTTGGTAATATTATTTTGCTTACCACATAACACATCACTTCAAACTTCATTGCATAGTTGTTGTGATGAAGAAGAAGAGAACATACGATTTATGAAACACGGGTAGTGAAAACCCACTTCGGCCCATGGTCATTTGATGTGTGGCCAGGCAACTTTACATTTTCAAAAGCCTTTTCAAGATGATGCAAAATGTTTATTTTAAATGTTCTTTGTGATAAAAATTGCAATATTTTAAAACATTTTATTTTAAATTCATTTAAATTGAATTTAATAACGCATTCATAGTTGAAAAGGCATTTTATCAAATTAAAGAAAAACCAGAAATTTGTAGCCTTGTATTACAAATTAATAGAGCTCTGCAGCTGATAAATATGATTTCTATAACCAACTTGAATAAACTTCCTGCCTTTAATAATCAACCAATGACTCAACACTAAAAGCAAGGCGGTGTTATCAAATGCAAGTGTTTGAATTTTATTACAAAAAATAATGAAAGAAACTAAACAAAGAGAAAAAAAATTAAGAAACAAATATTAATGATAAAATTATGCTTAAGTTTGAAATAAAATGCTGTTTTAAAATATTAAAATATACAGTGAGCGTTAAAAGAAACTGTACATTTAAGAAAAAAATACATTAATAAATTACTGTTATTTTTATTTTAGAATTGTTTCAATAACTGTTTTTAAAATTGAAAAAAAAAAAAATCGAAATACAGGCAAATCTCGGTTTAACGAACGATATATTGTCAGGCACTTTCGTTAAATCGAAGAATTCGTTATATCGAGACTTTTTTAAAATCATTTTATTTTAATTATATAAACAAAAGAAATATTTATATTCATTTTATGAAGGTGGTATTTTACATTTAATCTTAACAAACTGATGAGATCATAAAAATAATTTACATATTCCTCCAAATTACAATTTTTTTTACATCTCACAGTAAAGATTAGGAATACTGGACAAATCGTTTATTAAAGTTTGTTTTTGTCCTAGTTGTAAACTTTTTTGGACCGCTTCTTTCTGGATTTCTCGCAAGACCAATGACTTTGAACAATCTATATTGTTCTGCTGACTCCATACAAAACAAGTTTCAAAACTAAAAACTTTCACCCTCTCCTTTGATAACTTTCTTCCTGGAGTACTAGCTTCTCCAGCATGTACAAACGTTTTATCTGGTAGCATTTTCCAATAGATACCAGTTTCGTCCGCGGTGAAAATAGCATCAAGAGTTCGTTTGTGCTCGACTATAATTTTTTGCAAATCTTTTTAAAAGGGTCCACTAAATCGGTTCGCGATGATAACTTCTTTCCAGACTCTTTAAGAAGACAGCCAACCATCACTTGCATGGAATCCACCATTATAAAGTCATACAAAATCGTAGTCATTGAAAAAAGGTAGCGGCACTCTAACGACTATTTTTGTTTTTATTTTTTTTACTCCTTTCTGTTCGTAATATTGAGAAGACAAATTTTTAAATGTTCGCTATATAAGATTGTCAAATTGTTTGCTTGAATTTGTTTTGTTTTGTTTTTTTTACCATTCGTTATATCGAGCTTAAAATTTTTGAAGCGTTCGCTATATAAGGTAGTTAATGTTAGAAATTTAGCTGTTCGTTATATCGGATTTTCGTTAAAATGAGATTCGTTATACCGGAATTTGCCTGTATTGTCAAATTTTTTCGTGCCCTCTCCTTAAGTAAAAGTTTTTAATTCTTGGTGTACAACAATGATGCCCATTTCATAGTGCTTTTGCGCAAACTAAAAACACACATATTCTTATTCTCTTTGGTTAGTCGTCACTCAGACAGCGACGAATGCACATGCGTAGGGGGTGTACGATTTTTTTGTAATATTTTTTGCTTAAAGCGCTGAAAAAAATTTACTATGACTTACGAAACATTTTCTATGATAAAAAATGCGTTTGGTGATGCTCAATGCATTTTATGTTATAAAATATTGAAGGAATGTAGAGAATATGCTTTTAGAAGGCACTATTGTTCTTATCATAGTGATATGGATGATTTTAATGATGGGGAAAAAAAGATTTATTTTGTAAAAATAAAAAAATTTATTTGGAAAAATTGAAAGAGTGGTTACTTGAAGAAGAAAACAATGAAAAAACCTCAGAAAATAAAATGTTAAAAATGGAGTTATCAAGCTTAAAAAGCTTGGATATTGTTAGGCATGGTAAACCATTTTCTGATGAGGAGTTCATTAAAAAAATTTTAAATAAATGTTTTCAAAAACTTAATTTTAAGCTTATCGAAAATCTTCCATTGTCACGCAGTAGTGTTATTCGACGCACTGATCAATTGGTGGCATCTTTAAAAGCCGCCATTGTAGAAACATTTAAAAAACTGTACTTTTTTTTCTGTTTGTTTTGATGAAAGTACAGATATTAACGATCTTTGTCAACTCGTTACTTGTATAAGATGCGTAGACAAGAATAACAAAGTTTTTGAAACAATGTTCTCCCTTGAAACTTTTTCCGTACATTTTATTTCAGTTTACACAACTTTTCTTTCAGTACAGTTCTCTCTCGCTCACCAATACTACTACAGTTTTAGCTTTGGGCATCCCTGGTGTACAATTACTTTTGACGCTTACTGTATATTTTATGTTATAATTTTTGTTTTTTTTTATCAAACAAACAATTTTATTTTTATAAACAATAAAACCAATGAATAATTCCAAGGAAATCTATTCAAAAATTTTTAAGGGCACATTTTTTTAAAACGTACAAATAATAAATAAATGAAGCTTAAAAAATCAAATTTTTCAAAAAAATTAATTCCAGAGTATATGACAAAAATTAACACACACACACATATTAAATTAATTTGTCACTTTGGCTCATAATTTATCCATAAAACATTTATTAAACACGCCACTATTTATAAAAGAAAAAAAAAAACAAATTTTTTGATTTTATTTTTGGCATTTTTTTTTCCGAATAACGATTTAAAAACTGAAACGCACAAAAAACCAGACAAATTCCTATGAATTCATGGTGATGGTTAGTTATGGTGGTGATGGTGTCGGCGGCAATTGTCAGTTTTTTGTTAGTTTCATGGGGCGGCTGGCGTGTTAAAGTGGCGCATAAATTTCATTGTACAACAATAACTAAATCTGTTTAACAGAAATGTTTATTCATGCCGAGAGTGTGAAAGAGACAATCCAGTTTAGCAGCCTATTGTTATTGTTATTTTTGTTATTCTTCTTCTTTTTTTTTAATTTGTAAATTGACACATTAACAAATAATTTAATATAGGAAAACTTGTTTTGATTGACAAGCATTTATTGTTATTAAATTAATGAATACACATATATACATACATATTTTTAAATTTGATTTTTTTTTTTGTTTAAATTTTCTCACAATAATATTCATGAAAATCAATGCCTTAATAAAGTTTGTTTCATTAGCTAACCTTGTGTGTAAATTCGAATAATTACACTAGATCTCAAAACTATTTTTTTTATATTTCTCGAACCCTCCAAACTTTTTTTATTTGACAAAAACTCTTTTTTTAGACTTTCCGCGCAAATTTCTGTATTACTCAAACATTTCTGACCCGATTTCCAAAATTTAAATCTTGTTGGAAAGGGGAGAGATGGATTTTTAAAACGGTATACATATATCTATTATTTGACTTAACATGCTATGAGTTTTGATGAGGTAAACTTGGAAAATGCGAATTTTTTTCACATTGTTTCAAGTTTGTCCGTTCATAGTAGCAAACTTTACTTAAAAAATATGAAATAAGTGATTACATTCTCAAAGTGCATTATCTTGTGAAGAGATTGGCATTTCGTTTGATCAAATCGGGCAAAAATTACCGGAGTTATTATATAAATAGTATAACAGTCGTGTTATATTTTTTATATATGTCATCTCATCAAATGAACTTTTAGTTCAAAAATTTTCAGAATTTTTGATGGATCTTGATTGTTTATTACAAAATGTGTCAATTTCACGTTTGAGCGACCACCAGAAGTTGGCCAATGTTTGCGCAAAGAGAAATAATAATATTTGCAAAAAACACAAACATTAGCCGACTTCTGGAAGTCGTGCAAACGTGAAATTGACACATTTTGTAATAAACAATCAAGATCCATCAAAAATTCTGAAAATGTTTGAACTAAAAGTTCATTTGATGAGATGACATATATAAAAAATATCACTCGACTGTTAGACTCTTTAAATAATAACTATGGTAATTTTTGTCCGATTTGATCAAATGATGACTCAATCAGTTCACAAGAGAACAAACTTTAAGAATATTATCACTTATCCTATATTTTTTTATTAAAGTTTGCTACTAGGAATGGACAAACTTGAAAAAATATGAAAAAAATTCGAATTTTCCAAGTATACCTCGTCAAAACTCATAGCATATTAAGTCGAATAATAGATATATGTATACCGGTTTAAAGGTCCATCTCTCCCCTTTCCAACAAGATTTTAATTTTAGAAATAGGGTCAGAAATGTTTGAGTAATATAGAAATTTGCGCGGAAAGTCTAAAAAAACTGTTTTTGTCAAATAAAAAAAGTTTGGAGGGTTCGAGAAATATAAAAAAGGTATTTTTGAGTTCTCCTCAACTAACTGAACAACATGGACTATGTAGTTACTCGGGTGTATTTTCACTGTCGCACCGTGTTATTATTATTGTAGTGAAACGGTAGATTAATACTGTGATCATACGATCTGTTGTTCTCCCCTTATAATTTATAGGGCTTCCCTCATACTTTATATAAGCTTCTCCTTGAAGTCTATTGTCCTGGCAAGCTTCATGATGTTGCACGGTGTCGATAATGCTAGTTAGCTGCCCATTTTCTAGTAGGCATCCAGGTGTTTCCCTCTAAAATATATTAATAGCCCTCAGATAACAAGAATGTGTTCCAATGATTCATTATCATTGTTACAGTATCGATATGTTGGACTCGAGACAGTTCTCAATCGAAATAAGTTACTCTAAGTCTACAATGCCCTATCAAAAGACCGGTTATTCCTTGATAGTGTGTTGCATGACTCAAATCTCCTCTTATTGTAATTTCCCAACAAAAATATTGATTCCCTCAAACCCCCTTGGTTTGAAAAGAGTCTTTAACTCTCTTAACTTTTCCTTTTGTTGAGCATACCTTCCCAAACGCCCGTATCCACTCCACAGAAGGATTGTGGTTGCATCAATGGTGTGGAAAGTAACTTTCTCGCAAGCTCGTATGCTTGCTCATTGCCGAGAATTCACACATGGTGACCTTATATTTCCTACATAACTATCTACCTAGTTTTACCAAACTGTCTCATATTATCTTCGATTTAACCTCTTAAAGAGCTGAGTGCTTGAATAGTGCTGGCTGTCAGATAGTATTTCTTTGTCGTGTCTTTTGTACATTCTATCGAAGTTAAATTCAGTACACCTTTCGATGACATAAGCTTTTGCTTGGAAAATATCTGCAAGTTTACCATGGGTTCGAAATATATCATTCTGGGAACATAAAATCCTGTCTCAAAATCCATTCTTGACTCATCTGTATAGTATACCATAGAATAGTACCATTTTAAAGAGAATATGCATCTTCTAGACTGTTTCATTCGGTTTTGTTACTAAGTCTCGTTTCGAAGCACTTTTTCAAAATCATAGCGTCTTGTCTGAAAGTTAAGAAAGTAACTGTCACTCTTTCAATTTATTAGGTCTTGAAATCTCCTAATAAATTTCAGTCAATACTTGTCTCTCATCCAACTAACCATAGCCTCAAAATTTTTGGTTTTCACTACCATGTACAACGGGCTTATGTCCAGTAGAGTTTCCTGTGTCGCTATAGGACATGTTCTGATTGTCTCTGTAGTGTCAACATAAGCTAGTCCCTGTATCGTGTCCAATTCCATTTGAGCTGTTTTCAGATTTGTTCTATCTGCGCGGAATATTGCCGGAAAGTTCACTATTGATCGGACCATCATGGTATACATCTAGTGTATAATTTCTGTGTTGTACCACCAGTTTTTGGCTTCAAATCTTCTGCATACTATTACGGCATGTCAACGGTCGCCATGACTTGCGCTACTTTAACGCCCATTCGTCCCGGCAAACCTGATGCTTGTGTTGCTGATTCATCTTTGCTGTGTTGTAGTGTATCAGCATTTCGTTTGAATCACGTCAAATACTTCTAGACAGTTTCACACAAGTGCAGTGAAAATGGTCCCTAAAACCGAATAAATTAACGTGACGGAGTTAATAAGGCAGTTTCCATAGAGTCAAGAAATTTTTGTTTTCAATTTTGAAAAATGGTGCCTAGTGACAGTATAAGCAGCCTTGACTTGCAGATGTTAAAAGGAGAAGTTAATTAGGCTGCTAACCAAGGTTTTTTGTTTTTAATACTGAACAGTGGTGCCTAATGCCTAATGACGGCCTTGTCTTCATAATACAGGTTATATTGGCCATCACTGATCAAATTCGAGAAATAAAATTAACCCATTCGCTGCCAAGCCTAAATTATATGAAGTCATTCCCATTGCCATTTATATTTTGAGTGTTATTGTTTACCAAAACCCCGTTATTTCTTGGTAAGAGCACATACATTATCATACATAATCATTTACAAGCAGAAAACCAAAGACGAGTATACTCGTCGTTGGCAATAGGAAGGCAGAAGGACTCAATAGCCTTTTTCGTATTTGCGTACGTTTTAGTAGAAGTAAGAAATAAAGTATTATTTTTGTAAAAATAATTTATTTGTAGTATTTTTCAAGTTTTTTACATATTTATATTATGTTTGTGGCAAAAAAAAAATTGCTAATTCAAAAGCCTGCATATTATAATATATTTAAAGTAGGACGAGTATAATCGTCTTGGCAGTGCGGGATAGCCTGTCAAAGTCGAGTATACTCGTCCTTGGCAGCGAATGGGTTAAAAACTGTGGGCTTTACCATCTTGAGTCTCAAAAACAGGCAGGTTTTAACTGCTTTTGCCGTCCTATAGTCTCAAACTTTCCCAAGATATTTGCCCTCATTTGAATAGCTTCAACTATTTTTTTTTCTTCTTCTTCTTTTGCTTTTGTTTTCTTTAAACGTTTTCTTATTTCTAATACTGTTTTTTCTTTTTTTTCATTTTTTTTTTTTCACTTTTTAACACTAAATTTGTCCTGATTTCCATTTCTTTTCCACTTGAATTGGTAACACTGTATAGTAGTTGTGCTGCAGTGTTCTCGATTTCTTTCACTTGTTCAAGTGACAACAATAGTTTTCATAATTCGTAGTACATATTGTTGTTGTTAATGTTGTTGTTGCTGTTAATATTTAATGCACCCACTTGAATCAAATGCATCACTGTTATTGTATTTTTTTGTTTGTTTGTTTTTGCTCTTCTTTCACAAATTCTCTCACCACTCTGCTTGATTTTGCTGTTAAACCGTTGCTGCAATAGAGTAGTAGGGTGGTGAAGGCAAGAGAAGTGCCGTTGCATTTGAATGGTGACAGTAAAATGAAGCCATACAAATGCAAACGATATTATTTCCAAGTCATCATATTCAATATCCATGTGCATTAACATAATTTCTGTAATATTTTTTGAGGTTTAGAGTTCGGTTTGGTTTGTTTGTTGCGATTTAGTTTTTAAAGGTGTTTTCGTTTTCTGTTTTTCTGTGTTGAAAGAAGTTTTTCTTCACATTTTTCTTAACGTTTTTCTTCATATGGTGGGGAACTTTTTACCTTTTTCTTTGCTTTTTTTTTTACTCGAAAATCCATTTAAAGATTTGGGTTAATTGTTGTATGCTTGTAACAGCATAGTTTGTGGCCATAAAAAAAGAAGAAGAAGAATGAGGAAAAATGAGAAAACCAATCATGTGGCAAGAATGAAAAAAAATAAAAGAAAACTAAACCAAGTACACTCTGGTCTCGTTTTATGCGATAGATGCGTTCCAAAAAAATCGCATAAATTGAATTCGCATAAAACGATACTCTAGCTTCATATAAAAATTAATTATTCGTTTCAAAATCCTGAAAAACCGCATAAATTCAAATTTTAATTGAAATATCAAAGCAAAATCGAATAAAAAAGTCAACAAAAGTATACTTATTTCATTTTTTTAAACAGTAAAAACAAAAACTTCTAAAAAAAATAAACAAAAATAAAATATTAATTCATTATTTACAGAAAAAAAAAAAAAAAAAAAAAATGATCCAAAAAAATAATAAACTTAAGTTTATAATTATGAATTATGTACGATCAATCATGCTGCATCTTTTTTTTAATTGGTTCGACGTCACTTTTATTATTACATACCTATCAGGTAGTGCATACATATTTAGGGACTAGATGAACGAAGGTTCAAGGAAGGTTTAATTGTTTCTTTTATTGCAGAATATGTAGTCTGTTATTAAACTTTGTGTTTTTAAGTTGCCTATGCAACTCATGATATCCGGAAAACAGATCAGTCAATCCGCGTCGAATCTTCAGTGCTCTTTCGGTGTCTTGGTCCATACCAGAGATCAGCAACGAGTATTCAAAACAATGAGTAGATTCGAGTCATACTTATAATTTCAGCTACTTATACGCATTCATACTTATTTTAATATCATACTCATACTACTCATATTCAAAGTTAGAAATACTCATCGTACTCATACTTAACAATACGCACGATGTTGTTGATTTCGACTCTCCATGACTCAACATATACACGAAGCACAAAATAAGTATGATTCGAGTACGAGCACTACAATACTCGCTAGAAGGTTGTGTGTGTGCTTTGCTTGCTGTCTTTGTCTTTTCTTTTCTCTTCTTTTGTAAATGCAACAATAACTACTACTGTAAATTTTGATGAATGATTCGAGTGACTCGAATCATTCGTAAGTATTATAAGTATTTTTCTAAATTTATGAATCTGAATGTAGGCGTATGAATCAAACATTGAATCGAATGTTGTGAGTTTGATGTCAACGTTGTACTCATACTCATTGCAACCTATACTTATAAATCAATGTTGTAGCGAGTACGAATGAATCAGAGCAGTTGAGTTTTAATACTCTTGCCTCACTCATACTCAAAATTTCATAAGTACCTATGAGTAGCGAAAATACGATTCATTGCTGATCTCTGGTCCATACTAAGAATAAGATTTTGTAAATCATTAACTTTGTTGAGGATATCACCAATTTGTTTTGAATTGAATTGTACAACACTTTCTTCGGAATCACTCTCTTCACTATCCACGTTTTTCTCATTGTCGGTCACTGAACTAATGACGTCGATATCGGTTAATGGTTCGTCAGCTAACAGTTCTTCTACACCATCCTGCTTCAGCGAGTCAAATCTATCTCCTCCAATTTGATGAGCTAAGTCAATTATTTCACTGGTCAGTGTCGACAAAATGAAACACACCATAATGATTATATTAGTGGTGCAAACTTGGTTTAATTTAAGAATTATGCTAAAAATCAAAAAGAATCATAACATTTTAAAATCTATAAAAAATCAAAAAAAAAAAATTTTTCATCTAAAATCGCATAAGTTCGAATTCGAATAAAAAAAAAAATTCGCATAAAACGAGACCCGAGTGTAAATGTTTTTAATGGACTTTTTACAAAAAAGTAAAGGGAAACTACACTAGAAGTTTACCTTAAGCTAAATATTCTTACTCTGGGTTTTCCCCTCCTTTTATTTTTTATTTTTATTTTTTTGGTTTGCAGTTTACTTCAGGTATTAAGAATTTAAATGTCTTATATTGAAACACTTTTAAAATTTGTTTAATAAAGTTCTTTTTCCTTAAACATATTTGAGTTTAAATAAAAAATTCTGTGGGTGTTATAAAAAAAAGTTTTCCACAAAATTTTTTTTTTTTTATTAAATTTTAATCAATTAATGGTTTTTGAATTTTTTTGTTCAAGAGTTTAAAATATATCGTATTTATACTATATATTTAGATTGTTTATTTATTTAAAATAAATATTTATTTTCGTTTAGCACGTTTTTATATTTTCCAAACAAAATTCTATTTCTCTTTGGCTCGTGAATTGTCTGTGTTCATAAATGCTTTTTTGTTTTTTTTGCCACATTGACCTTGATTTTTCTTTCTATTTATTTAATTTAAAGAACAAAATATTTAAATGCTTTCCTTTTTCTTTACTGTGCAAAAAGAATTTTCTAAAAATTTCTTAGAAAAGAAGATAATCAATTCAATTTGAATACAAAATAAAATTTGCTTCAATTAAAAACAATAAATTCCAAAACTTGTTCTTGAGAAATCGCCGTAGTCTAGTAGGTAGTGTGTTGGATGAGGCCACGGTTCAATCCCCACGACAGGCATCTCCAACAAAACGAAATATGATTTGTTAATCAGCAGATTTCTAGCAAAAGCTCTCAGAGCAAATAAAATTGCTACGAGAAAGTTTCTCAAAAAAAAAAAAATCTGTCGTCCGGAGCCGACTTTAAACTGTAGGTCTCGCCACTCATGTATAAAAATTAACACACATAACATAAGTGACCGGAGAAGCTAGGTCGTAATCCTGACTAAAAGGGTTCTTTAACACTCAAGGAATCGTCTCTACTCATGCAATGCTTTCTACTAGCGCAAAGTTATTTTTCGTTCTATTTATTGCCTTATCCACTTAAGGTCTGGCAACTTCTAGAACCTCACTGTTGATTTGTTATTGTTATTTATTTTCATTTTTCATTGTTGTTCTATGTAGTTTTGGCAACTTCTAGACCCTCACTGTTGATTTGTTATTGTTATTTATTTCCATTTTTCATTGTTGTTCTATGTAGTTTTGATATTGTCAAATTACCTATGTTTGTTCCTTGTCGTTTCGTTATTGTTTGTTTTTCTTGTTCTTCTTAATGTTTCGTGAATAAACGGAAGTGTTATGCCTTCGGAAGAAATGTCCCAGTGCTGTTTTCCAAGTTCATTATCAATTCGTGCCTAAAGGTCGATACAACTTTTTTACTTTTCTAATAAGTTATAGATTTTTCCTGACTTATGAAACTAATTTTCAATAGCTACACAAAATCTCAACGCAAAGGCAATAAAATCCAAAATTGATTCAAGGTGCTGTGCTACTTTAAGCTGTGTTGTCTCTGGCTTTAAGAGGCAAACATGATCCTCAGACAATATACTCCTATGCATGCTAGGCTCTATGCTCTGCTCAGTCATAGTGTAATTCCAGTTGTCTTAGATTTTGAGGTGTGTTAGCTTTGAAATTTGAATCCCATCATGATTCCCAGACAATATTTCATACGCTAGACATGCTAGTCTCTGTGCTCTTTTCAGTATCGACAGATGACGTTTCTAATCCACGATTCTCAATCGAAGTTCCTCATTTAAATTAAAGTTAAGAGTAATACGAGGTGATGATATGCGTTTATATAAACTTTCACATCAAATTATCGTCTGATCTGGAATTACACAGCCCTGCAAATTAGGACTTTTTTGTGCAAATAAGATGGCTCCAGGTGTTTCCGAAGGCATTTTGCGCGCTGAACACGATTCTGGATTCAAAAACTTTCCATCACGTCAGGTTTTCGAGAAAAGGGGGTTGAAACCCCTAAAAATAGCGTTTTTGACCATTTTTGAAAAATTGTAGAGCTAAACACTGACGTGCTAGAACCAACGCTATTGTCAGAAATTGACAATTGATCTTTGCTCTTTAAAATGAGCCCAAATCCAAATTGATTGCATGCACCCTTAAAGTAGGGGGTGGGTTTATGTCAAGGGGTGCAAGAGAAAAAGAAACACATTACCGAGGTCCTTAAAAATTAATCAGATTTACTTGAAAATTGTTACTCAGGGTCGCTGATTACAGATCTTCATTCAGGTTTAAAAAATTCAAAATGGCGGATCCAATAATGCGGTAACAATTTTCAAGTAAATCTGATTAATTTTTATAAACCTCGACCGCCCTTTTTCTCGAAAACCTGACGTGATGGAAAGTTTTCGTGTTCAGCGCGCAAAATGCCTTCGGAAACACCTGGAGCCATTTTATTTGCAAAACCCATGCAGGGCTGTGTTATTAGCTTTACAGTTTTATACTTTTTTCGTACAGTCTCTCTCAAACTCACTGAGTCCTTATCATGCAGAAAAATAAAAATTTCTATAACATTGCGAGAAGTATTCTTTATTCTGAAAATATACACACTTTGAGATAAACCTCTCAGAAAGCATTATTTCAACCATCTTGAGATGCTAATGATTTTTTTTTGCCCAAGCAGATTGAACATGTGCTCTACCTCTTGCGTGATAATCGGTAAATATCGCAGTATTTCTGCCAAATATTGGATTACACTTCAATCTATGTCATATGCTCCTCTCCAAATGGCAGATATCTACACCTAAACAAACATTTAATTACTCGCCGTCCTTTACGTTAATCAACCATTCAACCTCTCCTCATGAATTCAAAACGATCGGTTCTCTTCAAAGCTATTCGAGTCTCCTATCAAAAAATACCACAAAAGTGTTGGCATTGTATAGTGCATAAAAATTATTGATCGCAAATCCATTCACCACAGTTTTGAATATAGCAGAAGACCAACAATTTTCCAATTTGTTTTAAATTTTTAAGACTTCATTTCCCCTCCAAATAATATCTGCCGAAGGCCCACTTACCAATCAGAGATGGTAACATCAACAAAGTATACCATGGGAAGGTTAGACATTGAAAACACTTTAAAAAAGAGAAGAACCCAGTCAGCCAAACTTTCAGGATACTATACATTTTCATAAAGATGACAACACTTTATTCTAGAACCTGCTACAGTAGTTCAGGTTTTTATTTATCTAAAATAAACCTGGTTAAAGAATCTGAAATAAAATCAAAAAAATAGTAAGAATATTGGGAAGGTACTCGGTGACAGCCCTGCAGTTCTAAAGTAATAACAATAATGCCACAAACTCTTGTTATGAAAAGCTTTGAAAGAACTTTAGGTATACTAAGCTTCTTAAATATGTATATACCACGATCACTATAAAGCAGGGGTTACCAAAAATTTCTTGGTTGTGTATTCGTGAGTAAGAGAGAGAAAATAAGTTGAGAGCTTACAGTCATAGAAAAATGTTAGTAACATAAACTATTTTCTTTTTCATTTCATTAACATACATAAAGTTATACATCTTTGATTTAATAATTAGGTAATATTTTTTTAGATATTTGCTGGGTACTAATTTTGGTTCATAAATTTCCTCTCCTACTAATAACCAACCTTTTAATTTTTCCAAAATATTGCTTTATGTCTATAAAAAAGTTGTTCTCTTTCCACATCATCTAATTATTTACTTAAAACAATCAAACTGTGTTTTAAAAACATATAAGGCTTTGAATCTTAAAAAAAGGATTTTTTTAACATAAAATAATTTTTGAGTGTAAACCTTAAAAAAAAAAAAAAAAAAAAAATAGCATCCGCTGACATGTGTGCTTGTCGCAGTCTGATTGACAACTAAATAAAAGAGCAAAAGCAATGTGTGTGAATTCTCTCTGCACAATTGTGCTATAAAATGGTAATCCCTGCCAGTGTTGAAAAATTGAAATTTTGAAATGGTACTGAACTATATAAGTCGCCGTAGCCTAGTAGGTAGTGTGTTGGCTTATTAGACGTAAAGCCAGGGTTCGAGCCCCAGGCCAGACATCAAACAAAATACAAAAAGTATTTCTTCGGCGATTTCCTCTCAGCAGATTTCTGGCAAAAACTCTGAGAGTAAATAAAATTGCCATGAAAAGTTTCTCAAAAAATCTGTCGTTCGGAATCGACTTTAAACTGTAGGTCCCGCCACTTATGTATAAAGTTAACACACACAACATAAGTGGTGTGAGAAACTAGGTCAATAATCCTGACTGAAGGGTTGTAATAACCAATTATGTATATGTACTGAACTATAACTGAAAGAGTACTTTTTCGCTTTAAATGGATTTAAATGGTACTTTTGTAAAAAAAAATACATACATACATAGTATGTATTACATACATTACATCCCTTCAATCAGGATTATGACCTATCTTCTTACACCACTTATGTTGTGTGCGTTAATTTTATACATGAATGGTGGGACCTACAGATTAAAGTCGACTCCGAGCGACAGATTTTTGAGAAACTTTTCATGACAATTTTATTTACTCTCAGAGTTTTTTGCAGAATGAGGTCGCCGACGGAATATTTTTTTCATTTTTCGTTATTTTGGAGATGTCTGACATTGGGTATGAACCGCGGCCTCACATCTAGTAAGCCAGCACACTACCTACTAGACTATTTTTTTCTTCATATTTAATGCACGTACGGTAAGGAACAGAAAAACTAACGACTTAAATATGTTCCTCACATATAAAACAAAAACTGCTGATTCTGAACGTATCTAACAACGTAAAAGTTCCGTGTAGTCAAACGTCGGCGGAACGTTATGGAACATACTTTTGTTTGTAGCATATGAAGAGCAATGTTAATGCTTACCGAAATCATTTGTCGGCTCGGCAGACATTCTCATTGCTTTTTGTATTCTAAAAACGAACGTATGTTCCGTGGACGTTTGCCTAATCGGGGCTAAAGACAAATTCTATCTTTAGCATTACGTTGCTAATGCATTAATAGTTGAAAAGCACACGACATAAAATATGTAATAATAAAAAAGTACTGAAAGCGTCCCGGGGGTACTGCGGTATTTTTGAAATGGAAAAGTACTGAAAAAAGTACTAAAGTACTGAATTTTTCAAACACTGATCCCTGCTATAAATTGATAGAATAACAGAAGGTACAACTACATACTTTAAAAAATCTTCTCTGTATTCATATTGAAAATTTTAAAATCATTTTAACTCCCTCAAGAGTTTTACGATACAATCTCTTAAGAGCTATTACGTCTTCCAATCAATAAATTATTTTCTTAACATTTCAACACTTATTTTTAAAAGAATTAAAAATTCCTAAAACAAAATGTGTCTTGGATTTCTAAACATTTTATATGTTGGGGTTATTTCCCTACAACAATATGCTTAGAAAAGGTCAGTTGGTAATAGTTGAATAGAAGAAAAAAAACAAAACAAATGAAGAAAATGTAAACAAAAGCAATTGAAAATGCATTTTATAAGTGCATAAAACTATTCTAAAAATAATTTTTTTAAAGTCTGCAGAGATGTTTTTCCAAAAACAATTTATTCTGCATAGCGTGTCTTGGGTATTGCCATGTATCCGTTTGAAACGAACTGTGACTAGTGCTTCCCCTTTATATAAATTTACTGACGGACTGGCTGACTGACTAGCTGCCGGTTATAAGCTGACAAAAGAAAAAATCCAGCCGTTAGTCAGTCGTACAAATAACAGAGTCAGTCAGGCGGGCAATCTGGCATTTACTTGTAATTATTTGTGTATGTTTTTGACAACTGACATGCTCACTCACTACTTCCTTAAGTCATAATACATTCGTACTATGTATACAACACATACAACGCCTTCTCCTTTTTTAACATTTGAATTAAAAGAGCATTTAGTAGGAGCAGACGAAAAAATATATTCCACAGGCAACGTGTAAATAAAACCACGAACTATAGCAGCAGCAGCAGCAGCAGCCAACGTTAACATCAACAAACTTTTTAAAGTTGGGGTACGAACGCTCGCTATAGCTGCCTGTTTTAATATGGTGGATCTCCTCCATACTTATTTGAAATCAATTTGTTGTTATTTTTTTTTTCTTTTCTTTTTTTGCAGTTGATATTTAATTCGTTTTTTTTTTTTTTTTATTTTTATTTTAATTTAAAAACTTTAACCATTTAGTTGTATAATTTATTGTACGCCCCTTAAGTAGGTTGCATGAGATAGTATTTCTCTTATGTGCCACTGAATTTATGAATATTATCTTGAGTGTAAGTGGCTTGGTATGTGTGGCATCATCATCATCATTATAAACTGTGTTCTTGGCTATATTTGAGACAAATACCGAAAGCATGAACAAAAGCAAAAAGAATTAAAAACATTTAATATTGGCCTTAATTTATGGCGTTAACAGTCCCGCTTTTTATTTTAATTTTTTTCTTTTCATTGTTAATCCAAAAATATACATTTTATATGGAGGATAATAGAGTGGGTGTTAATTTAAGTTTATATCGTCTAGGAAAATATTTTTCAAGAACAAAATTTTTGTTCTTTTAAAAGCATAGATTGCTGATCCGCCATTAACCGTGTACGGCAATATCTCTGTTGTTGTTTTCAGAATGTATTTATAATACTATGTTCAGATATGCACTTTTATTGAGTCAATAGTCGGCTTATTAAGTACAATATTTTAAGTGTTCAGGCATAATAATATACGCACTTCAGATTACTCAATATTAATATGACAGCTGATAAACAACAACATTGTTTTTATTTTGGTCGCGAAAATTAGTATTGTTGGTTATTTAATTAGTGTTTGTTTGTCGTTGTTGACATTTCGTCGTTCCGAAGTTATCTTGACGTAACTCCAAAAAATATTTTTTTGGGAAATTGAATTTAAAGTTTTCACAGCTTATAGAAAAAAATGGATATACGGCAAAATAGTTTTTAAATATCTTAGAAAATACAGAAGATAAAGACTTGGGGATTAAACACATCGATAGATCTAATAATTTAATGTTCAATAATAGGAGTAACTCATTTTTTGTGATTTTGTGATATACGTCAAGATAACTTCGGAACGACAACTCAAATGTCAAATATCAACAGAAAGTGTTCGGTAAATTATAATATGCTCAATAAACACACTTACATATGACAGTGCTGCATTTTAAGTTTTACTCAATATTATAACAATTTGCGTATTTATTGCGCAATAATTAATTGAAACTTTATATGAAATATTGAACTCAATAATGGCGTTTATTGCGATTTACCCAATAAAGGTGCATATCTGAACACCGTATAAAGCAAAACTAATAGCAGCATATAAACTATAGTTGATTGGGAATATTTAAAGCTTTCCTAAAATGAGTAGAGGAAACTAAATTAAGTCTCCTCAAATGAAATCTTTATTACTATATTACATGCATACATACATAATTGATGATTACAACCATTTAGTTCGGATTATGACCTCGCTTCTCACACCACTTCTGTTGTGTGTGTACTTTTATCCACAAGTGGTGGGGGGGACATACAGTTTAAAGTCGTCTCCGAACGACAAATTTATTTGAGAAACTTTTCATAGCAATTTTTTATTTACTATCAATAGTTTTTCCAGAAATCTGCTGAGAGGCAGTCGCCGAAGAAATATTTTTCATATTTTCGTTTTGATGTCTGACCTGGGGTTTGAACCATAGCCATACGTCTAATAAGCCAACACACTACCTACTATACTACGGCGGCTTTAATTACAATACGATTACAAATTGTATTTATTAAATTTGCACAATGTGCTTTCAAACTTTATATCGTTAACCACTTCACCAGGAGATATCCAGACCGAGCTTATTAGTCTATACGAGCTTAGTTAGTGTAACAGACCAAAGTCTCTGGTGGAAATCGAACCCACGACCCTCGCACTAATAGTCTAGCACACTACCCACTAGACTACCAGGGCAGCCTGACATGGATTAGGTTTCCTGTACTGAAATATGTATTAAATTTGAAAACAATTTCATTTGGACTCTAAAGTGGCATTAAAACCAAAGAAATATAGTTTATGCTTGTAGGAGCGCTATGTGATCTACCAGAGGTCTTTACTACAAGTACTAATTACTACATTACATTACTACAAGTTCGACATTGCATCCGGCCCCTACTAATGTATGGAGTGTTACTCATTAGAGAAAGTATTAAGATCTTCCTTTTTACTGATATCTAGTGCACTTCGTTTATCTTGGATCATGGTAGTGGACACCTGTTTATAAAAAAATTTTACTATGACTGCTGCGGTTTTTAGATTTTTTTAGCTTAGCAGGCCGTTCTTCAATTAAAAACTGTAATGATGCCTTTTCGATAGAAACACCCCATGAAGTACGTACAGAATTAAATCGCAGTCTGATATGGACGAAGGGAAATTGCCAAGTATATTAGCTCCAGGCTAAATACAGTATATTCCAGACTGTCAACTGGCTGAGTAGTATGTATAGGGAGGAAATATTTAAAACATAACTAAAGGCATGGAATCCTAAGTATTTACACGACATCTATCCTAATTAGTAGAACATCTCTTAGCAAAATGACAAGACATTTACTTGGTTGAAGGAATGGTCATGCTGGCAATTAGAGAAACGTCGCTATCTAAGGCAGGTGTCAACTGGGGTCAAACGATGCTTTAATCTCAATGAGAATTGACATAAATCATGCATTACGTAAGTTGAGGGCGGATGGGAGAGGAACCTGGCTAAGCTATACCCTGAACGTAAAAAGAAACTGTACATTAAAAAATTATACATTTAGAAATTATCTTTATTTTTATTTTAAAATTGTTTCATTGCCAATTTTTAAAAAAAATACGAAAGATTATCAAATTTTTTTTTCGAGCACTCTCCTTAAAAAGTTAAATTTGGTGATTGTTAGAATTATGTCCTTAGTGTACAGTTTCTTTTGACGCTCACTGTAAGTGGCGGTAATAGTCGCTGTATGACAAGAATAAAAAATCATTCCCTTTGATCAGATCTAAAAAATTCAGCCTTTGCATGATATTTGCAGTGAATACTGAGGACTGTTGCAGAAGCTTCAATAATGTTCTGAATGAGAAACATCACTTTATTAACCATTGTACCGCTTTGTCCGTGAACAAGGTACCTCTTAGGTTAGCTTAGCTTTAACGTCTTTACTGCAGCGCTGCAAACAATGCAAATCTTCTTCATTTTACGACTCTTCAAATTTGTAAACTAAAAAAAAAGACAGAAAATCGCGTAAATTATACGGGTCTTGATGTAAACAGCAGTTTTGCTTCTTCTTCATCTTCGCAATACATACTTAACTTTATTTGTTTCTCCTTAACCTCGATTTTTATTACTGACTTCCATTGTTAAGTTCACCTACATACATACATACATATGTATGTAAAGGTTGTTAACAAAAGCATGCGAAATTTAAAACAGTGTTTAATAGCTTGTTAATCATTGCTACTAATAACAAAAGAAATAAAAAGAAAAAATTCAATAATAATTAAATAAAATTAACTGTGTTATTGTGGTCTTCTTTGAAGGGGTTCCCCTTTAAACAAATTAATAAAACTTAGCTTATCATATAACAAAAAGTACTTTTTTCCTATATTTTCCAAGTGATATATTTTTTTCAGAAATAATGTTTTCCCGCAGCAGTATAAATATACTTTTCTTAAAAATAATTTAAATAAATCCCTGCTAATTTTGTTGTTTCTGTAAAGCACTTTTTAATAAATTCTTTGAAATATACTTTATGATAAAAAAAAGTACTTTTTATTCCTTTTTTCAAATTGTATACTTTTTCAGAAACACTGTTTTTCCCACAAAAGTTTAAAAATTTTTTAAATTTCTTTAAATTTTAATGCCAAGTACACTTTATGATAAAAAGTACTTTTTCCTTAAGGTACTATTTTTATTTATTTTTTTTTTTTTTTCAAATTGTATACTTTTTCAGAAACACTGTTTTTCCCACAAAAGTTTAAAAATGTTTTAAATTTCTTTAAATTTTAATGCCAAGTACACTTTATGTTAAAAAGTACTTTTTCCTTAAGGTACTAATTTTATTCCTTATTTTTTAAATTGTATACTTTTTCAGAAATAGTTTTTTCCCCACAGTAACTTAAAAATGTTTTAAATTTCTTTAAATTTTAACGCCAAGTATACTTTATGACAAAAAGTACTTTTTCCTTAAGGTACTATTTTTATTTCTTTTTTTTCAAATTGTATACTTTTTCAGAAATTGTGTTTCCCCACAGAAGTTTAAAAATGTTTCAAAATTTCTTTAAATTTTAATGCCAAGTACACTTTATGATAAAAAGTACTTTTTCTTTAAGGTACTATTTTTATTTCTTTTTTTTTTTTCAAATTGTGTACTTTTTCAGAAATAGTGTTTTCGCCACAGAAGTTTATAAAAGTTTTAAATTTCTTTAAATTTTAATGCCAAGTACACTTTATGATAAAAAGTACTTTTTCTTTAAGGTACTATTATTATTCCTTTTTTTAAAATTGTATACTTTTTCAGAAATAGTGAAGAAGAAGTTTAAAAATTTTTTAAATTTCTTTAAATTTTAATGTCAAGTACACTTTATGACAAAAAGTACTTTTTCCTTAAGGTACTATTTTTATTCTTTATTTTTTAAATTGTATACTTCTTCAGAAATAGTGTTTTCACCACAGAAGTTTATACAAGTTTTAAATTTCTTTAAATTTTAATGTCAAGTACAATTTATGATAAAAAGTACTTTTTCCTTAAGGTACTATTTTTAAACTGTTTAAATTGTATTCTATAATGCTTTGGTTTTAATATGAATTGGTAGGATTTCTTTTTGGTTGTGTGGTTTTTAAAAAAAGATTCGTTTTCTTTATAAGCTTCTGAAAATAAATTTATTTTCATGGTTATTTTAATACGTCTGGTTAATAAAAGTTTAATGTGATACCTTTTTTTAAATAGTACCTTTCCATTTGTGGCTTAGGAGACTATAAAAAAATCATGGTAAATTACTTTTCCTGAAGTGTGTTGTGCAAATATTTTTTTTTTTTATCAAAATATGCAAAGTATTTATGTATTGTTTAGCTTTTATTCCTCTTTGCCGTTGTATTCATCTGTTAAGTGGGTCTTCGGTACTAAACAGGTACTAAAAACCTCTAATAAAAATAGTTTTTTTGTTATTTATTTTCCAGAATATACATTTTTCTCAGTGGTATTGCTTGCTTTCCCTCAAATGAATTAAAATAATTTTTTTTTATTATTTTTGCTTTCCCGTTAAGAATTTTCTTTGAATAATAAAAAGTACTTTTTAAAAATATTTTTGAAAAAGTCTTTTATAGAATGAAAAAAATATGTCAGCTATTTTCTTCACTGAAGACGGTTTTTATTTTTTTTATAGTCGTGGGGATTTTATGAAATAATATTTATTAAAGTATTTTAGCTTTCATTGTAAGAAAAGTTTTATGTGAGATTTTTCTCTGAAATAGTACTTTTTACATACTTTTAACTGTGAAAGTGGTAAAATGCTTGCAAAATTACATTTTCTGGCGATATTTAACAATATTTCGTTATGCTCTGTTTGGCACACAGTTGATCTAGAAGTTATCAATAAAATATGCCCCAGTTTTTATTATGAAGAGATATCATGAATTAAAGCGTCAGTTACCGCTGTAGATTGTACAAATTATACATATTTGCAGGGTTATGTCCTTTTTTTGAATCGATTTTCATTCCTTTAACAGACACAAGATTGTCATATATTGATTGATATTGATCTCCCTTCATTATCGTATTACTTCTTGGCTTTGTTTTGGTTTCATGATTTAAATTTTTGCAACAAAACTGTTGATTTTTTACAGTAGCAGGTCCTAGGCTAAGAGTGTTGTCATCTATCGTTGCAGAAGAACTTTACTTATTAAGGCCTATCATACGCTTTCCAAAGAGGTGACACTGCCTAACTTTGCTATGACATTTGATTAGCGTTTTGAATAAATTATTTAGAGGGTAATTGTATTTCAAAAAAAGTACTGAATATTTTTCCCTTTAGCTGTATTCGATCCTAAATTGTTCTGATTTATAGTGAAGCACTTTACCTACTACACCGCGTCGAAAATATTGATATTACATACTTTTCCCGAAACTCCAATCATGTTTTAATACGGTTTCTATTGATGCTTACATAAGTATTCATTTACTTTGCCACACATACATACATATATAATTGGTCATTACAACTTTTCAGTCCGGATTACGACCTAGCTTTTCACACCACTTATGTTGTGTGTGTTAATTTTATACATCAGTGGCGGAACCTACAGTTTAAAATTGACTCCGAGCGGCAGAGTTTTTGTCAGAAATCGCCGAAGGAATATTTTCTCGTATTTCGTTTTGTTGGAGATGTTTAAACCGTGTGCCTCACGTATAATAAGCCAACACACTACGTACCAGACTACGGCGACTTCAATATTCTTCCAATAATCCACCTGTCACCACAAACCCAGAGCGGATAACATATCGTAAGATTTTTGTGGATAAAGATTAGAATTCAAGAAACAAAGTTCCTTACCACTATACTCAAGACAACAACCTAAATAGCTAGCGACAGATAGCGGCTCTACTACACTAGGACCTGTGATGGTGGGCTAATCACCTATTTAGATCGGATTAGAGGAACTGAATCAAAGTGCTTTGCTTTAGTTGAAGTTTCTTTAAAAAAAAAATTTCGATTCATTCGTAATTCGTTTATCCGCATTCTATGACGGGTTAATATCATAAAAAAATCAACAATATGGTCATTAACTTTATACTTGACGACAATTATTCTTAATTTATATATCAAGAGATTGTCAAGTGTTAGTTTTTTATTTTTAATTAAATTTTGTAAATAAATTTTCTTCAATTGTATTTCAATAATAATTTCTAAGAATTTTTTCAACATTTTTATTGTTATTGTTGTTATTTGTCATTGTTAACTTCACATGCATTTAAGACACCTAAACACAGACAGCCAGCCATTGAATTGTGTGTGAAGTTAACAATACAAGTTAATGAGTATGGGATTTAGAAGCGAAAGGCAAGGTAAACAAATACTTGATATTTTTTCAAATTTTTTTTTTTTTTCGTTTTTGTTTTTGTTGTCTTTGTCTATTTAATGGAATATTGTGAAGTGTATTAAAAACGAAAAAAAAAAATTGTGGCAATAAAAATGTGTTAAATTGGAAATTTTATCGTTTATAATAAATTATTAATGATTTTTAAATTTAAATGTCAGAATAAAAAAAAAAAACAAAAAATAATTAAATAATCAGATTCACAAATTTTGAAAGTTAAATGAACTTTAAATTGAAGAAATAAACAAACAAAAATTTGATAAACAATTTTAGAATAAATTTGAGAGACAAAAAAACTTTCTGAGGGCGATGTGATAATTAGCCCTGATCACCCAATCTGCCACCTCTACGGCCTTATTCAACGCTGGGCGAATGGATCGGGTTGTTATGTTTCTAGGTGTCTATGGCCTGCTATAGACAGTGTAAGAAATGGTTGGCTGCTGGGTTTGAATAAGGACAGATTAAGGTTAGTTATTGAGTGTATTACGCGGCACTGCGAGATTAGATCGCTGACAAGGATCTGGAACAGATACAAGCCGAACTATTGCAGGGTATGTTGCGATGAGAAGGAGTTGAAGACTATCGAACACCTCCTCTGTAACTGTCCAGTCCTTAGTAGGTTGAGGTTGAAGACCCTTTGGCAGGGGCTTCTTTGAGGGTTTGAATTCTCTGTCGAGAGCCAACATAAAGGCTCTCCATAAATTCATTATTAGTTTGAGTTGGTTTAAAAGTGCTAGGGCTTCAATAGAGTAATCGCGCTATCTTGTGTGTTTTGTTATGGTGTTTTCTTTTCTACCAAAAAATGTGCATTTTATTAAGGCAAAATGCAATTTTGCGTTTGTTTCTTAAAAATGTTTCGCCCTCTAAAAGGGTGGTATGTTTTATTCTAAATAATTCGCACTTGCCAATGGTGGAGGGCATTGCATTTTATGCCCTGTATAAATCGAGAGTGCTGATAATGCCCTGTAAAGCAGATGACTTTTGTTTATTTATAGGGCTACCAGATGAAATTTAAAAAAGTCGCCTGGCATTGTTATCCAATTTGAAGTTAATTTTTTCATTGTTATGTGGAGTAATCTTAAGGAAATATTACATTATTAAAGCTACATGGTCAGCAATATAAAAAATTGCATTCAATGTTAGAACAGTGTTAAAATATTTTTTTGTTATAAAAAAGCGTGCAAAAAATGAAGTCGAAAAATTACCGATCTGGCAACACCTTTGAACAAATTGGCATTTCCTCATTCATTTTCTTAATAAGTGGTAAGCACAGGGCATACCTTTTTTTAATATTTGTGTTATGTTCCTCTCAAATAAAAAATGACATTACAACAGGGTTGGTCAAAAATTTTTTTAATGCACCTTGTAAGAGGGTGTCATTTTCTTTGTAGAAAAGAAAACACCATTAGTCTGTGTAATTCCTCTGCTTTCTTATTCTCCCTTTCCTACTTCGTCTCCTTTTTCCCTATCTCCCCTATTACCCTTTCCCCTTAGGACGTTGTACAATGGATCCGGGTACTGTACTTGTCTCAATTGGCAAGTACACGTCCTCTAACCTAAACCTCAAAATAACAATTAAATTGAATTCTTTTCGTTGTTTAGGGAAATCGATCATTTTGTTTTGCCTATTTTAAGCAATTTTATATTTTAAAAACATTTCTCCTAAACGTCTCAATTTGTATTACAATACACACACACACAGTCTTCAATACCACATATCAAACCATATTAATGTTATACCATAAAAGTGCAAATTACCTCATATGCCATCACTTAATTTGCCCATACATTTGGTTTAATGCGTGCGGCATAGCATGAGGGCTTAGATTGGGCATGACTTTCACTTTTTTCAGTGGGATATTTTGCACACAATTTCTCTTCATTTTGTTGTTTTTAATAAATAACATTAACGTTAACATTAAATGTCTAATGGTATGTTATCAAGACTTAACATGGTTTAAAAATGGAAAATATTATACGATAATAAGCCAGTGGTGGTTACAATTAATTGTGCTTCATTTAACCGTATTTAGTAAATAAGATGACAACAGATAGACAAAATAAGAGCAAAAAAAAAGAAAAGAAAGAAAGAAAAGGAAAATCATTTATTGTTGACAAAGAGGGATTTACGTTTAAATGGTTATTAAATTAAATGGTAACACAACAAATGGTTTGAAAACAGAGACACTAAAGCCTCTTATACAGGGATTAATTTCTCTATTCAAGTTGAATACCCAAAAAAAAAACAAAGAATACCCAAAAAAAAAAAAGAATCAAGACAGCTTAAGAAATTTTTGCGGTATCACTGGAAAAAGGGGTCAATGGTTTCTAAAACTACATTTGAAAAAATGTTCAGTATTTACAAAAAAATTTGAAAGAATAAATTTTTATTAAATCCTTATAAGATTTCTTGCAAAAAAAAAAATATTTTTTTTTTTCACAAAATATTTGCCTACTCTGCCAGTATCTTAAGGATCAGTAGGGTCTTAAGGATCAGTAGGGTTTAGGAAACAAAAAGTAACGAACCTCTTCATTATAGTAGAGAGTAAGTGATTGCTAACTATGAAGGTGAAATCAATTTTAAATATGCTGTAGTCGGCGTTGATTATTTTTTTAAGTACTACAGTGGTGTATGTAGGCTTTTATAGCGTTGTTCAAGCCATTGAAAATTAAGAATGTTTGGGGAAAAATCGAATTCGAAAAAAATGTAGCGTAGAAATAATTGGAGAAAAAATACAAAAATTAGTGCGGAAAAAGTCTACGTACAGTGGTGTATGTAGACGTTTTTCTTTGAGTGTATGACGTAGTAGATGTTGGGTCATCAAGTAAAGTAAACTTACTTTAACCCAGTGATTATTTTGGTTCCGTCTTCGCCTCAAGTGGATAAGAGTAGCTATGTTGACATACATAAATGGTCATTACAACCCTTTAGTCAGGATTACGACCTAGTTTCTCTCACCACTTATATTGTGTGCATTAATTTTATACATGAGTGGCGGGACCTACAGTTTAAAGTCGACTCCGAACGACAGATTTTTGAGAAACTTTTCATGGCAATTTGATTTACTCTCAGAGTTTTTGCCAGAAATCTGCTGGGAGGAAGTCGCCGTAGAAATATTTTGTCACATTTCGTTTAGTTGCAGATGACTGACCTGGTTTTTGAACCGAGGCCTCACGTCTAATAAGCCAACACACTACCTACTAGACCACGGCGACTTCTATGTTGACATCTGGTGTAAATAGTGAGCTAACACTACGGAACGTTCACTCAAGAATACTAAAAATGTGTTTGTAAACCGCCTCTAGCAAAAAATCGTTCTACAATCGAACGGAGTAGAAAAAGACATGACTATAAGTTCAGTTATATAATGCAAAGGCATAGGTACATGAGCAACCAATTGAAACTGTGCTTAGAGTCTTTGAGAGAAAATTTCTTCGTAAGATATATTATCTAGTGTACGTTGAACTTTATATTGATATTGATGTCAGACGTAACACACTGTAATATCTACGTTCCCTTGGACGATCTGTTATCCTTAGGTTAAAAGATCTTTCCAGTTCATACCGAGACTTCAATGGAAAGATCAGGTTGAACACGATATTGCCAGACTTGGCGTGCATATGCAGAACACATACGGTCGAGGCGCCAGATAATCCATTTTAATTCAGGCTAAAGACTATAGTAGTATAGTAAAATATCCACTAAAGATGAAGGAATACAATGCTCAAAATATTTTACACAGAACGACGAAAAATAATTTTGCAAAAAGCTTAGAATTTAAGTTGCCGTAGTCTAGTAGGTAGTGTGTTGGCTTATTAGACGTAGGGTCACGGTTCAAACCCCAGGTCAGACCTAAAAGCGAAATATAAGATTTCTAGCAAAAACTCTGAGAATAAATGAAATGAATTTAAAATTAAAATTTATGTGAAATGAATGAAAGTCACATAAATTTTAAAATCTAATTAGAACATGTTATATTAAAACATTATTTTGATTTGTTAATAAACATTGATTAATAAAAATTTCCACTTTCCATAGCTTAAATAATTTTAATGAAATGAAATAATTCTCAAATAATTTTCTAAGAATTCTTAAGAAATTGTTGCCATTTTTTTTTTTCTAAAACAATACAAAAGTTAATTACACGTGTAATAATTACATGATATTTTATAAGAATTGTAATTGTTTAGATAAAAATTATTTAAGAATTTAGAATGTTTTTTAACTTTACATACATACAGATACATGTACATATACAGTGGACAGCAAAAGTCTTAGTACTTCAATATATTTTGACAAAATAAAGTCCCCACAGGCTTAATACTCTTGCACAAAGTCTCGATATGACTTCAAGAGAGTATTTAGGAGATCATTTGAAAGTACGATTACGTAATCGCTAAACCTTAAACAAAAGTCAACCGAAAAACTTGCTCATGGTGTCAACAGAAAACACTAAACAATACTTGTACATTCAATTCCAAATGGGTTAAATGGAGTGCTTGACCATTAAGGGATATTCTACTAAATACAAGGGATAATATTTTAATATATTAGGCCTTTGAATTTTAAATTTACTCCGGGTTCTTGTTGGGGGTACCTATGGAGTCATCTGAAACTTTTCCTTATTTTTCTCTTGTTTTATGAAAATCATTAAAAAAAATTTTGTTTTATAATAGAGTTACGTTTTTACCCTTTTAAAAACGTTAAAAATATGAGTTCGTAGATTGCAAATAAAATAAAAATAAATTTGTGTTTAGTTTTAAAACAATTCTTTATTGTTCGCACAATTCCGTGTGTCACCTTTAACGATTTGCCTTAAACAACAACAATTTGCTTTAATTGTTATTATTCTTTACACTCTTCCGCGTACACAATAACAATTGTACAATAGATCTTTGTAACAGAGATCTTCAAACCACAATTATTCGCTTTACACGCAGTAACGTGTCTTCACACAAGACTGACTGAATTCTTTCTGAATTGCCGTTGCCTGCTCTGTCTTGCCTTTTATATTTCGCAGGGTAAGCAGTCTAATGAATGCACTTGAAGTAGAATGTCTCTGCCTTTGCGAAATCTCTATAAATGTAAACAAGTTGTTTATTGTTATTTGTGTATTTTGTTTATGTTGTCCTTGTAGTGTTGTTGTTGCCTGTTTACTTCTTTATCCCCTTTTTTTATACTGATGTTGTTGCTATATTTTTGTTTATTCGTTGATCATGTTTATTTTATTTATTTATTTATTTATTTATTTATTCATTCAGGCGTAAATACAGTACAACAAGATATCATCTTATATAATAGTACTGCTAAGGATATAGGCATAACAAAATATAAGAAAATACAAAATAATAACGTTAAAAATAAATTAACATAATAAATGTTATTAAAAACAAAATTTATAATTATATTAAAAAAATATGATTGATTAATTACGTATGTGCATTATGTTCATTCAAAAATTTAATTATTGCAGTCTTGAAATGCTTAGCATTGCTTGGTAATTGTATGTTGTTTGGGAGTTCATTCCAGAGACGAATTGCATTGATGTAAAAGTGTCTCTCAGATATTTGCCTGCGGTATCTAACGCTATTAATTCTCAAGCCTCTATTAGATCTTGAAAAAACTAATCTATCAAACAAATAATGGGGTTTCCTAATATAGATGATTTTATGTAGGTACACCAGAGTACGGCATTTCAACAAATTCCCAAAAGATGTGTTATAGATTCTATATGAGAACTCAGATATCCTACTGTACCTTGTACGACCAAAAACATATCGAGCAATACTGTTATAAGTGACCTTGAGCCTGTTCCTACTTACTGAGTCGCAACTAGAAAACAGTTCACATCCGTACAGCAGAGTGGGGATGAGATATGTTTTCGCGAGAAGCATACGAATATCAAACGGAGTAAAATATTGCGTTAGCCAAAGACTTCGCAACATGGCAACCGTTTTACCACAGATAGAATTCACATGGTTGGACCAGTTAAGGCTGTTATTAAAGATAACTCCTAGGTTATTAACACTATGTACAGTCTCAATAGAAGTATTATTAATCTGTAATGGTGTAAGCTGTGCCGTATAGTTTACCTTGCCTATTATTAAAGCTTTTGATTTCCTCGGATTGAGGCAAAGACCGTTAATCGACGCCCATTGAAACACATTATGCAGATCACAATTTATTTTCCCTATACAATTTGTAATATCAGATGGCAAGCAACGAGTGTACAACTGAACATCATCTGCGTACATTTGTACCTTGCAAAACTTCAACTTAGTTGGCAGATCATTAGAATATATCGAATATAAAAGTGGACCAAGAATTGAGCCCTGTGGTACACCTCTAGATATTAAAAAATTGTCCGATTTAGTACCATCCTGATACACAAATTGACTTCTATCACGTAGATACGACGAGATTAGCTTGACAGCAGTATTCGAAAAATGGCACATGTGTTCCAACTTTTGGCAGAGATATCATGTAAACAAGACCATTGTTTTTGTTTTCGGAGCTTTTGTTTATCATTTTAATAACACCATTTCCATTTTCATAACAATAGAATAGAAATAAATTAATAAAAAAAAAAATAAAAAACTTCAATTTTTTATACAAACTGTTGGTTAAAATTCATGAAATTGTCAAAATATATTTGGGTACTAAGACTTTTGCTGTCCACTGTATGTATATATGCTTGGATACCATAAGTGAACAGTATTTATTTAATTACGGCTTTAAATAATTCTTGTGTAAAGAACATGATTTTAAGCTTGATTTTCAGTTACACTTGAGTGACTCAAAAAAGAAAAAAAAAACTTCTTCAAACAAGATTTTTTTTGTTTTTATATTTTGAAGCAGAATTTATGCAGGTTTTTTCTTTAATACAATACAATATAATATTTAATTTATTGCTTCAGTGATTTCATTTATTCCCCCTGTATCCATACCCATATAAGGTTGTTTTTATTTTTTTTTTTTGTTTTTTACAAAACTTTCTAAATTATTAATAACCTCAATTAAAAGTTAAGAATTTAAATAAAACAGTAAGATTAACCGGTAATTTCAGAATTATTTAAAAAATAAAAACGAAAAAATTTACACAAATTTTAATTAACGATTAAAAATCCCCAAAGAATTTATTTTCAATTTAAAAATGCATTTAAAGACATACGTGCCGGGAATTATTTATTCAAAGTGCATAATTTTTAATTCAAGTTTTTTTTTATGGAATTTTTATGCCCATAAGTGAGGTTATGGTAAACGATTTTGTAATAGTATTTACACACAAAACCCAAGTAACAAAATAAAAATAAAAAACTTTAAATAAATTATGATTATTAACAGTCTTTTACTCCAACAGACAATAAACAAGTGCTTCATCAAAATGAAGAAAGAAAAAAAATCTTATGAAATGGGTGGGCGTTCGTCTTAAGTGGCGTTTTGTGAGAAAATTTTTTTAATTTTCTGTGTTTAATATTCAATGACCGGCTACTGGTTTTGACCATTTTTCTTTATATACACACACATAATATGTTCATGTGATGTGTTGTGTTATTATTATTGAGGTGGAGTTATTTTCTTTGTAAAATGTACCGCTTTTCAAGAAAATCTTTAACATGAAAAACAAAACGTCCGTATGGCAACACTTAAGGAAAATGCACCCTCAAAAACTTAATATGCACCCTTATTCTGGTTGTCGTCGTCGCCGTCGTCGTCGTTACCAAAAATGATGTCGATAAAATCAAAGTCGGCAAAATCAGAGTCGACACAACACAATATCGACGGCGTATTGACTCACAGAATACCAAATGTGTGTCGACAGTCATCTATAACTGTCAATAACGACAAACAGAATACCAATTTTAAACTGTCGACGCAAGACGACGTCGACGACGACAACCAGAATAAGGGTGATTGCGAAACGAAATTCTGTTAAATTTATTTATAAGGTGCTATACACTTTTCTGTTTCCAAAGAAAACTTAAATAAAATACACACATAAAGCGATGATTCTGAGTGAATCATTTAAGGCCACTCTTACAACTTGTAGTTAAAGTTGGATTTAGTTAAAATCAACTTTGGCTAAAGTGAACTTTAAAGTCACCTTTAATTTTTTTCCGTTATTACAACCTACAGATAAAATAAAGTTAACTTTTACAAAAATATGACTGTTGTTCCGAATCGATTTTAAACTGTAAGTCCAGCCACTCATGTATAAAATTATTACACAGAACATAAGTAGTGTAATAAGCTAAGTCGTAATCCTGACGGAAGGCTTGTAATGACCAATTAGGTATGTATGTGTGTACGAACAAGAATGTCAGAAAGTGAGAGTTGAGAAAGCTCCGTCTTTTCATGACAAGAGCAGGATACTGACACATGAGTTGAAATACAGACTCCTCCTCCTCAGAGCATTCAGCTCCTGTTGAAGTCATTTACTGGAATGCTAACTGTTTTGCAAAGACTGTTGCCTATGAGATTGAACCTGCCTGTAAAACTGTAAATGGTTAACATCCAATTTAACTCAGGCAATCGTAATACATGTATCCTCTAACATTACGAGGATTGACAGCTCTGTACGCGCCCTAGCCAACTCATCTATTGATATCCCTATGTCTCCTTTGATTTCTCGAAAATTTCCCCGCATTCATAGACAAGGACGGATGTTGAAAATAGTTTCGGCAGAGACTTAATCGCAGCCTGAATATCCGTTAAGGCAAGAGATTTTCAGCTTAAATCCCGCCAGCTAACAAGTATTGAGCCGCTTTCGAAATAGCCATGAATACCGTCTGGAAAATACCCCAGTCTTCAGGTAGCCTATAAGAAAGTTTTATGTTAAAACACTTGAATATACTATGTGTGAGAGTCACACATCTTTGAGTCATAACCTCAAGGGTCCCTTTGGGAACCTCTGGCCTTCAGAAAGTTATAAGGAACCATATGGTCGTAGTTAGAGGATTATCCATTACGACGCCGCATTCGTCTAATGGCGTCGAATCAAAAGAATTTAATGACCATTTAAAATTAAGTTTTACAGGAAACTTCTTATACAATAAAAACAAAATTGATTGAGTTTTGTGGGTCTTCAATTGCAGTCTAAAAAAATTATACGCTTTCTCTCGAAGAAATGATCGTTCCTGACCATAACTGTAACACTTCCAATCTTTTCAAATTCAGTTGCACTGTGTATACATAATTGGTCACTACAACCCTTCAGTCGGCATTACGACCTAGCTTCTCACTGTGTATATGTAGTAGATCGTTTATGACGACCATAATCACCCCATAAAGCCTAAAAACTGACCACGTTTTAATCACCACTTTGGGGATTTTTTTTTTTAATACGTTCTTCTAATTTTAATACGTTCTTCCGTTATTAAACGATCCAGATTTCTTTTTTTTTGTGTTCTTTTGGGCAAAACTACCTTTAAAATTTCTACCATAAAAACTGGTTTTAATACAATAAATTCTAAAAACAAATCCTTGAAAAGAATCACATGAAATAAAGCTGCTTGCATCGATTTCTTATGGATTATCAGTCAGCGAAGAAAAATACAGTAAGACTCTGCTTAATACTATGTTCAGACATGTACTTATATTGAGTAAATCGCAATAAACGGCATTATTGATCTCAATATTTCATATAAAATGTGAATTAATTATTGCTCAATAAATTCATAAATTGTTATAATATTGAAATACAGCACTGTCATAAGTACGTTCAGTAAGCATATTACAATTTTCCGAACACTTTCTATTGATATTTGACAACTCAAATATCAACAACAAACAAAACAAAAAAACAACGAACAAAATAAAAACAATGTTGTTGAAACAGCCAGCCGTTTTGTTTACCGGCTGTCAAATGCATATTGAATAAGCAGCTAAACTGTGTATATTGTTATGTCTAAACACTTAAAATATTGTAATCAATAAACCGAATATTGACTCAATAAAAGTGCATGTCTGAACATAGTATAATGCTGCCTCGCTTAATGCTGTTTCAGTATTACGCGGTAGTATTGGGATTCCCCTAAATCGCACACTGTATTGATACTTGTTGTATATGTATGTGTGTGCAAATGAAACGGCCATGCTCCAAACAAAAGCGGTGCACTATAACTCTAGCAGAAGTCGCCGTAGTCTAGTAGGTAGTGTGTTGGCTTATTAGACGAAAGGCCATGGCCAAATCCCATGTCAGACATTATAAATATTTCTTCGGCGACTTCCTCTCAGCAGATTTCTGGCAAAAACTCTGAGAGTAAAAATTGCCATGAAAAGCTTCTCAAAAATCTGTCGTTCGGAGTCGACTTTAAACTGTAGGTCCCGCCACTCATGTATAAAATTAACGCACACAACACGAGTGGTGTGAGAAGCTAGGACGTTGTACAATGGGTCAATTCGACCTCCGGGTACTGTACTTGTCAACTGCGTCCTCTAACCTAATCTAACGTAACTTTAGCAACTGTGTATATCTTTTTCAGCGCTCTTTTGTTAGTCTGTCCAGAATAAAGATTCCAACTGTATTTTCCGAAGTCGCAATGTATTTACATACATACATATGTACGTGTTAAGTTGCCTCGTTTAAGGTTGTTTTGAACGTATCCCGCGCGTTAAGCGGGGTCTTACTGTGAAAGGAAACATTAAGTTGTCTGGCCACACATCAAATAATGGATCAAATTCACCTTTTCAGGACAAAGTGAATTTGAAGAACATTAAAATACTTTTGATTTACACTAACTGCGTTGCATAACATTATATGTTCTCTTCTTCTGCTTCACAGCAACTATACAATGTTGTGATGTGTTGCTGTACTAAGCACATACATATGCATATTTGATCTGTTAAATGTAATGTGTGGCCATGCGCCATTACCTTGTAGAATTGAGGGATTTGTTTGACTGTAATTGTCTTTTTTCCCTCAATATCCTCCTATAAAACTATTTTAATCCTTTGACAGACACTGACGTCTATAGACGTTATAACAAGGGTTTCTGGGGGACATGACGTGTATACACGTCATAAATTGTTTCCTTCATAAAATCATTATAAAGCAAGTGTCCCACGGGAAGGCCTCCTAAAATTTTGGTGTCCGTCAAAGGGTTAAAATTCCTTACTGTGTCTTGAATCATAATTAATCTGACGTTTGTTGTAAATTGAAAATTTATGTCTGAAGTGGCCTAATTTTGTTTCATTAGTTTTTTCTTTCCTTACCTGTTGATATTTATGCTAATCACATGACTTGAATTCTTTTGCTAGCCTTGGAATGTCCTTCAGACATAAATTACTTAGAGAGACAGAGATCTTTATCTTGATCTCGATTTCGTCTCGAATACAATTTTTTTTTTTTTGCTTTTGACAGCAACGCGCCTTCTCTATGCCTATAATCCTATCCCTTTTATCTTAATTTTTATGAGGGCTACTGATTTTATATTTTTTTGGGTTGTCAATGTCAAAAACGGAAGTTATATGTTGTTTTTGTTAGTGTTGCGGTTGTTGTCTGTTTTCTTGCAAGCCCTTAAAAGGTACTTGTAACCGTGCCTGAGAGTGTGTGCTTAAGGTTTATACCCTCATTGTAAGAGAGCAACTCTGTGTGTGTTAAGATAACACACTACACATTAGCGTAATTTCTGTGTTTGTTTTGCTTTGTTTTCGTATTGTTTTTATTAATGTACATAGACGTCGAGACAGGGGACTAACAAATCTAATTTAATGGTCAGAATTTTTTCTTTGGGATATTCGTGTGATTTTCCAACTTTCAAAGAAAAGAAACCAAAAAACCGAAAAGAAAAACTAAAAGAGGAGACTCTTAAACAACAATCATTGCTTGATTTGAGGAGTAGTATTGGTTGGTTAAAACGAAAGTTAAAGAAATTTCCCAAGGGTAACATTTTATGGCTGTAAAGAAAATTTCAAAGAAACTACGACAACGACAACAACGACGTTAACAATATTTTAATAAAAACTGAAATGAAAAGAACAAAAGAAAAAGATTTTCAGTTGTATGCGGGAAGTGATAAAGTTTAGTCATCATCATAATGATGATGTATCATAACAATGCATTCCGTTTGTAAATATTATTTGTTTTGTGTTCCTCCAACATGTTCTTAAGTGTTCGACAATATTTTTCCTAAAATTTAATTTCTTTAAATTTACAGAAAACTAATAAAAAACAGAGAAAAAAGAAAAAAAAAACATTGACCAGGTTTCATGAAAAATAAAGAAGAAACAAAAAAATAAAAAAATAAAACTTTTTGACAAATAAAAACTCTTTTAAAGTGTTATAAAAAAGTGTTTAAATTATTTACAAAAAATAAAAAAAAAACAAAAAAAGTGTCTTCAAAATATGGCTTCCTTACAACAAAAACGACCCTCAATATCAAATTGGTTTTCTTCGCTTCGAAGGCAACCAAAAAATAAAAAATCTTCCTCATTATATGGTGTAGATAAACAATATCAACGCAGTTGTATTGATTTGCCCACAAGTACATTCTATGTGGGCCCTAAATCCGCAAAAAATTCACAATACATCAGCAATTCACCCTCACCACCCATCACTACCAATTCAACGGAAAACCTGCTGGACAGTGAACGTAATACAAGAACAAATATTTGTGCCAGATGTTGCTGCACGATCTTGCCACCAAAATCAAGATCTCTAACACCACCCTCATCACCTAATACCACGAGTAATACCATAACACCAGATTCGGTTACACCAACCACTTGTTCGCCGGCAAGAACTCCTTTCTTAAAACCCATACATAATACTACCGACACCGCTACTACAAATTCCCCCATCACAACGCCTCTTTCGGAAGCACCACCCTCGCCTTATGATAACGTTGTTGTTCTACCTACCATAACATCGTGTGCCGTCTATGAAACCGAATTAAGAAAAAATGTGCAAATGGTGCGTTTAGAATCTTCAGGATCAGATAGTTTAGGTCTATCGGATGCTAACAGTTGTCCTGCATCACCTCTTACTGGGCCCAATACACCGCCACCTGTTGCTGCCACCCATATTACCAAGAAGACAACCGAATTCCAACATTCTCTAACCACCACGACCACACAAACGCTCATTATATCCCGCCCCATAGAACTGCAACTCAACGAAAAAGGTGAAATAATTGGCAAACGGCCAAAATCTTTGGAGAAAACCATACGTTCCAATAGTTTGGGTTGTGTTCTGGATGAGTGTTCCGAATTGAATAGTTCTGCACTGCTGCCTACCTCACCCCATAATGAATCTTCGCCTTTAATATTGGATTCCAGTGATATTAAATTTATCGATGATAATTCCACTTCACAAAGTGAAAACGAGCGCAATTCCCAGCAGAGTACCACTAATCAGGATTCATCATCAGCCGAAAAAGAGAATTTCTATTATACTTTGCCTTCGAAATTTAAAAAAGTCAAATCAAGTTCACGTAAAGTTGGCAATTCCAAGCCAGGGCTTTTCCTTAACAACAATGTGGGCGATTTGTGTGATGATTGTCGCATTGTTATCGAACGTAATCGTAATAATCGCAATCTACACTATACGAATGCTTTAATAACGAATCGGGTAAGTAGAAAATGTTCATTTTTTTTGTGTTTAACAAACTTTGGAATTGGCAATGCGTTACAATTAAGAAAAATTAAAATTTGAAGAACAAATTTAAATGGGCTTTCTAGGAAAGAATACAATTAAAATTTAAAAACATTTGAAATTCAGTTGGCAACACTAATGCACATTTGTATAAATAACAAGCTGACCCGGCGAACTTCGTCCCGCCCAAAATTGATTTTTTTTTTTATTAAAAAACGTAAACCATATGTGTTCTACGGTACGCAGATCTATCTAGTTCAAAATTTAATCGAAGTCGGTACGTTATTTAGGTAAGGCATACAAAGAATAACAATAAGAGGTCCGAATCATGGGTAGCGCTGACGAAGTTGTAGTTGTTGTACTCGCTCCAACTAACAGACATACATGTTATATATGTACATATGTAGTTATAAACCATCAAATTAGCCGACTTATAGGTATCTCTTAAAGGGGGAAGGTTGCCATAGCCATTTTTGGTGAGTTTGTCGATACCGAATTTACGAACTTACACACCAAATTGCATTCGTCTACGATCACTATGTTCCTAAATATTCAATTTTAAATGTTTGATACGCCTACTTTTTGCAATATCGAATTTTATTTTTAAACCATCTAAACCTGATAAGCTTTCGAACAAAAAAAGAATGGTTAAAATCGGTTCAGTAGTTTAAGAGTTATAGGTATCACTTGAAGGGGGAGGGTTATCACGCCCATTTTTGGTGGGATTGTCGATATCGACTCTACGAACTTACCACCAAATTTTATTCATCTACGATCAATATGTTCCTAAATATTCATTAAATAACGATTTGCCACGCCCTCTTAACATTTAGGGATATGAAAAATAGATGTTGTCCGATTCTCAGACCTACCCGATATGCACACAAAATTTCATGAAAATTGGTCGATCCATTTCGAAGGAGTTTAACCACTAACACCGTGACACGAGAATTTTATATATTAGATTAAAACAATTAATTAAAGCAATTAATGGTATAAATAGAGCATGTTTAATAGGAAACTCTTTTGTAAACAACAAAATCTTGGTTGGCAACGCTAAAACGAGATTTTAGTAGCATGTATATTATGGTTGGCCATATTTATATCAAATTATGCAGACAAGCGATGAGACAACTCTTTTACGGAAATAAAGGGTGGTCCATTTAAAAATTTAAATTTGAAAATGCAAAACAACAAAAACAATTTGACAATTTTTTCCAAATTTATTTTTTCTGTTGTGAGTACAGTTGTTCCGTTTATAAATGAAATATTATTTCATTCATATGGCTGCCGCGGCTGACCTCACAGTACGTACCTCATTCAATCGGACCAATTTTCGTACACTTTTTCGAGCGTATGGGGTCGTATCTCGGCAATGGCATCACGAATGTTGGCCCTCAAATGCTCAATTGTCAATGGTTTGTCGGCAGAACAATCTTCTTTAACGGGGCACCACAGAAATTAGTCCAAAGGTGTCAAATCGCAGCATCTTAAAGGCCAATTGACATCACAATTTCTGCTAATTAAACGGTCTTCAAACCTTTGACGCCATAAATCGATTGTGGCATGAGATGTGTGGCAAGTTACACCATCCTGTTGAAACAAAACATCATTCACGTCAATACTATGAAAAGCGGATACAAAAAAATCGGTTATTATGGTGCAATAGGTGGCTCCATTGAGCGTAATGGTTGTGTCGTCCTCATTTTCAAAGAAATATGACCTAATGATGCTTCCGCTCCATAAGCCGCACCAAACAGTCACTTGTTATGGGTGCATTGCCTTTTGTAAGACCACATGTGGGTTTTCTGAGCCCTAAATACGGCAATTTTGCTTATTAAAGTACGCACCAAGATGGAAATGAGTTTCATTCGAAAAGATGATTTTTTATGGCAAAATCGAAATCGTCGTACAGTTTCTCGTTGGTCCATCTATGCGAAGTGAAAACAAAGTGGATGATCAAGCGGCTTCAACTCTTGAACCAATTGAACTTTGTAAGGCGTCATACCGAGATCATTTTGCAAAATTCGACATAAGCAGGTATTTCACGCACCAGTTCAATTCTTGAAAACGATGACGATTTGATGTTGATAGATTCTTATGCACACTCTCAGCCACAGCTTCGATATTTTCGGCGGTACGCACTGTACGAGCACGCTCACGTCTTGGCGCATCAACAATGAAAACAGTTTCACGAACTTTAGCAAGAAACTTACATATACTGGGCACTGTTGGTCCTTCTCTGCTATCAAATTTTGTACGATATTTTCGTGCAATTACCGAACAATTGTCTTTGTTTTGGAAATTAATTTCCAGGAAATTCGAACGTTGCTCAAACGTAAATCGATTCATAACGTTAAGTGGAGTTAATATACAGAATTTTATGACAGATTGGAATGACATAAGTATTATCAGATTCGGAATAACTGATGGTTTAAATTTAAACCCGATATAAATAATGTGTGTGAAGATAAATTCGAATTTGAAAATCCAAGACGCAATCCATAAATTTTAGCAGCGCCACATTTGGAGTTAACAGAGCAAAATTTGCTATTCACAGAGCACTGTTAACTGTTTAACATTGGCAATAAGTAGATTAATAAATGTAACTTGTCAGATTCTGGTACTTTAAATTATAAGATATTATATCTTGTTGTATCAGAAATTCAAATTTAATAAATAAATACAAAATAAATACAAATACAAATCTTCTACTCTGCAATTATTGCAGACTATTGACATAAAATTTAATTCTCATTATGATCGTTATTATTTGTGAACAAAAGTGTTTAAATGTAAAGGGTGGTTGGTCCACACCAAGGACGGAAATTTTCTCTACTCTAAAAATTATTCCAGCTATCTCACTACGCCGGTTCGAAAGAGGGCACTCTGGAGTACCATTTGCATATAGTCTGTATGGTGTACTATTTCTTATATGTTCCAAAATGGCCACTGATCTTCTAAAGAATTTTCAATCAAAAAATTGTTAATTTCAAAGCCAATTTTCACAATACCATATCAGTTTATATGGGACTATTTTGCTGATTATATTAAGAGGTCTTGGAATCTTCCCTTGAGTATGATATGGTACTCATAGACCTAGTATTTGTTCTAAAATTAGCACCTAAACAAGTGGGCTTGTTCAGATGGATACTGTTAAACAGCTAACAGTGCTCTGTTAAGGTCAAATTTTGTTCTGTTAAGAGAAAATTTTGCTCAAATGTGGCGCTGCTTAAATTTATGGATTGTGTCTTGGATTTTCAAATTCGAATTTATCTTCACACACGTATATATATGGGCAATTTCGTGTCAAGTGACCCAATTTTTAAAATCGATGTCTTCCGATTTGGATTAGCAATTCTTGCTTTTCGTTCAGACGTTCCAAACTCGGTCATTATTTTTGAACAACTCCATGACGATGGGGCAAGAAGTTGAATTCTTTCAGATCTACTCTGTGACGTTTTGTACTTCTTTTTTATTTGTACAAAAACTTCTACTGCATCCTTGTGATGTTGATTTTGGCACTCATTATTAGGTCTTTAAGGTTCTACTGAAAAGTTAGAACAATCATCATCTCCTGCAAAACTGTCATCATTTTCAGAATTGATTTTGTTCTCATCTGGAATAACCGGTAATGTGTCCAACTTTCCCATAATTTTCTTGCACGATCCACAAATTAGCAAACGTTTTGAAAGCGTTGGGAATTTTTTCAATAAGTTGTCGGAAATATTTCGCATATCTAATGATCTGTGCTTCAATTATGTAAGTAATTAGTAAATAACGCACGTCCAAACTTTAACACTGTGTATAAAAAACTAATTTCCGAATGTCCTTAGAATGCAAATAAATACTTTATTAAGATCATTTAGGTAGTACGTTTTTATGCCAAATATTGAAATATCTTATTCTTGAGTTAAAAAATAATTTTTTTTTTGATAGATATAAAGGCCTTAAATGAAATTGTATAAGCTTTCTTTTGAGCAAAAAAAAAAGGCCCATAAAAAAAATTTTTTTTTAAAAATTAAAAAAATTATTTTTGGAAAGATTGAAGAAATAGCTATCTAATATCCTTTGGAAAATTTTTGCTAGGACCAATAGGTGAAAAGTTATACACATTTAAAAAAAACCCTGTATGACCAAAATGTCCAACTTTGACCCCCTCTAACTCCGGCAGTTCTTGACTGATAGAGCTGAAAATTTGTGTCTGGCCTACTATCCAATAGTACTAACTTTGGTGCAAATTCGGAAGACCAAATCGGAAGACATCGATTTTAAAAATTGGGTCACTGATCATGAGATCATGCAGATGTCTGTATACCTTTAGAAATGTGGACAAGTGACCTTTTTCTCACGAACTAATTCAATTTAATAAAAACCAAGTAAAATTTAAATTTAATAAATTCATGCATCATCACTTTTATGAAGGAGACTCGCAAACACTAAAACATAATCGGCTATGCTAAACTGTTTAAATTAAAAACTGAGCTTAAATTGGCAACACTAACGTACGTACATAAGTGTTGTCAAGTGCATTTGTGTGGTGCATCATCACTTTTATTAAGAATACAAATTTACATATTTTTTTTAATTTATTTTTCTTCTGTTGTTTTTGTAAAATAATTCAAATAAATGAGAATGCATTTATTAATGTTCTAAAAATAAATTGAATGACGAGCTAAAGCTGGCATTTAAAAAACAAGAAGCGAGACAGAGAACAATTAATGACAACTCGGATGAGGTCATAAATATTTTGTAGGTTTTATTGACAAATTAAAGTAAATAACGTAGAAGACCCTGTAAAATGACATTTTAATGTTTTCCTATGACAAATTACAATTTTAAAGTTTTTAGTTTGGAGTTTCTTTTATATAAAAATAAATTAGAACTTAACGATTTTTTAACAATAAAATCCGAAAATAAAAACTCATAATTTAAAAGGAAAAAATAAAATAAAACAAGATTAACGTTCTTAATAACTTATGACAGCCAACAAGTGATTTCAATGTGTTTCTTTTTATTCAATCGCAGGCCTAAAGTGAAGTGACTTGAAAGCAAAAAAAAAAAAAAAGAAACCACAAGACTTAATGAAAAAAACACAAAAAAATTATAAAATCATTTCCTTTAATTAGCCCGTAGCTACTTTAAACAATCAACACAAGTTTCGTAAAAAAAAAAAAAACAAAAAATAGATGCACAAGACTAGATACATACAGATATTATAAACAATATAAATCTATTTTTTTTTAATCTATTTTTATAGATTTTTTTTAATAGCTAAGCATTTAAAACCAGTCCAACTACAACACATATGTACGTACATATGACAGATATCCCCTCTTTTCCAAACACAAGGAAGATAGTCTTTCTTCTTTTCAAAAATATCACAAACAAAAAAAAATACATTTTTAACTGCGTGTTATAATTCAAATTCCTTTGTAGAGAACAGCATTCCACGTTAATAATTTCAAAGGCATTTATTTAACCCTTTTCACAACGGTGGGTTTCCTTAAGAGTAATAACTCGTGTGGCGTAAAGCTTATTTTACTTAGGTTAGAGGACGTGTATTTGTCAACTGTGACAAGTACAGTACCCGGAGGTCGAATTGACCCATTGTACAAATTGCACCTAATTGGTCAAAATAATCAGTTAGGGCCATTATTACAACTTACCGTTAAAGTTGGTTTTAATTAAAGGTAACTTTAGCTAAAGTGAACTTTAAAGTCACCTTTAACTTCTTTTCGTTATTACAAGCTAATGATAAAATAAAGTTAACTTTTTAAAAAATATGGCAGTGCCGAAGCAATTTCAATAACATTTGCCAAATTAAATAAGTATTTTAAACGCAGTGGCAATGCCGGAGCTTCTTTTTTTTTTAGGTAATATTTGCTTATTTGAAGCTGCCATATTGAAAATAATATATAATATAATGGCAAGTTCAAACATAAACTTAACTTTAAAAGTTATCGGTAGGATGATTAACGGTTAGCTTAACGCTCACTTCTACCATATTGCCCACTTATAACAATGAAAAGTCGCCGTAGTCTAGTAGGTAGTGTGTTGGCTTATTAGACTGAAGGCCCGAGTTCGAATCCCAGGTCAGACATCAAAACGAAAATATGAAAATATTTCTTCGGCGACTTCCTCTCAGCAGATTTCTGGCAAAAACTCTGAGAGTAAATAAAATTGCCATGAAAAGCTTCTAAAAAAACTCGTCATTCGGAGTCGACTTTAAACTGTAGGTCCCGCCACTCATGTATAAAAATTAACGCACACAACATAAGTGGTGTGAGAAGCTAGGTCGTAATCCTGACTGAAGGGTTGTAATGACCAATTATGTATGTATGTATGTATAACAATGAAAAACAATTTATCTGCCCGTTAAAATCCTCGCTTTAGTTAACGACAAGTTGTAATAGCTCTTAGTCAGGTTTACAACCAAGCTTCTTACACCACATTTGTTGTGTGTATTAATTTTATACATGAGTGCCGGGACCTACAGTTTTTGAGTTTTTGAGAAACTTTTCATACCAACTTTATTTAATCTCAGAGTTTTTGTCAGAAATCTGCTGAGAGGAAGTTGCCGAATAAATATTTTTTCAGATTTCGTTTTGCTGGAGCTGTCTAATGTGGGGTTTGAACCGCTGCCTCACGTCTAATAAGCCAACACACTACCTACTAGACTACGTTATTTCAGTTTATTCGAGATGTTGGATATTAGGTTTGAACCACGGGCTCTCGCCTAATAAGCCAACGTACTACTTA
Organism: Sarcophaga caerulescens; assembly: GCA_927399465.1. Classification (NCBI taxonomy): domain Eukaryota; kingdom Metazoa; phylum Arthropoda; class Insecta; order Diptera; family Sarcophagidae; genus Sarcophaga; species Sarcophaga caerulescens. Next base: position 81,954,038 of record OV656866.1, read on the forward strand.
CTAGACTATTACGACTTCAAACTTGTTTTGAGAGAGCTTATTGAACCGATAATCCAAGTTCACGTTCTTAATCACAGACTTTTGTGAGCACCATCATGTATAGGGCAATGGATTTACAAATCAATACCGACTTCGAAGATATGGATAAAGTCCAAACTTAGAGAGCACATCAATCTCTTGACTATGTTTCCAACAGGAAATGGAAGATTCTGGTGTTACCTTTATAGATTCGGAGACGAACACTCTTCAAAGTGTCTAACCTGCCCAGAACATAACAGTAACTTGAACTATATATTGTAATTTGAGGAGCAGAGTAAGCTTTTTAGCGAAAAATATTGTAGAGTTCATGACGGCATCTAAAGAACACTAGATTCACACAAAAAAGTTCATAAGATATGTAAAACGAAAGCATGTTAGGGCATTACAATCATAAAGTCAATGAGGAAAATTAGATAAGTAATGTGAGCTGATTACTCCGCAAAGTATACACCAAATGCGAATTGCGATAAGTGATGTATTCACGATGGAGGTGTTGATATACCATATATCAACAGGAATCTCCACAAGATTTCTACTTCCACCACAGAAAAATATGTATGACTGTCAATAGTTTGTTAGCGTTTTTGTGCCTGCAATGGGGAAAATGGTTTATCAAATCGCCTACAACATATGTCGTCTTAAATATCTCATCTACAAAATCCGAAGTAGATAGCAAGCACTCCCGGATAAAGATAGGTTAGACAGCGTCATAACACAGATATCATAAGGCGTTCACACTGAAGCTATTTAAATTGCCACATTCGATTCAATTAATAGCGTGCTGATGTACATCATTAGGAAGAGTTTTCAACTCCGTGCCATGAAAATTCTTTTATGTACTAGACGATATCCATCCTTCTTCCTACTCTCTTCCATTAGTGGCTTCTTGCTCGCGGGCTGTTTTACCATAATATTTCCTATTTTTGAATTTGAATTAATTTCACCATCCCCTTTATGTATTGCATTGTTTACCGTCAAGATCTGCTCAAGTGCGATTACAATTTTCGTTAAATATTCGCCAAATCTCTTATATTTTTATACAAATTGTTTTACAGTTTCGTCTTTAATTGGGCATTGAGCACATCTATGTAAAAATGTGGTGCCCGAAGCGATATGGATAACTAGTAAGTCAAGTTATAGTTGACCTCTCCATGACTTCTATTAATCCGGTACTCAATACTCTGGCATTAGTTGGTTCAACAATCATTGGTAACTTTAATTAAGATTTTCCTTGAGCTGATTTCGGCCAGAGTACAATCTTTATTGTTTAACAAACAAAGTTTAAAATCCTGTTGCAATACCTTTATCTTCCTAAAATTGCAGTCGTGTCCATAATAGGGGTGTAGCCAGGAATTAACTTCACCGAGCCGTTCTGCCGCCAGCTTAGCTCTCGGCTTCAATAGTAGTTCAGAGGGTACTCACATGAAGATAGCAAATAATGCCTTACTACTACTACTACTACTGCGACTACTACTACTACTGCGACTACTACTACTACTGCGACTACTACTACTACTGCGACTACTACTACTACTACTGCGACTACTACTACTACTACTGCGACTACTACTACTACTGCGACTACTACTACTACTACTGCGACTACTACTACTACTACTACTATTCATAGTACTTCTACTACTACTGGAACTACTATTGCTACTGCGACTACTACTACTACTGCGACTACTACTACTACTGCGACTACTACTACTACTGCGACTACTACTACTACTGCGACTACTACTACTACTGCGACTACTACTACTGCGACTACTACTACTACTACTGCGACTACTACTACTACTACTGCGACTACTACTACTACTACTATTCATAGTACTTCTACTACTACTGGAACTACTACTACTACTGCGACTACTACTACTACTGCGACTACTACTACTACTACTATTCATAGTACTTCTACTACTACTGGAACTACTATTGCTACTGCTACTACTACTACTAAGAGCAGTTGCTATAGTTGTCTCTCAATACTTCTTTCAAAGATTTATACATACATCCATGCAACGTCATTGATGCCTTTGCTCTGAAATCCCATTCTTTGGTAAATTTACTGTGAATTGTCCGGTCTCTGGACTTGCCTTATCAAAGGCAGGAAATCTTAGACTGTAGGCTTTATAGGAAGAACATACCTAGAGTTACAGGTTAAGGGTCAATATACGGCCTTTGTAGGGCAATATAATATGGCGTAGGCTTTTAAAGGCATTTGGAAAAAATCTTAAATTTTTTCCCTTGTAGACACATGGTATAAACTTTTTTATTCGATTTCGATATCAATACTCTAGGTTTTGGTAAAAGGTATGTAGGTTCTTGAATGACAGGAGAAATGACGTCACTTGGTCTAGTAGGTAGTGTGCTGGCTTATTAGACGTAAAAGCCAGGGTTCGAGTCCCAGGCCAGACATCAAAAAAATAAAAAAATACAAAAAGTATTTTTTCGGCGATTTCTTCTCAGTTTCTCAAAAAATCTGTCGTTCGGAGTCGACTTTAAATTGTAGGTCCCGCCACTTATGTATAAAATTAACACACACAACATAAGTGGTGTGAGAAACTGCGGGCTTCTTGGGGACAATTGCCTGTAGACTGTCTAATGGTGAAGGTATAGCACTGGCCATTTTATAGTCACTTGCAGCAACTCATTTCCTTGCCGTTCGCATCTTCCCCCTTTCCACCTTTCCTAAAAAAACCTGCACAATGCACTGCATGAGTAGGGGCCATCCCCTGAGTGCTGGTTTCATAAAAAAAAAAAATTCCGAAACCCATGGTAAAAAATTGTTTGTGTTGAGCCTTTTTGAAATCTGTCAAGCTTGCATTTGTAGTCAAACACCTTCAACTTTTGTTCCAAATGCTGTTCTTATTCGTTACCATTCCCCCATGGGTTAATCTTATAATCTGATACCATCTCAGTAAGCATCTTTTTGATTTGTCTGTATGTATAAAATAATAATTCATCGCTATTCTGTCTACATGTTCAGCTCAATTCCCATAGATATTCATTTACTATGGAGTCACACAGCACACAGCCATCATAGATAGACAATCTTCTGCTTCTACTTCTTCTTTTCCAAAACGTCATTGGATTTTTTTTTTTATTATTTTTAGAGATTTTTTTTTAAACTTTTTACTCTTAAACCAGTCTTGAATATTTTTCTACGCTTTAACATCTAATTTGTATAATTGATTAGAAACGAAGCGCGGCGTACATCGTATCGTACAGCATAGCACAACACATTTTTGTGAAACGCACTGAGTTAAAAAAAAAAAAAAAAAAAAAAAAAAAAAAATAAACGCTTGATCATCAGCGATCAGTGATCAGTGATCAGTTTTATTCGATTACAATATAACGCTGATGATGATGGTAATTATAATGCTAACGTAGCATCATCACTACTATACTTCAAAAAAACAACGCAAATTAAATTGGCAATATTGTGACAGGTTTCTCTCTCTTTCCTTATGGCCACTCTTTCAGTTCTTTGAACTTGTGAGCGCTTGTTACTGTATTTAATAATTAAGTTATTAGCTTAAACGTATCTTCGGCCATTAGAAATTACACGAAGAAAGTCTTAAATTGTTAGAAAATTCGTTTTTTTCTGTACATTAGACGGTGGCGCATAACATCGGGTCCACCAACTAACGTTTTTTTTTTTTTCAACTAGTGCTTATTTCGTGAATGGTAACACTTAGCTCATGTCTGATTTGACAGATAATTAGTTTTATCCTTTCGCTGAACGAATATGGTTGTGTATACGCTTGAACAACTAACGCTAAGTGGGCCTGCGATCGACTTACAAAAGATGCCGATTTTGGCAAAAAAAATCATCTTTTCAGATGAAGCTCATTTTGATCTTGGCGGGTATGTAAACAAGCAAAATTGTCGCATTTGGGGCACAGATACACGCACGCACGCATACATTGAAAAGCCGACGCATCCAAAACGAGTCACTGTTTGGTGCGGATTTTGGTCCAGAGGCATAATTGGGCCATTCTTCTTCGAAAATGAGCATGGAGTGGCCGTTACAGTCAATGGCGATCGTTATCGGGCCATGTTGAACGAATTTTTGTTCACAAAAATTAAAGAGGAGTATATTGGCAACATTTGGTTTCAACAAGACGGCGCTACGTGTCACACAGCCGAAGCTACACTCGATGTTTTGCGCCCTGTTTTTGAAGATCGCATTATCAGCCGCAGAGCTGATGTCGTTTGGCCACCTCGGAGCTGCGATTTGTCACCGTTGGACTATTATTTGTGGGGTGCCGTCAAAAATAAGTGTTACGCCGACAAGCCAGAGACAATTGACGCTTTAAAGGACAATATTCGTGAAGCCATTGGTGAAATACAGCTGCACACAATCGATAATGTGCTTAAAAATTGGACCGCTCGTGTAGGCTACTGCATGGCCAGCCGAGCCAGCCGTTTGAATGAAATTATTTTCCATTATTAACCGGAAGGATTGTACTTTAAAATCAAAAAAGAAATTTGAGAAAATATTCAGTATTTTTTTTTTAAAGCATTTTCAAAAAAAAAAAGTTATTTGGCGGACCCTGTAGAATCTGAAGAATGTTGTCATGCTGCAATGCAATGCTGACAACTTAACGTTGCATAATTGCGCGGAGATCATAAAGACTGTTAAAGTTAACAGCATAACGGTTTCGGTGTTATTAAGAAATCATATTAAAAATATACAAATTATGTTAAGTTTCGTTTTAAGAATTTGCCATGTTAACGGAAATCAGACGAAATTCTTCCACAATCTTACTCATAATTCACTTGCCAAACTAGAAGCTAGAAGCGATAGGCAGTATAACATACTCGAAGAGTGATACCTACTTTGCGCGTTTTCATACGTCACCCCATGACACTCACGAAGTCTTTGTACATACTCCGATGTATACATAACTCACTTCATTCATATGTATGTACATACACAATTGATCATTACAACCCTTCAGTCAGGATTACGACCTAGCTTCTCACTTCACTTATATTGTGTGTGTTCATTTTATACATGAGTAGTGGGACCTACAGTTTTAAAGTCTACTCCGAATGACACATTTTTAGAAGCTTTTTCATGGCAGTTTTTTATTTAATCTCGAGAGTTTCGTCGGAAGACTGCTGAGAGGTAGTCGTCGAAGAAATATTTTTTCATGTTTCGTTTAGTCGGAGATGTCTGAGCTGGGGTTTAAACTGTGGCTTCACATCTAATAAGCCAACACATTACCTACTAGACTACGACGACTGCTATCACATCACCGTTTACTATATCTAAGACACCAGTGACATTCAAGTAAGCTGTAGAGCGTATGAACTGGCCATGTGTGACACAAGCAGATAATTTCTTCACTTTGGGAATTCCTCTTAAAGACCTCTTATAATTGACAATGCAGACTTAGGTTCCATTAGCACTAGATGGCGGGTAAGGGCAGAACGGCTTAGAAAATTCTATTCAAACTGGATAAGAGTGCGCACGATATATGTTTGCTTAAGCTCCAAAGAAACGCGTTCAGAATGGTTGCCAGTATCATTACGAGGCATTGCATTATGAATGCGCATACAAAGTGCATTAGTTTTGGACATTTTGCAAACGATTTCTGAGTTTGAATCATTTTATCAGGAGGTCTGAGTGGTTCTGGGATTAGGAGATAAAGAAAAACTGTAAATCCTATGTGATCTAAGTGTGTTCATTCAACTTATTTTGGATGGACAAACATCTCTGCCTATATATACTGTTACGTTTTTACCCTTTTAAAAACGTTAAAAATATGAGTTCGTAGATTGCAATTAAAATAAAAATAAATTTATCTTTAGTTTTAAATCAATTCTTTATTGTTCGCACAATTCCGTGTGCCACCTTTCACGACGTGACTTAAACAACAACAATTTGCTTTAATCTTTATTATTATTTACACTCTTCCGCGTACACAATAACAATTGTTCAATAGATCTTTATGACAGAGATCTTCAAACCACAATTATTCTCTTCACATGCAACGTGTCTTCACACAAGACTGACTGAATTCCTTCTGAATTGCCATTGCCTGCTCTGTCTTGCCTTTTATACCGCAGGGTAAGCAGTTTGATGTATGCACTTGAAGAAGAATGTCTTTACCTTCGCGAAATCTCTATAAATGTAAACAAGTTATTTATTGTTATTTGTGTATTTTGTTTAGGTTGTCCTTTCAGTGTTGTTGTTGCCTGTTTACTTATTTATCTCCTTTTTTTTGTACTGATGTTGTTGCTATATTTTTGTTTATTCGTTGATCATGTAAACAAGACCATTGTTTTTGTTTTTGGAGCTTTTGTTTATCATTTTAAGAACACCATTTCCATTTTCGTAACAATACATACCTAAAACTCCAGTGAGTGTCATAATTCTCGCGTCTATACAGTGAGCAGATGCCAATGTAAATGCTAAAAAAGTTTTGAAATTTTTCCTTTCCAATGCTGTTCTTGCTGGGCAGTTTGTCATCTCTCCGTGAAAAATTCTTGTCCATATTGTGAGACTATTATGGTTTCCCATTTCGTTCTGAATTTTCATTCAGTATATGGCTACGTTGACGTTAATTCGAACGGAGTAGAGTAAAAGTAAACTGGGTTTAGCCCTTTATTATTGTGCAGTTCCCGCGCTGACCAATTTCTTCTATGAGTACGGTAGAATTTGGTCAGTACTGGGACTGCGCTTATCCGTGGCATCACAAGTGAGCTTTTAGTATCAAAGCTATCACTTCAACCTACCTATCTACTTATCCCTTTATTATAGTTCGGACCAAAGAGTATTCTACACTTTTGCATCACCACACCGTCTAAAAGACTGAAAAATGTTACGGCATTCCCGTGCGCAGGTCTTCTCACAGGAAAAAAAAATCACGCGAATAGTCTTAGCGTTTACAATAATAGTGTTCAGTGTTATGTCAATTTTTAACTCCAAAGCGGCATTTTACAAGTGTAAGCTGATCGTCTCTACTGGCTTCCGTATGGGAATAACCCTGATAAATATCCATGGGAAATTTTTCGAAAGCTGTACACTATGGAGCAAGCCGTAGTCTAGTGGGCAGTGTATTGACTTATTAGACGAGAGCCTGTGGTTCAACACCTGTCTCAGACATCTGAAATAAAACAGAATATGAAAAAATATTTCTTTAAGCGACTTCTTTCTTTCACCTGACTTCTGACAAAAACTGTGAGAGTAAATAAAATCGCCATGAAAAGTTTCTCAAAAATCTGTTGCTCGAAGACACTATTAAACAGATGTCCCCACCTCTAATAAATAATATTGTTATGTTTTTACCTTTTCAAAAATGTTTAAAATATGAGTTCGTTAATTGCAAACAAAGTAGAAACAAATATCTGTTTACTTAGTTTCAATTAAACTCTTTATTGTCCGCACTATCTTATGTGGCACTGTTCAAACTTGATAATACAACAACAATATATTTATTTAGTTAGTTATACTTCTTTACACTTCTGTTCTCGTAAGCACTAACAACTGTTCGGTAGATCTTTACAACGGCGATCTTCAAACCACGAATGTTTTCTTCACACGCAACGCGTTTTCACACAAGGCTGACTGAATTCTGTAGTCTGCTTTGTCTTACCCTCTTATAGTCCTACACATACAGTCTAACGAACGAATTAACAAAAATATGGGAAATATGAGTTATTTCAACTCTATGTGCCTTATAGCAATGAATAAAGGAATGGGCAAAATATCTGCTCCCCATAAATCTCGAAATACAAAATTCACTTTTCAAAATAATTGAAGCCTTATTAACGACGCATATTTAGAAATTCTCTGTGGCAGAGAGTGGTAAATACCTTGCCATGGTCTATTAAGTTTTAACCACAATTACATTTCGAATATTGGAAATGTTTACCACAGGAAATTCAATCCCAAAACCGTTAAGAATCAAGCCCATTGCATATGATTGATTCACTTTTTCTTGAATTTCCTTATGGAACTCTTTGCATACGTTTCGTTAAAGGCAATTGGGAAGAAAGAAGATAAAAAAAAGACTGCAATTATAGAAGTCATAAAAATTTTGTATAAAATTACAATAAAAAAAATTTTAAAAATATGTCACCATCAAAAGTACAAAGACCATGCAGCAGAAGAAAATAAAAAACAGAACACAGTCGCTCAGAGTCAAAGATGTCTTACTGTCAAATTGACAGACACAAACACAAAACGGCAGCGATAAATGATATTTTAAAGATTATTTTTCTGTTTTGTTTTGTATATGTAAGCATATGATTAAAATGTATTTAAAAGAAACAAATTACAGTCATGTAAAAAAGTATACAGAAACTAGATCATGGTTGATTTAAATAAATAAGAAAAAAAAAAAAACAAAAAAAACGACAACAAATTCACCATCAAGAAGCCACTCAAGTTGCAATGAGAAAACGAAAATAACAACAACAAAAACCTATTGTAATACATGCAGCTTAAATTAAAAGCACTTCTTAATGCTTTTTAGATTTGCATATTGAAAAAAATTTTATTTAAAAAAAAATATTTTTTTTAACAAAAAAAAGTCCCACAATCACTGACAATTGATATTTTCCGGTTTGCGAAATTTTTTTATTTTATTTTGAAACTATAAAAAAACGTGTCAATGTTTAAAAAAAAAACAACAAAATAATAATAAACTTCCGAAAAACCAAAAAAAAAAAAATCAATTTTATGCCAATTATTAAAAAAAAATTAAAAAATTAAAAAATAAACAAATTACCGCTATGAGTATTTAATATTTATTTTTATTAATTTTTTTTTCTACAATTTTATTTTAATATTCGCTTCATTTATAGTCATTAACGCCAACTGCCACTGACTGTCTATCGAATTGCAACTGTTTTATAATCAAGTTCAGTCACTTGAGTTCTCTAGCATAGCTCAAGCGAATTACAATGAAAGCGACAAACTGCAAGCTCATTATTTATATTAAAATTTAATTTCAAGCAACAGGTCTAGTCGATAGAAAGCCTTTTCTTAACAGCTCAATAATATTCCCATTTGTCTAAGGGCAACCTTACACACATACATACATAATTGGTCATTACAACCCTTCAGACAGGATTACGACCTAGCTTCTCACACCACTTATGTTGTGTGCGTTTATTTTATACATGAGTGGCGGGACCTACAGTTTAAAGTCGACTCCGAACGACAGATTTTTGAGAAGCTCTTCATGGCAATTTTATTTACTCTCAGAGTTTTTGCCAGAAATCTGCTGAGAGGCAGTCGCCGAAGAATTATTTTTTTTCATAATTTCGTTTTGATGTCTGACCTGGAGTTTGAACCGTGGCCTTACGTCTAATAAGCCGACACACTACCAACTAGACTAGGGCAACCTTAGTGGTATTTATTTCTTCCCATTCTAAAACAGACGTACCAGCATTGGTCGCATGAACACTAAAAACTCCAAAGCCCAAAGGCTGCAAAATTTTTTCTTCACATTCCGAAACAGCCTTCAGAACATGTCACATATTTTTTTTTAACACTTACTTACTTAGTAGGTCATTACAACGTTTTACTCAGGATTACAACCTAGCTTCTTACAACAGCCATGTTGTGTGCGTTAATTTAAACTTTGAGTGAGTGAGACATACAGTTTGGGAGTCGATTCCGAACGACAAATTTTTGAGAAACTTTTCATGGCAATTTTTATTTACTCCCAGAGTTTTTTGGCAGAAATCTGCAGAGAGGAAGTTTGTTCGAGGTGTGCGACCTGGGATTTGAACCTTAGTCTCACATCTAATGAGCCAACTCATTACCTACTAGGCTACAGTCTGGAGCTGGGATTTGAACCTCAGTCTCACATCTAATGAGCCAACACATTACCAACTAGATTTCGGTGACCTATTAACACTAAAATTATTTATTAAGGGACGTTTACCTTAGCAACCCAAGTAAATGTATGAGAAAATCCTAGCCTATGTAGGCGACGTTAAAATCTAAAGTTTCTTTGTGAAATTTCGGAAACTGCTATGACATTACCGTCGAAATAGTGCAACGAATGTGATCTAACTCCCCGAAACTAAATCTCTAATCCAATCAAGACAGAGTCAGGACTTATTCATTCGGAGATACAAGTTTCCTCAATTTGCTTCCCCTAATATCAACTGAAGCACTTTAACTTAGGCAAATGGCTAAACTTACTTAACTGGCCATTAACAACCCGATTAACGGATTTCGGCCTGCCGCAACACATACTTCCAGGCGCCTCTGCTTCTTGCGCGCTTACGCCAAGAAGATCCGCAGATCCCCGTATCAAATACCCGTCACGCAGGAGCATCCTCCTCCATTCGAACGACATGGCCGAGCCAGCGCAGCCGCTGGATATTAATACGCTGCACAACGTCTATATCGTTGAGGAGCTCATACAGCTCACTTTAGGATCGGATGCGGAAATCATTGCCAACTCGCGCAGGACCGAAGATCTTACGTAGGACTTTTCTCTCGAATACTCTCAAGGCTGCTGCATCAGTGCTTAATAGGGTCCATGCCTCTGCGCCATAAAGAAGCACGGGTAGGATGAGCGTCTTGTAGAGTATTAGTTTTGTTGTACGAGAGAGGTCTCTGCTACTCAATTGCCTAAATGGCTAAAGCGCTTTACTATAAACGCTAGTCATCGAGGTTCAAATTCCAGAGAAATTGAATTGGCTGTCGAATTTTAAAAATTGACGGATATTATTCTCCTTCAAAAGTAATTCTTCCAAAAAGCTTCCTGTCTGTCTTTCCCCCAAAGAGGGTAAAATCAACAAAGAACATCACTGGAATGCCACACAGCGTCACCCCTTGAAAAAAGAGTAGAACTTAGTCAGCAAAATTTCTTGCAAGTACATCCCATACATTTTCGCTAAGGACTTTATTTCTAGACGACAACAAGACAAAGTAAACTTATTATCTTAAAACCATGTACTGTCTACTAATCACCTGCTTAGATGGAAAAACTTGATATATGACACTGAAACAAGGCATACATTCATAGGTACTATAGGTTAGAATCTGTTTTTCAGTTTCAATTCCGGTTTCATAACAAAAATATTGAAAGTATTTTACACCTCCCAGCGGGATTTAACAGACAGATCAAGTACAGAAGGACCAATTGAGTCATGAATTGCTCAAGGGGAGGAGCTACTTGATTATTGTAGAAATAATCAGACTAAAATGATAACTGTGAAGCCCCCCTTATCTAGATAGTGTTCTGACTTTTTAGACGAGAACCCGTGACTTAAGTGCCAGCCCAGATATCTCGAACGGAATGAAGTATGAAAAATAAATATTTCTTGCGGCGATTTCCTCTCAGTTGTCATCTGGTAAAAAGTCTGTATAAAAATAAAATTGATATGAAAAGTTTTTCAAAAATCTGTCGCTTGTAGCCGATATTAAACTGTAGGCCACGCTACTAATGGATAAAATGAGCACATTCAACATGGGTGGTGTGAGAAACTAGGTTGTAATCCTGACTAAAAGGCTTATCATGATCAATTAAGTACGTAAAGTAATGTCTATAAAAACAAATTCAGTATTGAATATTAATATACACATATTTACTGATAACAAAGTGGCCATTTGATCTGTAGAAGATCAAGATCAGAAATCAGAAATGAATTGTTTTTTTGCTACTTATAAGTACTCATGAAATTTTGAATATAAGTGAGTCAACAATAATGAAATTTAACTATGTGCTCTGATTCATTCGTACTCACTACAACATTGATTTATAAGTACAGGTTGCAATGAGTATGAGTACAACGTTGTCATCGAACTCATAACATTCGAAATATGTTTGATTCATTAGCGTACTCATTTAGATTCATAAATTTAGAAAAATACTTATAATACTCATAAATGATTCGAGTGATTCGAATAATTTATCAAAATTTACAGTCTTAGTTGTTGTTGCATTTACAAAACAAAAAGAAGAAAGAAAAGACAAAGGCAGCAAGCAAAGCAAACACACAAACTTCTAGTGAGTATTGTGGTGTTCATACGCAAATCATACATATTTTGTGCTTCGTGTATATGTTGAGTCATGGAGAGTCGAAATCAACAACATCATGCGTATTGTTAAGTATGAGTACGATGAGTACTTCAAACTTTGAATATAAGGAGTAGAGGTTCCATGATATTAAAATAAGTATAAATGCGTATAAGTATCAGAAATTATGAGTATGACTCGAATCTACTCATCGTTTTGAATACTCATTGTTGATCTCTGATCAAGATCGACCAAGAATTCCGAGTGTCTCTAACGAAAGTAGCAATAGAAATATGGCTAACAAACGAATGTTAAGATAACAATTAATACGAATGAACGTGAGTTTGACATTCTTCTAATAAGGGGCAATATAAGAATCTTGTATAGAAGTGAGTAGATATACATATCTGGCTCATTGTGAATACATGTACACACTATATGTATGTTTTTGTGACATCACATGTAAACGTTATAATATTGCTTAGTGGCATCTTTATGTTTGCTTGAGGTGTCACAAAATCACATCAAAGCACAGACACATACATTCTAGTCGGTCAATGTCAATATTGTAATCAATTTTTTCTCCATGTAACGGGTGATTTTTTAAGAGCTATAGGAAAATTTAAAAAAAAACACATAAAATTCAGAAAAATGCATGAAATCTTTATTTGAATCGATAGTACGGTCCATATAATTTAATGTTTGAAGATTATTTCATGCAAATGTTGACCGCGACCGCACCTCAAATGGTCCATCCGCTTAGTCCAATTTTGGCATACTCTTTCCAACATTTTGGCCGGTATCTCACGAATAAATTTTTTTGCCCAAAATGCAAGAGCTTGACTTGCATGACATGTAGTTTCAACAAGACGGTGCCACATGCCACACAGCACGCGTAACAATGGACTTATTGAGAGGCGAGTTCGGTGAACATTTTAATTCACGTTCGGGACCGGTCAATTGGCCACCTAGATCGTGCGATTTAACGCCTTTAGACTATTTTTTGTGGGGCTATGTTAAAGCTCATGTCTATACAGACAAGCCCGCTTTAATTGACGCATTGGAAGACAACATTGAAACATTTATTTGTGAGATACCGGCCGAAATGTTGGAAAGAGTATGCCAAAATTGGACTAAGCGGATGGACCATTTGAGGCGCAGTCGCGGTCAACATTTGCATGAAATAATCTTCAAACATTAAATTATATGGACTGTACTATCGATTCAAATAAAGATTTCATGCATTTTTCTGAATATTATGTGTTTTTTTTTTTTTGAAAAATTTTCCTATAGCTCTTAAAAAATCACCCTTTATAATACATACATATACAATGGCATTTAGTCGTATTGTCGCTTTGATTGTACATATGTACGTACATATGCTTATTGGGTGTGCTTCAAAATAAATCACATTTAAATTGTATCGCTTTGATCAAGGCACACCAAAAATATTTGACGGATTTAAAAAGATGAAAAAAGAAAAAACGATCCATTGGATGCTTTTGTAGTTGAAACTCAATGTGTGGGCCATGTGGTACCCTGGTACGTACTACTGATTAAATGCTTTTTAATAAGAAAAAAAATATTTTAATTTGCTTTTTATAATCAGTTTTTTAAAACAATTTTTTTTTTTCTTTTTTTTTTAATATTTGTTTAAGGGTCTGCCTTAAATATTTATAAATAACACGGTTCTTTATTTTTATGTTTTAATTTAAATCCAATTTTTATTTTTCTGTAGGTTTTTTATTTATCTTCACAAATTACCAAATTTATTCCTATTTTGATTAACAATGTTTTTTAATTTTATTTTTATTGTTTGCCGCTGTTGCTGCTTGTAACTTAGAGTCGCAAAAAAGAAGTAAGAGTCTTTTAAATAAAGAGAAAAGATGTATATATTTGTAGGAACAGAGTTGTATTGTCAATTCAGGGGGTGAAGTTAACAAAACAATGTGGCCACTTTGGCGTGTTTCTAAACATACCGCCCCCCTTGACTGGGTGTGGACTAATACAACCTCCTGGTGGGTCCTGTGAAGGTGTAGCCAAGGCACGTTTTCTGTGCTACAACCTTTCCCATCTCTAATTCGATGGCGCCATCTCTGCGTATCTCAGGGTATATGTCAGCACCTAATTCCATCTCGATCATGGTATTTGATCTTGGATCCATATCTGCTAGGGTATCCTCACAAAACTCTTCACAGGGATTGTCATTAATTGGAGTCACATAGGGTCGCCGAGGCAGATCATCAGTAATAAGTGCCATGATTTTCTTATTAAATTTGGTTTTGTTGTTTCTGGCACGCATGTAAACCATTGCAAAATTATGTCCTTGATGTTTGATTCTTGCCAACTTGACTCTTTTTACTGTGGAGGAGGCTATCTTAGTTGTGGTGCTGGATGGGTTCATCAAACTACGGATTAATACCCAATTGTCGCTTCTCTCTTCAGATGAGATTTGAACTGAAGCCGTTGGTACAAAAACATGTGGCCATGAATGCGGGTCATCTTGGGTGGTTTGGGTCATTTGGGTCTTCATCGTCGGTACTTTTTTAGACGGTTGCTTCGGATCTTTGGATTGGTGTAACTGCGGAGCGTCATGCAAGAGGGTGTTATGACGTTTTGTGCAAACGCGGCATCCATATTCGTTATTGCATTCATGTACGCGATGGGATCTTGCTAAGCAATTAATACAATACCCTTGCATGACCGCTACATCGTAACGTTCGTCTGCGCTGGCGTTTAGAAACTTGCGGCACGTTCGGAGCGCATGATCCTGTTTGCAAAGACCACATGACCATTGCCAATGAGGGGGTTTTGGATGGAGGTTGGCTGACATGTCTGCAAGTAGAATTTAATTAGTAAAGTAATTTTAATTATGAAATAATATGACGAGTTTAGTAATGGGTCGTGTACATATACCAGCTGCGGTTTTAATGTCTGCCACTCTAACATTGCTGTCATGTCCTGGATAGGTTTTGATGACTCGACCTAATTTCCACTCATTGAAAGACAAGTTATCGTCTTTTAGGACCACTAGGTCATTGACTTTTATATTTTCTTTTGGAAATTTCCATTTGTATCTGCGATGTAGTTCGGCCAGATATTCGGACTTCCATCTTCGGCAAAACGTTTGGGAAATGATTTTTATGCGTTTCCAACGGTTCGCTAGAGTCACATTTTCTTCTGTAAGATCTCTTTCAGGTGGAGTTATTATTGGAGTACCAATAAGGAAATGTCCAGGGGTTAATGGGGTCAAATCATTAGGGTCATCGCTAGCAGGACTTAAGGGTCTAGAATTGAGGCATGCTTCGATGCGGGCAAGAATTGTCGATAGTTCTTCGAATGTAAATTTCATATTGGGGATCATTTTCTTTAAGTGAGTTTTAAATGACTTTACTCCAGCTTCCCAGAGTCCTCCCATATGTGGGGCACCGGGTGGTATGAATTTCCATTCGATGGATTGATGACTTTGTTGCTGAAGAACTTTATTTTGTAGAATTTTCATGAATTCTAGACGCTCTTTTTTGATAAGTTCTGCTGCTCCGACGAAATTTCTTCCATTATCTGAATAGATACAGGCAGGGCATCCACGTCTTCCAATAAAGCGTGAAAATGCTGCTAGAAACGCTTGGGTCGTCAAATCGCTTGCTGCTTCTAAATGTATGGCTTTTGTTGCAAAACATACAAAAACACAGACGTAGCCTTTTGTGATGAGGCAAGCACGCCCTGTGAAGTTACGGATATCAAAGGGTCCGGCGTAATCGACACCAGTTATTGTGAAGGGTCTAGAAATTTTCGTGCGCTCAGGTGGCAGGGACGCGATTATTTGAGTTTGTGTCTGTTTTCTGTAAAGTATGCAAGTTTTACAGTTAGAAATTGTTGTTTTTACGAGTTGTTTTAATTTAAAGATCCAGAATTCTGATCTTATGCTGCGAATCACGAGTTGGTTTCCTCCATGTAGCGTTATTCGATGTGTAAATTCAGTAATCAATTTTGCCATTCTTGATTCATAGGGTAACAATATCGGACAGCGTTCGTTATATGTAAGTGCTGTCGATTTTGACAATCTGCCATTTGCTCTTATGACTCCACATTTGTCCAAAAAGGGTGTTAGGGTTAACAATTTGCTTCTAGATGATATGGGCAATTTTCTTTCTAATTGTCTATATTCTTCAGGATAAAACGCTTTCTGTGTCCAAATTATGAGTTGTGTCTTTGTATATTGGATTTCATCTGGGTTAATATCAAGAGACGAGATTCTTAGATGTCTTCGACTAATACCTGTATTTCGCCAAAATCGTAAAGCGTATGAGATAACTCGAAAAGCTCGGGGTAATGATGAAAATCTGCTTAAAGGGTCTTCTTCAATGCTAACGGTAAAAGCCTTGATGGTTTTTGATTCTAACTTTGTGTCTTGGACCTCATTTGATGAAGGCCATAAGTTTTGAGGTAGTTCTAACCATGGGGGTCCTGTCCACCACATAGTGTTTTTTTGTAGTTCGGTAGGTGAGCATCCTCTGCTAGCAATGTCAGCAGGGTTAAATTTGGATTCTACGTGTCTCCAATTTTTTGTACCCACTTTTCGAAGAATCTCTGACACTCGATTTCCAACAAATGTATTCCATGTACAAGGAGGTTTGTTGAGCCATGATAAGACGATTGTGGAGTCGGTCCAAAAATGAGTTTTTAAATTTGGGATTTTAAGTTTTTCCAATACACTTGCTGATAAGTGTGCTAACAATACAGCTCCACAGAGCTCAAGACGGGGAAGAGATAGCTGCTTTAGCGGGGCCACACGAGTCTTAGATGCCAATAAAGAAGTTTTGGCTGGGCTGTGTCCATCGCATACTCTTATGTATAGTACTGCTGCGTATGCTTTCTCAGACGCGTCGCTAAATCCATGTATTTCAGCAACGCATGAAGGCTTGTAGTGAATCCAACGTGGAATTTTTATAGTGTCGACTTGGGGACAGTTTTTCACAAAGTCTTTCCATTTTTTGTGCGTTAATGGTTTTAAAGGATCATCCCAACCTATTTTGTCTAACCATATTTGTTGCATAATGAGCTTGGCGTCAATGATGATGGGCGCAAGCCAACCGCATGGGTCGAAAAATCTGGCAATGATGGACAAAACTTCTCGTTTTGTATAGACTTCCCTTAATTTGACATCTGGGGCAGTAAATGTGAAAGAGTCTGACGAAATATTCCATTTGATCCCAAGAGTTTTAGTGCTGTCGTCTTCTGAAAGATTTAACCAATCTAGGGGCAATAGTTTTTCCTTGGGTAAATCCTGAATGATTCTTGGATCGTTGGATGTCCATTTCATAAGGTCAAATCCTGCCGATGCTAGGACATTAGTTAGTTCTTTTCGGGATTTAATAGTTTCTTCGAAAG
This sequence comes from Sarcophaga caerulescens, assembly GCA_927399465.1. NCBI lineage: Eukaryota > Metazoa > Arthropoda > Insecta > Diptera > Sarcophagidae > Sarcophaga > Sarcophaga caerulescens. The sequence goes on from OV656866.1 coordinate 81,971,479, forward strand.
TATGGCCGCCAGCTAAAACGTCGTCTACATACATGTGTTGTTGTAGTATTTTTGACGCTAACGGGTTTGTTGTTTTTACTTCTTCAGCCAAGTGTAGAAGTGTCCTTATGGCTAAGAATGGTGCGCAGTTAACTCCAAACGTGACGGTTAAGAGCTCATAATCCTCTATAGGATCTTTCGGTGTTTTGCGAAACAATATTCGTTGATAAGGGGTTTGAGATGGGTCGATGAGTATTTGCCGGTACATTTTGGTAATGTCCGCGTTGAATACAAATCGGAAGAATCTCCATTTGGCAATCAGAAGAACAAGATCTTGCTGAAGAATGGGTCCTGGATATAAAATGTCGTTAAGACTATTCTTATTCGACGTCGGGCTTGAGGCATTGAAAACTACCCTGAGTTTAGTAGTAAGCCGGTCTGGTTTTATTACTGCGTGATGCGGCAGGTAATAATTTGGAGCCTTATTTATATCCGAGGGGGAGATCTTTCTCATGTGTCCCAACTCTAGATATTCGAGTATTACTTGACTGTATAGTTTTTCCACTTCGGGTTTTTTGCTAAGCATCTTCTCCATTCTTAAATATTGAGCCATAGCTATGTTGCGGGAGGATCCTATTTCCTCCTCTTTTTTGAAGGGTAGGGTAACGATATACCTCCCTGTGTCGTTTCTACGCGTAGTAGATTTAAAGTTTTCTTCGCATAGCGTGTCCTCGTCTGACCTCAAAATCTGTTTTGGGGTTTCCTCCACCTCCCAAAAGCGTGTGAGGATTTGGTCAAGGGACGTAGTGTTGTGTAGCGACATCGTTGTTCGCGTCTGCGTTTCCTTCGTAATTGGTCCCCCCACAATCCAGCCAAATGCTGTCTTTTGTGCCAAAAGGGATCCATATGAGCGCATTGGTGTTTCCATACAATAAATGGATGGGCCCAAGTCAAGACCTATTAGTAGATCGATGGGCCGGCTTTTATAAAAGTGAGGGTCTGCTAAGTCCAATTTAGCTGCCTCGTTAAAAATATCTGAAGGTAAAGTTTGTGCGGGTAAGCTTGATGGAAGAGACTTGAGTACTGGTGCCCAGACTTCAAGTTTGTAACCAGGGTCCACGCGGGAGCACAGGTTGAACAAGCACGCTTTGGTTGATGTTTCAGAAACTGTCTGACTTAACCCTGTCACGTGCACTAGGTTTCTTTTAGTGGTCAAATTCAATCGTTTCTGCAATTTGTCCGATATGAATGTGGATTGTGATCCAGGGTCGATGATAGCTCTCGCCTGGTATCGTATACCTTTGACTTCGATTTGGACTACAGCGGTAAACAGTAAAGTATCTTTGACTTGTAATTCTGTAGGGTCAGAATTCCTTTGAAGGGTCAAAGACGTATAGTTTGGAATGTGTGAAGTAGGAGTGGACTGTATTCTAGAGGTTAAAGCTGTGGGACTCGTAGATGGTTCTTCCTCAGTATTTACCTGAGTAAAGTTTGCAGATTGAGTCACAGTTACCTTATGCAGCAAAGTGTTATGTTTTTGCTTACACAACCTACAACTATATTTACTAGGGCAATTTTTGACACTGTGGGCTTCTGATAAGCAGTTGTAGCAAGAATTTGTGGTCCTTACTATGTGAATTCGATCATTGACATTTTTTTCTAAAAATAAGGGACAGGATCGTAGTGAGTGTGTGTCGTTGCAGTACTGACATTTCTCTCTCGTTGTGGATGAGTTTCTGTTTTTTCTGTTATCAACTGGTTTCGATATATTCGTTTGTAGTGAGTTGATATTTCTTCTGACAGTGGGCAATTTTGTGACCTCAGGGACATTTTGGGTAAATTTATTTCTCGAAACAATATTTTCTACGGACTCTAAAGTTTTGAACTTGTGGGTCAGAAATTTGTCGAATTCCGTCCAGGTGGGTATTTCCGCACAGTCTTCCCGAGAATTCTCAAACTCCTGCACCAAACTTCTCGGAAGTTTTTGAGAGCAAATATAAATCAGGAATGACTCCCATGTTACTGTGTCTACGCCTAACATTTTAAGGGTCTGTCTGCAATCATTTATAGTGCGCTGTAGTTTTTTAATTGAGGATCCTGCACTTACAGTTGCATGAGGGAGGTCTAAAATAATTTTATATTGTTCATTAACCTGCATCCATTTGTTTTCGTAACGGTCTACCAAATTCCTCCAAGCAAGGGTGAAGCCGTCATTTGTCAAGGATGCGTGAGCAATTATCTCCCTTGCCTCGCCGCCAGTTTTTTGGGTTAAGTAGAATAATCTCTCGACATTACTAAGTCTTGAGTTTCTGATGTATATAGCCGTAAATAAATCACGAAAACTAGGCCACAATTTATAATCCCCAAAAAATATATCGGTATCGCAGGGAGGGAGTCTTATTGACAAACTTTCATTTTCCTGAGGGATGGTCGACTGACGTTCTGTTTTTCCTACGGAGTCAGATAGCGCCTGAATTTCCGCGTTAATAGACGACAGACACCTTTTGTATGCCGATAGAGTCTGTTGGTATCTTTCCCTAAGTTTCTTCCTATCCATTGGTTTATCACCCTCCATTTCCATATCTCTACATTCCTCATAGGACCTTTTCACCTGGGTCCAGAGCGAGTCTAATTCTACACGTAAGACTTGTAATGCGTGAACATTATCCTCCGCATGACTCGCAGAAAAAACTTTCTCGAATTCGATTAAATCGTTAGTGCAATTATAAAATTTCTTAAAAGCCATATTAAAATATTTATTTGAGGAGAGGTGATTAAATTTCGGAATAATTGGGTCAAAAAATGCCTGCTAGCGATTTAACAGCCAGTAATAAAGAAACAAAATATTATTTATTAATTCCTAATTTGAAATGAATTTTCCCCGGAATTATTTTCTTTTGGGCTCGTTGGTAACCCTTTTTTTGTTATTCTTTCGTTGTCTTCTTTAAACCGTTTTTAATGTTTGTTGTTGTTCATAAATATTCAGTATATATATTTTGTAAATGTTTTCTTTACTTACTGTTGTTGTCGGTTTTTTATTACTTGCTGTTGTTGATGATGATTTTTTGTTACTTGCTGTTGTTGTTGATGATGGGTCTGTGTCACAATTATTTTAAAAAACTCCACTGATGTTGCTTTCCTTATTTTGTTTGTCCCGTTAGTAATTTTAATTTGTTTTTGTTTTATTTAAAAATTTTTTTTTTTTTTTTTTGCAAAACCGGTTCGAAGTGACCAAAAATGTTTAAGGGTCTGCCTTAAATATTTATAAATAACACGGTTCTTTATTTTTATGTTTTAATTTAAATCCAATTTTTATTTTTCTGTAGGTTTTTTATTTATCTTCACAAATTACCAAATTTATTCCTATTTTGATTAACAATGTTTTTTAATTTTATTTTTATTGTTTGCCGCTGTTGCTGCTTGTAACTTAGAGTCGCAAAAAAGAAGTAAGAGTCTTTTAAATAAAGAGAAAAGATGTATATATTTGTAGGAACAGAGTTGTATTGTCAATTCAGGGGGTGAAGTTAACAAAACAATGTGGCCACTTTGGCGTGTTTCTAAACAATATTTTATTCCTCAATTCTTATTTGTTTCTTTTGTTTTAATTTATTTAATCATTTCATTTGCAAATTTTTTTAAATTGTTTATAGCGTGTTTCAGTTGAATTTTTTTTTTTATTATTTTTGTTGCAGTCCAGTAAACTTAATTGAACTTAAAAAATAATTTTTTTTAAAAACGTAATGCAAAGAGCATTGAAATTTTAAAAAAATATATGCCAACTTTAAACAAAATTATTTAATAATTTAATTTAATATTTTGTTTCTTTTTACTATAAACCTGGTTTTTGTTGGTCAACTTTAACTTCCGTAAAATTTAATTGATTTCTGCTCAGCAGCAGCCATAGTTTTAAAGGAAGTGCAATAAATATTACAAAAAATAAAACATTTCCATTTACTGACTGACGTATTACTGAATATGCACATGTATTAATAATTGTTTAAATATTTTAATTTTAATTTTTTGTTGTTGTTTCATCTACTTTTAGCAAATCAAAGATGAATTATGTGAAGTGGTTTCCGAAATGGAGGCACTCGATGTGCCCGAAGACTGTAAACATTCCAATAAAGACAAACAAATGTCCATTGGACGCAAGAAATTCAATATGGATCCCAAAAAGGGTAAGTCATTATTAACAAATCAAATTAATTCTAAATCATCGGTTAAGTTACTAAAGAACATATTGGCTCTATCAGGCCATGGTAGAATAAATTTTGATTTACGATATGCTTTTTGCTACGCAAACAACAATTTCAATGCTGCATACATACACAAAGCATGCAAGTGGTCAGCTGTCCTGATTACCAGCACGCTCTGTTCCACTCCATATGTAGCAATATGTACGACTCATACTCGATTAGCTGTGCCTTCTAAGCTTCTATTTAAGCAGATGACTAATCTAGTCACAATAAGTTGCTGTAATTCTGGGAAGACATATACACTTCAGGACCTTATAATTTTCTAAACAGTCAGTACACTTGATTTTAAACTTCCCACTAGAGACCTCTGGATCCGGGTTTTCTGCTTTGATATAAACGTACGTGTTGTTACGTTTTTACCTTTTTAAAAACGTTTGAAATATGAGTTTGATGATTGCAAACAAAATAAAAATAAATTTGTATTTAGTTTCAATTAAATTCTTTATTGTTCGCACTATTTTGTGTGTCACTGTACACAACTTGATGAATACAACAATAATTGACAATGTTCGCCAACAACGGATATCTTCAAACCACGACTGTTCTCTTCACACGCAACGCGACTTCACACAAAGCTGACTGAATTCTTACTATTCGTTGCCTGCTTTGTCTTGCCTTTTTATATGCCCGCGCAAACAGTCGGACGAACATTCTTGAAGTAGAATGTTCGTGGTTTCGCCTTCTCGAGAAATCTATCGTGGCTTCATTTGTTGTTTGTGTATTTTGGTTACATTCTTTGTTGTTGCGTTCTCGCTTACTTGGCTATCCCCTTTTCGTTCATACTCATGTTTTTTTTTTGTTTTTGTAGCTTTCAGTTATCGTCTTAATGTTAACCGATGTTACACCGTTTCCATTTTCGTAACAATATATTAAGGGTACATATCGTTGGTCTTATGTAGAAACGCCCTAACTCGCATATTTTTTTTTTATTAAATTTTTGTGAGGAGGTGTATGTATTTGTGTTAAATGTATTGGAATCACAAAAAAAATCAACCTCGAAAAAAGTATGAGTTAGGGCCTTTCTGCATGAGACCGACGATATATTAAGGTTGAGATCTGCTGTTTTCCACGCTGCACAACCAGGCAGGGAATAAGTTGCACTTGAATTATCGGCATAAACAAACATTAACCACTACTCTTTAGTCAGGATTACGACCTAGGTTCTCACCACTTATGATGTTTATTAATTTTATACAAGAGTGGCGGGACTTACAGTTTATAGACGATTCCGAATGATAGATTTTTGAGAAACTTTTCCTTACAATTTTTTTTATTTACTTCAGAGTTTTTGCAAGAAATCTGCTGAGAGAAAGTCGTTGAAGAAATATTCTTTCATATTTCGTTTTGATGGATATATCTGAGCACATTACCTACTAGACTACGGCGACTTCTGCTTTGATATATATGTACGTACATATATTAAGAGTGATGTTAAACAGTCGTACCGGTTGACCTCTACTGTTTTCCAGGCCGAACAACTAGGCTGGGCGTAAAACGCACTTGAATGCTAAGCATTTCTTAGGTAAATTTCAAGTCATGCAAAGGTAATTCTTATATGTGTCTCAAGGCATACGAATGTCGTCGGAAACTGCATTGCATTGTAGTCCTGGTACTGAGCTCACTGTCGCAAACATGAACGAGGTAATAACTGTTCCGATTGCCTCAGTTCTACTAAGTATTCTTCGCTCCACTTGACACTAGATTGATGTGCAATGTGACTTTAGAAGTTCAGCTGTGATCTCGATGTCTACCCGCAGGATTTGAGTTGATATTCTCTCTTCTATGGATTATTGGATGGATTGATGGTTAAAAAAATTCACTCCGAACTCAGAAATCCATGCTGCTAAAAGAGCTATCGGGTCTTCCAAAAGGGACTTTATAACTTTGACAGTTATTTGCGGTCATCTTGTTGAAGCTCTTTATGCCAATTTAGTTGTCATTTATTAAGACAATTTTTCGAAATCACCATAGATTACCTAGGCAACGACGTATGTTCGCTGGATGGGTTTTAGAGCAGTTACAGGGTGGCTGATATATAATGCAACAAAGTAAAGCGCTATATTTTTTTAATTTTTTTTTAATTTTATTGTTCAAAAGCAAAAAATGTTGGAAATAACATCATATTTTAGAATCAGTTTAGATTTGTTCGAATTGGCCACCTTTGGTACGAATTATGGCCTTCAAACGGCCGACAAAGCCATCAAAGGCTGCACGAAACTGGCTCTGCGGTATTTTGGCCCATTCCAGGCGAAGCGCCGTCTTGAGATGATCGACACTTTGGTATTTTTTAGTGAGAACCTTACTCTCCAAAATGCCCCAGGCGCAAAAGTCCAACGGATTGAGATCCGGAGATTTTGGTGGCCATTGTGCGGTAGAAATGAAGCGAGGAACCTCCTTTTTAAGCCATTCTTGGTTGACGCGTGCTGAGTGCGGTGGTGCTGAGTCCTGTTGGAATGTTCATGGTCTGCGGCCGAAATGTTTGTCTGCCCAGGGCTTCAATACTGTCTTTAAGACATTTTCCCGATAATTTTCGGCATTTATTTTGACCCCACGGTCGATGAATACGAGCGGGAAGCGACCATCGGCCGTTACGGCGGCCCACACCATTACCATCGGCGGCGCTTGAGTTCTGGTGGCCAATCGCAGGTGTAAATTTTCAGCTGACCTCTTTGGCAAGTAAACCCGATCATTTTGTTTGTTCACAAACTGCTCAATTTGGAATGGCTTCTGATCGGAGAAAACCAAATTCGGTAACTGGCCACTTTCGTGCAAGCGAAGTAACTCCTTGGCTCTTTCCAGTCTAACTTTTTTTTGTCCATCGGTGAGCTCTTGCACTTTTTGGAACTTCAATGGCTTTAGTCCAAGCTCATTTTTCAATATGTGTTGCATCCGTTCTCGGGATATGTTCAGCTCACGAGCAATTTTTCTACCACTGCGGCGTGGATTTCGATCAAATCTGGCCTTCACTTTTCGGATCATTTCTGGTGTTGTTACCGTTTTTTTTCGTCCACTTTTTGGACGCGGTGCAACACTGCCAGTATCACAGTAACGAGCAATGGTACAAGAAACAAAAGATTTATTCACATTTAAATGCTGGAGGGCTCTAACGATAGCCACCTGTGGTTTTCCAGCCAAATATAAAGCAATCACACTATCCCGCTTGAATTCCATCACGAATAACTTTTTTTCTGAATGCAATAGATCAAAATGCTTTTGTAGGCTTGTAAATAATAAAATGAACTGTCACTGGAATAAATCTGTCAGCTGTCAGACGAGCGGTTTACAAATGATAACAACCTGAAGTTGGTTGCAATACATATCAGCCACCCTGTAGTAACTGACGCCTAATTTCCATCGAATAATTATCTTCAGCGATGAGGCTTAATTTTGGACGAAGGGATACGTAAACAAATAAAATTGTCGAACGTTTGCGAAGTCCATTGCATTCCGAGAAACTCATTGTTAGTGTGGATTTTGGTATGGGACGTCTTCGTTTTATATTTCTTTGAGAACGACGTTAACCAGGCCATCCCTGTAAACGGCGAGCAATATTGGTCGATAATTCTCAATTTCTTTTGGCTCCATTTAGATGATGATCTGGATACCAATGACATGTGGTTTCAACAGGACACAGCTGATATCACATTCGGTATTCTGCACGAGCGATTTGAGGTGATTTCGCCATCTGTCATTGAGGCTATGTGAACTGTTCATCGAGATTGTGCGATTTGACTCCGTTGACATTTTGTTGTGGAGTTTTTTTTTTAAGTCGCAAAACCGCTATAGTCGTCAAAGCTAATATAATTTCTGCCATCAGTCAAACTCAGCCCTAATTATGCGCCAGAGTCAGGAAAAATTAGCGGATATTTAAACGACGTTGTATTCTGCGTATATTCGTAGATAATGTAAGATAACCTAAAGGACCCATCCATCACCCATAAGAAATTTAATTGAAAAACTTTCATTGAAATTATTTTATCACTAAATTAAAACATAACAGGAGTCTAATTATAAAAAAAATATTAAATTAGCTCCTAGCAAGCAAGACCCACCCAAGGTGAATAAAAATAAATTCACATTCACATGGTTAAACTAGCGACACTGCGTGACACCCTCGATGATAATAATCACAATTATAATGATGACAAATATCATTGATTAATTACTCTCTAATTAGTTTAAATTAATAATTATTTCGTTTACGATACAACCTGCTGTTTTACATACGACTGACGACCTTACCATACCCCTACTGCTCCCACAGTTTAATTTTAATAATATTTTGCGTAACGCCACAAATTAATTGAGTGCATCATGTTGAATGAATAGCAGCACAAAAAGGATTTTATGTGCTTCTGCTCCTTATAGGCTACTTCTCCCCCTCCCCCCCCCCCTTTTTAACCAATGTTGTAATATATTTGCGGTAAAAAATAAATGAATTTTAATAAAAAAATAAAAGAAAAACATTGTGTAAGTGAATGTAAATACCACACGCATGCAAGAAATTAAATGAACGACACGATTTACGATTATAAATGGAAAACACTTCACACATCATTTCGCCAAAAAAAAAAAAGAAGAGAAAGGAAATCATCGCCAACGCTACAGGAAAGAATGAAAAAAATAGGGTGAATTAAAACCCAGATTAATAAATTTGAAGGGGAGATGCTATGTTATCGTAAAAATTTTACATACAGTGTGTTAAAAAAGTAATCGCTGCATATTGATTCTAAATAATTTTTATAGCAACTTGGTCTGTATGTTAATCGATCTTACGACCGAGTTCCACTCTGCTGATTTCCAGCAAAAACTTTGAAAGTAAATAAAGCTGCCATGAAAAGTTTCTCAAAAATCTGTTGTTCGAAGTCGTCTTTAAACTGTAGGTCCCTCCACTCTTGTATAAAATTAACACGCACTACATAAGTGGTGTCAGGAGGCTGGTCATAATCCTGACGGAAGGGTTGTAATAACCAATTATGTATATAATATCGGGTGATTTTTTAAGAGTTATAGGAAAATTTTTCAAAAAAAAAAACACATAAAATTCAGAAAAATGCATGAAATCTTTATTTGAATCGATAGTACGGTCCATATAATTTAATGCTTGAAGATTATTTCATGCAAATGTTGACTGCGACTGCGCTTCAAATGGTCCATCCGCTTAGTCCAATTTTGGCATACTCTTTCCAACATTTCGGCCGGTATCTCACGAATAAATGCTTCAATGTGGTCTTCCAATGCGTCAATTGAAGCGGGCTTGTCTGTATAGGCATGAGCTTTAACATAGCCCACAAAAAATAATCTAAAGACGTTAAATCGCACGATCTAGGCGGCCAATTGACCGGTCCCGAACGTGAAATAAAATGTTCACCAAACTCGCCTCTCAATAAGTTTATTGTTACGCGTGCTGTGTGGCATGTGGCACCGTCTTGTTTGAACCACATGTCATGCAAGTCAAGCTCTTGCATTTTGGCCAAAAAATAGCCGCTTCAGTGGATCGATTAAACTGACCATAAAATGGAAGAAGCGCGCGGTGAACTTTCTTAACCGAGCACGCATTTTGATAATAAAATTCAATGATTTGCAAGCGTTGTTCGTTTGTAAGACGATTCATGGTTAAATTATAGACCAAACTGAAGATGTTTGACACGCGAAACAAAACACGAAACATGCGTGAGCTGTTTAAACCAGTGTTGCCAAAAAGATAATAGCTAAAAAATCACCCGATATATAATCACCATCTGCCCACAACTTGTTGCCGAACATTTTGAAACATAATTGCCCACATTTTTTTTTTCAATCCGAAAAATTATGTCAGAAATCTTTTTGAACACACTGTAGGGATTTCCTGCTTATAATTGAAATTATGATTGATTTAATAAAAAGGGTTGTTGTTGTTGTTGTTCTTGTTGTTTTCCCTTATAATTTGTAAAAATAATTTGTAATTTGTATTATAAATTCGAAATGGAAAGAAGAAAATCATATTAAATTTTATAAATTATTTAACAACTTAATTTGTATCAAAGTGTGCATACCCTACGCAATAACATCAACACTGAAGCCCCCAAGGCACATCTAATAGGTAACCTTAAGTGTACAACAAGTACAACAATGCAAAAACAACAGGCATTTTGTTTTTGTTAAAGAGTACGCGGTATGTCAAAAAAATTAACCCTCAAACCTCTATAGGAAATTAATAAAAGCAATTAAAAAAACTAAATACGTTTTATATATTGAAATTTCTTTTGATTTTTATGTCATGCTTAATTACGCAATAGTGAGGCACCTATAAATTAAAAAAAAATTATTCCATGCAGTCAATAACATTTCCACTTTATCTAAAGAACATGTTTTTATATGGCCATCGATAAAAATGGCAGATGCTAACGTTATTTGTTATTGGTCATAGTTTTGGCACTTAGTTGGAGAGACCGAAATCTTTTTTTGGGTAATTCATCAGCCTCGTCTAAATAAATATAAATATAGTAAATCTAGGTTGTAGTTTAAAAGATATATGGATTTAGTGTTAAAGGCGTAAATATTATTAATCATCTTGCAAAAATTTTAATAAAATTGGCTTTGAAATCTTTGAAATAGTAATCCTGAAGAATTTCTAGAGTGCGTATCGTTAAGGATACATCCGGTACATATGAGGGTTTATAAATGCGAAAATGATTATCGAAACAAAACAAACAAAAAAAACAACAAAATTTTGACATTTAAAAACGCGTCAGCTGTTGACATAAGTTTACCTATTGGATATGCCTTGGAAGCCCCCCCTTATTATTAAAAAAAATAAATACAATTACAACAACAACAATCGAAAGAAAAAAAGAGAATGAAAAATATTTCAACAAAAAAAAAAAAAAGAAAAGAAAACTGCTTGTAAAGCAAAAAAAAAGAAACTTCAATGAGCCCGTATTGTAATTGTATATGAAAAAAAAAACAAAAAACAAAAGCAAAATCAAAAATACTGAAAGTCTGAAATTCTTGTTCAAGAACGTTAATGAAAATGATAAACAAAGAGAGAAATAGCATAAGAAAAAACAACATCTTTTGACAAATTTGACAGTTCGTTGACATTTGTATTAATACGTGAAGTAGTAGCGTAGTTGCTGTTGCTTGCTTGTCATGGTTGTTGGTAGTAATGGTTGTTAAAAGTGTTGCCACTCCTTTTTTTTTTCAATACGTTCAACATGATTATCTTGTATCGGTTGTGTACGCGGGTACATTCTTTCAAACTCATTTTTCTTTTCAATCTCTACTTATTAATGTCTGAAGAGAGAGAGTGTTTGTTTATATATGGGTGTGTGCCAAAAAGCATGTGTCAAACTTATTTTTAAATTTTTATTATGATGTTTATTGCTTAAGAATATTCTGTCTTACAATGTTTGTTTAAAAATTCAATTATTTAGTATTTAATATTAATGCTGTCTGATCACTAATGTTTGCGTCAAAATAATAAATAAAAATTGCAAAGTATGCAGCATAATTATGTCTCTAAGGGCCATTATTACAAATTGCTGTTAAAGTTGGGTTTAATGAAAGGTAACTTTAGCTAAAGTGAACTTTAACACGTTCATCGCCACGATAGTATAAAAAAAATTTTCACATGGGCCACGGTAACTTTATTAGATAATTTAGCTGAAAATGTATCAAGGAAACTTAATGTTTCACAGAAATTTTTTTTTGCCAAAATTCCCGCAAAAACACTGTTTTTTATGTCACACATATTTGTCTGACATGGCCCTATTTTAAAACTTTTTTTCTCGACAAGCCGTATCAGTCTTATATGTCTGACGAAAATACAACAAGATACAACAAGTATTAACCTGTTGTTTTGAACACAGCGTCGTTTGCGTCGGACATCTGTGATTGACGGGGCCTTCTACCAAATCGCCATGTCAGACATATATGACTGACATGGCTCATGCAGAACTTCTTAGCGTCAGACACATATGACTGACATGGCGATGAACGTGTTAAAGTCACCTTTATCTTATTTTCGTTATTACAACCTAAAGATAAAATAAAATTAACTTTTTCAAAAAATATGGCTATGCCGGAGCAAAGTCGATAACACTACTCAATTAAACAAGTTTTTTTTTTAAACGCAGTGGCAACGGTGGGCTTCTTTTTTGTTGTATTTGCTCAATTTGTTTATATTTGAAGTTGCCATATTGAAATTCATATACTTATAATATGGCAAGTTCAAACATAAACTTAACTTTAAAAGTTAACAGTAGCTTAACGCTCACTTCTACCTTACTGTCCATAATTATAATAATGAAAAACAATTTATCTGCCAGTTAAAATCCTCTCTTTAGCTAACGGCAAGTTGTAATAATGGCCCTAAACGTTCCAAAATAATGTCTATAAACATAGGGAAAATTGGAATTTTAAAAATTGGCCAGATTTAAATTATTTATTTATTGAGCTATAAGAGTTACCTTAGTTCTGCGACCACTTACGTTATAGGGTATCCCTGAAATGTCTCCTCCAAGCCTATTGCCCTAACAAACTTCAATACCCTGCTCTATGTCAATAATGGCAGTTCCCTGCTAATCATCTGCTACGTATCCAAGTGTTTCCCTCTGGGATTTACTAATGTGCTCTGGTGATTCATTTTCATCGTTACAGAATTGCATGTTTGGTTCCAGAGAGCACTTATTCTGTGTCTACAGGGTCCTGTTCAAAAACCAGTTATCGACCTCAATTAATTTTTCGATAGTCTGAGGCATGACTCGGATCTTCTGTTATTGTAATTTCCCAACAAAACCTTGCACATTGCCGTGAATTCCCCACAAGGCCTGTGACCCACCAGAGTATCACCTCATAGGTGCCGATTGCTCGAATGGTGACTAGACTATATTGCTATGTCCAGATTGCCCCATTCATTTTTGTTACTAAGCATCGTTGCACTTCCCAAAAATCGTAGAGTTCACGAGTTCTATCCAGGCAAAAGTTAAGTAGGGCGCAGAGATCAGCAATGAGAATTCAAAAAGATAAGTAGCATCAAATCATACTCATAATTTCTGATACTTATACGCATTCATACTTATTTTAATATCATGGAACCTCTACTCATATTCAAAGTTTGAAGTACCCCTCATATTCATACTTAACAACACGTATGATGTTGTTGATTTCAACTCTCAATAACTCAAGATATACACGAATCAGAGAATAAGTATGATTCGCGTACGAACACTAAAATACTCACTAGAAACTTGTGTGCTTACTCTGCTTGCTGCTCTATATTTTTTGCTTATGAATCAAACATATTTCGAATGGTATGAGTTTGATGTCAACGTTGTACGCATACTCATTGCAACCTGTACTTATAAGTCAACGTTGTAGTGAGTATGAATGCATCAGAGTACATAGTTAAATTTCAGTGCTTATGAGTAGCGAAAAAACGATTCATTGCTGATCTCTGGTAGGGCGCTGTCAGCCATCCGATTATTTAGGTCTCAAAATCACCTAATGAATTTAACATTAAACTTGTGTCCCATAAACCTGACCACAGATGCCAAAGCATTGGTGTTCACTACCAAATGTAGCGGAGTTAAATCTAACAGAGCCTCCAGCGCTGCTGTAGAACGGAATCTCATTGCCCTTATTATGCCAGCACACGCTAGTCTCCGTATTTTGTCCAACTCCATTTGAGCTGCTTTCTGATTTGTTCTATTTGCCCAGACAATTGCCCCCTTAAGCCACTTTACGTCTAACTATACTGGTATACACTCAGTGCTTTTTTTTCCTGGGTTTGCATTGTCAGTATTTCCCTGCAAGTCTTCTACATATCATTATGACATGTCTAGCCTTTCCTGAAATGCGTTCTATATGAGCCTTCCTTGTTAATTAACTATCCAGTGTTATTCCTAGACAATTTACATTCATTTTGCTTACCCAGAAGTCAAATATTCTTTCATTTACAAAGTTTTCTCTTCTTTGTAAATGGTAGTACTATGGTCTTGCCTTTGACTTGGAATTCCAAGCCCTCTTTAAATGATTTCGCAGAAATCTTTTCAATTTTCCCTTTAGCGATTAAGACTATATCAGTGGCATATCCTTGGCAGCTGATACCCGCCTCAAATAGTTTTGTCAGCAGTTCATCCACAACAAGGCTACACAGTAGCGAGTGATGAAAGGACTTCAATCTGTGTACATCGCCTAGTAGTGTTAACTCTTATGAACTTATTTCCTGCATATGTTTTTGCCGATAGTGTCTATAGGATCTGGGTCATCCGTATGGATATGTATAGGTTCCACAACTTCTCTGTCTAATGAGCTAATTATGACCTCGTGGGGAGTATTCTCAAATAAGTCATCTATGCCAAGAAACACACATATTCTTCCTTCGCTTTGTAGTGTATTTAGTAGATAGAATAGTTTTGTTTTTCGTAATAAAGGGTGATTTTTTAGCTATTAAATTTTTGGCAACACTGGTTTAAACAGCTCACGCACGTTTTGTGTTTTGTTTCACTGTCAAACATCTTCAGTTTGGTCTATAATTTAACCATTAATCGTCTTACAAACGAACAACGCTTGCAAATCATTGAATTTGGCATCATTGGACCGTACTTCATCAAAGATGCTGCGAATCGTAACTTAACTGTGAATGGTGAGCGCTACCGTGAGATGATATCCAACTTTTTTTTGCCCAAAATGCAAGAGCTTGACTTGCATGACATGTGGTTTCAACAAGACGGTGCCACATGCCACACAGCACGCGTAACAATGGACTTATTGAGAGGCGAGTTCGGTGAACATTTTATTTAACGTTCGGGACCGGTGAATTGGCCGCCTAGATCGTGCGATTTAACGCCTTTAGACTATTTTTTTGGGGCTATGTTAAAGCTCATGTCTATACAGACAAGCCCGCTTCAATTGATGCATTGGAAGACAACATTGAAGCATTTATTCGTGAGATACCGGCCGAAATGTTGGAAAGAGTATGCCAAAATTGGACTAGGCGGATGGACCATTTGAGGCGCAGTCGCGGTCAACATTTGCATGAAATAATCTTCAAACATTAAATTATATGGACTGTACTATCGATTCAAATAAAGATTTCATGCATTTTTCTGAATTTGAATTCTATGTGTTTTTTTTTTTTGAAAAATTTTCCTATAGCTCTTAAAAAATCACCCCTTATAATCTTCATTTATCGTTATTCCAACAATTTCTTTGTTTTTTTGTTATCCTTTTTTCTTCATATTTACAGTTAGTATTTATTTTGTCTTCTTAAAACTGTTTTAATGACTTAATTGGCTATTACAACCCATAAGTCAAGATTACAACCTATCGTCTCACACCACCCATGTGTGTTAATTTTATCCATAAGTGCCGAGACCTACAGTTTAAATTCGATCACGACAGTTTTTTGAAAACTTTTCATGGAAATTTTACTCTGAGAGTAAGAGTATTTACCAGAAGATTGCTGGGAGGAAATCGCCAAAAGATATATTTCTTCATATTTCATTTTGTTCGAGATGTCTAAGCCAGCGGTTGAACCACGGGCTCTCGTCTAATAAAACAACACACTGCCGCGGCTTCATTTTACAAATATGATTCACTACTTTAATTCATTATAAAAACGATTGAAGTGAATTTTTTATAGTAATAGATATACATACATATGTACATAGTTCGTCATTAGAACCCTTCAGTTAGGATTACATCCCAGTTTCTCACACCACTTCGACTCCGAACTACAGAGTTTTGAGATACTTTTCATGGCAATTTTTTGTTATTAACTCTCAGTATTTTTGCCAGAAGATTATTGAGAGGGAGGTGACTTAGCCAGGTTTTGAACCATGGGCTCTCGTTTAATAAGCCAACACACTATGGCGATTTCATTTGCATACATGATTCATTATTCTAATTCATTATAAAACCGATAGAAATGAACTTTTTTATAGTAACAGAGTCTTATTCATTTTACTGGCCTTATGGGGTGTACATATATTTTGATTCTTCTACCCTTATTTCTCTTCTTTGAAAAAAAAAAGATTTTAAAAAAATTCCAAAAAATTTCGCATTAAAATATTTAAATTACAAACGATTTAATTAAATCTTATTAAAAAATTAAACCGCAATAAATTATCCAGCAGAAACCAACAAAAACGATTCTCAAAAACAACTCCAATTAAGAAGAAATAAAAGAGAGAATGTTAAAAACATAAATCTTTTAACCAGCAATTACACGTTCAATGGGCCTTTAAAGCAACCAAAAACGAAATGAAATGAAATGAAAAAATTCTCTTGTGAAAATGAATAAGTTTTTCATTACAAAAGGAAATATTTCCTCTTTTTATTGGTCAATTATTTAAATTATAAAAAAATAAAACAAAAATATACAACAACATTGGGTTTGTTGGAGTGGTGTGTTGCGTTGAGTGGAGGATTTGTTTGCAGCGTTTTTAAACATGCCTGTGTTAAGCTGCCTAACAAAATCCAATGTTACCAACATCCACCAACCCAAAAAACCGAAAAGTTTGTAATAAAAGGAAACAAATGCCAGAAAAATAACAAAAATAAGGGCACGTCAATTTAAGTTGTACGTATAATTTGTCAATCAACTTGTTTGTGTTGTGTATATACAACATCCACAACAATAACAATAACATCGGGTAACATTTTATGAAAATGTAAACAAAATTATAATAACGAGAGTGTAATAATTTTGCGTTAAAAATGTAACGGAAATTAAAACAAACCGACACAGAAAGAGAACGCGAACGTATAATTACACACACACACTCACACACACATATACACGCCATTTAACAACAAACAGTGACTGTTGAAAAATGCCAAAAAAAAACAGAAACTAAAGAAATAAAATCACGATGAAAATTATTGGTTTGTTGCTAAAAAAAAAAAAAAAAAAAAAAATTATTTAAATAAAATAAAAAACAAGTAATCGCACACAGGAAAACAACAACAACAAAAACATAATATCGCATCGAACCAATCAACCAAAAAATATTGAAAATATTTTTGCAGACAACAATTGAAATGTCAGCGTCATTGTCTACACCAATTCAAAGCAATACCAACATAAGCCATCATAAACAAACAAACGTAAAAACATATTCGATAACAACTATAACAACAAACGTAATAACAATGAACGTCAACATACAGTTAACGCAAAAAGTTTACATACACCCACTTACAAAAACGTGAACATACAGTTGCAGCAAACAAAACTTTATCATAAAAAGTAAAAAAGAAAAAATATTTGGTGGAATCACCTTGGACATCAATACTAGTAGCCTGTAGACAACGAGGTATTCACATCACCAAATTGTTAGTAATATGGTGCGTTAGTGCCTTTTAAGCTCAAGTACAGCTTTTAGAAATTCACGACTGGCTACATAACATACATACATATATAACACTATGCGACAAAATAAAGAAAATTAAATACACCCGGCTAATGACATAGTGTAGATTGTGAGTTTTGTTGAGTAGATCTCAAAAATATTTTTTTTTATATTTCTCGAACCCTCCAAACTTTTTTTATTTGACAAAAACTGTTTTTTAGACCTTACGCACAAATTTCTGGATTACTCAAACATTTCTGACCCGATTCCCAAAGTTTAAATCTTGTTTGAAAGGGAAGAGATGGACCTTGGAAACGGTATACATATATCTATTATTTGACTTAATATGCTATGAGTTTTGAGGAGATAAACTTGGAAAATGCGAATTTTTTTCATATTTTTTCAAGTTTGTCTGTTCATAGTAACAAACTTTACTTAAAAAATATGAAATAAGTGATGACAGTCTGAAAGTGCATTATCTTGTGAAGAGATTGGCATTTCTTTTGATCAAATCGGACAAAAATTACCATAGTTATTATATAAATAGTATAACAGTCGTGTTATATTTTTTATATATGTCATCTCATCAAATGAACTTTTAGTTCAAAAATTTTCAGAATTTTTGATGGATCTTTATTGTTTATCACAAAGTGCGTCAATTTCATGTTTGAGCGACCACCAGAAGTTGGCCAATGTCTGCGCAAAGAGAATTAATATTATTTGCAAAGAACACAAATATTAGGCGACTTCTGGTAGTCGTGCAAACGTGAAATTGACACATTTTGCGATAAACAATCAAGATCCATCAAAAATTCTGAAAATTTTTGAACTAAAAGTTCATTTGATGAGATGACATATATAAAAAATATAACAGGACTGTTATACTATTTATATAATAACTATGGTAATTTTTATATAATTTTATCAAATGATAACTCAATCTCTTCACAAGAGAACAGACTTTAAGAATATTATGACTTATCCTATATTTTATTATTAAAGTTTGCTACTATGAATGGACAAACTTGAAAAATATGAAAAAAATTCGAATTTTCCAAGTTTACCTCATCAATTCTTATAGCATATTAAGTCAAATAATAGATATATGTGTACCGTGTATGTGTATGTATGTGTATTTTGAAAATCGGGTCGGAAATGTTTGAGTAATCCAGAAATTTGTACGTAAAGTCAAAAAAAACCGTTTTTGTCAAATAAAACAAGTTTGGAGGGTTCGAGAAATATAAAAAAGGTATTTTTGAGTTCTACTCAACTAACTGAACAATGTGGACTATGTAGTTACTCGGGTGTATTTTCACTGTCGCAAAGTGTAATTGGTCCTTACAATCTCTCAGACATTTAGTTCAGGATTACGACCTAGCTTCTCATACCAATTATGTTGTGTGTGTTAATAAGTGGCAGAATCTACAGTTTAAAGTCGACGACGAACGATAGATTTTTAAGAAAATATTCATGGTAATTTTATTTACAGAGTTTTGGTAAGACATCTGTCTGAACCTTTGAACCGTGGCCTCTAATAAGCCAACATACTACCTACTAGACTACGGCGACTTCATTCACGACTAGTTATATATGTATGTCGCCAATTTCGCGCCAATTTTTCTAAATCATCCAAGGGTGTTATAGAAACCTTTCTGGACACATAACAAAAGAGTCAATCCCGCACAATGGGGTCGTTGTCTTTGTAAAAAATCCAGTTTTATCTTAAGCCAAAGCTGCTGCCCACTACCCTCAATATCTGTTATTTTGTTAGCGGTCGAAAAGACCCTCAATGAAAACCAGCCGACTAATGCCTGTAAAAGCCATGGAGCTCCACAAACTATAACATCCTCCCCCACCATGTTTCAGTATTGTTATAACATTTTTCGTGTATTATGGCTTATTATAAAAACGGGATCTTCCAATAGGGACTACCAAACGACGAAGGTTTTTTATTCAGTCTGTTTTGTAACATCACCATGGCCGGATATAGAATTCAGCCATACATACAAAAAATAAAATTGTTTTATTATGAATGGATACGTCAACAAAGAAAATTGGGACCGCAAACCGCAGCGCTCTTTAAAGACAACTCATGCTTTCGGTCAAATTCAGACTAATTAATGCTACAGTGTCATGAAAAATTGCACATTCCGTATGCACTCAACGCAGAGAAACCGTTGCGGACATTTGAACGGATATAGTGGCATCAATAGATCTTTCAAACGAATAGAAAATTTCGATGATATCACACACCCTTTTTTTATTGAAATTTACAGATAAGAAGCGTTCAATAAAATGGCCGATATTATCGGTGCCTTTAACTTTTAAAATTTCTCCGTAAGATTTGTTTTCTTACGAGGTTTGATCACGATATTTCAAACTGAAGTCCAAATATGCTTTCTATTTCTCATTTTCATTTTAAAACATTTATTTTTAATCTCATTTTTGTATCGGGTTATCGATTTAATGGCTTTAAAACCACTTATCTGGCAAGGCTGCTAACTGTTAAACATCTTTCATTTGAAGAGTCGTTTAACTGGAGAAAGGATTTCATTTAACAATTGAAAAACGCATAAAAATTGTGATACTAACGTGGCCACTTTTCGGCACTTACCGAGTGATTATGTTTGTAATAAGCGACCTACAATTCAAGGGATTAGTAAGATTATACGAAAATTTGAGACTGAATGCATAAATTTATGACGAAGCTTGGGCATTGTCCCAATGTATACACTGAATATAGACGCAGAGAATATCCCTTCTGTTGAAGAAAGTATGGCGTTCTTAGCGACTGATCGTATCTTATCGGTTATTATGGTGCATTTTACATTCGGACTTGCACCTCCATCAGTATAAAGTTTAACTCACGCAACAATTGAAGCCTGCTAACCATTTTCAATATCGTAGATATGCTGTAGATATGCTGCTTAAGTGCTAAAGCAACAGGCTTTTAATGTCAATTTTTCGAACAAAATTTTCTTCAGCGATGAAACTCACCATTGACTGCAAATGTGGTTACGTAAAGGAAAAACATTGGTGCATATGAAGCGCGGGGAACCCAGAAGTAATTGTAGATCAGACATTGCTGTATTTTTTCGAAACTGACTCTGGAAGAATCGTTACCGTCAATTCAGAGCGACTGTGAAGTAATCCGTATATGCTGCAATAAGACACTAGCCACACAGTACTATCGAATTTTGCTTTATTGCATGAGAATTTTCTAAAAAGTGTAATTGAACGTTTTGACGACATCAATAGACCTTTAACATCATTCGATATGACACATTAAGACTGTTTTGTGTAGCTATACGTTAAAGACCGAGTCCATGCAGACAATCCTCTAACGTTAGAGTTATAGCCGAGATAACGCTTGAGATATGTATGTGAAACAGTGATCGAAATCTTGTTCAAAAAGCTGCAATCAATCCAGCGTTCATATTTCGTACATAATGACAAGGTCCAAGCATTGTAAGGAACTAAAAATTTCCATCTAAATCAGAGTTTTATGTGTGTTTAACTTAACTTTTCATTTTTGGAATTTTTATTTAGGAACTGTAAAGCTCTGTTGTAACCTTTTTCTCGTTGATTTCTATGATTATCGATAATACCTTCGAACAATTGGGCAATTCACACAAGCCGTTGTATCGTTGTATTGTTGGACGATTATACAACAGTGTATGATTGTTGTTGATAATTGTCATGTAAAAATCCGATACACTTATACTTACACAAATATTTTCATACGTTTTTCAAAAGTTGTGTTGGTTTCGCGCTATCAAATTGTTTGAATGCCAAAAAAATACATTTGGAATAGCATAGCATTGAGCTTTCACAAACAACCAAGTGTATTCAATACAACATACACGATACAAAGTCGTGTGAATTGCCCACATATTTTCATAATCCTTTACGTTCATATAAGTTTATCAATAAATGTTCCAGATGTTGATAAAAAAAAAATTTTTACTTTTCTAAAACTGTATGTAGACTTTTTTCCTTAACTGTATGTATGTACATATATTCATATACAAGAAGTGTTATTTATTTATTGCTTCAATATTTTTTTCATGTTTTATTTTGAGCCTGTTGTGGTTGTTTTTGTTGTTGTTGTTCTAGCTGCTGTTGCTGGTTTATTAAATGTAAACAAAAACTACCATTCACTCACATTTGTACACTCACACGTGCAAGTATCTCTTATTATCAATAGTTTATGGTCAAATAAAAACAAACAAAATAAAGAACATATTTTTTTTTTTTTGCAATAAAAAAAATTTGCCGACATTTGTACAATTGCTACACTCACACACATTTTGTTTAAACTACTCTTGTATAAGTGTATGCATGTGTTTACCTACCCCACTATTTGTTGAATTGTTATTGTTATTATGGAGCAGAAAAAAAAGTATTTCTCTAGAATGGCGCTCCTCTATAAAGGTAGCAAAATGCTGCTGCTGTTGCTCTTTAAACATAATATAACAACAATTCAGGGGGAAAAGAACAAAACTAAACACATAATGACGTAAATTCTTATTCTTTTACAAATACACAAATATTATTGTGTGTGCATATGTATGTATGTGTAATAAAAAAAAATAATAACAAATAAAAGAGAGAGGGCGAGAGAATAGTAACAACAATAATCGTTTGGTAGTTATCAATTTAAAAAATTCTTATCGCTTTAACGAATGATAATGATGAGTGTTGGTTGTTTTTTATGGTACCATATATCGTATGGTATCGTATCGTATTATAATGCTCGTATTTGTAAATGACAGACAGACAGCGACAAAGCATCAAACAATTATCAATTTTAAGCCATCATTAGTTAGTTCTTTTTTTCTTTTCCATACTTTTGTTATTGTTGTACTCTTGTATACTTATGTATTAGACAGAGGCGTTATCAAGAGTAGTATTTCAGTATTTTTGCACACCATTGGTGTTGCATAAAAACGTTGCCATTTATAGATGATTTCTACTGTCAAAGTGAAAAGTAAAATGCTTAATTTCAGTCTTGAATTGACATCTTAATGCGACGAATTGAGACTACATAAGCGACGGCTCAGCAAAATTAAATATTTTATTAGGCAAAGGCTGTGGCAGATCTTAATTTTTTCTAACATATCCACTCTACACAAAAAAGTTACATACTTTGCTTATTGTATAGAATCAAATGAGGAAGCATGGTGTAGTGTACTTCACTGGAAACACAAGTATATCAGGTTTAAATGTGCAGCTTACGAAAACATCAGGCTTAACTCTTCCCGCTAATGGTCTACCGAAAGCCCGCTGACACCACAGAGACTATAACAAATTTACTTACCCCCAGCATCCCAAGCAACAACATAATACACTTTCATAAAGGCCATTGTTTCTGGACAACGAGAGATGGCAATACTAATATTCTAGAAACTACTATTGTATACGAATCACATAATTATCTGAAGCTGAAATACAGCAAATGAAAAAACTGTAACTGGATAAAAAGATGTGCTCAATGGTAGTACTCTGTTCGTTTAAGAAATTGAAGGATTGTATACTTAAGAAAAAAGTTTACGTACACCACTGTATGTAAACCTTTTTCCCGTTGATTTTTACCAAATTGAAAAAGATGTTATAGCGTTGTTAAAGGCTTTTTAAATTAAGAATGTTTGAAGAGAAAACGAATTCAAAACAAATCTAACGTAGAAATTATTGAGAAAAAATGGTTTATGTAGACTTCTGTCTTTGACTGTATTTATAATTCCTTTCCTTTTGACTAAATCTGGTGTCTAGAAAGCGTTTATTATCTTCAGATAGACCAATTATTGGTGCTAATGGTCCGATTTAATAGTTTGGCCGATGGGGAACAGCCCAAAGTAATTAATACTCAGTCATTCCCAACAAGTACGGAGTACCACTGTTTACGGGATGTGTACATACATACATAATTGAGCATTACAACCTATTAGCTTCTCACACCACTTATGTTGGGTGTGTTGATTTTATCCAATAGTTGGGGGGGAGCGGGTGCTACAGTTTATAGTCGACTCCGAACGACAGATAGTTTTGAGAAACTTTTCATGGCAATTTTATTTACTCTCAGAGGTTTTGCCAAGAGACTAGTGGGAGGAAGTCGCAAAGAAAAGTTTTCTTCATATTTTGTTTTGTTGGAGTAGTCAGACTTGAACCGTGGCCTCACGACTAATAAGCCAACACACTACCTACCATACTCGGCGACTACATCTTTTTACCGGAAACAAATTACAAAATTTAGCGGGTTTCTGCAAGTGAAAATATCTGTTGACGCTCACAAACTGCTGAATGACGACAAAAACAAATATGATTTATTCTGAAGCATAATAACAGATGACTAATTGGTGGCATATTACTATGAAATCGAAATCCAATTGTCCAAATAGGTAAGGTTTAGTTAGGTTAGGTTACATAGGCAGCCACTCAAAGCAAGTTGCATTTCCTACAACGCATCATATGTTTCTTGCCATTCTGTTATTCTAATTAAGGTGATTGAATGTTTCTCTAAGGAGTGTCCCTTTGTATTATTGTAATGAGATCATTTCAACAAAGCTAACATCGTTTACTTTTGGGGCCCAATGTTCAAAATTTCCTCATTTTGTGCGTCCATATTATAGTGTCAGTCTAGATTATTATTTGGCCTTTTTAATGCCATGAAAACTTGAGTGCCTAGATATACCAATAAAACTTGGTCTATTCCCAGCTAGACGACGATGTATTAATCTTATTTAATTATGTACGGAATTTGGTCCTAATGTAATTGAAACCAATTACCAAACCTAAAATCATCGCCTTATATCAGATATGTTGTCTTTTTATGGAGTAGATTTCTCCTGGAAGGCAAACTAAATCGATTGAGCCGGAAGACCTTAAGTCAATAAAGAAAGGACCAGTAAACGTTCTTATATCCAACTTGATATTATCAGTAAAGGCAGTGACACCATTTTAATTGATGTCAGACCAAGCGTTTTAGTCTTCTTTGTCTAGTTTCTCTCCCAGAATAGAAATGCTGGCCACTTATATGTTTTATCGCAATTACATTTGTATTACATTTTTTAAAGTCTTCAAACACTCCAGTTTTCATGCTGAAAAGTGTATTTTTTTTTATTAATCTTTTGCTTAGTAAAAAAAACTGTCTTTACGACATTAATTTATTTTATTTTCTATTTTTTTTTTATCTATTTTGGAATTTGCATTTCCCCATCATTCCAATTCCACTCTCAAGTATGTGTGGAACTATTGTCACTGAAAGACAAACAAGAATAATGAGTTTGTAAAAAAATGTAATTTAAAAATGAAATCTGATACGCTATGGGAAAGAGAGAGAATATTTAAATAAATACACTGAGAATAATTTCTTAGCGTCACGTATACAAATGTAAATATATTAATGGTGCAATATAACTGTCCACACATACGTATGTATGATCAAGCAGCAATCAAAGCCCTGTGATCCCACCTCGTTAAATCAAAGGGCGCCAGGAGTTGTATGGACTCTCCAAACCGTAGACGTCGACCCGCCTTTACTGTATCTCATTCCGGATCACTATGGCATAGAGGGGAACGAAAAACGAACTAGCACGGAAGGGATCGGAGATGTTTGAGGAAGGACGAAAGAGCGGATATATACGCCCCTTTTTCAAATTGGAAAAAGCAGCATGGAATTCAACAAACCATAGGTGGTCCAAAATACCTACATGCATGCAAATGTACATACATAGCTTGTATTTACAACCCTTCAGTTAGGAATACGACCTAGTTTCTCACACCACATATGTATGTTGTGTGTATTAACTTTATACATGAGCGGTGGGACTTACAGTTTAACGTCAATTCCGAACGACAGAGTTTTCAGAAACTTTTTCATGGCAATTTTATTTATGTGTGTGAAGATAAATTCGAATTTAAAAACCAAAGACACAAACCCACACTTTTAGCAGCGCCTCTTTTCGCTTTTGACAGCGCAAAATATGCTATTAACAGAGCACTGTTAACTTTTTAACAGCTGCAATAACTAGATTAGTCTTCTACTTTAAAATTATTGCAAACTATTGACATATTTGTGAATAAAAGTGTTGAAATTTATAGGATGGTTGGTGGGGGATGGAGGGGGCTAATTTTCTCGAATCTCAAAATTATACCAACTATTCAACTACCACTGTTCGAAAGAGGACCCTCTGGACTACCTATTTGCATATAGTCTGTATATTGTACTATTGCTTATGGCCACTGATTTTCTAGAGAATTTTCAATCAAAAAATTAATAGTTTTAAAGCCAATTTTCACAATACCCCATTTCACTTTGTATGTGACTATATTGCTTGAAACCTTCCTTTGTGTATGATATGGTATTCATATGTCCTAAAATTAGTTCAGATGGAAACTGTTAAACAGTTAACATTGCTCTGTTAAGGACAAATTTTGTTCCGTTAAGAGAAAATTTTGCTCTATTAACGTGAAATGTGGCGCTGCTAAAATTTTTGGATTGCGTCTTGGATTTTCAAATTCGAACACACATATTTTATTTACTCTCAGAGTATTTGTCAGAAATCTGCTGAGAGGAAGTCGCCGGATATATATTGTTTCATATTTCGTTTTGTTATAGATGTCTGGCCTGAGTTTTGAACCGTGGCCTCATATCTAATAAGCCAACACACTACTTAATAGACTGCGGTCCGAAATAACTGGTTGTCGAATTTCAAAACTGCAGTGTTTAGTAGTGGAAAGCAGGAAAACCAGGGAACTACTTGATTTTGACAAGTTCGCACACTAACAGGAATTTTGACAGTTTCGCTGACAAACTCGATCTGTTCCACAAGGATTACTGCAGAAGTTGCAGGAGGAAACGAAATCGGTGCAACATCTTTTATGTGAGTGCCCTGCAATTCAAAACAGACGTCATTGGTTTTTGGGTGACGGAACATTTGAAGATCTGGGCATGGTGGCGAATAAGGAAACTGTACGATTTTGATAGGAGATTTTGGTGGTTCAAACTCACCACTAAGGCATCATGACAAAAGGACTTAACTCACACTGGCTAACGCTATGGGCTATAAGGGACACCGAGTGAACTTGCTTATGAACTACAAGCTACTCGCTAACCTAACCTAAGCTAATGGTTCAATATTATTATCGTGATAGTAATTATGTTTTAAAGTAACTTTTATATGAAGAAGATAAGTCAAGATTTTTAAGCC
Organism: Sarcophaga caerulescens; assembly: GCA_927399465.1. Lineage (NCBI taxonomy): Eukaryota > Metazoa > Arthropoda > Insecta > Diptera > Sarcophagidae > Sarcophaga > Sarcophaga caerulescens. The sequence goes on from OV656866.1 coordinate 81,998,260, forward strand.
AATAAAAAGTACAATTAGTTTGAAAGTATTTCAGTCTAAGGCGCGTGTAAAACACTGCTTATACGATTAATGTTTTATTGTTTCTCACTTTATAAAGAAAAATTTGATTAATTTTTTTTTTATTTATTTTCTTCCTTTTCTTTTTAGGCATTGAATATTTGGTAGAGAATCGCTTATTACGACACGATCCACAAGATGTTGCACATTTCCTATATAAAGGTGAAGGTCTCAATAAGACAGCAATTGGTAAGTGTTTCTTTCTTTTGATTTCATTTTTATTCTTTTTTTTTTTTAATCGCATGCTTTAGGATCACTTACATTGATTTTTCTATACGAATACTATGTTCTAAATGAAAATTTTTTAATTAAATTAATGGAAATAATTAAAATCGGGTCTCTTATTCACACGTTTGTGTAGACAATTTGTTCCTCTGTCTGTCTGTATCATAATGTCTGCATAATTTTGTATATTTTTTTTTTCTTTTTTTTTTTAATTATAAAATATTATTCAATACAATACAATGCGATACAATATAAATAAAATAAATAAAATATAAAAGAATTAAATTAAAAATATATTGTTGTATTCAATACAATACAATTCTTGGCAAAACATTTTAAAACAAAAGAAACAAACGAACGAACAAGGTCACATAAGTAAAATATACAGTATTGTCCAAAACTAAAGCAACCCCTCAGTACATTTTTTTTTAAATGATAATTTTTTTAAGAAAACAAAGCTATTAAAATTTTATTTTTATTTTTTTTTTTTATTTATTTATATCCTTATTATTGAAAAACACAAACTTAAGGAATTCAGAATTTAAAAAAAAAAAAGTTAAAATTCAAAAAACATTTTAAGTCGCAAATACAGGGTGGGCCAAAAGTCACGAAGGGGTTTAATCGTTTAATCGTTCTTGGGAATCTCGTGGCTTTAGTTCTTGCACTAACTGCAGCTTGTATGGGAAAAGATGTAAATTTCCCTTTAATATTCTGCGTAAAGACCGCCGAGACATTTGCAGCTCAGCAGAGCGCCTTCGAGTTGATGTTTCAGGATTCTCCTCAACACTCTCCAGAACGCGTTGAATATTTGCTTCATTAATTACAGAATGTGGTCTTCCGCTTCGTGGAAGATCCCTTAGTGAGCCTTGTTCCTGAAAACGTGTCACTAATTGATTCGGATGGTGAATTCCGCACATTAAAATGACGACGTTAGGCTCGTTGAGTTTGAATTATTGATCGATGATGTTCAAAATAAAGTTCTATGATTTTGGTTCGCTGGATAACGTTGTAACCTTCCAAAATTAATCTCCCAGATTTATTTTACAAGTCCTAAAAAGAAAAATAAAAAAAAATTAAACTAGAAAAGTTATTAATTTTTCAAATCCCTTCGCGACTTTTGCCCCACCCTGTATAAGCGGACAAAACTAAAGCACCCCCCAATTAAGGTGCACAAAAAACTATTGAAATCAATATTTCGTTGCGAATCCTTTATTCTGAATGACACACGCACATCTTTTAGGCATAGGGGACATTAAATTATTAATTATTTCAGGAGATATTGCTTCCCAGGCTATTTTTGCGACTTCAAATAAATCTTCTTTGGTTTTGCAATTTTGTGGGTTGATTTTTAAGTTAATGATTGGATTGGAGAGCTGGCTTATCAAGGCATCAATTGAGTGCAAAATATTCAATCAACAGATCAATTATTTCTAGGCTAATTTAAAAGTTTTTACAGACTGGTCGCACATCTCCTACTCATTCTGGAGGAAGGTCATGTGAAACCTTGCGACATGAAGACTCCTTAATTAAAAGGACAATCCAAAATGATCCTACAGCATCTTCTAGTCACGTACGAAACCGCTTAGATTTAAAAATAACCGAAAGAACGATTCCCAGAAGGGGGCGGTAGAGGCTGGATTATTCAGTCGACGACCAGCAAAAAACCTTTGATATCGCCAAACTTGAATTCGCCAAGGCCCATCTCAACTGGAGTATCCAAAAATGGATGAATGTGCTGTTTTCTGACGAATCTAAGTTTAAATTAAAGGATTCAGATGGCATAAGGCATCCAGAGGCAGGCCAAACGGACAACGGTTCAATCCTAAATGTACTGAGGGGGTGCTTTAGTTTTGGCCAATACTGTATCATGAAAGAAAAGAAAAAAATATATACAAACAAACAAAAAAAAAAAACAGAAACGAATTAAAGATAAATAATTTACACTGAATCAAAACAATTAACAGAAAATAACTGCAGCACTTAAATTAAAATTTTCTTTAATTTATTGAACGAAAAAAACTCTTGAGAGGCCCCTACGCTAATATATGAATATCGGTCATGAGTTCTAAATTTTATTCATAAATTTTCTTCCATTTGAAAATTAATCTCCTGAAAGGAAGTTCTCCAAGAAAAGCATTCGTTTCTGAAAGAAAATTCATAGAAGAATGGCTTATACATAGTCTACTTACTTACTTAATTGGTCATTACAAGCAGAGATCAGCAATGAGTATTTAAAAAGGATGAATAGAATCGAATCATACTCATAATTTCTGATACTCTGATACGCATTCATACTTATTTTAATATCATGCAACCTCTACTCCTCATATTCAAAGTTTGAAGTACTCATCATATTCATACCAGAGATCAGCAATGAATCGTTTTTCCGCTACTCGTAAGCACTCATGCAATTTTGAGTATGAGTGAATCAACAGAATTGAAATTCAACTACTCTGATTCATTCGTACTCGCTACAGCATTGATTTATAAGTATAGGTTACAATGAGTATGAGTACAACGTTGACATCAAACTCACAACATTCGAAATGTGTTTGATTCATACGCCTACTCATTCTGATTCATAAATTTAGAAAAATACTTATAATACTTATAAGTGATTCGAGTGGCTCGAATCATTCATCAAAATTTACAGCCTTTGTTATTGTTGCATATTCAAACAAAGAAGAAAGGAAAGACAAAGGCAGCAAGCAAAGCATACACACAATCTTCTTGTGAGTATAGTAGTGTTCGTACGCGAATCATACTTATTTTGTGCTTCGTGTAAATGTTAATTAGAGACGAGTCGAAGTCAATAACATCATGCGTATTGTTAAGTATGAATACGATGAGTACTTCCAACTTTGAGTATGAATAGTATGAGTATCATATTAAAATAAGTATGAATGCGTATAAGTATCAGAAATAATAAGTATGACTCGAATCTACTCATCGTTTTGAATACTCGTTGCTGATCTCTGATATGAATATCGGTCATGAGTTCTAAATTTTATTCATAAATTTTCTTCCATTTGAAAATTAATCTCCTGGAAGGAAGTTCTCCAAGAAAAGCATTCGTTTCTGAAAGAAAATTCATAGAAAATGGCTTATACAGAGTCCACTTACTTACTTAATTGGTCATTACAAGCATTAAAAGCAGAGATCAGCAATGAGTAGTTAAAAAAGATGAATAGAATCGAATCATACTCATAATTTCTGATACTCTGATATGCATTTATACTTATTTTAATATCATGGAACCTCTACTCATATTCAAAGTTTGAAGTACTCATCATATTCCCACTTAACAACACGTATGATGTTATTGATTTCGAATCTCCCCATAACTCAACATATACACGCAACACAAAATAAGTATTAATCGCGTTCGAACACTAAAATACTCACCAGAAGGTTGTGTGTTTGCTCTGCTTGCTGCTCTGTCTCGAGACGCTCGAATTATTTATTTTTCTAAAGTATATAAATTCTAAAGTTATAACTTGGGGTTTAGTTAAAATTAAATTTAGCTAAAGGGAACTTTAAAGTTAACTTTAACTAAACCCAAGTTTAACGGCAAGTTGTAATAATAGCCCTAAATAAGTAGGCTTATGAATCAAACATATTTCAAATGGTATGAGTTTGATGTCAACGTTGTATGCATACTCATTGCAACCCGTACTTCGAAATCAACGTTATAGTGAGTACGAATGAATCAGAGTACATAGTTAAATTTCAATATTGTTGACTCACTTATATGCAAAATTTCATGAGTGCTTATGAGTAGCGAAAAAACGATTCATTGCTGATCTCTGATTACAAGCCCATCTTCGCACACCACCCATGTTGCGTATGTTAATTTTATTCATGAGTAGCGGGGCATACTGCTAACCTACGCCTCTAAACGACAGATTGGAGAAACTTTTCATGATCATTTTATCCACTATCAGAGTTTTTGCTGGAAAACTGCAGATAAGCAAGCTTCAAAAGAAATATTTTTTTATATTTGGTTTTTTTCTGAAGTGTCTGAGCTGGCGTTTGAACCACGAACTCTTGTCTAATGTACACACATACATAATTGTTCATTACAATCCTTCAGTTAGGAATACCACCTAGTTTCTCACACCACTTTATTTATATTGTGTGTGTTAACTTTATGCATGAGTGGCGGGACCTATAGTTTAAAGTCGAATTCGAACGACAGATCTTTTAGAGAAACTTTTCATGGCAATTTTATTTACTCTTAGAGTTTTTGCCAGAATGTTGGCCTTCAAATGCTTAATTGTCTCTCTGGTTTGTCGGCATAACAATTTTCTTTGACGTCATCCCACAGAAATTTGTCCAACGGTGTCAAATCGCAGCTTCTTGGAGGCCAATTGACATTACTATTTCGGCTAAATAAACGGCCATCAAACGTTTGGCGCAATAAATCCATAAATACCATGAATACCAATAGGTTATAGGTTGGTGCGATAAGTGTCTCCCTTGATCGCATTGGTTGCGTCGTCCTCATTTTCAAAAAAATATGGGGCCAATGATGTCGCCTCTACACAAGCCGCTACAAACAGTCACTCGTAATGGGTGCATTGGCTTCTGTAAGATCACATGTGGATTTCCTGAGCCGCAAAAACGGCAATTTTGTTTATTAACGTACCCACCAAGATGGAAATGAGCTTCATCCGAAAAGATGTTTTTTTTGACAATATCGAGATCATTGTTCAGCTTCTCGTTGACTCATCTTGCGAACCGAGAACAAAACGGATGGCCATGCAACTTCAACTCTTGAACCAATTGAAGTTTGTAAGGCGTCATACCGAGATCCTTTCGCGAAATTCGACATAAACTGGTGCGTGAAATGTTCAATTCCTGAGAACGATAATGAGTTGATGAGTGACCCTTGAAAGGGTGATTGATGTTGATGGATTCTTATACGCACTCTCTGCCACAGCTTCGATATTTTCGGGTATACGCACTGTACGAGCAGGCTCACGTCTTGACGCATCACCGATGAAGCCAGTTTCACGAACTTTAGCAATAAACTTCCGTATACCGGGCACTGTTGGCCCTTCTCTGCGACCAAATTTTGTACGACATTTTCGTGCAATTTCCGACCAATTGTCTTTGTTTTGGAAATAAATTTCCAATGTTGCTCAAGCTTAAATCGATTCATTACGTTTAGTGGAGAGAATATACTGAATAGTGGGACAGATTGTAATAGCATAAGTATTGCCAGATTCGAAATAACTGATGGTTCAAATTTAAACCAATAGATTGCCCACCCTAAATATTTATAAATCATAATATCACAATTGCGCACCTAGAAATAATGTGCGGTTGCTTGCTAGTTTGTATTATAAGGATCAACGGCAAGAACTAACTGGGTTTCGTCTTCTAGAAGTACATACGTACCTTAAGTGCATTGGTGTTGTCGAGCCTGAACGCTCCAGAACATCATTCCGGTACTTCCTTTTTGGACAGGAACGCGTTCCGGAACTAAAGATGATTTCTGACAACGAGAATTGGCTGACGTTTTGAAAAAAAAAAAAATTAAAAAGAATTGCTGATTTTTTTTTTCTAATTTTTGACGAATTTTTTTATGTATTTTTATAAACAAGGGTTTGAACCGAACCCGAACCGGAACAAAAACCGGAACGAACCGGCTTGTTTGTTTGTTAAAAATATTTATGCAATATTGTTTGAGTATCTACTAAGCGTATTTTATAATTTGTTAACAACCCTGCAGGAAATGTCAATAGTAAAACTGTACTGACTTACTATTGATACAGTCAGGCAATGCTTTTTGCTATAGAAATTAAACATGTGCGTGTCATTGAAAATGTACTACTGAAGTTAGTACTATTGACTAGGTATTTCTTTTGGGACCATATGTAGACATTGGAACCAGTGAATCAATAGTATAATTTAGCAGTTCTAGTCTACACTTTTGGTACTTTTCTGTAGTAAAAGTCGACAATAAAATTTAAATTTTTGTAAATATTTGATATTTTATTAAAAAAAAAATAAAAAGGTACGATTTCTTTGTTACAGCCTTTTTTTAAATTTAAATATAAAAACTAAAAAGGTACTATTAATTCAGTCTCTCTTATTTATATAGAAACATCAAAATAACGTTTTTGTTTTATTAAAATTAAGTAAAATTATTAATCCTCATTGGGAGAGTCGTCTTCTTCACGATTTTCATTATTTTTGGTTTTGCTGCGCCCCATTTGTTTGAAATATTTTTTCTTTTGGCGCTGAAATGCTGCTCTAAGTTTTTGTCTGAATTTTCATTGAAAGTTGATATTACATCTGGATATTAAAAAAACGTAACAAATTGTTAAAATATTGCAAATATTTATGAGAACACAAACAAGTATTTATTACCTATTATGGCTTTAAAAACATTTGAGTATTCGCGTAACCTCTTTTTGCCAAAAGAGCCATCAACATTAAAATTCATGATAATATTTTGGCCAAATATTTCATAAAGGTTTCATTCTGCATTACCCGCAAGGAGTGATTTGATTTATTGAATCTATTGAATATAAACAAAAAATGCAATTTTATTCATTGAAGTAGTTTCACAATGAAAGTAAATACTTACGTATGGGTCTGAATGAGTTTTCAAAATAGCATCAAATTCTCTCAGTTTTTCTTCAGAGTCGATAGGGAAAAAATTCCATAAGATTTGGAGCAATTTCATTTTGTTTAACAATTGTGTCCAATATACCAATTTTTTATCTTCTCGCGCAAACTATATTTTGGAAAATCTATTTGAGACGACACAGAACATTCAGGCTCCACAAAATTTTCACAATTCACACTTGGACTTATAATTGTCTCATTTTCACTACTTTTATTTTTATATAACATTGATTGTTTTTTTTTTTATTAAACGTTTATAATTTCTTTGCAATTTGACAATTGACAATTTTTTTTCTCGTCAAAGGCAAATTAAATAATTGTTGACGCTTCGATCACAACGTCACCATAAAGTCACCAATATAGTCGACAAAACTGGTGACTTGAAGACACTTACTGACATGTTTCCTTCAGGGTAATTTTTATTAAACGTTCCTATTATTGTAATAAACATATACATATATATATATACATGTACACAAAATGGGTTTCGTAATGATTTTCGTTTCCTTTCCTTTTTATGCTATATACAGGGCCGATCCTGGCGACTGGCGAAAATTGGGGGAAATCTCCCTCCGCCCCGTCGCCAAATTTGGGACATGAGACCGCACAGAGCGGCCGCCTACCCAGTATCGGCCCTGTCTATATAATTATATATACGCTTTCCGGTAAAAAAACAAATTAGCACAACACCACTGCTTAAGTGTCCATTAATTAATTCGTATTCGTATTTTGTAAATTGCGGTCGATCGTTCAAACATTATTTTCTTTAATTAATAATAATAATAACTTTCCCTTTCCATTCATAATGTATTTTTATTGAAATTATTTCCCATTCAATTAACTAATGTGTTCATATTTTTTTGTTTTTTTTTGCATTTCTTTCTCATTTCCCAGGTGATTATTTGGGTGAAAATAATGATTTCAACAAGGATGTCCTGAAAGCCTTTGTGGCTTTACATGATTTTACAAATTTAATACTGGTACAAGCTTTAAGGTATAGTTTCTTTTCCTTTTTTCAACGTTCAATATGTATTTAATTTAATCAATATTTTTTTTTATTTGTCTTCTTTCTTCAACCATTTTAGACAATTTTTATGGTCGTTTCGTTTGCCTGGTGAAGCTCAAAAAATTGATCGAATGATGGAATGTTTTGCTCAACGCTATTGTCAATTGAATCCCGATATATTCACCAATACGGATACCTGTTATGTTTTAAGTTTTTCCATCATTATGTTGAATACATCGTTGCATAATCCATCGGTAAGGCGCATCTTTTGAATATTTTATTTCAATTTTATTTTGTTTTCATTTCTTTAACTGTTTCGAAGGAGGATGTGTTTTATACAAGTTAATTTACAGTTAATTCCTATGTCCTTTGAGTATGGAAATGTTTACTTTGTCTTACACTTGATTGAATATAATCGAAGGGTATTTGCTAAAGACAGACGTTTAAAAGAATTGAATCGCGAAATGGTTAGATAAGGTTAGGTTAGGTTAAATAAGGACTCGTTTAGGATTGTTTTCTCACAAGGTATTTCGTGTCTAGTATTGAAGACTTCTTTGGACGTAGAATGATGTTGATGTTCGAATCTAGCAGAAAATGAACAAATGTGCATCATGGTTTTGAGCATTTTAAAAATTAAGAGACTGTAATTCCTCTTAAAATAATTCATTCAAGTCTCTTGAACTCCATAAAGGATGGCGTCATAAGAAATTTAGAAATAAGCTAGCAGTTGAGCTTACGAAGAGAGAAGTTTCCCTGCCGCTGGTGGAAGCAGGAGCATTCTGTGAAGTGAGAGCGGATGTTTGAACAAGTATGCTCAACGACAAAGATAACGCGTTCCCACGACAATCGGATCTATGCTCCGATCACTCATCGGCCAAGGATTGGCAACCCAGCGAAAGCTGTTTCAACTGGAAGTTTTTTCCCAAGGGAGATTCTGGAGACAGCAGCAGAGCTGTTACAACAACAACAACAAAGATAACGAGAAGCGAAAACTCTCTCTCTCGAACCAAGTGAATTTAAGGCATTCGAAACTTTTGTTGCTAAATTACCAAAAGAGGTGATCTGAGTCATGCATCAGACTGTCCAGGAATAATCTGAATCTTTCGACAGAGTTCTGTAGACCTCTTACCCTGAATGGTGGTTGTCTCGAGCATAACACAACGATTTTGTGAAGATGAGAATGAATCTTCAGAACACATTTAGAATCTGTGAGGCATTAATGTATCCCAGGGGGAGACACCTGGGTGCATATCAAGTTCTAGGCAGAAAACTGTCAGGATAATCGGTTTGGAGGAGACATTATAGGGATACAATTTAAAGTTTGAGGGAAATACAACAGATCGTATGGCGACAGTACTAAGACTCCTTTTCACGGCGATAATGTGTTGAGGAAGAGAAAAACGAAATGAGCAAAAGTTTCTCATCACAATGTAAAAATCCCGAAATATATTTTCAAACTGGACATTGTTTAACGCAAAGATAGATGTTAGCGCTATCATTCTGGAACCAATCACTTCATCGCATGTAAAAACTTGCTTACTTTAACTGCAACAAAGCAAACAAATAACGGAAGATAGTCCAAATAACTTTGTGATAGCCCTATGTTCCTTAAAGAAACGGAATTGAATAAAAAGATTCTATAGTCGTACGAATACGTTGACATAATCGTCCTGTGCTGAAAACTAGAGCGATGCGAATAAATATAACTCAACATAAACTGTTGTGAGCAGTTTATATTCCAGATATTTTCTTTGAAATTAAGGTATCGATGCAAAGTTTAAAACTTTTGAATAATTTTGTAATCTTATATTCGATCTGTTCAGAGGATGTAACACTTAAATGAGTAATTAGACTACATGTGCCCATTTATTATGAAATATGATATCAAAACAATAAATTCGTTGGTATAAATTGCTTTTCATTGCTCTGTTCTTGAAATTTTTGACTGATTCTTTCACATTAATATAGTAGAGTTTCACCACTAATGGTGGATTTCTATTTTGAGGTTAGGAATTGTAACAAAATAAAGAAATTTCAAAAATTTCGGTGTGTAAATTCTTGAGATAATCAGCAGAAATTCATTATCATGTTTCCATAAAAAGAGAGACCCAATCATATTGTCTACCCATAATCTACAACAGATAATTGGTACTTAGTACTAGTACTACTTACAAATGCATTTTTTTTCATGTGTACGAAGATAAATTCGAATTTGCAAATCTAAGACGCAATCCATAAAATTTAGCAGCGGCACATTTGGCGTTAACAGAGCAAAATTTGCTCTTAACAGAACAAAATTTGCCTTTAACAGAGCACTGTTAACTGTTTAACAGTATCCATCTAAAGAACCCCACTTGTTTAGAAGCTAATTTTAGGACAAATACTAGGTCTATGAGTACCATATCATACTCAAAGGAATGTTCCAAGACCTCTTAATCAGCAAAAAAAAAGTCCCGTATAAAGTGATGCGTTATTGTGAAAATTGGCTTGAAAACTATAAGTTTTTTTATTGAAAATTCTCTAGAAGATCAGTGGCCATTTTGGAACATATGAGAAATAGTACACCATACAGACTACATGTAAATGGTAGTCCAGAGGGTCCTCTTTCGAACCGTGGTAGTGAGATATCCATCCTTTACACTTTTGCTCACTAATACATAGTAATGATCATAATAAGAATTAAATTTTATGTCAATAGTCTGCAATAATTGCAAAGTAGTAGAATAATCCACTGTTAAACAGTTAACATTGCTCTGTTAATAGCAAAATTTTACCCTGTTAAAGACAAGAAATGGCGCTGCTAAAAGTGTGGGTTTACGTTTTTAGTTTTTAAATTCGAATTTATCTTCACACACATCATTTGTTTCCCATGGACTGGTGGGTTTTTTCTGAAACTAAAACAATTTGGCTTATACATGAAGAATGATAACGGAAAACTTTAGTGAAATTTTTCTTTCTTATCAGAGTGCACCACAGCAATCGTGGTTTTCAATTGACTGAATTCCACACTCTGAAATTAAACTCGAAATATAAAATTAAAAAACAAAAAATTGAAATGCAATAGGAAATGGTGTACTACTTACTATACATGTGAAATATTTGTCATTTCTCTGATTCTTTATTTTTTTTTTTTTGCATTTTTAAATCATTTGTTTTGCAAAAAAAGAAAGAAAACGAAATGAAAGCAAATCAGCCAGCGTGTGCCAATATTATTTATTTTCGTCTCTATTTGTTTTTGTTGCATTTTTTTTTTGTTTTTTTTTTTTGGCGAAACGAAATGAAAAGAAAATTAGACATTAAGTGAACACTCGTTATATTATTCGCACCATCTAATAGATCTTCTTCCAAGCATTGCCTTGCCTTGCCTTCCCCTATTTTCCTTTTTATTTATCGTTCGTTATAAAATATTCAAAATAGACTGCAACTGCTGCAACTACTGCGAAATGCGTTTGCTGCTCCATTCCCATAGCAGCAGCAGCAAATATTGTGCAAAAAAAAAAATCTGCTTCATGCTGTGACTTTCTGATATTTCTTGAATCCCATTTTTATTTCTTTCGTGTTGCATACATATTTTATTTTTAAAATCGTAACAAATGAACATTTTTTAGATTCAAACTCTCTATTTCAGTATATGTTTTATTTTTTTTATTTGAATTATTTCACTTTTTATGTGGTCGACGACGGTGTCTCATTAAAATGACCTGCCTTACAAAAAATATTTTAAATTTAAAATAATCACAATCTGGGACCTAAACGAATTAGAAATTCTTGCTAAAGACATTTAAATATATAGAATTACGCATATACGCATATTAAAATTTTTTACGTTTAGAATGGCTTCTCATAAATTCCTAGTTTAAGAAAAAAGGGAGAAATACGTGAATGAATACACTTCAGATATGTGCCGATAGAGTTTTTTAGATATTCGACATGAACTTATAGGGATCCAAATGTGGAAGGACGGCTATTTAACGAAGGAGTTTAAAAATGGAATTGCATAAAAGATTCTGGCACCACACTTGAAAAGTTTCTCAGTATCAGAGGTTTTTGGCAAAATCAACTGGAGTTTCTATAAGTTTTTACGAAATCTGCAAACATCAACACACAGACAGCAGAGTTTTTAATAAATCCAGTAAGACATTTGCCTACGCAGACAATATTGATTTGATTGCTAATACAACAACGACCGAGAGAAATGAACCGATTCAGAAAGTTTAATGGTAAGCGAAGAGAAATTCATGTACCGTTCCACAAACCTAAAGGACACCCAAATCAGACAGCCGACTATCACAATCGGATCCATGCCACAGTAATAAAAATATCTTTTGCAACAGACAGGTGTTCTATAGAGCCTTTTTGTGTGGAATATCATCACGTAAATTTTATAAGATCTATTGATTGCATTAAGTGTGGGGATATAAGATCACTCCAACAAAGTCGCCATAGTATAATAGGTAATCTGTTGACTCATTAAAAGTTGGGTCGTGGCCTTAGAACAAAACGAAATATGAAAAAAATATTTCTCCGATGACTTCCGCTCAGCAGTCATCTGATAAAAACTCTGAGAGTAAATAAAATTGCCATGAAAAGTTTCTCAAAAATCTGTCGTTTGGAATTGATTTTTAACTGTAAGTCCCGCCACTTTCGAACAAAATTAATACATACAAGATAGATGATGTATGTCGTAATCTTGACGAAAGGGTTGTAATGACCAATAAAAATTTAGTTGTTCAAATATCCGCTACATCTTCTCTGGGTGAGTCGTATTCGAAATATTAAATTTTCCATGGCTTTGTAACATAAATCGGGCTGAATTTGAGCAATGTCATGGATTATATTGGTTTTGATGACCGCTGCAGTTTGTAGCTTATTCGCATACAACTGCGCCTTAAGAAAATCCCACTGGATAAAGTCTAACTTGGCACGATTTCGGTGGTCCGTTCACATCACTTCCACGTGAAATGATCATGTCCACAAATCGTGTAGAATATTCAACGTGCCATGAGCTGTGTTGAACGTAGCGCCGTCCTATTGAAACCACATGTCGTTTGTGTCCAGTTCATCAAATGCATCAATCGACCTATTGCGAACCTGGACAATATCGTACTCAATGATATGCACCGCAAGCATCGCCAGCGTAAAACCCCTACCAAACAGTAACATTTTCATAATACATTGGATGCTCTTGGATCTCATATGGATTGGTATCGTCCCATATTGAACAATTGTCTTTGTTTACGCAACCAGTTATGCAGAATTGGGTCTCATCGATGAAGATGATATTTCAATGATGTGAGAAGCTAGCAGAGATCAGCAATGAATCGTTTTTCGCTACTCATAAACAGACATGAAATTTTGAATATAAGTGAGTCAATAATATTGAAATTTAACTATGTACTCTGATTATTCGTACTCTCTACAACGTTGTTTTATAAGTACAGGTTGCAATGAGTATGCGCACAACGTTGGCATCGAACTCATACCATTCGAAATATGTTTGATTCATAAGCGTATACATTTATATACATAACTTTAGAAAAATGCTTATAATACTTATAAATGATACGAGTCAAAATTTACAGTCTTATACTATGTTCAGACAGGCACTTATATTGAGTAAATTGCAATAAACGGCATTATTGATTTCAATATTTCATATAATATGTCAATTAATTATTGCTCAATAAATTCATAAATTGTTATAATATTGATTAAAACTTGAGATACAACAGCACTGTCATAAGTACGTTCAGTGAGCATATTACAATTATCCGAACACTTTCTATTGATATTTGACAACTCAAATATCAACAACGACAAACAAAATAAGAAACAACGAACAAAACAAAAACAATGTTGTTGAAACAGCCAGCTGTTTTGTTTACCAGCTGTCAAATGAATATTGAATTAGCAGCTGAACTGCGTATATTGTTATGTCTAAACACTTGAAATATTGTAATCAATAAACCGAATATTGACTCAATACAAGTGCATGTCTGAACATAGTATTAGCTGTTGGGCATTTACAACAAAAGAAAGAGACACATAAGCAAAAAAGACAGATCAGCAAGCTGAGCAAACACACAACCTTCTAGTGAGAATTTTAGTATTCGTACGCGAATCATACCTGTTTTATTTTTTGATTAGTGTATATTTTGAGTTATGGAGAGTCGAAATCAACAACATCATACGTGTTGTTAAGTATGAATGTGATGAGTACTTCAAACTTTGAATATGAGTAGTATGAGTATGATATTAAAATAAGTATGAATGTATATAAGTATCAGAAATTATGAGTATAATAATTAATTAATTTTTGAGGAATAATCAAAAATAGATCTCAAGCTGCAGTGGATTAAATAATTTTTGTTGCTGTGAAATTATTCTGATATTTTCGTAGAATTTTTGAAACATTTGAATTTGATTCAGACATACAATTTGTCAGAATAAAATTACTTTCTAAATTCAAATCCTAATATATATTATAAATCTTTCTGTAAGTCTGTTTGTTTGTTTGTTGGTTTGTTTGTTAGCCAATCACGCCTGAATGCCTGGACCGATTTTCTTGAAATTTGGGATATAGATCGAGCTTTTGCCGGTGCAGGTTATAGGCTATAAATCTTTTCAAAATTTTGACCAAAAGGGGAGAAAAAAATGGCATAAAGGGAGAAAAAATGGGCAAAACTTAGTACTTTTATACATAAATGCTGTATTTTATCTGTTTTAAAGGTAATTTTTTACGATTTAGCTTTGTTAAGTTTCCCAAATAGCTATTGGAGGTGTTCCGTTTCTAAAGTTGAACCAAAAGGGGTCCAAAAAGGGGGAAAGGGGTCAAAAACGGGCAAATTGAGTGCATTTATATTTAGGACTTAGAGTATTCAAAAAACTGGGTTGTTTGTTAAACCGGTTTCCAAATAATTTGAAAAATTGCATTTTTAAAAAAACCGGTTTCAAAAGCGGTTACGAAACATATAAACCGGTTTGTTTTTATTGTTATTTTTAATGCAAAAACGATCCAATAATAATTTTTTTTAATTTTTTAAACTAATCCAAACTACATAAAACGCGCAACGCCGGGTACAATCTGCTAGTGTATCTATAAATTTTAAATAAATTGCACTTTGTTTTAATAAATCTTTGTAGTTTGATATGCAATTTTTCACCATTTTTTGTTATTTTGATATCGAATTTTTAATTTACAAATTTTTCTTTATTTACACTGTATTCGTTCAATTATTTTTTATTCTTTTATTATTTAAATACTTGTCTCGTCTAGTCAGTTGTTACTTTTTTATTCTTTTCATTTCATGCAAAGCAGACACATACAAATTGTCTGTCTGTCTGGCCTGATGTGCATTTAGGAATTTCTAAATATTTCTTGGCAACCATTTGAAATATTAATTTTGTATGTCTTTGAAATGAATTGAAAAACAAAAACAAAAAATAAATACCCCTAGTTTGTCTAGTGATTGAAAACAAAAAAGAGCGCAAAAGATAAATTAATAAATCATATAAAAATGAAATGATTTTTCACAAACACAAATACAACACAAACAATAAATTAAAATTTGTTTCAAATTCTTTTTTTTTTTTATTTTCATTTAAAAAAAATTGTCTTGACTTAACATTGAATTGACCTTTAATATTTATTAATAATTTTTTATTTCTTATATATTCCAGGTAAAAGAAAAACCCACTGTTGAACAATTCATTTCAATGAATCGTGGCATGAATAACGGCGGTGATTTACCTCGTACTTTATTAGAATCTCTATACGAATCAATACGTACTGAGCCTTTTAAAATACCCCAAGATGATGGCAATGATTTAATGCATACCTTCTTTAATCCGGACAAAGAAGGCTGGCTATGGAAACAGGGTGGCAGGTTAGTTTCGTTTTTTTTTTTTTTTGACAATACTTTTCAACAATAAAACCTAATTTTCTTTTTGCAGATATAAATCGTGGAAACGTAGATGGTTTATATTAAACGATAATTGTTTATATTATTTCGAATATACAACAGATAAAGAACCCAGAGGGATAATACCATTAGAAAATATATCGGTAAGTGAAATACGAAAGTATTTTGTTATTTAAAACAGATTTTTTTAAAATAATTTTGAACTAAATAAATTTGAACTTTGAACTGAATTTTGAACTTAAATAACGTTCACATATGTACATGATCAGTATAGGAAATAGAAAAGCAATGTGGTGCTAGTCCATAAAAGATGAGATTGCCTTTAATACTTGAATATCTCATTTAGAAAAATGCCCAGCATACCTTGAACAGCTTTGTAGGTTTTTCAAAGCTGCCAATAATCCAATATTTGTACTCTATGTAAACCCTTTGCCAGTATACAGATCTATAAACAAAAAATACTTTGGCTAGAAGAACACTACAGTTACCCCTAAGCCTAAAGCTTATTTTCTGTTTTTCTGGCATAAAAGTTCTTACCAACTCCAACTTTCTCCATTCCATTGTCTAGACGTCATCTATTCGATCCTCAGTATAAAGCCTTTCTTCTTGTCTGTTTCATAAAACATGACATAAAAGCTTCTACCAAAGCCAACATCCATCCACTCGATCCATCTCTATCGATATCAACTCAATCCGGTTCGTTGAATTTTCCAATCAGCAGTAAAGATTGGATCGTTATGGATCTGTATGGAGGTCTGTTATCACTTCATTAATACACATTTTTCCAAATAGTATAAACATCCATTAAAACTCCATTAAATTCAATCTCGAAACATAAATTTGTTTATTACTTTCCGTCCCTTTAAGGAATACAAGACTGTCTTTGCAGTTATGCAAGTAATTGACATATTATAGCAGGTTTTAAGAAAACACAATTTGTCCTTTGTCGTTGTGCAGGAAGAGCACACTTTTAGAATGTATTGAGTGAAATGGTTCCGAGCTTTACTCAGTGAGTCAAATACTTTTTAAAGAGTTAGCACTGTCTGGGCTTTCTGAATTGTAAGTTGTTGATGTTATCATTTTCAATAGGTTTGGAAGCTTACTGGATAGATGATTAAAACGGGGTATATAACTCTCTTAAGTTCGAAAATCATTGGATGTTGTGGTGAAAAACCTTGTTAAGTGAGTCCACACTCTGTCTGAAAACAATTTCTATCAATTCAACTTGGGTAAGAAATTCAGAAGGCAGGAAGGACATAATGTGACAGAAAGGCCTACTTTCCAACACTCGGCTCTTCTTAAGTTAAATTGAAGATAGTATGGGTCTGAAGAAGCCAAATCATCTGGGTAGATAGAACATGGGTTCCAGGACTTGTGAGAATCCCCGGCAATCAGCAAACAGACGGGCTTGGGAGGAAGCAAGCTTCCACGCCTTTAATGGGGCCAAAACCCTTCTGGGGAGTGACAGTGAATGGTTGTAAAGAAATGCTCAACGAAAGGAAGGATAAAGAGAGGTAAAGACTCTTCTCAAACAAGTGGGTTTGCGGCAATCAAAAAGTTTGTTGGGAAATTACAATAAGAGAAGATCTGAGTCGTGCTTCAGACAATTGAGAAATAAAATGAGGTTGATAACCAATCTTTTAACAGGTCACTGTAGGAAATATCATACAATAGATCGTATGGCGGCAGTTCCATGGTGCTTGACGACAATAATAATATTTTAAAATGTTGGCGTCTTCTGAGCCTCGTTCGTTATACTGTGTTGATGTTACCCTCTCTGGAGTGTAATTGACTTTCTGAATAGGTTATTTAGTGGAGGATTTAAGCCTCTGAATTTTTATATGTTTGAAGATAAATTCGAATTTGAAAATCCAAGACGCAATCCATACATTTTAGCAGCGGCACATTTGGCGTTAATAGAGCAAAATTTGCGCTTAACATAACAAAATTTGCCCTTAACAGAGCACTGTTAGCTGCTTAACAGAATTCATCTGAATAAGCCCACTTGTTTAGGAGCTAATATTAGGACAAATACTAGGTTTATGAATACCATATCATAGTCAAAGGAAGGTTCTATTCTCTCTTAATATAGTCAGCAAAATAGACACATACAAAGTGATATGGTATTGTGAAAATTGGCTTTGAAACTATAAATTTTTTGATTGAAAATTCTCTAGAAGATCAGTGGCCATTTGGGGACACATAAGAAATAGTACACCTACCCGACTAAATGCAAATGGTAGTCTAGAGGGTCCTCTTTCGAACAGTGGTAGAGATTTATTAAATTTTAAAAAAAAAAATCGATTTTTCACCCCCTTCATCCCCCACCAACCAATCTGTAGATTTCAAAACTTTAATTCGTAAATAATAATGATCATAATGAGAATTAAATTTTATGCCAATAGTCTACAATAATTGCAAATTAGAAGACTAATCTACTTATTGCCGCTATTAAACAGTTAACAGTGCACTGTTAATAGCATATTTTACCCTGTTAAAGGCAAAGAGTGGCGCTGCTAAAAGTGTGGGTTTGCGTCTTTGGTTTTTAAATTCGAATTTATCTTCAAACACATTAATTTTCGGTGTTCCAATTTCTTAAATACTTCAAAATTCTATTTATTAATAAACAAAGTAAATAAATTTCTTTTTTATTGCAAAATTTTCTTTAGGTACGTGAAATTCACGATCGCAGTAAACCCAATTGTTTTGAATTATTTGCTACTGGTGGAGCAGATATTATTAAAGCATGTAAGACTGATTCCGAAGGCAAGGTATGTTATCTACAGCTTGTATTTTATTTATTCATATCATGATTTATTAATATTTTTTTTTTTGTACTTTCCAATTACAGGTTGTTGAAGGTAAACATACTGTGTATCGTATGTCGGCAGCAACCGAAGAGGAACAACAAGAATGGATTAAACGTTTAACACAATCCATTAGCCATAATCCTTTCTACGATATTCTAGTACAAAGAAAGAAAAAAGCTTTAAGTAAAAGTTAGTATTAGCTTTAAAGGAATATCCATCATCATCTATATTGTAATAGTAATTATAACAAATCAACCAACCCAAGCATAACTTTAAAACATTTAGCAAAGGATACTACTCCTCATCAAAAAAGAAGAAAAAAAAAAACAAATCAAGTGCAAATTATGAAAAAAAAAAAACAAAAATTAAACAAGTAGTAGAAGTTATAGACAAACATACATACATATATACATACATATTCTTTAAGGATCTCATAAATTTGAATACATAGTTATGCTAATTGTTATAGAAAAAACAAAAAAAATAGCAAACAAAGAAAGGATTTTTTAGTTCAATATTGTATTTTAAACACTACTATGTAGATAATTTATACAACAACAACAACAAAAACAGTAACCACATTAGAAAAGAAACAAGGATTTTTTAAATCATTTGTTTTTATTCCAAGTTTTAGTAAAAAAAAAAAAAAAAATTTTTCGAACATTTACTTATTGCACCGCCGATTATTCTTATAGATCACATCGTATACTCTACATAAATATGTACAGGCATATATCATATGTTTGTTTGTAAGGCTTTCTTTATTTTCTTATTTCTTCTTCATTCTTCTGTATTAATTTTTTATGTGTTTTTGTAACTCTTTTAAAAAAAAAAAACTTTTTTTCATTTGTTTCCATTACACGTTTTGTTTCGAAAGTAATTAATTTAAAATAATTATTATTTTCTTGTAATTTTTCTTTGTATCTTTCTTTGTATGTATTTAGTAATATTTTTTTTTTCTGTATTATTTATTCATTCTTTTGATAATTGTCTTGCTATTATTTCTTTCTAAATCGAAAATAAAACGAAAAACTCTAAATTCTAAAATAAAAGTTAAAAACAATTAAAAAATATCATTTAAATTCGTAATTCGAAAACACAACACATAATGTTTGTATGCATTATTCTTGCATTTAGTTTAGCTTTTGCTAATACCAGCCAACCAACCAACCAACCAACCGATCAACCATTGCATATCTATGTTGTGAGATAATTTCAAGAATTATTTTTATTAAAAAAAAAAAATTTTATTAAAATTTCTTTTGAATTATTTCTTTCCAGCACAGAATTTAGATGCTGCTGTTGTAAATGATATTTACAATTTTCTACAAATTGTTTATACGTATTGTGTGTGTGTTTTCGCTATAAATCCTTGAATGCGTATTGAAGTTTTTCGAGAATTGTGTAAATCTTAATATTGAAATGCGTTTTAAAGTCTTAGGATAATATTTTTGATTTTGTTAAAAAAAAATAGGTTATTTTTTAAGGTTATGAATTTAGACTTTAAACATTCTTTTTTTTATGAATTTTTGTATTGTTATTCAATTTATTGTAAATTAAATTTTTTAAAATTATTTTCAACCACATTATTCTTTCAAAATAATTCAAATACCATAGTTATACAGACTTAGAAACTTGAATTTCAAACTTTTTTCTCCTTTGGCTATTAAATTTATTCTTCAATAATTTTGATTGATTTTTTAAAATACACTAGAACCCCGACATGCGCCGTTAATGGGGACCGGAGAATTGCGACACAAATCGAAACAACTTTTTCTATACAAATGCATCGAAATTTAATTTATTGGGACCAAGAATTCAAACGAAAGCAAAATGAATGCATAATGAAAACATTTTTCATTATGATCCAATCAATAAAATATTCTAGCTCGAGGTCAATTTCTCAATTATCAATTTTCTTTATTATATATCGATATTTCGATATCCATCGGATATCATCTTCAGGATTCAAAAAAGAGAGTAGCAATATCTAGAATATAAACATTATCACTGCTCGCTATCACATCTCATATTGCATCTCATTTTTCATTATTTTATTTAGTTCAACAAATGTTTTTTAATTATTATAAAGAAATAACAAAACAATAAACAGAAGTTGCAAGAATTTAAAAAAAAAATTCTAAATATGTACCACAATACAAATACTAAAATGGTAGTACTCAATGCTGCAAGAAAAAAATTAAACGTACATATGTAGCGTCACAAATCGAAATTTAAATGATGCAAGTTGTGATTCAAACGACGCAAATCGAATCGACTCCAATCGGGGACGAAACTACGGAAATTTAATCGATGCGAATTGAAATTGCAACAACGCAAGCTGAGTTTTGTCAATTTTTAAAAAGCGACGCGAATTGAAATTGCAACAACGCAAGCTGAGTTTTGTCAATTTTTAAAAAGCGACGCAAATCGAAACGACCCAAATCGGGTCGACGCAAGTTGGGACTCTAATGTAAAAGAAATTCATTGAATTATGATGTAAGCAGAAAAAGCCGAAAAAAGATCACATGGTTACCTAGTTGACGTGACTGAAATCCAACAAAATCTATATTAATAGCCATAATCCTTGTCGCGATGTATTTAACAAGTTGGTCTCGATTTGAAAATGAATACAACACTGTAAAAACACTTTAAAAGTGTCTCAAAATAATACAACACTGTAGTAAACAAAACCACTCAATTTTATTTGTGGGTTTACATACAAACATAGGTTCGTCTGAAACCATTCGTCGTACAGAAACGACCATTTTGACAGTCAATTAACACGTTGACTGCCACGGTAATTTTCAGACCCCTGGCCAAATACCGACAATTTGATTTTTTCACATTAATTAGTACGAGATGACTGATGACTTTTAACACGTTGTCTGCCAACTACGAGATAACTCGTAGATTGCGTTCCCTTCTAAGCTGCCAAACTACGAGTTATCTCGTAGTTGGCAGTCAACGTGTTAAAAGTCATCAGCTGTTGCCTACGCCGCTAAATGAACTCAGCTTGTTGAATACAGTTCGGTCTTTAACTTAAAATTATTTAAAATATGACTTTAACAAATGTATTTAAATCGATTTGCCTGAAACACATATGAATCAAAACATTGGAGGATATGTCCGAAATATTTTTTTTTTTAAATTTTTAAAATTTTACCACTGATGTAGTAGTATTATGGGTAGAGCGTTAAGATTTTTAGTCTCGAAAGAAAAATCTACTTTTCTAAAGTTTTTTGTTACACAAAATCCGAATTCGGCCTCAGAATTGTTCCATTACCCTTAGTTGACGATATATTCTAACCTAAAAGGTCAAAAAACATGGTTTTTGGTTAAATTCGAGTGGATATACACTGAGCGCCATAAGTGAATCAACACCCACTATAATTTTAAATTTTATATTATAAAAAATATACTTGTAGCACAACAATAATTGAATTGTTGTTTTTGTTTTAACATTTTATCAGTAATAAATAAACGTTTTTATTTTTGGAAATTTATTCGACTATTCTCATTTACTTTTCTCGCTATCCTAAGAAAATGAATTATTTCAGTGATGTTTACTCACTTTTGGCGCTCAGTGTATTACGTCACATATTAATTTTTCTCTGGAATCTTATTGCAGCAAGTTTTTGCACTGTTTGCGAAATCTTTTATTCCTTTATCTTGGAGATATCGTTTTGAATAAAAATTAAAATCTTACCAAAAGAGTGAAAATTCTGAAGTATTAAATTTTTTTCAACGATATTACTGAAATGAAAAAGGGTATCGCAAAAATTCAAAAAAGGTTTTGAATAGTAAGACTCAGAAGAAAAAAAATTAATTCACAATCTAATATCAACCCAAATACAGGGTGGGCCAAAAGAAACCAAGGGGTGTAAAAGTTTAATAACTTTTTTGTTTATTAACTTTTTTTATTTTTTCTTTCAGATTATATAATATACAAAATGGAAATTTTTTTACACTAAGTATGAAAAATGATGTCTCTTAAATGACCACCGTTTTCAGCTTCGCACTGATGGGCTCTTTTTAGAGCATTTTCCATAACATCTTTCAAAACTTGTGGCTGTAGCGTTCGAATTTCTGCAACAATGTTTGCCTTGAGTTCAAGGATTGTCTCTGGCTTGTTCACATACACTCTCTCCTTCAAAAAACCCCAAAGAAAATAGTCGGGTGCTGTCAAATCTGGCGATCGCGCTGGCCAAATAATTTCCGAATTTCGAGAAATTATTCGCTCTCCAAAAATTTGACTTAAAAGTGCCATTGTGACTCGGGCAGTATGGGCAGTGGCTCCGTCTTGCTGAAACCACATACCAGGTCTGTTTTCAAGAGCAGGACGTAAAAAATTTTCTATCATAAACCGATACCGCTCTCCATTTACGGTTACAGCACTTCCTTCTTCATTCTCGAAGAAGTAGGGCCCAATGACATTTTCAGATGTGATCCCACACCATACTGTACACCTGATGGGGTGCAATTGGCGTTGATGATTGGCTCTTGGATTTTGAGAACTCCAGAACCTACAGTTCTGCTTATTAACAAAGCCATTCAAATGAAAATGAGCTTCACCACTCATAATCAAATTTTCAATAAAGTTGATTTCATTTCTGGCCAACTCTTGAAATTTAACTGCAAAATTTAGACGTTGCCGATGATCTCCGGGTTTTAATTCTTGGACCAATTGCACCTTATATGGGTATAACTGTAAATCTTTTTTTAAAATGCGCCGTAGTGACGTACGAGACATTCCTAGCTGAGCAGAACGCCATCTGCTAGATGTTTCTGGTGCTTCGTTAACACTTTGCTGTACTCGTTCAATATTTTCCGCAGTGCGACTTAAACGTGGTCTACCGGTTCGAGGCAAATCTCTTACGCTGCCATGTTGGTGATGACGATTAACTAAGCAACGAATCATCGCTTCAGAGGGCGAAATTCTGACGTTAAAATGTCGACGATATGCTCTTTGCGTTAAAATAATTGATCTCTGGTTTAAATAATAAAATTCTATTGTTCTGGTTCTCTGTTCAGTTGTGAACCTCTCCATTATAAATTCTCCAAGTGTTGTCTATATAATCTGAAAGAAAAAATAAAAAAAATTAATAAACAAAAAAGTTATTAAACTTTTACACCCCTTGGTTTCTTTTGGCCCACCCTGTATAATCAAAAACCCCACTTTTGAGACTTTAGATAAGGTTATCACAACGAGCTAGGCTGATAAAATAGTTTCGAGATCGAATTTTGATTTAGCGCACCAAAAACCTTTTGAAAAATATGTTATGAACTATAGTTTCAAACCTCAGCACTGACAATTTAAAAAAAAAATTTCGACGTCCTGTCATCAAGACTTGTCTGACAAAGGCTCTGAGAGTAACCAATTGCCATGAAAATTGAATTTTAACTTTCAGTTAATAAAACGAGATTTCAGAAGACAAATACAATTCCGATGTGATATCCACCCTAATAAAATGAAAACCACATTTTTTGAAAGTTAAGATAAGGATTTCTGACAATCTAGGACGATGAAGTAATTCCGAAGTTGGATTTTGATTTACCGCACCAAAAACCTTTTGCTTCTTTCTCTGTTTCCCGGAAAAGAAAATATGAACAGAAAAATATTCCTTTCAATGTCCTTCTCTCAAAACTTTTCTGACAAAGGTTCTGAGAGTAACTAATTGCCATGAAAACTAAGTAAATGTGTTTAGAAGAAAATGGTTCCAAGAAAATCGAGTTTAGATAATACTCATGGCTCATCATAAATCAGATGATTGTTAAGGAATCCAAATTTACAAAAAAAATCCTTATTGTCATATTTTTAAGGTGAAGTTTTCAAATTTTTCGTTTTTCTAGACCTGAATATTCCCTTAATGAGGTATTTTATCAACGAATTAAAAAAGAATCACGTTTGATTTGTCTTTCTAGTAGTTTCTCCGAATTTATATGGACTTACTTTGTGGCATTCGGAAATATTTCAGATAACGTTAAACCCTACTAAAGATATTCACCCTTATTCTGGTTGTCGTCGTCGCCGTCGTCGTCGTTACCAAAAATGATGTCGATAAAATCAGAGTCGACAAAATCAGGGTCGACACAACACAATATCGACGGCGTATTGACTCACAGAATACCAAATGTGTGTCGACAGTCATCTATAACTGTCAATAACGACAAACAGAATACCAATTTTAAACTGTCGACGCAAGACGACGTCGATGACGACAACCAGAATAAGTGTGATTATGTGTGGTAAGAAATTAGAGGACATGGTAATTTAATATCAATCTAACGCTATGTATTGCAATTCCAACTGATATATTTGAAACTATGATATCTAACGTCAAATATCGCTAAAGAGAATACTAACTATATTTCCCTACCATTTGTTTCCTTTAATTTTTTTGTGATATTTTCTGTTACAATTAAATGTGGACACCATAATTAGAGAAATTTGAAATTGATTTCAAATAATAGCGTGTATTAGCATATAAAATTCGAAACAAAGTAACAAAGATAAGTTTTAAGAATTCCAATTTCTTTTTTTTTTAAGAAATAAAAATCATTCAAGACTTCGTATGTTCTGTAGTAGGTATTCCATTATAATGCTAATAATGTTTATAGGTTCTCAAAGAACCAAAACAAAGATTTACGCAATTTTATATAGCGAATTATAAATCAACACAGCATTGGTATCTGTTATACGAATTTCTATATGGGCAATTTCGTGTCAAGTGACCCAATTTTTAAAATCGATTCCACTCGCATCTCTTTAAGTGATCACAAAGCTCTTAAAGGAAAAGAACTAAGCTTTCTTTGAGCAAAAAAAAAAAAACATCCATTAAAAAAATATAGTGCGTATGGTAAAATTTGAAAACTTTGGTTTTGTGTTAAAATATTTTTTTTTTATAGATATGCCTCTTGCTACTAAGTGCCCACAAAGATCTTAAAGGAAATGGTCTAAGTTTTCTTTTGAGGAAAAATAAAAAAAAAACTCCATTTCGAAAAAAAATAGGGGAAAATGAAAATGGTACATGTGCCAAATATTGAAAAATCTTATTCTTGAGTTAAAAAATAATTTTTTTGATAGATACCCATTCAGCGATTATGAAGGCCTTAAAGGAAATTTTATAAGCTTTCTTTTAAGCAAAAAAAAAAAAAAAAAGGGCCCAAATTGAAAAAAAAAATTAAAAACAAAATTAATTTAAAAAAAAAAATAAAAAAAAATTTTTTTTAAAAATTAAAAAAATTATTTTTGGAAAGATTGAAGAAATAGCTATCTAATATCCTTTGGAAAATTTTTGCTAGAACCAATAGGTGAAAAGTTACACACATTTTAAAAAACCTTGTATGACCAAAATGTCCAACTTTGACCCCCTCTAACTCCGGCAGTTCGTGACTGATAGAGCTGAAAATTTGTGTCTGGCCTACTATCCAATAGTACTAAACTTGGTTTCATCCAAATCGAAAGACATCGATTTTAAAAATTAAGTCAATTGACACGAAATTGCCCATGTGCTTGGAGGATATTTTCGTTTGTAGATTTCGGCTCTAGAGGGCTTATATTTTAATACAATAATAACCAATAATACAATAAAAATTTTAAATCAGTTCTTTACTTGGATCCATTTCTTTTTTCCTAAATTTTTTCATAGTTTTTGTATTAGAAAATTTAAAAACTTAAAAAACATAAAAGATCTACAGTGTTATGGTATAATAAGCAGGCTTTTTTCGATTTAGCTTAACTTCTTTCAAAGATATTTTCAAAACTTTTTAATTTTATTTGGATTTACACACTTCTTAACATATGCATTATGGATTTATGTTTTAGCTTTTTTTTGTTTTACTTTTTTTTAGTTTTTTTTTTGTTAGCTTTCTTCTCTTAAGTTATCTATGAATTGTGATATATTTTCCTGCTTTATTATATTTTTTTTTCTAACAAAAATAAACTGAAACTTTAAAATGAAAACTTGTACAAGAGAAAAACAACCTACACTTTTTGTATAAAAAATTTAATTAAATTAAAAATAAATGAAAAGAAAAAAAAAAAAGAAAATTTTAGTAACATATCCCAGCTGAAAACCAATTATACTCGTATATATTTATAATTTTAAAAACTAAACTACAAAAACGTTTACAAACTTATTACAATTAACGTACATTTGTTGGTAGTTATAGTTTTCGAACATAAATTCGAATAATACGAATATGACTACAGCAAATACATAAGACTGAATATGCTAATCAATCTTATTATTGTTATCGAAAGTTTGCAAGCGTTAATATTAATAATTCACTTAAGGTGTCTTTATCGTATTACAAAAACAAATAAATTAATTACGTTAATTGTAATAGGGTTGAAGGTTATATTGTTGTTTAAATTATAAAAAAACATAATTAAAGAAAAAATAAATTTAAACTTAAAAAGGCAATAAAATTAATATTTAAGATACTTTATTAATTACACGGTGCGACAGTGAAAATACACCCGAGCAACTACATAGTTTAAGTTATTCACTAGGTTGAGTAGAACTCAAAAATACTTTACATTTTTATTTTTCTCGAACCCTCCGAACTTGTTTTATTTGACAAAAACGGTTTTTTTTTGATCTTTTTACACAAAATTATTGACTACCCAAATATGTTTGAACCTATTTTAAAAAACCAAAGTATTTTAGAAAGGGGATAGACTAGCCTTTAAAACGGTATACATAAACGTTTTATCCAAACTTATATGTTATGAGTTTTGATGGGGTAAACTTGGAAAATATAATTTTTTTCTTGTTTTTTCAAGTTTAGCTATCCATAATTCCAAAATTTAATTAAGAAATATAAAATAAGCGATGACATTCTGAAAGTACATTATCTTGTGAAGAGATTGACACTTCGTTTGATCAAATCGAACAAAAATTACTGAAGTTATAATTTAAATAGTATAACAGTCGTGTTATATTTTTATATATGTGATCTTATCAAATGAACTTTCAGTTCAAAAATTTTCAAAAGTTTTGATGGATTTTGATTGTTTTTCGCACAATGTGTCAATTTCACGTTTGTACGACTTCCAGAAGTCGGATAATATTTGTGTTTTTTGCAAATATTATTATTTCTCTTTGTGCAATCATTGGCCAACTTCTGGTGGTCGCTCAAACGTGAAATTGACACATTTTGTGATAAACATTCAAGATGCATCAAAAAATCTGAAAATTTTTGAAGTAAAAGTTCATTTGATGAGATGACTTATATAAAAAATATAACACGACTGTTATACTATTTATATAATAACTACGGTAATTTTTGTCCGATTTGATCAAACTAAGTGCCAATCTCTTCACAAGATAATGCACTTTCAGAATGTCATCACTTATTTCGTATTTTTTTAATAAAGTTTACTACTAAGAACGGACAAACTTGAAAAGTATGAAAAAAATTCGCATTTTCCAAGTTTACCTCATCAAAACTCATAGCATATTAAGTCAAATAATAGATACATGTATACCGTTTTAAAGGTCCATCTCTCCCCTTTCCAACAAGTACAAATTTTGGAAATCGGGTCAGAAATGTTTGAGTAATCTAGAAATTTGTGCGTAAAGTAAAAAAAAAAAGAAGCAGTTTTTATCAAATAAAAAAAGTTTGGAGGGTTCGAGAAATATAATTAAAATATTTTTGAGATCTACTCAACAAAACTCACAACCTACACTATGTCATTAGTCGGGTGTATTTAATTTTCTTTATTTTGTCGCATAGTGTTATTAAATACCCAACAATATGATAATAATTATGTTTAATACAATTGATCAGTTTACAAAACCGTGTTGTTTTATTGGAAATTTATGAAATTAAATTTATAAAAAGGTTTTAAATTTTTTAAAATTCCTTTAGAGTTTGTAAATTGATCAACAACAAAGAGGCTTTTTATGTAAAGCATATACATTGTATAAACTATATTGGGCAATTCACACAAGCCCTTGTATCGTTGTATTCATTGCATTGTTGGACGAATATACAACAGTGTATGCTTGTTGTTGATAATTTTCATATAAAAATTTGATACACTTATACACATATTTTTCATAAGTTTTTGGAAGTTGTGTGAATGAAAAAAATGTGTTTATGTTTTCATATGTTTTTCAAAAGTTGTGTTGGTTTCTTGCTATCAAATTGTTTGAATGCCAAAAAAATACATTTGGAATACAAAATACACAATACATCATAGCATTGAGCGTTCACAAACAATCAAGTATATTCAATACAACATACACGATACAAAGCCGTGTGAATTGCCCATATGTTTTTATGAAAAGATCTTGTAAACTACCATTACTACCATTACCACCTTTAAGTTCGTTTGGCCTTTTGTTAAATTATGAATTTAAATTCTTGTTATAAAGCTAGTGACCTTTTATTTCAGCTAAGCTAAACAAAAAACACTAAACAACAGAATCAACTTGAAATGCAATTAAAACTTTAAAATGTTTCCTTCAAAGGCAAAACGAAATTAAACCGAATTTCTTAAAATCAAGTTGATTAGAATGTTCTAAACATAATGCTCTTTAAGATTACTTATTTAAAAGAGTTTTTAAATTTACCCTGTTGTATACCATACATACTAAATTGTTTCGTTCTCTTAAATAAATTGTTAATTTTTGGTTATACAGTATAGGGTGGGTTAAGGGTAAATTTAAATATTGTTTTTCCTTTAAGTTAAACAAAATTTCTTATGATTTGCAATATTAATTTTTATAATAATTTAGATTAGGTTTAAAGTATAAAGAAAATTGTTTCTAAAATTGGAAATTTGCTTTTTAAATTAAGGAAAAAAAATTGTTCTTCTTTTAAATATTAAAATTAAAGTGCGCATATTGTACACAATTAATATAATAAATAAAAAAATTTATAAAACAAGAAAAATAAAATATAAAATACATACAAATAATTATAAATATATACATATACATAGATAAGCTTTGGAAATCCTTAATAAAAGTTAGTTATTAGTAAAAATCAATTCTATTGATATTGTGTAATAATTTTACTCATTTTATAAAAAAAAAGTAAAAAATAAAAATAAATTTAAAACTAAATTTTATATGTGATTTTAACACATATTTAGCTTGTATGTACGTTAAGTACTTTGTATTTGTATTTTGAATATATGTAGATTTTTAAGAAAATACTTTTTAATTATTGTTTAAAATTTAATTATTATTATCATAATTTTTTGTAGTGCTTTAGTTGTATTATATACACACATAAATACATACATACATAAATATGAAATATTACTATAGTCTTTACCTTATAGAAATAATAATAATAAAAAAAACAAAATTATTATAAAAAAAAATTGTAAAATAATATACAAATTAAATATTTAATATGAAAACTATTAAAGAAAATAAACGAAAATTAAATGTTTTACATTTGAAAGTGTTTTTCTTTTCGAATTAAATGAAAAAAAAAATACAGAAATCGAGAGAATACAAATTCTATGGTATACCCAGGCATAACTCGTTAAAATTATATCATATGTTGCAACTTCAGTGCAAATTAACCAGTTAATAAAAACGTAATATGGAGCCAGCTAGTATAGCTTCAACTATTGTCATGAATTTGTGAATGAGTTAATTCCCCAAATATAGGGTGAGCCGTTTAAAAGTTTAAATTTGAAAATTCAATGAAAAAAAAACGGTTTTTTTTGTTGTGAAGTACATTTGCTCCGGTTAGAAATGAAATAATAAAAAGTGCATAGGGTCGTATCTCGGCAATGTCATCACGAATGTTGACCTTCAAATGCTCAATTGTGTCTGGTTTGTCGGCATAATACTTTTCTTTAATGGCGCCCTACAGAAAATAGTCTAACGTTGGGTGCGTTCGTAAATTCAGCAAATTTGTGCACGACTGCGGCAGTAATGCCAAGTTTTGTTGCTAATGCGTGATCAGCTGTTGCAAATGCTTTGCTACTGCACAAAAACTAAACAGAATTTGCTTTTTAGAACGTTCTGCAAAAGTTAAAAAAAAATTTATCAAAATTAACAATAACAAATATTATTGAAAATTTAGACGGTGGGTTAATAGAGTGTTTTGTACCATATATGTGGTGTGAAAATTCAAAAATTTCCGGCTTATTTGTTCCTTTGTCATTTCAAAGTCCGATTTGATTTCTTTAATTTTTAATAAAACTTTTCCCCACAATACTGACCGACTCCATATCCAGTCTAGTCCGTATTATTAATTTTTGTATGTTAAATGTGAAATCTTCCTCGGAACTAAAAATATAAATAATTAAAATTTTCTATAACAATATCGGTTAAATTTTATTAGTTTTCCATTTTTCTGCATATAAAGCAAAATTTTCTTTTGTCTAATAGCTTTTATATTACGAAACTACAATATTGTCGAAGAAATGGTTTACCGCAGACTATTGCAACTGAAATCTAACTGTTGCTATATTTGCAAAAATTTGCGACAGTATTGCAATTTTTCTGCAAAAAAAAACGTTCGGCGCAAGTCAGTGCTGCCAAGTATTGCATTTTTGAACATTTGATTTTAATTATGCTGCAGGTTGCACAACTACTGCATTTACGAACGTACCCGTTGTCAAATCGTAGCTACCTGAGGGCCAATTGACAACACCATTTCGGCTAATCAAACGTTTGACACAATAAATCGATTGTGGCATGAGACGTGTTCCATTTTGTTGAAACCAAACATCGTTCACATCAATATCATGAACAGCGGGCCCAAAAAAAAAACGGTTATCATCGTGTGATAGGTGTCCCTATTGACCGTAATGGTTGCGACGTCCTCATTTTCAAAGAAATATGGGCCAATGATGCCTCCGCTCCACAAGCCACACCAAAGAGTCACTCGCATTAGCGATTAAGACCACGTGGGAGTTTTTTGAGCCTCAAATACTGCAATTTTGTTTATTAACGTACCCACCAACATGAAAATGAGCTTCATCCGAAAAGATGACTTTTTTTTTTTGCAAAATCGACATCACGGTGCAGTTTCTCGTTGGCCCAATAAATCCCAACGTTGCTCAAGCGTAAATCGATTCATTACGTTCAGTGGGGTTTAGGTTTAGGTCGGAGTGGTAGCTTTGATATCACAAAGCTCACTTGAGCACGCATAGTGGCCCGTTGTGATGCCACGGGTGAACGTTCAGTGGGGATTATATACTGAATTTTGTGATAGAATAGAATGACACAGTATTGACAGATTCGAAATAATCGATGGTTTAAATTTAGACCGATAAATGGCCCACCCATGCAGCCGTCTACGTTCGTTCAAATTCAAACAATGAAACAGAAGATGCTCTACTAATTCGCCTTGTTGCGCTTAAAGGTATTTTCAGTAGTCCGACTACTCGGTAGTCTAAACAGAACACGAAGATTAATAACTCCAACAAGTACTATCATATTCTAATAACCATAGTTTACCGATCTCTTATGATCTTTGGTTAGACCTTGATGACTGGGAATTCTTTTGGGAGGTAGTGATGATTAATCCGAAATTTCCTTTATTTATAATTGTCCCTCCGATTTTCGATTTCCATATCCAATTACGACTTCGTATTTTTCTACAATATTCCTAGGTTGTTTTATTACCATAAAAACCGGAGTTTCATAATTTCGGTACTAGTTCCATCTAATTGCTCATGATTCTTAACCTTATGTTCAAGCAGCCTACCTCTATTTAGTGTAGCTCCTCATAGTGCGTTGCAATTGATATGAGGAGTCAAACGTTATTTAAATGATTCACTCAGTATTAATTAGGCCCGTTGTGATACCCTTAACTATCAACTTCTCTATGGTCTTCGCTTAACAAACAAACCGAAAATATTTTGGTCAGAGACCTGTATCTACCAGACTTCCCTGCAAATATTCCAAGTCCAATTTAAGCATAGAATCTACCAGTAATTGTAAAATAACACACAATACTATCCAAACTCACGTTTGCAATCTATTCGAAAACCTGAAAGTGATGGTCCACCATTATTTTCGACTACGTTGCCAAAGAGTGGAACTCTACGAACTTTATAATTCTCTCATCTTCTTGAAGACAAGTCTTGCGAATATAAATTGCTGGC
Organism: Sarcophaga caerulescens; assembly: GCA_927399465.1. Taxonomy (NCBI): domain Eukaryota; kingdom Metazoa; phylum Arthropoda; class Insecta; order Diptera; family Sarcophagidae; genus Sarcophaga; species Sarcophaga caerulescens. The sequence goes on from OV656866.1 coordinate 82,031,011, forward strand.
CATTCTATAAGCGTTGAGAAAAATCTCTTACTTTACGGTGATTAAAACTTCGATAACTATTGCAATATTTCGCTTGCCAAAATTTATCAGTTTGTCCAGTTAGGATATCATTCGGGCCGTAAAGGCTTAGAGATTCTATTATATTCTCTTATTTAGTCGCATACAAGATTTCTATCAGGAGAACAGACACGCATACCATTTTGTGTCTGTATATTCCAGAGCCTGTGCGTATACCTCGAAGAGATAAATTGGCCATTTTATTGCCATGAAAACATGAGTGCCTCGTTTCGATACTAGCCTTCTTCTGTTTTCTGCGAGTGATCCAAGGCCGCCTTGTTTAGTGGATAAGGTTATCTTTAAAGAACTAATGGCAATTGATACATTTATGCTCGCTTTATTTCTTCATTAATCCTCTACAAAGACAAGTCATTAGTGAGTATCTCAAGATCCATCCACAAAGTTTCACTCGTAACACACCTATTTTCTCTTTTTTTAAGGGCGTTCACCATGGTTCATAATACAAATATTAAAGGAGCAATATAAGCAGATTATACAGTATAGTCTTTAAACTATGTTCAGTGTGGTTAGATTGGAGTTCTGGATGGTTATCATGTACTTCGATTCGAAAGAAATATTTTCAAAACACAATGTTTTACAGCATAAGATCGCAATGAATTTTCTTAAGAGTCGTCATACCTCCTCCTCCTGGTATTGAATATTTCAACGAAGTTTAATTCATAAAAAGAAGTTGAAATTATTAGAATGCAAATGTAGAATTAAATGAAATTGTTACATTCGTTTTAATGCATTACCATGCTAGTGCCAAGTTTTTAAAATATGCTTCCACTGTGACAAACGCAATTGATATAAGCCTCCATATTCGACATCCATTAATTTAAAAACAGAATTTTAAAAACACTCCCAATTAAATTTGCTAAGTTAAGTTTACAGACTCTTTAATCGTACATTGAGGACACGAAATACAATAAAATTTAGACAAAATTTAGGTCTTATGAAGTAGGACACTTATATCAAGAGTGTACAAATATTAGAAATCTATGTTTACACTTAATGTTATCTCTTAGAATGGAATAAAATATAATTTTCATCCTCCATTGTTATGCTAAAACTAAGATTCGGTAGAAAAATAAGAAAGAAAAAAGAAATGCTAGAGAGATTTAAAAACGTTGCTGGAAATTCTGTTGCTGTGTATTGAACATCATTTGTTGGGCAGCCGCCTGTTGTTGTTGCTGTTGTTGAGCTGCAACCGCTGCTGCTGCAGCAGCTGCTTGCTGTTGTTGCTGATGATGGAAATCCTGCTGTTGTTGGTGTACCTGTTGCGGTGGCTGTGGTCCACCGGGCCCTGAGAGACGTACACGTTTCGAATTCGGTTCATGTTGATGTTGTTGCTGCTGTTGTTGTTGTTGCTGCTGCTGCTGTTGTTGTTGTTGCTGTTGCTGCTGTTGTTGTTGCTGTTGACGTTTTGTGTCCGACTTATCTTCCTGATCATCATCGGTAAGAAATTCTCGTTTCGGATATGGTATAGCACAGCCAGCGAATACATCTTGCGTGGGTAAAGGTTCTTCCTGGAAATAGGGATCCTGCATAGCTTGCTCGGAGGTGATGCGTTTATTTGGATCCATAAGCAACAGCCTTTGAAGCAAATGAAATGCTTTACTGTCTGGTTTAATTTTATGGCGATCCATGTATTTAGCTAAAGAGCAAGCTGAGTATGAAGAACGTTTGAAATCCTTGGTTAACGTGTGATGCTCAGGCATTTTCTTAATATCCTCCCAGTCTTTGTCTTGTGGAAAACCCATGACATTAAAAATACGGTCCAGTTGATCGTGATGATAGGGATTACTAGTCTTAATGTCCTCCTGACGGCAGTGGAATATCGGCTCTGAGGTTAATAACTCTGCAAATATACAACCAATGGCCCATATGTCGATAGCTTTAGTGTAGTGGCGAGCACCCAACAGCAATTCTGGAGCACGATACCAAAATGTCACCACAACTGGATCCAAATCAGCTAAAGGCTTTAAGGGTGCATTAAAGAGACGAGCAAAACCCATATCGGCAATCTTTACTCTGCCCCGCTCAGGGCCATCACCCATTACCAAAATATTGGCCGGCTTTAAATCACGATGTAAAACCCAATTACTATGCAAATAATGTATGCCATCTAAGATTTGATACAATAAACTTTTAACCATACCTTTTGGTACCACCACCGGCTTTTTAGCCGCCTTGGCTGCTCTATGGAATTTAATAATGTGCCACAAATCATGTTCGGCATAATCGATTAGAAGGAACACTTTGCGATCTGTGTGTGATAGAAACACGCGTATCAAGGTTATCACATTTTGGTGTTTTAATTCCCGTAGCAAGGCAATCTCACGACAAGCCGACATGGACAAACCAGTACCATCGATTTGCTTGAGAGCATACTCTTTGCCATCAGATGTTTCCTTCCATTTGGCCTTGTAAACATGGCCATACGTACCGCGTCCCACTTTACAGCCTTCGTAATTGAAAAGATCCTCTACCTTCGTGCGCTCCTTTTGTGTTTTCATTTTAAAATCATAATCCATTTTGGATGTTTTGTTTTAATTTTCAATAAGTATTTTAAACAAAAACTTTTGCACACTCCTTCTAGATTGTTTGTTTACTTTGCCGCACAATTTACAACTACAACGACTGTGCTCAGTCAGCTGTTGCCATAGTTGCATATAAAAGTACTTAAACTGTGTGTCTCCAATGTTGTATTAATAAGTAGAGAGAATTTGGAATAGATTATTATAAACGACCGTTAGAATTATTTTGACTTGAAAAAAGAAAAAAAATATAATTTTATAAATATTATACGATAAAAAAGGGAAAAAGAAAATATTCTTAACCTTCTATATATATAAAAAAATGTTTGTTTGTATGTACCTTATAGAATCGTAAACTATGCATTTGCTAATGCACTTAGGCAAAGTTGTTGCGCATGAGCTGGGTAAGGTTTCAAAGTTGGTATGACCAATTTCCGACAGGTGGCGCCACTGAAAATTACTAAAAATGAATCAAATCGTAAACTGTATATTTGATCATTTTATGATCTTTAGCAAAGCTGTTGCGCATGAGCCGAGGAAGGTTTCTAAGTTGGTATGATTTTTTTCACATCGTGCGTGCCAAATTTTTTCACACCGTGCGTGCCAAATTTTTTCACACCGTTCGTGCCATATTTTTTCACACCGTGCGTACCAATTTTATCACACCGTGCGTACCAAATTTTTCACACCGTGCGTACCAATTTTTTCACACCATGCGTACCAATTTTTTCACACCGTGCGTATCAATCTTCTCACACCGTGCATATCAATTTTTTCACACCGTGCGTACCAATTTTTTCACACCGTGTGTACCAATTTTTTCACACCGTGCGTACCAATCTTCTCACACCGTGCGTACCAATTTTTTCACACCGTGCGTACCCATCTTCTCAGGCCGTGCGTACCAATTTCTTCACACCGTGCGTACCAATTTTTTCACACCGTGCGTACCAAATTTTTCACACCGTGCGTACCAATTTTTTCACACCGTGCGTACCAATCTTCTCAGGCCGTGCGTACCAATTTCTTCACACCGTGCGTACCAAATTTTTCACACCGTGCGTACCAAATTTTTCACACTGATTTCTGGGCGCCTCAGTGAGTAACAGGTTTCTTACCAAGTCCTTGTCATACTAGCGGGGGCTATAGCAAGATCAACCTCCCTTCCCCCGCACTCATGGGAGCTGTATGGACAAGGGCAAACAAAAAGGCTAGAACATGAATAAGATAACAGACATTGATGACAAACTGGTAATTGAAAACGGACATTACCCGTCGCTTCTCATTCGCTCATTGCTGAAAACAACAAGGGATATAAAGGTGACGACTGTGTAGGAGTACTTTAGTGAGGTGACTGGTTCGGTTTCTCCGGCGTGGAGTCACACTCCGTCTCTCCAATATCGGTGATAGTACCATCATCGAAAGGCTCCCCTTCAGTCGTATCCAGCTTCCATTGGGAGCAATGAATTAAGAAATCCTCTCGTCAAACAGGATGCTTCTAACTCAATAATGTAATCAGTTACTTATTCGGACTGCATTGGCAAAAGCATCCCATCTGACAAGGTGAGGAAGCCTCGATGGAAACGTTCCGCATTACATAAGGAGAGGAATTCATATCGCAGAGCTTGCACTGTCTTGAAGAGATTTCCAAGCTGCAACGTGGACTCCGTCGCGGTTAAGGAGCGCAAGATGCTGGCTCGACACAGAGGCATTATCGCAGTATGAAACCAAATACCCGAGCGGTGTCCTTTCAGAACCCGCTGACTCTTGCGAAAAGGAAAGTCGATTGGCATTCTTATCCTCAACTGGGTTAAAGATGACTTCTCGAGTCTTCAAACTTCCAGTAAAGGGTAAAGGTACTGGTGTTTCTTCTTCTATGGACAAAGAAAATTGCAAATCCTTTATCCAAGAAGAAGGGTGCAATGTTGGAAGCGAATCGATAGCTCAGTCTTGTATGCGGGTTTCCCGCAAGGAATATCACTTGAAAAGAAATAGATCTGACGAAGTGCCTCCCTCCGGTTCAAAACGTCTGAAAAAACAGAGGAGCCTGGGAACTATCCCTTCCCTTCAATTGGCTTTCATAGACAGGTCAAATTTAGATGGCGAAATCTCTCTTGAAAGATGGGAACTAATTGAAGAAAGAAAGAAATTGAAGTGAAAACGAGGGAACTGCATAGTTCCTTATAGAACTGGCCTGGTACTCGATTGGAGGTGATCCATCAATCCGACTTCTCTCTGCGCCTAAGAGTGACATAGTGGTGTGTGGGTTGGCACATCTAAGGGTCCCTCATCGGGATATAGGTGATACCAAGAACCCAGAGGAGGCTGAAAGTGGTGTAGAATAATCTGCATCACTGCGAAGCCACCTCACACAACCTTCTAATCACCCTGCGCCATCTTGAAGTTGATATAGCTGTTCTTCAGGAACCTTGGATATTATAGATAGGATTCTGGGTTTGAGCGATCCTGATTATAGTGTTACGTTTTTACCCTTTCAAAAATGTTAAAAATATGAGTTCGTAGATTGCAAATAAAATAAAAATAAATTTGTGTTTAGTTTCAAATCAACTCTTTAGTGTTCGCACAATTCCGTGTGTCACCTTTAACGATTTGACTTAAACACCAACAATTTACTTTGTTATTCCTCTTTCACACCCTTCCGCGCACGCAATAACAATTTTTCTTTAGATTTTTAATTCGGAGATTTTCAAACCACAATTATTCTCTTCACACGCAACGTGTCTTCACACAAGACTGTTTACTGTTTATCTGCTTTTTTTATACTGCACTTTGTTGTTGCTTGTTTACTTCGTTGTCCGCTTTTTTTAATACTGCACTTTGTTCTTGTACTGATGTTGTTGCTGTATTTTTGTTTATTCGCTAATCATGTAAACAAGTCCATTATTCTTGTTTTTGGAGCTATTGTTTATCATTTTTAAGAACACCATTACATTTTCGTAACTATAGGTTACTTGTTCCTAATACAAGTGAGAAGGTAAGAACCTGTATTTTAGCCAGTAAAGAGTTGGATTAGTAAATTCTTGGGGATTAATTACAGTGGAAAAAGATTTATTCAAGCACCAGGAGCAGCCTGAGGCTCAAATGGCGAGCACAACATGTAGATTCTGCGATGAATTCTTAAATAAATACCTAAGCGCGTATCAAGTATTAGCCAGGGAGTTATACTTACTGAACAGAGCAATATCCTGAAGTTTGTCAATTCAATAGGATTGAGAGAGACATTATATGGACACCCCATATAAATTGAAGGCAATACAATCGATCGTGTGGGTGTAGAATTTGTAAGTCTCTTCACTACAATAATAAGTGTAGTCATTTGAGGGTCTTTACTATCGGCACCATAACAGTGAAGGATAGAACTGAATGCCCCTATTGCGGTAGACAACTTTTTTTTAATACACTAGAGCCCCGACTTGCGTCGATCCGATTTGCGTCGTTTCGATTTGCGTCGCTTTTTAAAAATTGACAAAACTCAGCTTGCGTTGTTGCAATTTCAACTCGCGTCGATTAAATTTGCGTCGTTTCGTCCCCGATTGGCGTCGATTCGATTTGCGTCGTTTGAATCCCAACTTGCGTCGTTTAAATTTCGATTTGTGACGCTACATACGTCTAATTTTTTTCTTGCAGCATTGAGTACTACCATTTTAGTATTTGTATTGTGGTACATATTTAGAATTTTTTTTGTATTTTAAAATTCTTGCAACTTCTGTTTATTGTTTTGTTATTTCTTTATAATAATAAAAAACATTTGTTGAACTAAATAAAATAATGAAAAATGTTTTCATTATTCATTCATTTTGCTTTCCTTTGAATTCTTGGTCCCAATAAATTAAATTTCGATGCATTTGTATAGAAAAAGTTGATTCGATTTGCATCGTTTTGATTTGCGTCGCAATTCTCCGGTCGCCATTAACGACGCATGTCGGGGCTCTAGTGTAATTTGGTCTTCTTTCAGAAATCGGTTACTACTCTCAACTCAAATACGGTTGACTTTTTGGTTGTGCGGTTCATTTTTTAGTTGTGTTTTATAGTATTGTGGTTCACCACTTTGTACAAGTTTGGTTGACAAAAACGTTAAATATAGACAATTGCTTATTAGCAGTTGAGTCTCTGTCAGTTATAGACTTCACTTATACAGGGTTTGGCAAAAGTCGCGAAGGGATTTGAAAAATTAATAACTTTTCTAATTTAATTTTTTTTATTTTTCTTTTTAGGACTTGTAAAATAAATCTGGGAGATTAATTATGGAAGGTTACAACGTTATCCAGCGAACCAAAATCATAGAACTTTATTTTGAACATCATCGATCAATAATTCAAACTCAACGAGCCTATCGTCGTCATTTTAATGTGTGGAATTCACCATCCGAATCAATTAGTGACACGTTTTCAGGAACAAGGCTCAGTAAGGGATCTTCCACGAAGCGGAAGACCACATTCTGTAATTAGTGAAGCAAATATTCAACGCGTTCTGGAGAGTGTTGAGGAGAATCCTGAAACATCAACTCGAAGGCGCTCTGCTGAGCTGCAAATGTCTCGGCGGTCTTTACGCAGAATATTAAAGGGAAATTTACATCTTTTCCTATACAAGCTGCAGTTAGTGCAAGAACTAAAGCCACGAGATTCCCAAGAACGATTAAACCCCTTCGTGACTTTTGGCCCACCCTGTATATGTATTTAATACATTTTCTTTTTAAAAATAATAGAAAAAAATGGAAAAATCGTAAGTAAGTTTTTTAAAATTAAATAAATAATTAAATATTCAATACGCAGGAAATTGAAAATAACAACCAAAGCCCAATATGAGCGACTTGTGAAGTTGATGGAAAATAAACCAGATATAGATAAAGGAAAGCAAAAAATTTGGGAAGACCAAAGATCAGTGCAAGGAAGCGTGGGAAGGATTTTCTACAGAATTTAATAAATTGGGTCCACCTACAAGAACCCCCTTCGAATGACAACGTGTAAGTATATAGCACCTAAAATATTGTAAATAGACATTTTATTAGAATTTTTACTCCGTATAGATTTGGATTCACTACAAAGCAAGTATTAAAAAAAACTTGCTAATAATAAAAAAACAATCAAGCAACAGGAGATGGTCCTTCACAAGAAATTCCCCTTAATATCCTTGAGGATTGCGTATCCCAGCTGTGATCAGTAAATGACCAAGTAGCTTCATTTGGACACACTTTCGGCGTTGAAAATATTGCTCCGACAACCATTTGCTCTTCTGCGTTTCCTCAAAATCCCGACATGAAAAAAGTCATTACAAATGCGCCTGAGATATTAAACAACCCAACTAGGGAAAAAATAAATCAAAGCAATGCGAGACACAAGTTAAACTTTTAAAAGGCATTAAGGATTTGGAGAAAAATATGTACTTATAAAAACTATGAAATAAACAAACAGCTTTTATAAATTAAACAAAAAAAAAAAATTGCGTTACAGTAGAAGCTCACAAATATCAACCTCCAGTAATTAGAAATTCCAGAAATTAGAATCAGTGCTTGCAATACATTCGAATTTAAAATTCAAACTTCTGAGCGTTTTTTTTTTTGCTATTTTAACACAAGAAATCTCCAAATTCTTTTTATACTGTAAAACTAAGAAGGGGAATCACCAAATTATATAAGTTTTTTCGTATTTGATGTTAATGAAGCTACTAAACTTAACAATCTTACAGTGGAGTGTGGGTAGAAGTTTTATACCGCCAACACCATAGCAATTACAACTAAAAAACGTTGAGTTCCGTAATATCAAAAAATAATTTGTTTGAGTGAAAGTTGGGTTGACTGGCAGACGACCAACTGAGTTGAGTTGAGAACGGCAATAGGGGTAGAAACTACCAATAAAGTAAGTATAAACTTTTATTAAGGAATTTTGATCATTTGCCCGACGTTTATCACTGAATAAGAGCGGCATTAAAAGCTTGGAATAAGTATGAGGATTTTTCAGATTTAATAGAGGCACTGGTACGCTTACAATTGTTATAATCTCATCTATACTTACTTGTTATTTGCATTAACACTTTGAAGTGCTTTTCGATTTATAGATATTCAAATAAAACAATATTTTATGAATTTTATTTTTTTTAATATAATATTCTCTATATTTTTAATTTTTTTTATTCAGTTTTTTTATCCTTTGTTGTTGTTGTTGTTATTAATTATTTACTTTTGACTTGTAAGTTTCATCATTTTCATTCTCATTTTTATTCTTTTGTTTTTAATTATTTAATCATTTTGTTGTGTTTTGTTTGTAATTTCTTTCTTTTTTTTTTTTGTTTTTTTCTATATATTATATAATAATTTTAAGAATTTCATCATTTCATCTAAATATTTCAGTTAATAATACAATATAATAATAATCGTTCATTAATAATAATTTATAATAATAATTTATTAACCATGGTTTTTTTATTTCTTATTTTTTTTTCTTTAATTTTTTGTGTGTTTTTTATTTTAATTTTTATTTGTATTATTATTTTTATATTTTAAATTAAATCATTTGCTTTAATGATTTCTTGTCATTTTTCATTTTTATTTTTTTTTTTAAATATAATTTTAATAAATGGTTGTAATAATAATAATTATAATGAATGAATAAATGTTACTGCTCTCTTCATTTTGAATTAATTAATGAATTAAGAAAAAAATTTGTTTCATATGATTAAGTTAATAAGAAGTTTAAGAGTTTTCTCCTTTTTTGTTTTAATTAATTTATAATTTTATGAGAGTATAAAAATTAATTTTTTTAATTAATTAACAAGCTTTTTAAGGTTCAGTTTTGAGTGAAACTTAATTGTTAGCAGTATAACATAGAAAATAGAAATGCTAACTGATAGTTTACTAAATTGAAATAAGATATAGTATTTCTAGCAGTGTATTTTAGTTAATTGTATAGTAAAAATCAATCAAAGGCAAAAAGGGCAACCCTTTCACGGTGTTGCACTTTTTGCGGGTAAGTGTTTATTGGTAAAAGGTAAAATAATTGAAATTGTTTGGTTATATTTACGTATTTCAATGGCTTTCAATTTAATTTTCATCAATTAATAATACAATATAATAATATTTGTTATGTTTGTTTGTTGTTACTTAATTATGTTTCTTTCTAATGCATATAATTGTGCGTAGTTAATTATTATTATTATTTCAATATATTTTTGTATTTATTTTATTAAGTATTTTATGCATTTAATTTAAAATTTAAATAAACCTATAACTGTAATATGATAATCTAAAATAAAATAGCCGAAGTTCCATAATGTTTTTTTTTTATAAATTTTTTTTTTGAGTTTTTCTTTTTTCATAAATAAACAAAAACTGTTTTTATTTTAAATGCATTATTAATATATTTAATAATTTTTTTTTTATATTTAGGAACTTCTTTAAAATTATAATTTATTCTTATTTTTAATATACTTTTAACTACTTTTGTTTTATTAAAAATGAATAATTTGTTTTATTTTTTAAAACCAACAAAAATATAAAAAAATACGAAAAATAAGGTGAAGAGAAGGCAGTTTTTAGTTGTTGATTTGAAAGGTTTTGAACTGAAACAAACCGAACCGAACTGAAATACGGCAATTTTTGCAAAAACAAAATACGTAACGAGCCTATAAAATTTTTTTTAATTTAATTAATTAAAAATCTAAACTTATTTCCTTAATTCTATTTCATTTCTCTGGCAACACACTTCATTTAAAAATCGTTTATTCTGCTTAATATTGTGGTATGCATTTATTGAGTTCTGCTTTTTCAATCTTTTGCACAAGCATAAGTAAGTATTTAAAATATTAATTTTTTATCCATTTTCTTTTTATTTATTTATTTTTTTTTCTTGAGAAATTTTTGAAAAAGATTTTTTTTATAATATAATCATCAGTTTTTTGTTAAAATATTATTTCGTATGTTCTGTTCTGTTTTGTATGTATAATGAATGCATTTTATTTTATGTTAATAATTAATTAATAGTTATTTTAACTAAAACATAACTGCTATTTATATAATTAATTAAAGTATATATAATTTTTTTTTTATTGATATTTCTACGTCTATTCATCATTCTTTGAGTTGTGTTCGGTAGCCTTATGTACCTCTACCTATGTCTGTAACTGTATGTTCAGTGTTGTCAAGTGTTTTGAATTTTTTTACATCATTTTCTTGTAAAATCTTTTACATTTTCTTCCTTTTTATTTTAAAAATTTTATAACATATTTTTATTTTTAGTTTTTTTACCTTTAATTATTATGTTTTTTTTTATAGCTCAGTCTTTTTACTAATGTTTTCCTTTTTTTTGCATTTTTTTCTTTTAAATCTACTTTTAATTAAGTTTTTCTATTTATATTTCTTTTTTTTAATACCGATTTATTGAAATTAAAAAAGAAAATAATGTTCTTACCATTTGCCATTGCTTTTTAGAAAACTTTTTTCTTACAGTGTAGATAAATGTTTTATAAACTTAAAAAATAGGCGCAAGTAGGTTGGCAACTTGTAAGGTTAGGTGTTGGAAAATTAAAAAAAAATTAGAAAATAAAATAAAAGCAAATGCTGCATATGGTTATAGAAGTTCATAAAAAACCAAAACATTTCAAAAAAGAAAAAGTAAACGACAGATTTTCAAACAATTTCATTACAAAACTTCGGAATCGTTGCTAAAAATTGCTGGCTGGTATCATTCGTACACAAAATTAGTAACAAATAAATTACGAGAACAGGAAAAAGATTATATTACAGTGAAAAACCTGCAGACCCAAAAGATAGGAGAGTAAATCTCACAACAACAAATCAACAATGCGTTCTAGAAGTTGCCAGACAGTCAAACGTATAAATAGATCGAAATGTAATTATTCCAGCCAATTATAAATAAAAGCGCAAGGTACATACCATGTGGAATTTGCTTTTTGCAGTAAAGGATCGTGTAGTTATATTGATAGTGCTGTGATCTCCTAATAAAGAAATGATAAATTGCAACAATTCACATGAAATCCTATTTTTTGAAAAGTAAAAAGCGTAGCAATAGTATAGCTTGTATGAACATAAATATTAATTTAATCAATTAAATGATTTAAATGATCAAATTTGTTGTTCACATATAGCGCAATGGACAATACTTCAGAAACCAAAAATATATTTTTTTTAAATTTGCCTTAAAAAGAATTTTGAAACTGTAGCCTACACAACAAGTCGCTGCTCATATAATGTTGAAACTATAAGGGACTGAACTATAGAAATACGAATGAATGGTGAATTTATCTTAAAAATTTTTTATCTCGAAATTTGTCAATTGTAGGTGGACATATGTAAAGACAGAGACTATTTCTGTCGAGGGCAATCCAGAAACTATGAGGGACTGAACTATAGAAATACGAATGAATGGTGAATTTATCTTAAAAATTTTTTATCTGGAAATTTGTCAATTGTAGGAGGACATATGTAAAGACAGAGACTATTTCTGTCGAGGGCAATCCAGTCAGTAACTCACATTCAGTTGGGCATAAACAGCGTTAATAAATATTAAGGAATTCGTTCAGAGCACTGTTTTAAAAAACAAAGTAGAATAGTGGCTGCTGTTCTACGGAAACTCTTTACGACAATTAATAAAAAATAATAATACGGCTTGTAAAACTGTACCAAGTATTGAAGATAAGAAATGGAAAAGTAAAGGCATGACTTTATATTGTAAAATTTTAAAAGAGTTATTAATTTGCATTCAATTCCTTAAAAACTCTTTTTATCAATGTTCTAAATTGAGTCCAAAATATTTTTTCTTCTCTAAACGCCTATGCATTTCCTAAGGCCAATAAATATGATAAGGGTTTACGTGTGCAAAGTCAGAGAAAAATAATTCGAAATACCATCCGTATTTTAAAAATGAGAGTAAAAATCTTACGACAGATTTTTTGCGTCTACACGATTAGTAAATTCAAAAACACAAAGTAAAATGAATGTCTCCCTTATCTAAGGAAGCCGTACGCTGCTAAATTTCCAAACGTATTTTCTTTCAATGGAGTTTACACAATACTATCGCCGCTCTTCTACACAAAAGCTTAAAAGATCGTACAACTTGGGTGATCGTTTAAATCATCCCTTTTTAATGATTATGTGTCGGAAACACTTAGCTAAATTCCTATCGTTTTCTCTAAGTTTCATCACTGTTATGACGAGTTTGTTCGTTTAGCCCATATGCAGTTTAGTGATAAAACAGAATACTTCTGCAATTTCAAGCAAAAATGCTATCAGAAAATGGCTTCAAATATTGTCAATTACGTTTAAACATACATATGTATTAAAGGTCTGCACAAATGTATTTGACTTCAAAAAGTACATAAGATCTTGCAAACATGTACACTTATCCGAAGTATCCGAAGAAGAAAAGTACTCTTTTTTGAGAACAACAAAATTATCGAATAACTTCTTGTTGCTATTTGACTGCGTTCTCTTCATACAAATACATGTTCAACTCTCTTTCTTACTCGAAAATACCGACACAAAACATGTCGAGTACAATGAGTACCACCAAACTTCACGAAGTACTACAAATACCAATGAGTACTGCAAATACCACAAAGAAGTTTGGCAAAGAAAAGATCTACACCAAAGACTATAAATATGTAAACGTATTGTTCTCTTTAAGCAATTTATTCTCATATGCGTGTATACGTGTGTGCATGTATGTATACATGCATTGCCAAATAAAATAATAAACAAACTGAAAGATGTCTTGTTTTCGCAAAATGTATGTGCAAATAGCCTGTGGAAAACAAATATTACCGTTTGTTTTATTGTAGGGTAAGAATATGTGTTTTATTGTTGTAGAAATGAAATTATATCAATTCGCACCGAATTATAATGTTATTTTTTAGACTATTCAATTATGTATGTATGCATTTATCTATGTATGTATTTTTCGAAGGCAAGAAATCTTATTTCTGAGAAGAGGTCTGCTCTTGGAACTAACGGAGCTACAATAAACAAAATAATGTTTTTACACTCTAATATGAATAAAACAAAAATATACGAAGAAATAGAAAGAATAGAAAGTGATCTCTAGTTTTGAGTTTTATGGACATGAATTTTTAGTTTTTTTTTTTATTTAAGGATTAATGTTTTTATGTTTTGTTTCTCTTTTTAAATAAATTCACAAATATTTTAAAGTTTTTAAAGTTCCTTCTCTTCTATATACATATACTTAACTTTATTTGTTACACTTATTTCTTCTTACATACTTTTATCATTTTAAATGATCTCTGAAAATATGAAATATAAACAATGTTTTTTTACGTTTTAGTAATTTTAAGTGATTTTTTTGTTATTTTAATTGTTTTTAGTTCATTGAAAATAAAGAATTTTTTAAATCAAAAAGCGAAAAAAAAATATTTTTCAAAAAAATTTACTATTTTCGATTTCTATTTTTTTATTTCAATGATTAATAAATATATGTATGCCTAACATGTCGTTTGTTCATACACATAAGCATTTATATATAAAAAAAACATCAGTTATGTGGTGTTTTATGCTGCGAGTATTTGAAGTACCACATGAAGTGAACATAATTTTAGGAGTACTTGTTTTTGCGGATATATTTTTCAATGAGTACTCTTTTTACGGAACATAAGCAGCTTCGGATAAATACTTACTCGTATTTGTCTTGCACACATTCTCTTCTCTTCACTGCTTGAGCTGTTAGAGAGAGAGTAAGTACTCTATTTATCCGACAACGAGTTGCACACATGAAGCAAAAAAGTTATTCGTTGCAGACCTCTAATATGTATGAGTGATATTACTCGTCTTGAAAATTCGATCAGGAGGTTATAAAAACAAATGTGGGCTAATAATTTGGTTTTTAAAAGCGCCTAGAGACGATCAAATAAATTCATCAAATAATACACATGTAAGTGTGAATGTCACGTGATTGACGTTTAAAAGGAGACGTACAAATAAATTCGTCAATCATCAATTGTATTTTGATTTTGTAGCGTTCGTTTCCTAAAATATCATCGGATGACGATTTATTGCTTTTGACATCGTGTGCATTTTTATTAAGAAAAGAAGGAAAATATGAAAAGAAAGAAAAAAACTTTGGATGAAAAGTTGGTATAAAAAACGGAATCAGTTTTCACATGAAAACCTCTTAAATGAATTAAAATTTAAATGTAAGGACGACTATGGAAATTTTTTACGCATGGCCTCTCAGACATTCGATGAACTTTTCAACATGGTGCAGCCGTTAATAGAGAAACAAAACACGGTAATGCAAGAACCCATATCACCCAGCATGCGTTTGTCGGCAACATTAAGATATTTAGCGACTAGGGATAGATATGAAGACCTTAAATGTATAACGGCAATTTCTCCAAGATCCTTTGGTTTAATTGTTATTGACACACAACTTCACTTGTAGAAAATACAACCGCAAATAAAATATACACACACGCTATTCACAATAAAAAAAAATTTTTTTTATTTATCAGCGTATGGATGTGTTCATTACGACAATATCGAAGCAAGTGGGATAATGCTTGTCAATCACAATTGGATTCGATCAAATAAAAATTTATCAAATGAAAAAATAAAAAATTTTTTGATTTTCAAATTTTACGTATAGAACGACAACACGCACACATATAAGGCGTTGATGATTTTATTTGATCGCAGAAGCAGGGCATCTGTGTATAGAAAAGAAATAGCTGAAGTTAGTGTCAGCAATAAAACATCTCTCATCAATACCAAGATATTTGGCCTTAGGTTATGCGACAAAATTATAAAAGAAATCTGATAATCTGGACCAAACAATCAGGATATTGGGCCTTAGATTATGTTACAAAATTATAAAAGCCATCTGTTGCCTCATCTTAGCAAATGTTTAAATTTAAAAAAAGTTTCTAATTGAATGTGTGTGAAGCTGTAACAGGTTTCGTAATACTTGTTGTATTGTTATGCAGCATTTACTAAAAATCCTTCCAAAAGCATGTAATAATACAATCGAAACAAAAGTAATTATTTATTCAGTCCCTAAATGAAAACCTTATTTTGTTTTTATTTTTATTTTTTTTTTAAATTTTTTTTGTAATGCCGAAAAATTGACTTTGCTTTTATTGATTTATTTTTTGTTTTAATTTTTCATTTCATTTCTTATGTTAGGTTTTTCTATGAAAATTTTTCTTTGATTTTTTTGTTTAATGCTGCGTTTTGAATGTTTAATTTTTTTTTTTTTTGGTTGTTGTTGTTATTTTTTGTTGTAATGATTGATTTCGTTTGTTTAATTTGTTTCCTCATTTGCCATTTTTCATTTGCTATAATAATAAAGTATAAAGTATATATGGATTATAAACGTCTTTCTTTTTTGATGATTATTTTCTTTCCATCCTTTTTATTTTTTTATTTTCTTTTCGGTAATTTAAATATTTTTTTAATATTTAATGTAAAAGAATTCAAATTGTTATATTTTTTTGTTTTATTTTGTTTTTGTTGTTGTTGTATTTATTTTTTAAGTGATAATATTGGTTTGTTTTTTAATTTCCCTTTTTCTGTGTTTTTTTTTTCATTTCATTTCATGTATAAGACTTTTTATTTTCAGTGTTTTATTAATTATTTAGAATTAAAATGTTTTTTTTTTTGTAATACTATTTAATAATAAATTTATTATTAATTAAATAACTGCTAAATTATCACTACAATTTGCAAAAAAAAAAATGTTTTCTTATTTACTGTTTTTTTTTATTTTTAGTTTTTGAAATAACATTCTACGTTTGTTTTTTATTTTTTTTTAAAGGTTTCAATGTGAAATATGATTTGTTTTTCATGTTGTTTTTTTTTCAATATTTTTAGGACTTTTTTTACAAGTGTCTTAAAGATTTTTTTGGTTTTTTTTTTATCTTCATAACTTATGAATTATTTTTGTTTTATTTTTTTTTTCTTATTTGCTTGGAAGTATGTTGGATGTTATAAACAACAATTTCTTTAATTTTTTAATTTTTAATTTTGTTTATATAAAATAATTTTATATATTTATTTGGTGATTTACGTATAGCATAGAAAAGTTTTGTCTTAAAGAAACTTAAAAAATAATTCTTATTTTTGTATGAAAATAAAATAACCCAGTGTTTGTAATGTTTTTTAGAATTTTTTTTTTTATTTACAAAATTTTCAATGTTTAATGTTTAAATTTTTAATTCATTTCATATTGTATATATGTATAGTATTTTAGTTTTAATAATAAATTGTAAAATCTTAACATAACTACTATAATTCAATTACTATTTAAGAATTTTATTTTTATTTTTCCTTAATATTTTATCATTTCTTTTAAATCAGCTGTTTTTTGTTTTTGTATTTAATTACTAAATATTATTATTATTTTTATTTTATTATTTTTAAATGCTCTACTAACAATTTTTTTTCTTGTTATTGTTAATGATTTTTTTTCTTTTCTTTTTCTTGTAGTTTTCCTATACGTAAGTTCTAGTTTTATTTTTTTTTTCATTTTTTTAAATATTTTTCTTTTATTTTTAAATACTAATTTAATGCATAAAATCTACTTATTTAATAATAACTAATACTAATTAATGTATTTCTTTTGTTTGTTATCAAATGTATGTATATATAAGTTTTTTGTTTTTTAAATATATTTTAAATTTATTTGTTTAAGAAGCACTTGAATATATATCGTGTTTAATGAAAAAAGTTTTTGTTTTTTTTTATTTTATTTTTATTTAATTTTATAATTTTTTTCTTATAATATTTTCGTAATTTATTTGTTTAAATATAAAATATTTTATAATTTAAATAATAAATATTTTTGTTTAAATACAAACCATAATAGATATTATAAAAGAAAACAAGAAAACAAAGATGTTTATTAAAAAGTGCTTAACCCGAACCCTGTTCCACACTTTGCTTGTGTTAAAGTTTACAGTGAAAACATGAATAACAAGCAGAAACTGTAAGCCAGAGCTAATGCGTTATAAAGAGTTCGATTTAATTTAATTTATAATAATGTGACTAATGTACAGCACAGAGTACAATATTCAGATACTGATACGGTCCATAACTAATATGTGGCGAAGAGCATTTGAATTTAAAAGTAAAATCAGGAAATATTGTGTCGTTATAACCTAGAATGTTAAAAATGCATTCATATCGGCTGTGGTGGATCACTTCTAGATTTGCTAACAAGTGTAAATATATCTGAGCAACTGATCTAAACATCTAGCAATTATTTCTCTCTCACTCAAGATAATGACGAGTCTTATGCAACCCCTACACGTTGCAATTTGTTGTACAAAATGTTGAATCAACGATTGCTCGTTGATTGCTCACGCATTTTGATTTTTCAATCAAATTTACATATAAATTGTTATTGTAGCATCGTATTAGTTGTCGGTTGGTTGAAGGTCAAAAAATTTTGATACAAATTTTCATTCAAACGACGACCAACCAACCAACCATTCAAGATAACAATTGTTTGTACGAAATAATAACGTGTAGGGGACGCAATACATTATTACGGCAAGAGTTCCTTATGTTCTTGACGTTGTTTAGAATAACTGTAGTTGTGCAGTCAAATGAGGCCATTAAAGTGATTTAACTCTGGCTAAAGAAAGAGAAATTTAAGTCAATAGTAGTAGCAAAAATTTCTAAAATTCTAGTTGATGGAAGCGATATAAACTTTTCAGAGTTTTTTCAAATCTGAAACATAATTTTTAAAATGTATTGTCCGTTGTGATCTCTTGTACAGAGAAACCTAAGTAGACTTTTGATACACAAACAAATTCTTGCTACTGAATGCTGGATTAATAGATGCTAATGAAAAATAGCATTTACTGGCATACTGTCGTAGTTATAGATTCTATAATATAGAACTTAGTTACATAGCTTCATGCGATATTGTATTGTGTTAAAATGTTAGACATTTGGCGTACATCGAGTGCAAGTGAAATTCGTGACCGGTCTCATCTTAACGTTGGACAATGTAATGGAGATGATTTAACCTTTCGAGAAAAATTGAACGCGTTAAAGAAACAGTCAATGTAGCACTGTGGAAAGTAAAAGAAAACGGCGTTTTCCATAACAAAGCCGGTGTGAGAAAGAGCAACTACGGTAAGAGTAGCTATGTGCCGGACTATATCGGGAAGTAATATCGTATGTCATTTGAAACAGTGTAGAGCTACAGATAGAAGGAGCCTTAGTCGGTAAGAATATGACATAACTAATTGGTACTAAGTAATTGATAGTATACATACATATGGGCAATTTCGTGTCAAGTGACCCAATTTTTAAAATCGAAGTCTTCCGATTTGGATGAAATTTGCAGAAGAGGATGATGTTTTTCCACTCGCATCTCATTAAGTGATCACAAAGCTCTTAAAGGAAAAAAACTAAGCTTTCTTTGAGCAAAAAAAAAACATCAATTAAAAAAAATATAGTGCATATGGTAAAATTTAAAAACTTTGGTTTTGAGTTAAAATATTTTTTTTTATAGATATGCCTCTTGCTACTAAGTGCCCACAAAGACCTTAAAGGAAATGGTCTAAGTTTTCTTTTGAGGAAAAATAAAAAAAAAACTCCATTTCGAAAAAAAATGGGGGAAAATGAAAATGGTACATGTGCCAAATATTGAAAAATCTTATTCTTGAGTTAAAAAATAATTTTTTTGATAGATATCCCACTCGCATCCCATTAAGCGATTATGAAGGCATTAAAGGAAATTTTATAAGCTTTCTTTTAAGCAAAAAAAAAAAAAAAAAAAGGGCCCGAATTGAAAAAAAATAAAAAAAAAAAATTTATTTAAAAAAAAAAATAAAAAAATTTTTTTTTTTAATAAAAATATTTTTTTTTTTAAAATTAAAAAAAATAATTTTTGGAAATATTGAAGAAATAGCTATCTAATATCCTTTGGAAAATTTTTGCTAGGACCAATAGGTGAAAAGTTACACACATTTTAAAAAAACCCTGTATGACCAAAATGTCCAACTTTGACCCCCTCTAACTCCGGCAGTTCTTGACTGATAGAGCTGAAAATTTGTGTCTGGCCAACTATCCAATAGTACTAACCTTGGTGCAAATTTCATCCAAATCGGAAGACATCGATTTTAAAAATTGGGTCACTTGACACGAAATTGCCCATATACTAAAAAAAAATCAAGTGCTTGACGGGCTATGCGTCATATAGACTGTTTCAGACATTGTTTATCTTGAATATGCGCATATAAATCACTGATTTCTGCCTAACAGGTGCCAAGTTGTTTCCTCTGTAGAGGATTGCTTACTTCATTGTTATTGTCCTACATGGCCTTAGGCTGAAAAGAAGTTTCTCGACAGAAACTTGAAAAGTTTACGGCATGGTGCGTTGGACAGTTTAATATTTAACAGATTTTATAAATTTGTTTTGGATGTTCAGCTGTTTAGTAAATTTCATTAATACACTGACATCA
This sequence comes from Sarcophaga caerulescens, assembly GCA_927399465.1. Lineage (NCBI taxonomy): Eukaryota > Metazoa > Arthropoda > Insecta > Diptera > Sarcophagidae > Sarcophaga > Sarcophaga caerulescens. Next base: position 82,051,065 of record OV656866.1, read on the forward strand.
GTTTTAGGACACAAATGGGTAACAAATGGGTAATTTCAATCTTAGAAAGGTTGATACTGCTTTCATGTTTAGAGAACTTTATAAATATTTTTTATTAGCGAGGTTCTTTGAATAAGGTGCAATTAGAAACTATCCTATATTTTAGTAACTGTTGAACAGGAAAAGTATGAGGAATAGTCGCATATAACAATATTCGTCACTTATTTATTATTTAAGGAGAGAGGGCGAATTGTCTGTTTAAAATAATCTTAAAGCGACTGAATTAAATAAAATATGATACAGTAAAACAGTATCGAATATTGATTCAGTTTGAATTTTTGATGGCAACTGGCTTAAAACACGTCCATTAAGATTTAAACAAGGATAAAATACGTACAGTTTTTGAGGTTTGAACTAAACTACGAATATCACTTTAATTACCCCGATCAGATGAAATATTGGATTTGCTTAGGTATTATACAGTACAATTAACCTTCCTATACCCGCGCGTCGGTCTGTGAGACCAATTTTTTTATTATTGCGATTTTTTTTGTAAAAAAATAGTGCCAGTAAGTTGATATCACTGGTAGCTTCATTATTCGTACTAAGCTTCGTTTTTGCATCAAAAAATTTTTTTTGAAATAGTACCAAAGATATAGGATTTTCCATTGTCGGTCTCACAGACCAACGCGCGGGTATTGGTGTTTCACTTTTTGGCGCGGGTATAGGAAGGTTAAGCGCTAAATTCCTAAATTTCCCCATCTAGTTAGTGGGATTGGTTGAGAAAAATATGCAACGTGTCATCTCCGCACGTTTAAAAGCTCCGAAGAATCATTTGCTAGGAAATATATTAATTATGAAAAAATTAGGAACTGCTAGGAACTTAGGTAAAGCTTATATCATTATCAGTTTGACAGATCTCTCTGTCTCTTTGTAAAAAGGATTTTCTGTCGCCTCTTTTATTTGGTATACATGTAGGCAACAACAACAAAAAGTTTATTCTAATCTGTTCGATCAGGTGCGCAGCTGTTATACTTCACTGCAACTTAGTTGTAGTTTGGATATTTTGATCTTAATTTGTCATATCCAAGTCCACGCTGCTCGTTCAGATTGACGTCTATTCTGTAAAGTTTATTTACGATTTTAATTGCTTTGCGATTTGATGACTTATGCAGTGTATATACGATTCAGATGCTTTAAGTTTTCGGATTTCACACAGGATTAACAGCTGCTAAGGTTCTGACAATGATTAACAATTGTTGTAGGCCATGGCACTGCAGTGTTTGAATATTAATAGACTTGTATATCTTGTATGTCAATTGGAGCAGCATTTCAAGCTTCGTGGCCATACAGCAAGACGACATTACATTTGAAGTGAAGTTACTTATTTGTCAACGATGTGCTGTTAATAGGTAATTTAAGCTGACCGAATGTTTATTGGGGTCTTACTCAGTGGTGTTGTGCTAATTTTTTTTTTTACCGGAACGCGTATATACAGACGGGGCCGATCCTGGGTAGGCGGCCGCTCTGTGCGGTCTCATGTCACAAATTTAACGACGGGGGTGATTTTCCATGATAATCCTGGCAGCGGAGTTTTTTTTTTTTGAGATCTCATGTCCCTAATTTGACGACGTCAGCCAATTCTCGTTATCAGAAATCATCTTTAGTTCCGGAACGCGTTCCTGTCCAAAAAGGATGTACCGGAACGACGTTCCGGAGCGTTCCGGCTCGACAACACCACTGGTCTTATTTATGGGACAGCCGTATCTTCGGTTCAATATGCTTTCCAATTAAAAACACAATTCAACATGATCACGAATTTTCTCAATGTTTATGAGCTTAACTTATGTTTAATTTATATTTATTTTTAGAGCTGTGGTTATTGAGCTAACCAGGGATTGGAGAGATTAATTTTATAAAAACATTTTTAAATTCTAAAGCGGGATTTAAACTACCTGACTCCTTCGCAAAATCTGAAAATTTTAAGTACGGAGGAGATTTTCGCAGCAGTTCTAGAGTAGTCTCGTATCTCTTATATAATTTTTGAGCTTGAAAGCTAAACGCTTCATTAGCTAAAGCTTAGAATTGATTTTTTAAAAAAATCTTTATGTCTTCCAGGTTTCCAGAATTAAGACTTTTTAATTTGAATGTTTAGGATGACAAAAATTAATAAATCTTGTATATAAATCTATGTATAGTGCGTTATATAATTAATCCTATTAGTTTTATAAACGTTTAGTGTAAAAATATATAAAAGTATTGCTTTGAATTTCTGTTATAAAAAATTCTAAAGTTTTCTATAAAAAAAAAACAATTTATAAAAAACAACGTTGATTATAAAAATAAGAGCATTAGAAAATAAAACTTAAGACACTAGCAATAGACAGAAAACGGCAGTAGAAAATAAATGGCAGTTAATGGTGAAGTAAAACGGAAAATTTAAAAAGCGCTGCAATGAATAGAGTTGGCAACACTAATGCAATTATAGCACAGAAGTAAAAATTTAAATAATATCTTATTTTTATTGATTTTTATTTAAAATAAAATATTATTTGCTTTAAAGGTATTTACAAAAGTTAATGATGAAAAATTTTAAGAAATTAAATAAAAATATACGAAAAAATTTGAAAATCTTTGGCAATTTTTAAAATATAAAATAAAATAATAAAAAATAAATAAATTTTTCATATGACTTTAGATATTTCTACGCTTTAAATATTTTAATGATTTTTATTTTTTTTTAATAATTTTTAACTTTTTTTTTCATTTAGCATTTCTACAGATGAATAACTATTTTCTTTATTTTACTTCACTTTCAATTCTATAAATTGTTTATACAAAAGTATTGTTTATGTGGTTGTTGTTATTAATTTTAAACTATTTTTTTTTTAATAAGGTTTTGAATTTTTTTTTATTTTTTTTTGTTTTTCCATGGTTATCTGTTGTTCAAAATAAAGTATATGTGCCTTGTGTTTTTTAATTTTTATTTTTTTTGTTGCTTTAATATTAATTATTATTTATTATTTTTTTTTTGTTAATAATTATAATTATAAAATGTATGTATGTATGTTATTAAATAATTTTCATCACTTGCTTTTAGATTTTATTTTTTATTTTTTTATATTATAAAGTAAACCGATTCTCTTTTAATATTTTTTCATTTTAATTTCCCTTAAGTACTTAATTTAAGTTTTATTAATTTTTACAATTTGATTTTTCCTTTTTCTTTTTATATATAAAAAGTATGTTTAAGACTATCGGTTTTTAGAAAACAATTCTTCTTTAAATATTTACAATTTATTTTGGTTTTTTTATTTTCACTTCATATATACAATTTGTTTTAACAATTTATGTTTTTTGGTTTTTTTCTTTAATAGTGTAAAAATAATTTGTATTATTATTATATAATTTTTTTCTTTCAAGTATATTTTTTTTATAGTATAAAAACAGAAACAAAGCTAATTTAGATGTAAGAGTGCATTAGAAAATTTAATTTTTTTTTTCATCTTAAATATTTAAAAAAAAAATTCCATTGTTTTTTTATATTTTCATTAATTGTATCTACTTTATAGGCTTATTTATATATATTTTTATATATATATATTTTGTTTTTTTTGTATTTATGTATATATGTATGTATATATATTTATAAAAATTTGTACCAAATCACATTTGATTTTTTGCAATAAAAAATCATTAAAAAAAAAAAATAAAAACAAATTCAGTGATTTTAAATGAATTAAATTAAACGGTATTTCTGGCTTACGTATTAGAAAAGAAATAAATAAAATAAATAAAATTAAAAAAAAAATATTAGCAAAGTTAATAAAGTTGCAATGCAATTAATTAAATAATTTAATCCATCTTTTGCCATATTTCACTTTCTTTTTTGATTTTATCGTTTTTACTTTAACTGTTTCTAACTTTGCCTGCTATAATCCGTGTATACAATCATAAAATTGTGTCGAGAATACTCGTTGTAGAACACACAATTATTAAATTCCTATTATTTTTCAACTAATCCATTTCAACTAATTATTGTATGGCAAATAAAGATCTTGTTGCCAATGAATAAAAATAAAATATTTTTTTAAATAATTTTCGAAAAGTTTAGGTTTGTTTAAACCACTAACTGCGTAGGTTTACGAATTAAAATTTACTCTCTTCTTGTCTAGTATACTCGTGTTTGTTGAAAAATAATGTACTCGTATGCTACGCGTAGATTAAAGTTTTGGGAAAGTTTTTTTTTTCAGGATAAAAAATCCTAAAGTTTTAAAATTTTACGAGAATTCAATACATAAAATGATGTTTTATTTTCATTAAATTCTCTACGACGCACAGAGGGGCATTTTGCCTGAAAACCTGGCCAAAAAGCCAAAAATGAATTTAAAGAAATTTAAGAAACTGAGTATGCAGTTCGATAGACAATATAGTGAATTTTCACGACTTTAAGTTGAGATTTGTAGATTTGAGAAGATGTCAAAGTCAGGAAAGTGAAGAAAATTAAATGCGTTTTTGGTGTTTTTTGAAATTTTAATAGGTTTATGTGATATTTTTTTGTGGCTAAACGAATAGAGGTTTTATATTGGTTTTTTTTTTATTTGAAAGGTATGAGCAACTGCTACTTTCAGTTTTTTTTTTGTATATATCTCATATATTAATGTTAAAATTATTCGTTTAAAATTTAAAAATAATAAAAATATTGCATTTTTTACCCTCCCTAAAAAAAAGATAAGGTTTTTAAAGGTGAAAGTAGTTTTTAGTAGTTTAATGTTAAATACCACAAGAAAATATGAACTCTCTACATTCAGGAACAAAAAAAAAAAGTTTGCGCAAATCTGGGCAATTATTTTTGGCGATTTTTTGAAAATTTTACTTTTTTTTTTAAAATTAAAAAAAATTAGACGTAGTGTAATAAAGCCATAGGCAATAAAGCCATATGGCCTTATTTCTCAATAGAATGAGACCCAAGTGCAATAACACCATAATCGTGTGGAAATAACACCATAACAGTGTAATGTTGAGCTCGGTTGATCTTGTTTGGCAGGCGAACTCGGCGCGCGCTTATCTTTATGGCTTTATTACCAATAATATAATATTGGAAGCTATAATGAGCGGTCATCGCATAAATGTTGAAAAATTTGAAGAATATGCATATAAAACTGCCGAAATGTTTGTACAACTCTATAGTTGGCACCCCATGAGTCCAACGATGCACAAAATTCTTATTGATGGCTGTACGGTAATAAATCAAGCAATTTTGCCAATTGGACAATTGTCAGAAGAGGCTTCCGAGGCCAGAAATAAACACTTCAGATTATATCGTACGAATTATGCGAGGAAATTCAGTAGATGCGATACCAATCGAGATGTCCTGTATAGGTTACTTTTAAGCAGTGACCCTTTTATAGCTGCAGTACACAAAAATCGCGAAGGAATAGAAAAGCATTTTCATCAGATACTGTTAAATTACTCCTTCCTGAAATTGATTAACGATTGTATTTAGTTTCACTTTTCAAGTATTTTTAATTATGGACCGACCATAACAAAATTTGGTAATATGATTTAGATTTACAAAATACACGTTCGTACCGAATTTCATCACGATACCGATGTTTTTAAGCCGTTTATAAGCGTAAACGTGAATTTTTAAAGGGGACTTTATATGGGGACTAGGGTCAAATGTGATCCGATTTTCATCAAACTTTACACCATGATTTCTTAGTATACAGAACTGATCCATACTAAATTTTACCATGATTGTTGCATAATTACCATAATTATGTGTAAATAAGTGCAATTTCGAGGGGAATTTGTATTGGGGGCTATGCGAAATCACGGACCGATTTGAACCAAAATCTGTTAGGTTCATCCTTGGGCCTAATTATCACTAACACTATCAAAAAATTTCAGCCATTAACTCATAAAACAATTCTATTAATTTTGGCCAGGTTTTTAGGTAAAATGCCCCTCTGTGCGACGCTCTCTATTTTACAACTGGGCCATTGAGATTAGAATTAGACCGGGAAGAAAAAACAAACAAAAAAAACCGTAATGTGGAAAGTGGAAACTAGACTAATATTATCTTCAGATGACAGTAATTTTATAAAGAATTATGATTTGGGGTCAGCGGCACTAGGAGGTCATAATATTTCAAAGCTGAAATATTATTCAATCCCAAGTGGGATTGAAATGCCGTCCATGCAAAAACAAAGTTGGTTGATACAGCAGAGCATATATTCTGTGAATACTTTTTGTTGGAATACATTTAAAGAATGATTTTAGTGCCTTTTACTGAGCATTAACAGGTCGATTAGCCATCGAGGACTGACTACGGTGGCCATATTCTTCTACGAAATAAACCAAGTAGCGCTTCCGAACTAATAAACAGTCACCTATCTATTCGTAAATATGGATATTTTAGCTTATTAGTATGCAGGCCTGAGTCATTTTATTGAGATTTTGGCGTGCTTGGCACAATACGTTTTAAAGGTTCCACACCCTGACTAGTATAGCCCCTAATAATAACACATAATAAGATTAGATTGTGTTTAAGTTTATGTTGGTACGTTTTAAACCTACTTTCCTTAATGATACTCGTTTAATACACGTTTAAACAGTCTTAGAAGTTTATTTAATCAAGACTGTTTGATGTTTTAATTGAAAGTTTGAAAACAGTATTTCATGGTATTTTTAATTTCTTGTTTATTTTAATAAATTGCAAATAGAGGTGAATTGGATGTCTGCAAAACAACAAGTTCAGAGGTCATTAAGCTTAAAGAAAGATGCAAGGTGTTAATATTTTCGAAATTACTTGTAGTGAAGTGGATTACATAGGAAATCGGAAAATAGGTTGTGGGAAAACGTAAAGTGAGAGGGAAAAGTGAGACAAATTTGTTTTGCACTTCTTTCCTTTTATTTTTTTTTTCTTTTGATTGATCTTCAATATTAAAAATATGTACAAAGGTTGGATACTATCAACTTTTTAATTTATATTTGAATTTACAAAATCTGCAATAATCTTTGGTAATCTTTTAAAATAGTAACTCTGATCTGAACACTAATGTCCTATACTCTTACTCTCCTGCCATATACATACATACATATTTACAGATGCCAAATGTTTAATTCAGTAAGAACAAACGCCTTGAAATGACGGATCAATGGCTAGTTTAGGTCAATTTACATGATAAGTACTTATCATAGCTAATCTAATGAAGTGTAAGTGTTCTTGATAAATTTGAAAGTGAGCAGTACGACCGCCTAAATTCTTCCTTAAACAGCTTAAAGATAAACCCGGTAATCTATTGTCAAACAGTTTTAAACTATATTTTGTTATGTTGACACTATCCCATAAAGGCCGTGAAACTTAAAATTTAATTCACACACAGTGGTCATCATATAATCCAAAAAAAAAATAATAAAATAAGAATTTTTTAAAACATATAAGACGTTGTAAACATTAAAAATTGCTGTTCGCCTAGTCTGCGATTCAATAGCATGACTCTCACGTCTAAGCTTAATACAGTTGCAAGAGAATTAAAGGGTAAATTTTTTATTTATTGTACGCTTATTTGTTTATTTATTTTATATTTATTTATTTGCACAAAATTTTCTTTAATTGCATCAATACTAAGTGACACACGTTTTATTAACCCTGGACGGTTACTCTTCGTCGAATCGACGAAGCTCATTCACACTTTATCATATAACTCTTTTATGGTTGTCCAAATTTTGCTCTTTTTTTCAACAACGTTATTTGACAATAAAAGCTTGCTTGTTCGTCGGTTCGACGAAGAGTGACCTTACGAGTACTGTACAAAAATTACAAAAAATGGGTGGCCCGGGTACGTTTACTCACTACAAGCTTTCGTAATCAATCAACATTGTTTATAAAAAGTACGAAATTTAATCAAACATAAAAGAATTATAGGATAAAGAGTAAATGAGCTTCGTCGATTCGACGAACAGTAACCGATTAGGGTGAAAGTGTTCGTCGATTCAACGAAGAGTAACCTTAATGTACAAAATAGAAGAGTAACCGCCTAGGGTTAAAAAGGGATTCCACGAATACGTTTAGCAATTTTTAAATAAGATTCGAACGACACACGGCAGAGAGGCGATAAATAAATTTCATTGCAGATGCTGATATTAAGAAAAAAATTCGGAGAATTAAAGAAAACTTAAAGAATTTTGGCTTCAAATTTTAAATTGATAAAGTAAAATATTTATGATTAAAAAGCTCGTTTTGTGTTGCAGTACTATGGGTGAGTATCTTGAAAAAAGTCAGGTAAAATAAAAAAAAAAACAGAATTTTTTGAAATTTGTCCAGTATTCCATTGTGAATATGGGCCTACACCTAATGAATTCGCCTACTATTTGCCAAATTTCATCTAATGTATTAAAAATTTGTTAAACTTGACGATGTGGAAAACTCCATACAGTAATTCAAACGTTTTAGAAATTGATCTGATCAAGATGGAGTATAAAAAATGTTTAACTCCTCTAGTGGCTTTTTTGAAAGGACACTTAAAACGTTTATTTCGTTTTTCAGGATTAACGAGTATAATCGACATAAACATCTTTTTTAAAATTCAAACTCCGACTTTTTTTTTTAGAAAAAAGACTGTGTAGTTATATACTTCGGAAAAAATAAATAAATTGATAGAAGAAATAAAAAAAAGAAGATTCTGAAATGTGTAATTTTTTGTTTAAAAGATTGGCAATAATTCAGGAAAAAATATTTCAAGCAATTTATTGAATGCAAATACAATAGAAATGTTTAATGTTTAAGACGAGTAAACTCGACATTATGGAAAATAATTCTTGAAGACGAGTATACTCGAAATAGCAGAGTTAATTTTCCAGCTCTGGCACTAGTTATTAATGGTATCTTCAATGCAAAGGATTTACCAAATTGTCGATTTAATCTTAAAATGATTAAAAATCAATTTGCCATCATAATAAATTAAAACTTTTAAATTAAAAAAGAAAAATCAAAACAAATAAATAATATTTTAATACATATATTAAGTCATCTGCATAAATAAAAAATTAATTGTTTGTATTTGTAAGCATTTTTTGTAGTTTTTATTTAAGAGAATTTCTCATTACCGTCCTTTCTTTTTTTTGTTATAAACAATTAAAATAATTAAAAGTAATAAAAATAAATAATAGCATTATAAAAAATAATTTTTATTCATTAAAGAAAAGAAGCAAAAAAACAAAATAGTTCATAAAAAAGCTTTCATCTTAAAAAAATATAAGAAATTTTCTTTTAAGTATGGCACATAATTTATAGATTTTTCTTTTTTTTCATTTTGTTTAAATAAATAATTGCAAATATCATTAAATTTCCTCATTTTGTTTTTGAAATTCTACTTAATTATTATAAAAAGTATTTAGATTACAATTATTTTAAACAATAAATAAATAAATTGTTTATTAAAAAAGAATTTTTTTTATAACTAAAGCACTAAAAGTAACAACAAATTAAAAAAGAAAAATAATTAAAAAATAATTCAAAGTTTCTTAAGATTTTTATTAAAAATTCTTACTTTTTACATAAAAATTATCTGCTTATAGAAGAGGCCTACTCGTAATAAAACGATGGAGAAGTTTAGGCGATTGATTTTAATAAAATATTGTATTAGAAAAACGACAAACAACATGAATAAATATTTATTTGCAGTATTTTTGATAGAAATCTGATTTGATTTTGTATTTGAATCTGTTAAGATTGCAATTGACAGAGAATTCTTGCCCTAGGACACGAATAGACTTTCAAGATCAGAAAACTTTTCGTATGTAAAAAAACTGTAATGTTGAAAACATTTTCGTGACAACTTACGTCACAAATCACAAACAAGAAAATTTGTTATTGCTTAAAAAGCTTTTAAAAGACCCATAATAAGAAAGCCTTCAGTGCATTATTTGTACTGAAGTAGGACAAGGTCTAGTATCGTTAAACAGAGTTACCGTCAAGCTACGCTGAACTGTTAAGATTGTATATTTCCGTTATTGAAAATATTATTGCTAGCCTAGGCTGGATATTCAAATTGTTAATGGTATCTTCAAAGTGAAATCCTATAGGCTGCCTGATTACTGCAGTGTTTTCTAAGTGGAGGTCACAGTCATTTTTAAAGCTGTGCATTCCTTGGTAGGTGGTGTTGGATAGCCACGCTGAGATAAGTGCCTAACGGAGATCTTTTCACCGTCCATTCCCGTCTAAGAATGTCGAGGATTTCGCAGTGAAATTTCGTATCATGCAAAGGTGACTTTTATATGGGATCCAAGATATGGGAATGAATATCGAGGATTTCATAATTTCGTATCATGATAAGGTAACATTTATATGGGATCCAGGACATGGGAATATCGCAGGAAATTGCACTGCTTATGAACTGTTAAGGGTCGGCAAAAAATCTCACAATGTCAGACATGTTACAGGGCCTCAGTAAAACTAGGTATTCGCCGCTTCTTTTACAGGGAGGCTCAACTTCGTTGGCAGTTGAAAGACACATGCAATACGGTTAGACTCTGCTGGACTGGTATGTATAGGAAAAGATTTAATTTAATTCTGTTGATTTTCAAGAACCACTGTCTTAATAAAAGGTATGCAAATGGATTTGGTATTCCAGCGAATGATTTCTGCAGGCAGAATGAAAAAGAGATCATCTGTCACTTCATGTGTTATTGTCCTGCTGCTGTATTAAAGAGCTCCTGCTACTCCATTTATGACGAGTATACTCGTCAGAGCAAAAAAAAATCTACTGGATTTTTTTTTTATCTTAAAAAGGCCCTATAAAAGTTTTCTAAAAGTTTAAAAGTGTATATTTTAAAACAATCGCTAGTTTGGTAGTTTAGAAAGGTCAAATAAAGGTTTTTTAAAAAATTTGGTAGCAATAGCTTGTATTGAGCTAAAATAACAATGTCTGAGGAAGTACCGTTTAAAAATATACATATGTTTTCTAAAAAACCAACATGTTATGTTTGAAATTTAGTCATAATTGCCTACTTTTACAGCCAGAAACATTTTACCCTTCTTATGTCGAGTATACTCGTCTTCGTTGGAAAATGATTAAGCAGGCAGAAAAAGTTTTTTGAAACGAAATTAAACAGTTGAAAGGTTACTCTCACATTTCCTGCCAAGCTTGACTGAACTGTCCATTACACCCATTCATCGCTTTGCGTTTTTTCGAAGTTGCGTCGCTGCTGAATTAGTACTAATTTTTACTGTGCGTCGTTAGATTTTCGAAGTTGCGTAGTTTTGGGTTCGAGTTTCTATTTTATTTTTGAAATTTAATTTTTTTTTTAAATGTCATGACCTTTGTTTCTAATTGCGCCATGTTATCATGGCGAATCCTTTTCTAAAACAGTTTTATTTACACCTTGTATTTTCAATTTTAGAGTTCAGTTTCAATTAGGGTGTTATAAATGAAGTGAGTTTTTTATTTTATTTGAATTGAATTGGTTTTTTGTTTGTATGTATGTAATAAAATTTTACATAATTTTTGTTTTTTAAATGCTTACTTTGTTCAATTTTCTTTCTTAAAAGTAGTATATTCGTAATCCTGGAACCTATCTTCGACCTTTACATGATTTGCTATAGAAAATCATAATTCACTATGCGTCGCTTCAATTTGAGTCGTGTTGTTTGGAACGTAACAACGACGCACAGTGATGTATGGGTGTAGTCTACTTTTACAGGCAGAAACATTTTACTCTGCTTATGTCGAGTATACTCGTCTTGGCTGGAAAATGATGACAATTTCCTAAACTCAATTAAACAATATTTTCTGTCCAGCTTGACTGAATTATCCAATACACAGAGATGTTTGAAATAGCAATATTTATTCTAGAGTCAGGTTGCTTTCCTTTAGAGAATGTTTAATCCTTCGGTTTGTTATTGATTGTGCTATCACAATGGGCCGATTTATGGAATATTTTTATTTTCATATTTTCTATAGAAATATTTTTATTATCATAAAGTTAATTTAGATTTTTTTATCTAATGCTGTGTAGAAAAATTTTTATAATCGAAAATGTTTATCAATAAATTTATCGATTTATCGATAATTTAAAATTTTTTCGATTTATTGAATTTTGATGCGATTTGGGGGTTATGTTCGTTTTCTATATTGAAAGATGTTATTTTAATTGTTTTGTAAGCTTTCTTAATACAATATTTTATTAAAAAAAATTGCTGATTTTTAAAAAAAATCAAAATCAAAATAAAAATATCGTATATAATTTTCATAAGTTTTCTTTTTTCTACAAAATAGAGCGTATATTTGCATGTACTCCTATATGTATATAGAAAAGTCTAATGTTACTAAAATTGAAAGAATAGTTAAACTGTGTTTGTTTAAATGTACTGGTTGTTGTTGTTGTTTTTAATTCCCTTATTTGTTTAAATTTTTCTTAAAAAACTTTTTTTTGTAAGAATTTGTAAAAAAAACGCGGCTAAAACTACAGCTACTGGTTGGTTGTATTTCATTTTGACTAACTTCTTTATATGAAAGTATTATTTTTTTTTTTATAAGTTAAGAAAGGGAATGGGGTTTGTTTAAATATATATATATATATATATATATAGTTTACATATTTATATATATGTATGTATAAATATGAAGTAAATTATATAAAGTAATTATTTTTTTATACAAAGTTTTAATTACAAAGTTTTGTTTGGTTTGAATTACGTTTACTTTCTCTATGTTTTAGCATTAACATGTTAATTTTAAAGATGTCATATTTTTTTGTTTGTTTTTGTTGTTAATAATATATATATATACATATATGTATATACTATATATATGAGATTTTTATGTTATTTATTTTTATATTATGTTATGACTTTTGCTTAGCAATTTTTTATATATTTTTACAAAGTTTTTTTTTCTTTTTGTATTTAATATTTAAGCATATTTTTTGTTTTTATTTCATAATAGAATTTGAGTTTAATTATTATATTCAATTATAATAATAATGTCTTTTCTTTATTATTTTTATTATACATATGTATGCATGTACATTAGGGTGGCCACAAAATAAAAGTTGCGAATGTTCCCAACTAAAATGAAAGTTTGATTCATTCTAAGACTACGTTTCTCAATTTTTTCGTCCTGCGGTCAATATTTGGTGAGCTGGATCAAAGGATAAAATGGTCCTTTTTTTTAAGGTTTTTTGGATTTTTTTCATATTTCTTCCAAAGGAACTATATATAAATTTGGTATCATATGAAAGGTCTTTAAGAGGCGCTTTCAATAGGTTATCAGAAATTTAAAAAAAAATTTTGAAAATTCAAAAATTTCATTTATGAGTCCACATGTTTTTAAAGTAGATATGGACTAATATCACTTTCAAAATTAACGGTACATTTTGAAAAAAAAAAAATACATTGACTTCTATATATAAGATTTTTTTTTGTAAAAAATAAAAAAGAGATTTTTTGGCTTTAAATTTTACTAGTTATCATTGGTTTAATACAATTTCTTCATTACTTTAAAAATAAACAATAAAAAACAACAACATTAAAAAAATTATTATTTTTTTTTTTTTTTTATGAAACCAGCACTCAGGGGATGGCCCCTACTCATGCAGTGCATTGTGCAGGTTTTTTAGGAAAGGTGGAAAGGGGGAAGATGCGAACGGCAAGGAAACGAGTTGCTGCTAGGTGACTATAAAATGGCCAGTGCTATACCTTCACCTTCACCGAAATAACAAGAAAATTACATTATAGCGGGATGTATCGCAAATGTTTTGGTTTAAATTGAAATATTCGTTGTATAACAAAATAAAAGTACACTAGAGCCCCGACTTGCGTCGATCCGATTTGCGTCGTTTCGATTTGCGTCGCTTTTTAAAAATTGACAAAACTCAGCTTGCGTTATTGCAATTTCAACTTGCGTCGATTAAATTTAGCCGAATTTGAAGGAATGGAAGAGGATGACATTAATGAACTTTTACTGTCTCACGATGAGGAGCTTGATAATGAAAATTTATTATCCATTAATATTCAGCAAGCTTTAGAAGATGATGTTATGATAATTGATAATACATTAGAGGAAAAAAAAAATAACAATCTCCAATATTTCGAAAGCTATGCAATTAATTTCTCATGCATTGGATATATTTTCTGAAAACGATCCTGACGAAAAACGTAGCGAGGGCGTAGCAGCATCAGCTGACAAGGAAACATATCAGCAAAAAAATCTCTAAAAATTCAACAAACCTTTTTGTTAACAAACCTGTAAGACCACGTAATCAAATGGAGTGTTGTTGATTTGAATTTACGAGTATTATCTGAAGAAAGCACCACATAAACTAAACAAAGCACAATTTCTTCTTTAAAATTTATTTTTTTTATAAATGAATTTTATTGATTTCTGTTAAGTTTTTTTGTTAGAGAAAACTTTACTGAACTTAATAAAATAATGAAAAATGTTTTCATAATTCTGTTTCATCCGAAATATTAAGTTTTTTTGCTTCATTTTGATGAATTTCAATACATTTGTATAGAAAAATTTGATTCGATTTGCGTCGTTTCAATTTGCGTCGCAATTCTCCGGTCCCCATTAACGACGCAAGTCGGGGCTCTAGTGTATAAGAAATTATACATCAATGGAAAGCTTATAAAATTCGTTATTTTGATGCCTATTACATATGTATATGAATTAAGTTAACAGAGGTTGTCAGATAGAGAAGAAATTAGGTTTAAAAATTTTAATAAAAATTGAACTAGACTGAATTTTGGTAAACGAAAAAAACCATTTTGTTTAAATTACATGGTCTTTATAATCAAGAAATTTCAACAATTTAGTTAAATAAATTCTATGAAAAAATTAAAAAAAAAAACAAAAATTTTGTACGAAATTTTCAAAATTTTTGAATTTTTAAATTTTTTTTTTAAATTTCTGATAACCTATCCAAAGCGCCTCTTAAAGACCTTTCATATGATACCAAATTTATATATAGTTCCTTTGGAAGATATATGAAAAAAAAATCCAAAAAAACTCAAAAAAAGGACCTTTTTATCCTTTGATCCAGCTCACCAAATATTGACCCCAGCATGAAAAAATTGAGAAACGTAGTCTTAGAATGAATCAAACTTTTATTTTAGTTGGGAACATCTATACCTTATTTTTTCTCCATACAAATGGGGCCACCCTAATGTACATATGTATTTATGTTTTGTATATATACATATATAGTACCAGTGAAAAACAAAGTTTTCTTCGTTTTGTTTTTTGCTTTTTGGGGTTTATGGGGGTTGTTTTCTCTTCTTAGTCATCATAAAATTTCCTTTTTTGCTATGTTTTGTTGCAGTGTGTAAGTTTATCTAAATGTTTTCTTGTTGTTGTTCTTATTGTTGTATATAATTTTTGTTTTTCATTTTCAGTTTATTATTACATATTATTAATAATATTAATTGCATAAAATAAATGATTACTAAAAATGCTTTTCATTTATAAATTTTGTTTTTCTGGTTTTCCTTGGTAAAGTATTTCATTTCATTTCATTCTTATTTTATTTTATTTCATGCCTTAAGGTTTGTATCTTATTGTATTACTATGTATAGCTTTTAATATCTTTTCTTTTCTTTTTTAATTAATAATTTCATTTTCATTTTCATTTAACTTTTATTTTTTTTCTTTGATCAGTGTTTTCTGGTAATAATAAATGGAATTGTTTTTTATTTTTAATTTCTTTTTTTGTCAATCATCATCAATCATTACTTTTTTTTATTTTTTGCTTTTAGGTTCTTCAATGCCTTTTTATTTCTTGTTTTTTTTTTTGGATTATTTTCTGAAATAAAATTGTTTTTCCATTATTTTTCAAGTGTAATTGTTGTTGTATATAATAATATTATTTTTTAATTTTTCTTTGTTGCTTTTCTTATTTACAATTGTAAATCCCTAACAAATTTTATGCTTAATTTTATAAATGATTTCTATTTTTTTATATTTCTATCATTCTATAGATTTTTTTAATTTTCTTTTTAATATAAGCGAAAAAAGTTTTTTCATTTTAAAAATATTAATTTCCCCAGATTCTTTTCCACTATGATTGATTTATTTTTATTATTATAAGCTGATTAAATATAGTCTATAAAGTTTTACCAAAAACCAAAAAAATAATAAACAAATAATAAAATAAGAGAAAATCTAGTTTTAAATAGTTAAAGAGTAAAATTTTATTTTAAGGGGAAAAAAGTTTAAAAAGCTTTGCAGTTTAATCAAACAAATTACATAAAATAATGCTGACCAAGCAATAACTTATTGCTTGCTACCTACCTACCCATCCCAACCATCGTACAGTTATGAATAACCCTTCCCCCCGCAACATAAGACGAGACTTCACGATTTATAAACCGGACATTACCCACCTAATTCCATCAATATTTGACCTCCAGTCTGTTAGGGAGGCGCAAAACTCCCTACATCAGACAACGGTCGGGACAGCCAGACATCAACTCAGGTACAACAGGGTCATAAATCGGCATCCTCCACCTATTTCCGATTCCGAAAGGCGGCTACCTTGGGTTACCCGGACCATTCTTGCCTAACTTAGATCAGGCTGTTCAAATACACTGAATAGCTACAGGGCTAGGATCATCCTTGGAACCTCAGATAGTTGCCCTTCATGCAACCAGGCACCACACGACACGGTGCACATTTTTAGCTGTCCAGCAAAGCCGACAGCCCTACGACCCATTGACCTGTGGCTGAATCCAACGACTACAGCGGACTTCCTTGGACTACCTACCACCTAAAATCGGACAACGTACACATACAACCAAACAATATATTACCTGCATCTCTAATCCATCCCATCCCCACCTAATTACACAGGCATACAACTATATTTACAATCCAACTTTTATTTCACATACAGGGAAAGGCTTCCGGAGACAACAGCCGAACTGCTACAACAACAACAACAGTTTGAAGTCGTCGCCGAACGATAAATTGTTTGAGAAACTTTTTCAAGGCAATTTTATTTATTCACAGAGTTTTTGCTGGAAATCTGCTGAAAAGAAGTCGTTGAAGAAATATTTGTGGTTTGAACCGTGGCCTCACGTCTAATAAGCCAACACACTACCTACTAGACTATCGCGACGTCAAAGAAATTATTAAAAGAAATCTAGACCGTATTAGTTTTTAAAAGCTATTTAAAATGTAAAATATTTGAAAATATATTTGTTAAGGGCTTTGAAATTGATTTTTTTTAATAATAGTTACCGGAAAGAAGAAGTAAGCTTCAGAAGAAATGGAAAGAGAAAGTAGGATACGGCAAAAAGTGGTGTTTATTTTTTGTTGAACAGTGTAATGGCTGTTTTTTAAATTTCTTAAATAATTCATAAATTTTAATTTTCAAATGTACTGTAAAATGTAACAGATTTGATACTCTGCTGGAAATTGAACCCACAACCTCTATACACGCAGATTAGTACACTACTCACTGGACTAACAGGGCACTGCGTCATAAAATATTTTTTTTCAAAAACGAAGGAAATCCTGTAATCTAGGAATTACCAAAAAAATTTGTTAAAATTATTAACAAAAGCTACAAAAACAACACTATGAACTTCTTTACAAATTATCGCACTGTGTAATATAACAACAAACACCAGCTTAAAAAAATGATAAACAAGTAAACAAAAATACAACAACAAACACTACAAGAATAAATGTAAACAACATGTTTACATTTATAGAGATTTCGAGAAGGTGAAGTATGTTTGAAGAGAGTAATCGTGGTTTGAAGATCTTGTTATTGTTTATGCAAAAGAAGTGCAAAGATGAATAACAAACAAAGCAATTATTGTTGTTGCATCAAGTTGTGAACAGTGGCACACAGAATTGTGCGAGTAATTGCAAGTAAGAATTTTAATTAAAACTAAACACAAATTTAATTTTATTTTATTTGCAATCTAAGAGCTCATATTTTAAACGTTTTTAAAATGTAATAACGTAACAATATGATGGGCAGACAAATAGTGATCGATTGAGTTAACATGAAATTAGGCATTAGGCTCATTAAGTGTCCCCTGGATAGAACAAGTAGCCTGTGTTGGAAAGTACGCCTTCACGAGATTTAGTAACAAAAATGAATGCAGTAATCTGGAAACTTGAAATCTTTCCTCCCTCCCTCAACCTATTTTCCTAGATCCAAAACAATGCACTGCATAAGTAGGGTCCATCCCCTGAGTGTTGGTTGCTAGTGAAAAAAAAAAACTGCAAACTCCTTTAAAATAGAAACTATTTTGTGGTATACAGGTGGCTTAAGAATGGATCATGAAATAGCAGCAAAAATTTTGAATAAGAAAATAATGTACTATTCCGATCTCAAGAGTAAGCTGGCGGTAATGAACTTGGATAGAAGGTACAAAAGACAGAAGATAGCAATAATATCTGTCAGCCAAGCCGTTATTTGAGCACATGGCTCCTATGAGGTTAAATCGAAAATACTTTTGAACTGTCTGGGGTAGCTGAATCAGCTGGATAGGCAAAATAAGATTGTCCGCTGATTTCATGTGGCCATTTTTGAAAACCAGCATGCAGACGAGACAGCAAGGAGAGGAGCTTCCACGCGGTTAATGAGGGCAGAACTCTGCCCTCCACTCTGTAAAGTGGGAGCGGAAGTTTGTAAAGGTGTGATATAGAGCAAGGAAAGCTAAAGAGAAGCAAAGACTCTTCTCAAATTAAGCGGGTTTGAGGCAATTGTTGAAAAATAACAATAAGAAGAGATCTAAGTCATGTATCAGACTATCCAGGAACATCCTGAGGTTGGTAACAGGAGGTTATTTTGAAGTGAGAACACATTCTTAAAACTCGTTGGACAATAATGCCTCTTAGTAGGTGCATACCAGGTGCTAGGCAGGGAATTGCCATTGTTGACACCGCAGAGCATCTTGAAGCTTGTCAGAGCAATAGATTTGGAGGAAATATTATAGGCATACCCTATAAAGTTGAAGTTATTATTGTACTATTTCCAAAAAAAAAATTAATGTCGACATAATGTACACATTAGTTAATTTACTTACCTTGCAATATTTATGATGTATTAGGAAGAGTATTTTTTACTGAACGACTTGACTTAGAAATTGGTTCATATTGAGAAACACTCATGCATACATTATTGACCATGACGACCATTTAATTATGTTTACGGCCTAGTTTTCCATTTATTAGTCTAAGGGCCATTATTACAACTTGCCGTTAACTAAAGGGAGGATTTTAACGGGCAGATAAGTGGACAATAAGGTAGAAGTGAGCGTTAAGCTAAAGGGAGGATCATCCTACCGGTAACTTTTAAAATTAAGTTTATATTTGAACTTGCCACATTATATATTATTTATAATATGGCAACTTCAAATATAAACAAAATGAGCATATACAACAAAAAAAAAAAAAACGAAGCCCGTCCTTGGCACTGCGTTTAAAAAAAAACTTGTTTAATTGAGCAGTGTTATCGACATTGCTCCCGCACTGCCATATTTTTGGAAAAGCAAACTTTATTTTATCATTAGGTTGTAATAACGGAAAGAAGTTAAAGATGACTTTAAAGTTCACTTTAGCTAAAGTTACCTTTAACTAAACACAACTTTAACGGGAAGTTGTAATAATGGCCCTAAATAGCTTTTATTATCAAGCAAAACTCAAATCAAATGTGTAGGATCACAAAAGTACAACGCTTTTCATTTCCTTAAAGCTACAATAGATTTATAAAAGGTTTATTAATCGTTTTTGAATACAACTTTAAGGAGTTTTACATAACAAAGCTTTCTAAAGCTGTTGTAATTTTTTATTTTTTGAATTCGGCTGTGAGGATTTGGAAAACTCTGTAAGAGGACTTCTATTGCAATAAATTTTGAAACGTTACGTTACGTTAACTTAACTTACGTTACGTTAACTTACGTTAACTTAACTTACGTTAACTTAACTTACGTTACGTTAACTTACGTTACGTTAAGTTACGTTACGTTAACTTACGTTACGTTAAGTTACGTTACGTTAAGTTACGTTACGTTAACTTACGTTACGTTACCTCAATTTACGTTATGTTATGTTAAGGTATGCTACGTTTTTGTCAAATACTGACTTAACAAAGGCGTTTTAAAAGTCATTAAAGTAACTTGTCTGATTTAAAACTGCTGCGCATGGCTTTCAAACTTTGTTCCCCTTTATCATTATAAAAAAAGAGGCAAAAAAATATTCAAACTTAAACGGTTTCTTAAAGTCTACCTAATGCGTTCATACGTTCTATGATTTTTAAAAATTGATTTTCACTAAAAACCTTAAATTTTACATAACGATGTCCAACGTACTGCCCCTATGGTGGTCAGGTGTTGTCAATAAATATCATTTTCATCCCAATCAACCGATTGCAATACCAATTTATCCAATTCCTTGGAATCCCCCGAACTACTGTTACGCCGGCGCCGCTTACGATGCAAATTCGACCATTTACGATTTAATTGCACCATTTGTGGTGCGGCAAACATGGCGGCAGCAGCTGCACTCAATTTGGTGGGCGTAATGGCATTCGTAATGGTGCTGCCCAACGATGATGACGGAGGCGGCTGTTGTTGTATGGAATTAGAACTGGAATTGCCATTGGAAGAGCTGATATTGAATTGTTCGCGATTGTTGTTAAAAATGTATTTACGCGTATGGGCCCCATGGTGGGAACGTTGAGCCTTGGGGGCTGTATAGGCAGCCCCCTGGTGTTGTGGATAGCGTTGATGAGTGGGATAACAATACGGTTGTAAAACTTTCTGTTTGCTGTAGGGTGTATCGTATGGTGGTGGTGGTGTTATCATAGCCATTGATGAAGAATCTTCTTCATTATCATGCCGCAATTCCAAGGGATGATTATCGCCTAAAGCTTCACGAAATTGTTCTTCTTCTGCGTGCCCCTCGCTATGACCATCATGCAGCTGTTGCTGGTGGTGGTGGTGGTGTTCGGTGTGTAGTTGTGGTGGTGGATTATAGGCGAACTCATTTTCATAGTCATAGTCGCCATTGAGCATGTCAAGCGAACAAGTGGGATATGAATAGGGTGGCATATACAGGACATCGTCATCATTATCATCGTCATCGATATCAATTTCGTTATCGTAAAAATCTGGTGAGGATGGCACAAAATGATTCGTTGTTAAGGGATTTACTTGTACAGGTGTGGCAGGAACGGATTTAGCCAACGAGGTTTTATGTTTTCTGTTGTTGCTATAATGTTTTCGTCTTTTTGCTGATGTTGTTCGTGTTGTTCTTGTTGTTTTTAGTGGTATTATATCATTAATCCTTTGCTGGTGTTGTTGTTGTTGTTGTTGCTGTTGATATTGTTTGTTGTTATTTTTTGTAGTTTTATTTGTTGTTGTTGCTGTTGTTGTTGTAGTTTTAGTAGCATTTTTAGCAGTTTCGTTTATGTTTTTGGCAGTGTTCGCTTTCTGTTGTTTGTTATGCGTTGTTGTTACTGTTACTGTTTTACCTATTTCATCTATTAATGTTGTTGTTGTTGTTGTTGTAGCTGTTGCAATTTCATTAGGTATAGTTGCTGTTGCTGCAGCTGCTGTTGTTGTTGTTGTTGTTGTTGTATTGTTGTTTTTGATTAATGGCATCGATTTAGTATTTGTGATCAATCAATCACGGTATATGTAACTACAATTCTTGGGGCTCTCTTGCGGACTTGGACTGCTAGATGGTGGCGCTGGACTAGAACTACTATTTGACATAACAGGCGATGATGCCGAACTGGAGTGTTGTGGACTATTGGAACGGTGTTGAGTTACTGCAAAATATTTATAAAAGCAAATCAATTTTACAATCAAATTTCAAAAGCATTTTCAAAACAGAAAAAATATTTAAGTTTGACACACACAGGTTTAAAGTTTAGTCATTTGGAAAAGTACAGTATTTAGTTTGGATATGCTAATAGTAAAGAGCTAAGAAAAGTTGTGAATTCTAGAATTAGTTAAGAATGAAGATAATTTTGCCTAAAACCAATTACATTTGACATGGAAAGAAATCCATTATGGAATATTGTTATGTGTGTGAAGATAAATTCGAATTTAAAAACCATAGACGCAAACCCACACTTTTAGCAGCGCCACTTCTTGCCTCTAACAGGGAAAACTTTGCTATTAACAGAGCACTGTTAACTGTTTAACAGTGGCAATAGTAGATTAGTCTCCTAATTTGCAATTATTCCAGACTATTGACATAAAATATAATTCTTACTATGATTATTAGTACTTATGAACAAAAGTGTTGAAATGTAAAGGATGGTTGTTGGGGAAAGAGGACGGAATTATTCCAGCTATCCCACTACCACGGTTCGAAAGAGGACCCTCTGGGCTACCATTTGCATATAGTCTGTATAGTATACTATTTGTTATAAGTTCCAAAATAGCCACTGATCTTCTAGAGAGTTTTCAAGCGAAAAATTGTTATTTTCAAAGCCAAATTTCTCAATACCATATCACTTTATATGTGATTACATTGCTGATTATATTAAGAGGCCTTGGAACCTTCCTTTGTGTATGATATGGTACTCATAGATCTAGTATTTGTCCTAAAATTAGCTCCTAAACAAATGGGCTCGTTCAGATGGATACTGTTAAACAGCTAACAGTGCTCTGTTGAGGGCAAATTTTGTTCTGTTAACGCTAAATGTGGCGCTGCTAATATTTATGGATTGCGTCTTGAATTTTCAAATTCGAATTTATCTTTACACACATAATATTGTTTATACGCGCAAAACTATAACAGCTAGGTACACGGACTTTCATTTTTTTCGATTCTCTTTCTCAGATTTGTATTTCGATTTTCAAAATATTCATAAAATTCTTAAGAACCGATTCTGAACTTTATTTTCGATTGAAACCAAGTGTCTACACTTGGGCACAAAATGGGTTTCAATATAAGTTATCCGCAAGTGTTAAAACACAAAATACTCTTTTGATCGAATTTACAACTGCAAATTGTTACAGAGGTCAATAGGCCAGTAACGGACACCTTAAGCTAAGCATAATGTCTTATGTGTTATAGTATTGGACGTTAGATTGGTTTTCTTTTGTCTCATGACAGGGAACTTTCGAATTGATTTCTGCAACATACATGGGCTGAGGTCGAATTTCTTCGCTGTTTTTATGCACACATCTGTCTCCATTGGCCGGATGTTTTCGCCTTATGTGGGACCCACTTGTCGGAAATGCTGATCCACAGTATTTTTATATACCTGGTTATCAAATTCTATTGCTTTTTAATTTTCATAGAGGCCTTGCAATGTACAGACGCAATGTACCAATGCCAGCAACCACAAGGCAAGCATGACAAGAATTTAACTCTCTTTGGGTTAAATTCAATATCAGAGCATTTTGCATTTCGGAAACAGAGGTTTTGACTCTATAGGTTTGGCCGTACAGTGAAATTGTTGTTGCTATTGATTTCAAAGTTCACAACAACTCTTGGCTTCACCAATCAAGCCATACAACTCCAGAAGGATAATATGTTGACGTGCACAATCACTTTGCGCAATTAGTGAACGAACGAACTCACATAACGAGTGTTGAAGGGCACCAAAATAACACTCTCGATCTCTTCGTTACTTCACATTCCGAAAAGTTTGAAGTGAAGGTACTTGCACCTCTCGGAAACTCGGATCACGACATCATTTCTGTCTCCTTTTAGTTTTCCGGATTTCGTGACGCGTAACTTTCAGCTAAGAAACGATCAGTTTTTGTATACGAAAAGACGCGTTGGACTGAGCTCAACGACTTCTTTAGGCGTTTCAACTGGAAACTATGTTTCCATGACCAAAATGGTAGAAAGAATAATATGCCTAAGGATGGAAGCTCTCCGCTGAGTTCTTAATATTGGAAACTCCTTTAAAGACCTGTAAGATCATTAGTGACAATGTTGTTATGGATTGATTACACGTTAAAGCTGGAGTTGCGGCCACGAATTAGGGCAGAATTGCGTAACAACTATTGGGTACATGCCCACCACTATGTCGGAGGTGTAGGCGAATGGAAATGAATATTAGTGGGCTTTATATAGCCTAACAAATGCTCGAAATTATATAGAATTGGCTAGGAAACTATAAAAACATTCGTGAAATCCCAACAGGCCGAAGAAACATTTTTTCATATTTCATTTTGTTGGAGATGTCTGACCTGGTGTTTGAACCTGGTTCTAATAAGCCAATATACTACCTACTACACTACAGCGAATGCTTCCACTGGTCTAAAACAATTGTTCAATATCATGCTGAATGATCTCATGAGTCAAGTCTGTTCAAAGAGAAAGGGAATTACATGTAGTCCCTCACATTAGCTGGAGGATTTTGATACTATCGTACAAGGCCTCCAAGAAACCCTATAAGGTGTGGAATTATACCGCAAGAATTAAAGCGGATCAGTCGAATACGTAGATAGGTTTTGCAGGCTCAACATAAAGATAGAGGTATTTGGCTTATTACAGTCAGTATGGGAATACTCATTAATATTCTAACAAACCAGACTTAGAATATTGAACGAAAAGGTGAAGTCTACTCTGGTGAAAGGTGACAAGCTGCGAATACAATTAACTACAAAGTATGGGCATTTATCAATCAACAGCACTAGCAACTTGAATCTCTCAAAGTTACTACAATGAGTAATGCTTATTAAAGCGCAACCGATCATAATACTAACAGATGAAAGCCCGGTAGTATCACAGTGACAACGTAAGGTTAAAAGCCTTAAGGCTCAAAAAATCGAGGTTGGTCTACGTACATCTGGACGTACACGA
Source organism: Sarcophaga caerulescens (assembly GCA_927399465.1). Lineage (NCBI taxonomy): Eukaryota > Metazoa > Arthropoda > Insecta > Diptera > Sarcophagidae > Sarcophaga > Sarcophaga caerulescens. The sequence goes on from OV656866.1 coordinate 82,075,844, forward strand.
TGTTACACGATATAGGAAATAGAATTCATTACACAACTGTCAGTGAACAAAGGATAACATCGAAGCAGTCAATCAAGTACTTGGGAGTTGTAATTGACAACAGACTCACATTCAAGGAACACCAGACGTATATTAGTAGGAAGTGTGCGGCGACAAGGGGCGCACTCTCACGGATAATGCCTAACTTGAGAGGTCCGAGACAGGAGATGAGGCAATTGCTGATGAGAGTGGTTAGATCCATTGCTCTATATGCAGCCCCTACGAGTATATGGGCCGAGGCCATGGTCAAGAAGACATATAGGATAGGAGGGGATGCGGCCTACAAAAGATCTGCCCACCGAGTAATTTCTGCCTTCAGTATCTACGGAAGCAGCCTTGGTAATTGCGGGGATGATGGCGCTTCGAATATTAGTAGATGTAGAGAGGAGAAAAGATTTCACAAGTAGGCGAACGGGGCTAGTGCACCCTGATCAGGTGTATGATGATGCAATGAATAAATAGGTGGCAGCACGATTGGAATTCTTCCGCAAAGGAAAAATGAATTTACCGATTAATACCAAATATAGAAGAATGGACTTGAAGGAAACATGGCCAGGTAAATTTTTACCTTACACAGTTCTTAATGGGCTACGGATGCAATAAGGCATACCTCTACAAGTATGGGCACGACGTTGATGAAGCGTGTCCATTATGTCAAAATACAAGGGAAACAGTGGAGCATATACTCTTGACTTGTCCGCGATAACAATACGCACGAAATTTCCTGAAGAGGACGATTGAATCCCTGGTGACTGCCGATAACGTGGTTAACCTAATGCTAACATCATGCGAAAACAGTTCTTAACGGGCCACGGTTGCTATAGCGCATACCTCTACAAGTATGGGCACGATGTGGATGAAGCGTGTCCATTATGTCAAAATACAAGGCAAACAATGGAGCATATATTCTTGACTTGTCCGCGCTACGAATATCGACGAAATTTCCTGAAGAGGACGATTGAATCCCTGGTGACTGCCGATAACGTGGTTAACCTGATGCTAACATCATGCGAAAACTGGAACGCAGTATGTTTCTTCGCGAAGAAAGTTCTAATACAACAAATGATAACAGAGAGAGAAAGAACAGCAGCAATGGATACAAGCACTCGCTGAATCTTTAACTCCCCCGAAGTAATATTTAGTTGTGGTCCCGGGGGGGGGGGGGGGGGCCAACTTAATGGAATGGAAGTGTGACGAACTAGATTGGATTTAGAACGTATGCGCTTAGGCAAGCCGAGAGTAAGTATTGTGGCGAATCGTGCGCATTGCGTAGTCCGGGCTACCAATGTCTTTTGGAAATCTTGTATTAAACATCTGCATACAGTGAAAAATGGAAATACTTTGAGGAAGCTAAATGCTATCAAGCGGGAAATGGAAATCAATTCATAATGAGTAGAAGAACTGGTTAGTATTTTTAGGCTTAAATAATTTAATTTTACTTTAAATTTTCTTTATTTTGTTTTTTATGTTTTAATTTAAAGAAGTTCTTGGAGTGCATGTTGCAACATTTTATTTTTAAAAAAATTTTGAACAATAAATGGTCAATACTAGTAGATAATAACATGTGGTATGATTGATATACACATACATAGAAGACATGCATGTTGCAACATGCACACACACACGTACACACACATAGATATTAATTTATTAACATTTATTAAGGATATAGAAAAGAAAGAGTGCACAATAGTGGAAAATATAATTTAAAAAAATTTGTTTTTTTTTTTGTAAAAATTTAAAGAAAATCTACAAAGAAAAAAACAAAAACAAAAGAGGAACACACTCATATTATAGAGAATTATTAAGAAATTGTTTTGATTTCATTAAAGGAGAATCGTTTTTTTTATTAAAATTAAATTAAAAACGAATTTAAAAAATATTGAAAAGGATTGGGATGAAAACAGAGACAGACAGAGAAAGAAAGAGACAGAGAAAGAGAAAAAACAAAAGAAACAAAAAAAAAAAAATGATTCAAACTTACCAATACCATGACGGGGCGGCTGCCTTCTTAAACGGCCAAGACTTCGATTACGTGTATTTGTGTTAACAGCCTGAATTGTGAATTTGATTTGATTTGAATTGAATTTTTTTTTTTTGGTTTTTTTTTTATTTTTTTTTATTGGTTTCGGGTGATTTTTTTTGTTATTATTATTGTTGTAGTTGATTGATTGATTGGTTGATTGATTGATTGATTGATAAAAAAAAAAAATAAATTAATAAAAAAAATAAAAGAATTTGTATTTGTAACATAATAATTTGTAGTTGTGTTGGTTTTTTTCTTTAATTTTAATTTTGAATAATATTTTCTAATAACTTTTGTTATTTCTAACGTTTTTTTTTTTGTTTAACAATGAAAATGCAAATGATTTGAAATCGTGATAAAAACGAAAACTTAAATAACAAAACAAATCAATCAAAAAAAAAAAAAAAAACAATAAATTTTGTTTAAAAATACATGAAAAATTGGAAATTTTTTTCTTCATTTCATTTGAATTCCATTGGAATTTAGACATGCTGGGATCATAGGGGGATATATATCACAAATGCAAGACATTATCATTGTTGTTGTGGTCATTTAAAGCAGTTTTTCTTTTTGGTTTTCCAATAAAAAATTGATTTTTTAATAGAAAATTTGCCATATCATGGTTTGTGGTTTTGAATTTAATTTTATTGTATGATTAAAAACATTTAGAATGTATTTTTTCATTTTTAATTATTTATTTTTATTATTTATCTAAGAACAATAGGCATTACACATACACATACAATTAATAATTTTAACAATGTATTTGGAGTATTGAATATATGCATTGATTTAGTTTTATGTCTAAGCAAAGAAACATAATGTGTTGCATGAAAACTATTTAAATTGTAAGGGAGATTAAGTCGCACACAGAGGGATATTCTCAAATCGGCATTAACGCTGCAGCTACAATGAAACAATTAAAGACAGGACCGAATATAATGCATCGACGAAGCGGTTAATGAACAGTCATGTGAATATATAATTAAAACGAAAAGCATTTGCTTTTCTAGAAGGCAATCCAAACACTAGTCCTTAATAAGGGCACGGTAGATTAAAATGCTAACAAAATAAGAGATGATCAACGCTCCAGAAAAGGACAAAATATTATCAAGTATAGTGTACAACAGAGATCAGATGAGTATAATCGAATCATACTCATAATTTCTGCTACTCGAATCATTTATAAATATTATAAGTATTTTTCTAAAGTTATGAATCTAAATGAGTAGGCTTATGAATCAAATATATTTCGAATGGTATAAGTTTGATGTCAACGTTCTACGCATACTCCTTACAATCTGTACTTATAAATCAACGTTGTAGTGAGTATGAATGAATCAGAATCATTGTTGACTCACTTATATTCAAAATTTCATGAGTGCTTATGAGTAGCGGAAGAAGCCGAAGAAATATTTTTTCATATTTTCGTTTTAATGTCTGACCTGGAATTTGAAGCGTGGCCTTATGTCTAACAAGCCAACACCATACCTACTAGACTACGGATACTTCGGGAGTACTTTTTTTAATCACTTGCTTATTTAGCCATTACAACTATTTAGTCAGGATTACAATCTAGCTTATCCCGCCATCCATATTGTGTAACCAGCTCCACCTGAGACAAAGAAGTAATCACAGTATTGGACTGGATTGAAAGAATCATATAAATCCATAGGTTAGGTCAAGATGGCTGTTTTTGTAATATTTATTATTGGTTGAAATTGTTGTGAAATAAGGCAAAACTTAGGGGCCATATTTTGTTATTTTTTGAAATCAACCTTTAAGAAATTTTATGAAATATTTGAAAACAACCAAGGGAGCCTATAATAGTTTCACGCATCTCCGAGCTAAAATCGAACTATTTTGAGAAAAAATTAAGAATTGTTTCCAAATTTTCTTTTCACTTAGGCTGCCTTTGGGGCTATTCTTCTTCTTCATTGGTCATTACAACCCTTCAGTCCAGATTACGACCTAGCTTCTCACACCACTTATGTTGTGTCTGTTAATTTTACACATGAGTGGCGGGACCAACAGTTTAAAGTCGTCTCCGAACAACAGATTTTTGAGAAACTTTCATATGCAATTTTATTTACTCCCAGAGTTTGTAACAGAAATCTGTTGAGCGAAAGTCGCTGAAGATACATTTTTCATATTCCGTTTTGATGGAAATATCTGATCTGGGTTTTGTACCGTGGCCTCATGCCTAATAAGCCAATACACTACCTACCACCCTACGGTTACTTCTTTGTACCAAAATTGTAGATTAAAATACTAAGGAAGAAATAAGAGATGATAAACGCTCCAAAAATGTACAAAATATTATCAGCCATGGTGTATAGCGTATAAAATTTTTTTTGACCATGTTTGATGCAATCAAACAATAAAAAATGCGCCTACGAATGTTATATTTTAGAAAAAGCTTTACTGAAATCGATCTAAAGGTCCATTGAAGTTAAAATTTTTAAGGAACACTGTTTATAATTGAATGAAAAATGTAAGCAATTCAAAAGTGGGTGTGGCATTTATCGGGTGGTCTATAATGTTCCATGACAAATTGTCAGTAAATGGCTCTATAATATTGCTACGCATATCGAAACGATCTAATATCGTTTCACATAAAAACAAGAGACAATGTGTACACAATACACACGACACAAAAACACACTACACTAACACATACAACATGATAGTAGCTACACCTACAACTACAACGAACATGTTACAAGCAAAGCATCAACATCGGTATAAGAGAGAAGGAGATAGACAAGTAAGCGAACGCAACAACAAGCAATGAGAACGAAGTACACAAACAACAATGCTGTCGCTATAGAATTCTCGAGAATGTGAAGCCGCGAACGTTCCATTTCGAGAACCATCATCAGACTGAAGAGGTTCGCATATAAAAGGGCAAGACAAGGCAGGCAACCAGTTCAGTTGTAATTCAATCAGTCTGGTGTGAAGTTGTGTGCGAAGTAAATAGTCGTGGTTTGAAGATATCCGTTGTAAGCAGTATAGCGAATAGTTGTGTGTGAATAATAGCGAACAAGCAATTATTGTTGTATCAGTTAAGTGTGAACAGTGGCACAAAAGTAGTGTGAACAATAAAGAGAGTTTAATTGAAATAAAACACAGATTTGTTTTTACTTGGTTTGCAATTAACGAACTCATATTTAAACGTTTTTAAAAAGGTAAAAACGTAACAATATAATATCTAACAGGTGACACTATAGCTTGTCAATTTCAATTATGGAATTTATACACTTAAAAAATAATGAAAGAAATTATTGGAGATGTAGGAATACGCTGCAGGCTGCTAAAAAAAATTATACTATTTACGTAGACGATGCTGTAATTAGAAAAACTGCAACGAAATGGTCGTATTCAATTTGTTAATTTTAATGGCAAATTTTTATGATTCCATCATATTTGGCATGACCTTGCAATATCATTTGTTTCGATCTCTGTGCTTGGATCAGTTTTCACTCGGAGCTTCTACACTTGGGCTTTACCCACAAAAATGACGAAATATTACCCATCAAAACGGTACATATTTGATGTAATAATATTAGGAATAAAGGGTTTCATTTGTAGTCAAATTTCTAACCGAACTTATGTATGTGATTAGTTATTAAAACCCTTCAGTGAGGATTACGACATAGCTTCTCACACCACTCATGTTGCGTGTGTCAATTTTATAATAAGTGGCGGGACCTACACGTTAAAATCGGCTACGAACGACAGATTTTTGTGAATCTTTTTATGGCAAATTTTATTCATTCTTAGAGTTTTTGTCAAAAATCTACTGAGATGTAGTTGGCGAAGAAATATTTGTATGTATTTCGTTTTGCTGGAGATCTCTGACCTAAGGTTTGAACCGCGACCACACACTAGACTACAGCGATTACTGCCCTATATTACGGCATTTAAATGTGCGGGTTTTGGTTAGCAAAAACGTTTGGTGCACAGAAATCTAGAGCGCCTCATTACTAATACGAGGAGGTCAGCGACTGACAAAAGATTTTATCGCACCATTCGACATTTCTTTTGATGCGACGTTCAATATCTCGCTAATATACATATGTTGAATATAAAGAATTCGAATTTCCGTTCTGGTTAAGACGGAGATATGAATGGTTTATCAGCTTACAATTATTTTGTTAGCTAAAAATCTTATCACACTCCGGTCACTACCTTTATATTTATTTTTATTTTCTTTTTTTTTAAGTTCAAAGTCATATGAAACAGTAGAGATTGCATCGTATTAGAAGATGAGGAAAACTACTTCACGGTATGATCCAAAATTAGCCGCCAAGTAGTGGAATTAAGGAAAGAAAGTCACAAGTGAATGCATCACTTTCAATAGCCACTATGACAAAGGTCTGCATTAACTAGTTTAGGTTAGGTTTGCGGGCAGCTTGCAGTTCACAGGCAAGTTCGCTGGTCCATATGGCACATTGTGTTACCCAGTGTGAGGTAAGCCCCCTTGTCATGATCCGTTAGTGTTGTATTTGAATCACCCCGAGCTCCGGATCAAACCGGCTAGTTCCCTCAGTGGCACAACATGCTGTCACCCAAAAACCGATGACATCTGTTCTGAAGTGTAGGGTAATCGCCAGTTCCGAGCTAAAAGCAAGCTATGTTGAGAAATTAAAAATTTTTCTTCATTGATCAGAATTACAGCTTAGCTTCTTACACCAAACAAGTTGTGTGTCTTAATTTAATCCGTGAGTTAACCGTCGATCCCGAACGACAAACTTTTTTAGAAACGTTTCATGGCAATTTTATTTGCTTTCAGAGTTTTTGCCCGAAGGCTGTTGAGAGAAACTCGCCGAAAAAAATATTTTTTCACATTAGTCTTATTTGAGATGTCTGAGCTGGGGTTTGTACCACAAGCTCTCGTCTAATATGCCAACACACTAATCCTACTACAATACGGCGTTAAAAAGCAATAAATTATCGAAAAACAAACTTAATTTTAAACAAATAAAATGGATTTCTTCACTTCTTTACTTCATCTTATAAATAAAATATTTGATTAATGTGGAGGGAATAATGAAACTACAACTGTGTAGGTAAGGAGCTTTTTAGTCATAACTTAATAAGGTTTTAAGCTATACTTGAAGGCGTTCAAACAACTTATCAAAGTCCTTATTAAATGGGCGTGGTTGTAAAGCACTTACATTTTTTATACATTAATAGTGGAGTTATTAACCAGGGTTCGTGCTGCTACTAAATATTTATGATACGGTTTTGCATGGGTGGCTTAAATACTCTACTTAGTGCTCATATTTAAATAGTAATCAAGGGCAATGTGTATTGCTCTAACAGATAATATTGAACGATAAATATTTGAAAATAAAAAAAACTAAAAAATAAAAATTAAATAAAAATTTAAAACTAAAATTTCTACTTAACATTCCATAATACACATGAAAAAAAATTATTTATGAAATTAAACAGAAAACTGAAGGTCAGTAAAAACTCATTGTGATTCCAACACATTCAATCACAAATTAAAAAATAAAACTGATGATGATAAAGCTGCCCGTTTTTAGCTTTAAGGCTGAGTATCAAAGGAAAAATGAAAGAGAAAACTTGTGTCTGTAAATTCAATAAAAATAAAGGATGCGGGATGGCTGATATTGTAAATGAAACTGAAATGTATTCAAAAGGAATTCAAATTCAATTCGAAAGAAATTTAAATAGAATCCTTAAAGGGAAGTTCAATGTGTTTTTTGTTTTATCGTAGATTTTTGTGGAAAAGTAGCTTTTAAAACTTTTATTTAAAAACCAAAAAGAGATAATAAAACATTAACAAACATTTTTAGCAAAAATATAAAATTGTTTACTGAACAAATTTATTTTTTTTTATGAGTGTGTTAAAGAACATTGGATTTCAAAGAAAGAACAAAAAAAAAAAAAAATGATGCCAATTAAATTGAGAAAATTTATATACAAACTTTAAACATTTTTTTTTTATATTTCTTTTTATTTATAAAGAAGAAATATATTTTTTTTTTAACAAATTACCAAGAAATAAAAATTATAATTAGAAAACCAAACATTTCAAAATTCAAACTCTTTTGCATTTTCGTATTCAGAATTTAGGAAATATTTTGTAACAACGTACCAGAATAAAAAAAAGAAAAGTAATGAGGGGGGACAAGGAACAAAAAAAAAAGGAAAGAAAACGAAGAAGAAAAACTTAAAAAAATAATAAATTGCCATTATTTACCATATTTTGGGTAATTAATCCCTGACTGGTTTCAGCCGCCCCACTCCCGTCTCAAAGGTAAACCTAATGGGAAAAGAAAAAGGAAAATCAGGTAAGAAAAAAGTAGAAAGATAGTACAGATTGAATGATTGAATTTAATTGAATTGAATCAAATGGATTTTTGGTTTTTAGGTGTTTCAGTTAAAAAATAAAAAAAAAAATTAAATTAAAAAATTTTAGTTTTTTTCTTTTTCATTTAAAAAATCTGTAAACATCGATTGGTGTATTCTTTTGTTTTGTAATTTACAAAAAAAAAAGAAGACAAAAGAATATTAAAAAAATAACCAAAGAGTGTATGAGAGATAGTTTTAGATTAGTTTTACAGAAATGGAACCCCCCAAAAGCTTTATAGACAGCATGTTTTATAATTTTTGTTTGTTTTTTTTTTTTAATTGGAATGATAATGAAAATTATATACAGAATAAAAACAATAATAACAAAAACAAAAAAAAATTAAATAAATACAAAAAATATTATTAAACATAATTTAATTTCTCATGCAATTTGCTTCGAAACAAAAAAAGCTTTGCTAACTGGACTGCTTACACACAGAGTGAAAATTGTAGGCGACTACATTGGCGAATAGCAGACAATGGTTCAATGAATTGAAAGCTTTAAAGCAGACGATATTTTAAGCTTTGATTTAAATATTATTTAAAGGAACGTATAATAATGTCTTTCCTTTCCTCTTGAAAGCGTTATGATACAAACGTACATAATTCGTCATTACAACCCTTCAGTCTGGACTACGACCTAGCTTCACGCTCCACTTATGTTGCGTATGTTAATTTTATACATGAGTGGCGGGATCTACAGTTTAAAGTCAACTCCGAACGTTAGAATTTTGAGAAACTTTTCATGGTAATATTATTTACTCTTAAAGTTTTTGCAATCCTATTCACGTTAAAACCATTTTAAGGTACTAGTAAGCCTGTAAACCCTGTCGAAGTTCAAAAACGCCAACTCAATTTAGCTATCCAGAGAGTACTGGAACCATTTACCTGTTGCTAAATATAGAGTTTGGCATAAGCTGTGTAGCACGTAACGCCGTCTTGTTGAAAACGCTTGTCATTGATGTCCAGATGATTTAATTCAGGTCAAAAGAAGTTGGTAATCGTCGACCTATAGTGTTTGTTGTTACCTTGATGGCCTGACCCATGTCATTCTCAATGGAATATGAACCGATGGCGTCGTAAGCCCAAAATCTTAGATCTCTTATGGATTGGTAATGTTCCAAATTTGTAAGTTCTCGTACCCATTCAAACAGAAATCGATCTCATCGCTAAAGATGATATTTCGATAAAAAGCGCGTGTTACGTTGTCCGAACAGAAGACTCATTTTCATAAAAAAAAATACGCGCAAATATTATTTTTGTTTGTCGAAACAGACTTAATAATAACTAATTTGTCAGATGTGGCTTCAAGAAGGTGGTCGTTATCAACTGCCACAATTCGGGGGACCCTATAGAATGGTCTCGCGTGAAGCTTATTCTATAAACAGTAGCTTAATCCCAATTTATTCCGGAAGAAATTTAAAATACGAACTGAACGAAGGCAGGGTAACAGAGTGGATGAAAGGCTGCTATGAATGAAAACTTCAGAAGCAATATAGTAACCCTGTGCAAGAAGATAGACAATAAGACTGATATCAAGGATATGTGAAAGGCTCAGCAGGGGAGAGAGAGAGTCATTTTAGTTACTATAAGCGGATAAGATGCAAACTCAAGAAGGGTAATGAAAAAAAAAAAATGACTCAAATGCCCAAAACACAACTCTAATCTTAAGATCCTGGTTGCTTATCTGGTTGTGATGATTTTAACATTTATTTAAATGTAGGCCAATAGAAAATGAGAAAAGGAAATGAGAAAATGAAAGAAATGAAAGATGCAGGCCACTGAGGATCATAAATCGAATTTCGTGTCTGAACGAATAATTCCCAACAGGATGTATATTTTTTGTTGAGTCATCACACGTATGTATAATAAATAAAGAGAGAGAATCTGACAATGCTTCTGTCATTCTAGTCTGTCACAAAATTCAGTATATTACTGCCACTGAACATAATGAATCGATTTACGTTTGAGCAGTGTTGAGATTTATTGGAAATTTATTTCCAAAACAATGACAATTGGTCGGAAATTTTATGGCTTGTGAAGCGGAGGCATCATTGGTCCATATTTCTTTGAAAATGGGGACAACGTAACCATTACGGTCAATGGAGACATGTATCGCGCAATGATAACTAATTTTTTTCTACCGCTCTTCATGGTATTGATGTGAACGATGTTTGGTTTCAACAAAATGGTGCAACTTGTCACACATTTCATGCCACAATCGATTTATTGCGTCAAACGTTTTATGGCCGTTTAATTAGCAGATATGGTGATGTCGGTTGGCCGCCGTTAGACTATTTTCTGTGGAGCGCCATTTAAAAAGAGTTATGGTAACAAACCAGAGACAATTCAGCATTTGAAGGCCAACATTCGTGATGCCATTGCCGAGATACGACCTCATACATTCGAAAAAGTGCACGAAATTAGGTCTGCTCGAAAGAGCAGTTGCGACAGCCATGTGAATAAAATTATATACTATTTCAAAACGAAACAATTGTACTTCACAACAAAAAAATTAATTTGTCAAAGATTTCAAACCGTTTTTGTTTTATATTTCAATCACTGACACTATATTATCTATAAACATATTAAGGGTCATTATTATAATTTACCGTTAACTAAAGGGAGGATTTTAATGGGCAGATAAATTTGTTTTTCATTATTATAAGTGGACAATATGGTAGAAATGAGCGTTAATCTAAAGGGAGGATCATCCTGCCGGTAACTTTTAAAGTTAAGTTTATGTTTGAACTTTTGAACCATATTATATATTATTTTCAATATGGCAACTTTAAATATAAACAAAAAGAGCAAATACAACAAAAAAAAAAAAAAGACCGTCGTTGCCACTGCGTTTAAAAAAAATGTTGTTTAATGGAGCAGTGTTATCGACATTGCTCCAGCACAGCCAAATTTTTGAAAAAGTTAACTTTAGTTTTAACTTTATTTTATCTGTAGATTGTAATAACGAAAAGAAGTTAAAGGTGACTTTAAAATTCAATTTAGCTAAAGTTACCTTTAACTAAACCCAACTTTAACGGAAAGTTGTAATAATGGCTCTAAATCTCTTTGATTTTATTTATTAAGTTAACATATTTTCATGGTCAAAAACAGGTTAAACTTTAAATCTATTTCATGTAAACGATTAAGAAAGATTTTTGAAATTTCATAAAAATTTTCAATATTTTTCCGATTACCACGTAAAATTGTAATACAATGTAATGAACGCTGACATTATTATTAGTAATAAAGATTTGTAGAAAGCATTCATTGATTGAGTTTTCATAATTGTTATCCTATTAAATTCACACATAAAATGAACATGCCTTAGAGGAAAAATGCTTAAAAACCTTCAATAACTACACATACACACACATTTAACACTTAAAATCATAATAATTGCCGTAAAAAAAAATCAACGAAAATAAACGATAATAATCTCTACCACACACATCAATTAAAGTCTAATAGATATCATTAAATACACACACACCGATACAATTATACATACACACATCTATATTTATTTTAAATAAAAAAAAAATAAAATTAAAATTTTAATTTAAAAAAATGCATCTAAAACAACATAAAAAATACACCAATCGACGACTGTGAGAGAGAGTTAGAGAGAGAGTTCAAGCTAATAATTGTAAAGAGAACTTAAAAAAAAAACAAAATAAAAATAAATTAAGAATTAAAATAAAATCAAATCAAAGAGAAAATTTTAAATGTACACACATTGATGAACATCAATATTCATTAAAAACATTTACCAGCTATAATGATGACATGAAAACACTTACCTTCTTGACACTGCGAGTGGTGGAAAAGCCATCACCACGACGATAATTATCACCCTACAAATGAAATGGAGACACATTTTACAAAATACTTCTAAATTTATTTAATATAAAGGGAGAGGATGTCCCCTACATGTCAATGATGTCAATTTCCATCACTTACCATAACTTGATGAGATCTTAAAGTACCGAAATTATCGCGACAACGATATGTCTGTTGTGTATTGTAGCCATCGGGCTGAAATTGGAAGAATGTTTCAGAATTTGGTGCACCATGATGTTGCATTGGTTTGCGTAAAGTACTCTTTGGTGAATGCATTTTATTTTGACTTGGTGGTTGAGGTAATAAAACCGGTTCAGCATATGTTACCTCTTCAACTTGCGGTAATAATTTTGGTTCAGCTTGAATTCTATAAAGAAATATAACGAAAATGTTTAAAAGTGTCATGTTTTAAGATTGTAGCTTGAAATTTAATTTTAGAAAATCTATGGAATATATTTTTTTTTATATTCAAATTAAGTACTTAATATTCGACCGATCTAAGTTCCATTTAGTAGACAAAAAAAGAAAAATACTTCAACTCGTTTTTCGAATTTTAAAAATTATGAGCCTTCAGTTTCTTTTTAAATAATAGATCCAGAAAAGCCGCTGACTCCTGCATGGTATTATTATAGCACCATGTATAATAATGGATTACAAACCTAGGTTCGATTCGGGGTTTTCGAATTTTAAACAAATTAAGAGGCTTTTATTATCACCTAAGCAATATAATAAAATTCCTACTCATTATCAGTTACTAACTCAACTGAACTTAGGAGGAACCTAGGTTCGATTCGTGAAAAACGAAGAAAATGTCCCACATGGTTTTCGAATTTTTAACAAATTAAGAGACTTTTATTATCACCTAAGTAATCCATCCAACAAGATTATAAATCCTAGAGTTCCTCACTACAAGATGCAATACAATGAAATTCCTACTCATTATCACTTATTAACTCAACTGGTCATTACAACCTTTCAGTCAGGATTACGACCTAGTTTCTCACATCACTTATATTGTATGTATTAATTTTATACATAAGCTGAGAGACCTACAGTTTAAAGTCGACTCCGAACGACAGATTTTCTTTTTAGAGAAACTTTTGATGGCAATTTTATTTACTCTATGAGTTTTTGTTTGAAGTTTGCTGAGAGGAAGTCGCCTTAAAAAAATACTTTTTCATACTTAGTTTCGTTCGAGATGTCTGATCTGTTGTTTCAACCGTGGTCTTACTTCTAATAACCCAGCGCATTACCCACTAGACTACGTCGACTTCAAACTCAAACGACTCATTTTCACACAAAGCGTTCTATCTATTCAAAGAAAGATGGTAACCCTATCATTCTAAAATCAGCTGCAATTGACTATCCATATACTTAGATTGAAGAATCAGAATAATGAAACTGAAGCAAGGCATCGATTGTTTGTAACCGCTCTACTCCTCTTATTGTAATCGCATTGTATAAATTAAATGAATCTAAAATGCATAGCTGCCAGATAAATGAAGCATCAAATCGTCAAATATTTGAGAAAAAATTGTCAAAGACATTCATTGAAATCGTAAAAAAAGCGTAAAAAAAAATAAATAAATTGAAAGCTTTTTTAAAAAACAAAAACATATAAAGTCAATGTTAAGCAGCAATAATATTGCATCATCTATGCCCATGTGTGGTGTAAATATTAGGGAGTCAGAAGATCTTGACGTTATGGGCATGAAAATTCAGTGTGATGCTCGCTAGAACTGACACATTTTTCAGTGCCATGGTTTCTTGAGACGTTGCAATAAATACTTCACTTCATCTGATCTACTTACCATTTACACCATTTATAACCGACCGAGAATGGAATACAACTCTGATGTATGGGTTGGTCCTTAACGTCTATTTTGAGGCTTCTCGACCGTATACAGGAGAGGCCGTAGTAGCTCGTTAATCACGATAATGTGTCCAACTCCATTGATTCATTGGAGCATCGTTGCAATGTGGCTTTTGTTTCACTGTTCTATCGCAACTACAACGGATACTGCTCGAGCGAAATAAGGGGAAGTGGTGCATTGAAGCCCATTTTCATTGCAAAAGGAGCGAATGCGTGACAGTAAGTACTCTGATTTACGAGATCACTGAAGCAAAGTTAACTCAAAAAAATTTTAAAAATATTCTTGAAATGGATTTCCTTTAGCAAGCTATTCAATGGTAACGACAGTTGAGGATATCAATCGAGTGAATTCCGAAACTTGTCATGCGATTCAAGGTGAAAAGGCAAGTAATCCTGTGGGGCGTTCCAGAACCCTTTAATGTTGATTGAAACAAGGAAGCTGAATAAAATTTTCAATCGGATAGATATTATGACATATTTTCTTGCAAAAAAATCAATATTGGTTGGAAGATTTGTTTATCAGTAGATAAGCTCGCAGCTGGCCTAGTCTAAAACCGTAAATTTTAGAAGTCGAACAAGGAATAGTATCTCCAAAGCTGTGATGGCCTACACTGGTTATTAGGTACTAGTTTCTGAGTAAACAGGGAAATTATATTGGCAGAACCAACAACAATCCCCCCTGCAAGGCTTATTTACTATTCGAGTACCCAGCGTAGGCTAAGATTTCACGAAATCAAGTCAACGAAATATGTATACAACTGCTAACCTAGGAAGAGATGTGACATGTTTTGTAGAAATTAAGTGACACAAACTGTTAATTGTATCTGTCAAATGAGTGAGCTAACTAAGCCCACTTTCTAACCATATTGGCGAGGATTTCACAATGTTGACCTCTTCTAATATTTTTTGATCTAGCGTGCCGCCCGCATTCTGTTTTATAGCCGTAGTCTTGCATCAGTGGCCCTGAGGATCAACGGCAGTATTGACTTACGAAAATTTATTTGAATGCTGAATGTCGTGACAGTGTGGTAATAACGAAGAGTAGAAACGGATTCAACAAAGTGAGTACGATAAAAATGGTGAAGCTTACACGGATCTAGATGAAGCAGGTTTACAATGTTTAACGAATATTTAAAGCCTACTGTGGTATGAATTAAAAGGTGTTTATCAACAAAGTTGCTTGCGTACGCTGACGACATTGACATCATAGAGCGTACCAAGCGAGATGTTACTGCTGCTTTTAGTTCTATTGAACGGGAGTCTACTAAGATGGGTCTGGCAGTAAATGAGGGCAAAACAAAGTATATGTTATCGACAAGTAGATAAGTGCGTCGTAAAGGATCTCAGATAACGACCGATAACTATACTGACGATATAGTCAAGGAATTTATTTATCTTGGCTCCGACGTTATCACCAACAATGATGTCAGTCTGGAGATCAAGCGTAGGATCACTTTTGCCAACAGGTGCTACTATGGTGTCAATAGGCAATTGAGTAGCAGGGACCTCACTCGTACGACAAAACTAATACTCTACAAGACACTGATCCTACCCGTGCTTTATTATGTCGCAGAGGCATGGCCCCTATTAAGCACTGATACAGCAGCCATGAGAGTATTCGAGAGAAAAGTCCTACGTAAGATCTTCGGTCCAGTGCGGGTTGGCGATGATTTCCGCATCCGATCCAACAGTGCGCTGTATGAGCCTCTCAACGACATAGACGTTGTGAAGTGCTGGCTCAGCCATGTCGTTCGAATGGTGGAGGATGCTCCGGCGAGACATGTATTTGATGCGGGAATCTGCGGAAGTCGGCTAAGAGGACGACCTTGTTTGCGTTGGAAGGACCAAATCGAGGAAGTCCTGTCATCGATTTGTGTGACCAACTAGCGTAGACGCGCAAGAAGCAGAGGCGCCTAGAAGGAAGTGTTAAGGCAGGCCGAAATCCGTTAATTGGGTTGTTAATGGCCAATTAAGTAAGCAAGTAAGTAAATTATCAGCAAAGACGTCCGATTCAAAGTATATTCCGGCTTAACCCTTTAGCTATGCGAATTTCTGGCTTAACCGAGAAATCTATGCTGAAACGAGTGAATCAATATGGAAATGGAAATAAATCAGCTATACTAGAAGCAGTGGTTAAATAAAGAACAACTAAAGTTTCTAGAAACGTGAACACTTATTCTGTCTCTTAAATTAACAGAGGACTGTTGTGGGGTGCTTTTTAAAAAAGCTGTTAATGCGGCTGATGGCTTAATTACAATTCAGGGGCTTAAGCATTGATCTTAGATACTTAGTTTATTTAGAAAAGAAAACTTTTTTCTACTTTCCTTTTCATATTGAAGTCCTTCTAAATACTATGTTAACTTAACCTCAAATAAAAAAAATATTTAAAGAATATTACTTACCTGTTAACATTTTGCCTCTGTTCGAAATATTCATATTCCGTATCCGGATATGGTAAATTATCGTCCTCATCCTTATGGCAGCGACGGCCACAAAAGTAGCCTGTAAAGAAGCCTACCAGTAGGGAGAATATCGAACCCGCTAAAACGGCCATCACTAACGTTTCAACAGTGTATTGAGCATTGATTATATCTGGAGAAATTTGTGGACCTTTTTTGATTAGTTTTCACAGTTGCACACATACATATAATGAATGGGTACACAAATTATTTTGTTTTTGTTTTTGATTTTCATTTTTCGTTTTTGTTTTTATTTTTGTTTTTGTTGTTTTATTTTTCATTTAAACGAATTTTGATTAACATTTGTGATGTTGTTGTTCATGA
This sequence comes from Sarcophaga caerulescens, assembly GCA_927399465.1. Classification (NCBI taxonomy): domain Eukaryota; kingdom Metazoa; phylum Arthropoda; class Insecta; order Diptera; family Sarcophagidae; genus Sarcophaga; species Sarcophaga caerulescens. The sequence goes on from OV656866.1 coordinate 82,092,795, forward strand.
GAGATTGTTTACATTTTTCACAGTGTATACATATGTGTGTGAGACAGTGTAAATGTATAAGTAAAGGAAGAGAGAGAGAGAGTGAGTTTGAGTTTTATTTTGTAGGTGTATATGTGTTTAGCCAATCAATGTGGTTTGATTTTATAACATCATACGTTTTTATTGTAACGGGTTTTTTCAAATGCAATATAAATAACAAGTGATAAAGAGAGTATAACACAGAGAGTAACAGAATGGGGGAATATTGTAGACACCAACAGCAACAGCAACAACAGCAACAACATCAATTAAACATCAAACATTGATAAAATCCAATCAAAGTATATGTATATGTGAGTGTAGAGTGTATACAGGTTGGTTTGTTTGTTGGTTTGTTTTATTTGTTCGTTTGCATGAGAATGTTTGTTTATGTTTTTAGGATTTTATTGTGTAGGTGTGTATGTATGTATGTGTGTTATTATTTTTTAAATAGTAGAATAAAGTTTTACAACAACATGTAAAAAAGATTCAAAAAAAGTACACAAAAAACGGAATGGAACAAAGAGAATAAAAAAATATAAAAAAGAACTTGATTAAAATTTCAAAATATTTTTTTTGTTTGTTCTTTATTCTCTTCTATTCTATATTTAGAAGAGCAAAATAAAGTAATAAAATAACAATTTATATTCATTTTTTTTCTTTTATTTTATGGATTTAAATTAGAAAAATTCTTATTGAAAAAAATCAAATAAAAAATCAAATAAAAAATAAAAATTAATTTTGTATGCCTTAAAAAAACAAAATAATAAATAATAAATGTTTGTTTAAATCATTAAAAAAAAAAAAAATTAAAATTAAAATAAAAAACTTGTAAAAAACAATATACATGCCCGCCAGTTAATTATAAAACAATTCTGCTGATAATTACAGAGCTGTTATCGGTTGTTAATTGGAAACAAATGATGCTCTTAAATCAAAAACCAAAAAAAAAAAAAATTATTTTTAATAAAAAATTAAAATGCATGCCACATTCATTCAAAAATTAAAAAATAATTAAAATTTAAATTTATATTTAAAAACATTTTTTTATAGGTATTAATATTGTGATAAGGCGTGAGATGAAGCACGTGTTATACTTAAAACTAATATTTAACCGTTATAAGCATTTAATACCAATACAAAGATATGTAAGTGCAGGTTAAACTCATAACCACTTGATTCTTTCCAGAGGTCAGCAATGAGTATTCAAAAAGATGAGTAGAATCGAATCATACTCAAAAATTCTTATAAAGGGTGATTTTTTTAGCTATTATCTTTTTGGCAACACTGGTTTAAACAGCTCACGCACGTTTCGTGTTTTGTTTCACTGTCAAACATCTTCAGTTTGGTCTATAATTTAACCATGAATCGTCATTCATTCGTCAATCATTGAATTTTATTATCAAAATGGGCTCTTGAAAAGTTGGCTGAAGATCCACTTCTTTATCGAAAAATTGTGTTCAGCGGCGAAGCGCATTTTTGGCTCAATGGATACGTAAATAAGCAGAATTGTCGATTTTGGTGTAAAGATCAGCCAGAAGCATTGCAAAAGCTACCAATGCATCCAGAAAAAGTCACAGTTTGGTGCGGTTTATGGGCTGGTGGCATCATTGGACCGTACTTCTTCAAAGATGCTGCGAATCGTAACGTAACTGTGAATGGTGAGCGCTACCGTGAGATGATATCCAACTTTTTTTTGCCCAAAATGCAAGAGCTTGACTTGCATGACATGTGGTTTCAACCTGACGCTGCCATATGCCACACAGCACGCGTAACAATGGACTTATTGAGAGGCGAGTTCGATGAACATTTTATTTCACGTTCGGGACCGGTCAATTGGCCGCCTAAATCGTCCGATTTAACACCTTTAGACTATTTTTTGTGAGGCTATGTTAAAGTTCATGTCTATACAGACAAGCCCTCTTCAATTGAACAAACATTGAAGCATTTATTCGTTTATGGGCTGGTGGCATCATTGGACCGTACTTCTTCAAAAATGCTGCGAATCGTAACGCCTTTAGACTATTTTTTGTGGGGCTATGTTAAAGCTCATGTCTATACAGACAAGCCCGCTTCAATTGACGCATTGGAAGACAACATTGAAGCATTTATTCGTGAGATATCGGCCGAAATGTTGGAAAGAGTATGCCAAAATTGGACTAGGCGGATGGACCATTTGAGGCGCAGTCGCGGTCAACATTTGCATGAAATAATCTTCAAACATTAAAAATATATGGACCGTACTATCGATTCAAATAAAGATTTCATGCATTTTTCTGAATTTTATGTGTTTTTTTTTTTAAAATTTTCCTATAGCTTTTAAAAAATCACCCTATACTTTTACACTAATCTCTTTCCTTAACTGTCTCCTGGATAGCATCAGTGATCTGTAATTTTGGGAAAATTTTTGTAACGCTACTTAGTAATAACAATGAATGGAGTAATCTAGAAGCTTCATACACATTTAAAAGAGAGACTATTTTGTGGTATACATATGGTTCATGAACGGATCTTTATAGAAGAGTTTTAAGTACCAGAATGAAAAATTTCGAGCCCGAGAAACTCGCGGTTATCTTCCAAGTGAAATCCTAAGCCATAGCAAGATGTGCTCAATTCAACAGTCAGGCTACTATTCGATCGGCTCTTATGAGGTTAAATCGAAGAAGTCAGCTAGGTAGGCAAAATAATAAGAATGCAGTGGACGTCAATCAAAAAATTGAGGCTCGAGGGATATTAAAAGAAACGTGTTGGAAAGCTATTTTAAAAGCGGGTAATGCACGAGCATTTTAGCCATTGTGCTGTGAATTGACATTCGTTATGAACGCCAAACAGTCATATTTTCGTCTTTATATCGAAAGTTACTGATTATCTGCCTTAAGGTATAAACACATAGACGACAGACGACAGATAACAGAAAGCTGCCAAATTTAGAATACACACGTTTATATGAAAACGATTATATTGAAGGCAGAACAGAAAAAGCCAAGACAACAACCTAAGCAGCTCCTGCCCAAATTAAACTATTTTCTATTTTTTTGGGAGCAGCTAAAAGCAAATTAGTGATGCCAATACAATATAAAATCATAATAAAAAAACAGCTAAAAATATTTACTATGAAGAGGAAGAACAGTTCTAAAATTAAGAAATAAAAAGGAATCCATGTAATAAATCCAATAAATAAATTAGAATTATAGATTCAATTTTGTATCTGAATTCATTTGATAAATGTTTTGTGTGTGCGGCTTTTCTTAAGTGAGTTTATTTTTGCGTACAAAAAACCTGATAGTGTCAACACTGAAAAATATATTTACATTCAAATTTGAAAATTATTGACAATCGTTTTTTTCTGTTCTGCTTTCAAAAAATTTAAGCAGTCGGCATATGGCAGACAAAACAGTTGGCAGAATTTTCTGTTGAACTGCCGAACTCAAGGCATATCCAATAGGTAGCCTTATCTCAACAGCTGACGAGTATTTGAATGTCAAAATTTTGTTGTTTTTTTTTGTGTTTTGTTTCGATAATCATTTTCGTATTTATAAACCCTCATATGTACCGGATGTATCCTTAACGATACGCACTCTAGAAATTCTTCAGGATTACTATTTCAAAGCCAATTTTATTAAAATTTTTGCAAGATGATGATGATGAGATAATATTTAAGTCTTTAACACTAAATACACATATCTTTTAAACTACAACCTAGATTTACTATATTTATTTAGACGAGAGTGATGAATTACCCAAACAAGATTTCGGTATCTCCAACTAGGTGCATAAACTATGACCAATAACAAATAACGTATGCAGCTGCTATTTTTCTCGATGGCCATATAAAAACATGTTCTTTACATAAAGTGGAAATGTTATCGACTGCATGGCATATTTTTTTTTTTTAATTTATAGGTGCCCCACTATTGCGTAATTAAGCATGACATAAAAATCAAAAGATATTAAATCATAAAAATTTATTTAGTTTTTTAATTGCTTTTATTAATTTCCTATGGAGGTTTGAGGGTTAATTTTTTTGACATTCCGCGTACTCTTTAACAAAAACAAAATGCCTGTTGTTTTTGCATTGTTGTACTTGTTGTACACTTGCGGTTACCTATTAGATGTGCCTTGGCCGAACTGTTGTCTGTCGTCTATGTGTTTATACCTTTAGTTTTAATGACAGAATCAGAAAATATTATCGACAGTACGAGCATTGCGATGGTACACATTTCCAGTTCCTCCAAATATCTCTATAATCTTGAAAATTCCTTGCAACGATTATAGCAACCATTATTACCCGATAATGCCCGAAAAGTTGTCACGTTAAAGTAAGTTCAACTATTTTTACGGTATCTTAGATTATAAAACGATACATATTCTTAAATGGCAAACCGTTCACTAAATCGAACCAACGGCCTCAGCACTCGAAATTTAGCACACTACCAACTAGACCAACTGGATACCTTAGTGGTTTGAATATTGGTTTACAATACCCCAAGAATCACTGGTTTTACGGTATAAATATATGTAATAATATAAGCCCATAATATTAACATAATCTTTTCAGCGTTGATCGATATCGAAAAAAATAAGGGCCTATAATGCTGCTAGCGTATGACAGTGGTTTCCCTTATACATATGAACAAGCGGTCAAAAATCAATATCTCCAAAACCAAAAAAGCTAGGGCTAGGGCAAAAAATTGGTTAGCCCATAGCATGTCCTAAGAGCTTAAAGCATGCAAATTTTTAGGAAAGAATTTTAACAACTGTAGCCAAAGTAGCCATTTGATCTCTGAAGGGTTAATTGACTTAAGAATTTTTGAAATAAAGTATGAAAATTCGTTTGTTTTAAAATATTTTTGTAAATTTTTATTATTTCGGTGGGAGAAAGTGCAAACATTTTCGATTTAAAATAACGTTACTCATTTTTGCACAGTTGAGAAGTTTCTTTTTTAAATTGAAACCTCAAAGGTCTGCAATATCGAGTGGATGACGGGCGCGCGGGTTTTTCCAAATTAAAGTTTTGTTTTCCGTGACAAGCTGAAGCGGAACATAGGATGTCACAAAGAGAGAACTGTCATCCATAAGCCTATTTGACGATTTCTGCTTCAATTGGCAATGGCCAGAACTGCCATCGAATCCCCATTTTCCAATCAGTGTTAAACGTTTTTCTCCTGAGCCTAATGCTTCATCAAAAACTTGATCTTGTAGTTCCACAATTCGATTCGCCGTATGATCAAGTAGAGCCTGCAGATCGACCTCTGCACTTGACTCTGTAACTGTAATGTTTTCTGTGCTTGGATAACAGATTTTCTTAGCCGTCAAGATACATTTATAGCTTGGAAAAAAATTATTCGATATTTTTTTATTCACAAAATCTTTTATAGTTAAGTACTGTTGCTTAGTAAGTCTTGTTTTAACGAAAAAAGCCAAAACTTCGTAAATTTCCACATTGTATGTCGTGGGATAATTGTGTTTTTGTAAAACTTCGGTTAAAGAATTATCAACTTGCGTAATTTTAGATATTTTACGCCTCTTTGTTCTTTCGGAAGACTTGAAAAATTCCTTAGCAGGACGACCACGCTTTTGACGCCAAGTGGATTAAATTGCAATATAAAGTTTAAAACAACAATTTCTTAAACAAATGTTTTGTCTTTACTCATAACCGTCAGAAATTATTTCTCTTTACTCATGTTCTTAAAAAGATATAGTACAAAACAAAATGCGTTTTTTTTTTATTATTTTTCGTAGAATGACTATGCAAATCACATCCATATGCGAAAATATATAAAAATCCGCGGCCACAATATTATTTAATTTAAAGAGGTATAAAAAATCTACAATTTGATGTATAATAAGTTGTGGGCAGATGAGGGCCAAATAACTAAAAGTCTACGTGAAAAATTAGTTTTTAAGAAACGTGTGTTTTGAATAGGTCAAAAAAGTATTCTTCAGGGATTTTTTAATGGGCTTAAATTTTTGCAACTTTTATAATTTAATTTGGTAGAAAACAAGTTAAAATTTAATTTTTGTTGGGTTTTTGGAGACTTCTGCCACAATAACACCAAAAATTTTGTAATTAAACTTATGGTGTTTTCTTTTCTACCAAAAAATGTGCATTTTATTAATGCAAAATGCAATTTTGCGTTTGTTTCTTAAAAATGTTTCGCCCTCTAAAAGGGTGGTATGTTTTATTCTAAATAATTCGCACTTGTCAATGGTGGAGGGCATTGCATTTTATGCCCTGTATAAATCGAGAGTGCTGTTAATGCCCTGTAAAGCAGATGAGTTTTGTTTATTTATAGGGCTACCAGATGAAATTTAAAAAAGTCGCCTGGTATTGTTATACAATTTGAAGTTAATTTTTTCATTGTTTTGTGGAGTAATCTTAAGGAAATATTACATTATTAAAGCTACATGGTCAGCAATATAAAAAATTGCATTCAATGTTAGAACAGTGTTAAAATATTTTTTTTCTGTTATAAAAAAAGCGTGCAAAAAATGAAGTCGAAAAATTTGCGATCTGGCAACACCTTAGAACAAATTGGCATTTCCTCATTCATTTTCTTAATAAGTGGTAAACACGGGGCATACCCTTTTTTAATATTTGTGTTATGTTCTTCTCAAATAAAAAATGACATTACAACAGGGTTGGTCAAAATTTTTTTTAATGCACCTTGTAAGAGGGTGACATTTTCTTTGTAGAAAAGAAAACACCATTAAGTTTTTTTTGTATGACTATGCTACCACAATATATTCAATATAAACATACCTCCACTTTCAAATGACGCAAATATTAAATCTCGCAAAAAAAAAACAACAAAATTTGTTAGATTCATAAAATTTAGAGTGTTGTCAATAAATTTAGTGCAATAAAGCTTAGAAAAAAAACTAACTTTTTTCGATTTGTCTCTACACAGTCATGTGTCTCTATCAGTCATTAACGACTAGAAGATTGTTTGATTTCATCTCTAGCACTAGCTGTATTGTAGAGGCACATAACCCAAGATCCTTATGTACAATTTTCCACGTAATTGAAGGATAAAGGACAATACTTTAAGAACGGTGACAAATCGACATTTTGATGTGTTAATCAAAGCTAAAGTATCGATAATCTTTTCGGCACTTATATTTCTTTGTCCAATTAATTGTTTTGAGTGGAGAAGAGCAAAATTAATGCAATAACGATCAATAGCTGTACGAATTGAATGTGAAACTAGCCCGATTATGTCGGTTGTAAAATGGACGAAGTACCCTATAGACCGACAACAATTTTCTTTTTTTAAATGTATTTCTAAAATAAGGCATTAAATGATTTATGTTGACTTGTCAAAATTTTAATACAGCCTGATATTTTCCACTGTCGAACCAAAGTTATCGGCAGTTATTTTTGTCGAAATTTTCCCAAAATTTTTTTTTAGAGTATTTGGGTTTAAATATGCTCATGTAAATGTATTTACTTCATTGTATTTTATTTTTCATAAATATTTTGAAACAACATATAAGCGTTTAAATTACTAAATCGTTGATAATTTTCTGCGAAACGAAACTGAATTGCATTTTTAAATGCGGATTAAATCTAAACTACTAGAGAATAATTTTTTTTTCCACACTGAAAGAGTGCTCAGTAACCAGTCAGTATTTAAAACACACAATATGTAACGCCGTGACAGTGCTGTTCAATAAATTAGCAGTTTAAGGGCCATTATTACAACTTGCCGTTAACTAAAGGGAGAATTTTAATGGGCAGATAAATTGTTTTTCATTATTATAATGGTGGACAATTATGTAGAAGTGAGCGTTAAGCTAAAGGTAGGATCATCCTACCGGTAACTTTTAAAGTTAAGTTTATGCTTGAACTTGGGTCCGCCAAATAACTTTTTTTTTTCTGGAAAATGCTTTAAAAAAACTACTGAATATTTTCTCAAATTTCTTTTTTTATTTGAAAGTACAATCCTTCCGGTTAATAATGGAAAATAAAGAGTGCTCAGTAACCAGTCAGTATTTAAAACACACAATATGTAACGCCGTGACAGTGCTGTTCAATAAATTAGCAGTTTAAGGGCCATTATTACAATTTGCCTTTAACTAAAGGGAGAATTTTAATGGGCAGATAAATTATTTTTTATTATTATAATTATGGACTATATGGTAGAAATGAGCGTTAAGCTAAAGGGAGGAACATCCTACCCTTAACTATTAAAGTTAAGTTTATGCTCGAAAGTGGGTCCGCCAAATAACTTTTTTTTTTTTTTAAAATGCTTTAAAAAAAAACTATTGAATATTTTCTCAAATTTCTTTCTTTATTTGAAAGTACAATCCTTCCGGTTAATAATGGAAAATAATTTCATTCAAATGGCTGCCTCGGCTGGCCATGCAGTAGCCTAAACGATCGGTCCAATTTTTAAGCACATTATCGATTGTGTGCAGCTGTATTTCACCAAGGGCTTCACGAATATTGTCCTTTAAAGCGTCAATTGTCTCTGGCTTGTCGGCGTAACACTTATCTTTATCGGCACAACACAAATAATAGTCCAACGGTGTCAAATCCCAGCTCCGAGGTGGCCAAACGACATCAGCTCTGCGGCTGATAATGCGATCCTCAAAAACAGGGCGCAAAACATCGAGTGTAGCTTCGGCTGTGTGGCACGTAGCGCCGTTCTGTTGAAACCAAATGTTGCCAATATCCTTCTCTTCAATTTTTGTGAACAAAAATTCGTTCAACATGGCCCGATAACGATCGCCATTGACTGTAACGGCCACTCCTTGCTAATTTTCGAAGAAAAATGGCCCAATTATGCCTCTGGACCAAAATCCGCACCAAACAGTGACTCGTTTTGGGTGCGTCGGCTTTTCAATGTATGCGTGCGGGTTTTCTGTACTCCAAATTCGACAATTTTGCATGTCAAAAGATCAAAATGAGCTTCATCTGAAAAGATTATTTTTTTTGCCAAAATCGCCATCTTCTGTAAGTCGATCGTAGGCCCACTTAGCGAAGCGAAAACGCATTGGATGGTCAATATTCGTTCAGCGGAAGGATAAAACTAATTATCTGTCAAATCAGACTTGAGCTAAGTGTTACCATTCACGAAATAAGCACTAGTTGAAAAAATAAAACGTTAGATGGCGGACTCGATATTATTTTCAATATGGCAACTTCAAATATAAACAAAAAGAACAAATACAACAAAAAAATTAAGCCCGTCGTTGCCACTGCGTTAAAAAAAAAACTTGTTTAATTGAGCAATGTTATCGACATTGCTCCGGCACTGCCATATTTGTGAAAAAGTTAACTGTATTTTATCATTTGATTGTAATAAAGAAAATTGTGAGTCGTCGTAGTCTAGTAGGTAGTGTGTTGGCTTATTAAACATAAGGGCCGGGTTCAAACCCCAGCTCAGGCATCAAAACGAAAATATGAAAAAAAATGTTTCTTCGGCGACTGCCTGCCTCTCAGCAGATTTCTGGGAAAAACTCTGAGAGTAAATAAAATTGCCATGAAAAGTTTCTCAAAAAATCTCTCGTTCGGAGTCGACTTTAAACTATAGGTCCTGCCACTCATTTATAAAAATTAACCCACACAACATAAGTGGTGTGAGAAGCTAGGTCGTAATCCTGACTGAAGGGTTGTAATGACCAATTATGTATGTTATGTATGTGTAATAACGAAAATAAGTTAAAGGTGACTTTAAAGTTCACTTTAGCTAAAGTTACCTTTTACTAAACCCAACTTTAACGGCAAGTTGTAATAATGGCCCTAAGTATGTTTTTAATTATGGCGCAATTATATGAAATGCATTTGTGTGTACTTAATATTATAGCCTCTACTGTATTAGTTCATGAATTTTTATTTAAAAAAACATTTTATTTTTCGCTGTAAATTTTCGTTTTTTTTTTTTGGAATTTTTTTCCCAGTTTTTCGTTTTTTTTTTTTGTTTTTTTTGGTTGTAAAAACAGTATTAAATAGTTTTTAAATTATGTATGAGTATTTATGTATGCAAATGTTTTCCACTTCATGCAAAATAAATAAATATTTAATTAAATTTTATTTCAAAAGAAAAGAACAAAAACACAAAAAAAAAAATTAAATTTGAAAAAAAAGAAAAAAATACACAGAGAAACGAAACAAAATAACGTTAAGCATTTCATTTTTTTTGTTATTTATGAACAGAATAGAACAGAAAAATGACAACAAAAAAAAAAAATTTTTTTTTGTTATTAAAAAGCCATGCAAAAAAACAACAACAAAAATTTTACAACGTAAATTTCAAACGAAACAAATAGCATTGGGGGTGGGTTTGGGGGTACAATGAACGGCTTTCTTTACCTTCAAAGTTTTTATCCTGCATGATATTGATCATCTCTTGATCCTTACTTTGACGTCTCTGATCCAAAAGGCCCATATCATCACGATAGCCTTTCTGTTCGCCAACATTGGCATCTTTTGAATTGATTTTACCTGCAAAGAAAACGAAAATATTTTCGAATTTAAAAAATCAATTTTATTTTATATTCAAACGTCTTTTAATGTTAACATCTCCATTTAATATCTAAACAAGATATCAATTACTTTAAGTGGCTTTAAAACTCTTTTTGGTGTATTTTTTTTATTATCCATACGGTCGTATAACTTTAAATATTTCATGTTGCTTTAAGGGTTAATGGTTGTCTGAATTTGTAGTTTTGTGCGCAAAGAGTTCATATGAACTTTAATTTGGAATTTCATTTCTATTCCATACCAACCCCCATTCCTTTCAATCATTCACTAAACGTGATGCCATATAAACAACGCACATATGTATACATAATAACCCAGCAAACATATTGTTACGTATTTACCTTTTAAAAACGTTTAAAATATGAACTCGTAGATTGCTAATAAAATAAAAATAAATTTGTGTTGAGTTTTAATTAAAATTCTTTATTATTCGCACAATTCTGTGTGTCACTGTTCACAACTTGATGTAACAACAATTGCTTTACTTTGTTATTCCGCTGTTTACATCCTTTGCATAAACAATAACAATTACTAGACAATTATTCGACAGATCTTTGTAACGGAGATCTTCAAACCACGACTACTCTCTTCAAATGCACCGCGTCTTCATACAAGACTGACTGAATTTCACTAACTGACTCGTCTGCCTTGCCTTGCCTTTTATATGGCAGGGTAAATAGTCTGCTGAATGTTTTTGAAAACGAACGTTCATGACTTCGAATTCTCGAAATCTCTATCATCGTAGTTTACGTTTATTATTGCAGTGTTGTTGGTATATTTTGTTTACTTTTTTCATTTTCGTAACAATATGGTAACGCCAACTACAGGGGTATAAGCCTTCTCCCTATCGCATATAAGGTCCTTACAGGCGTATTGTGTGAACGAAGGAAGCCACTCGTCAAAACACTGATTGGACCTTATCAGTGCGGCTTCAGGCCTGGAAAATCCACTATCGACCAGATCTTCATACTGCGCCAAATCCTGGAAAGGGCCCACGAAAAACAGGTCGACACACACCATCTTTTTGTCGACTATAAGGCAGCCTTCGATAGCCCCATAAGGGATCTTGTTTTTGCCGCAATGTCTGAGCTCGGTATACCTGCGAAGCTGATAAGGCTATGCAGAATGACGTTGAGCAATTCCTGCAGCTCCGTCAAGGTAGGAATGGACCTCTCCGAACTTTTTGATACCAAGCGAGGTTTCAGACAAGGCGACCCCTTATCATGCGACCTCTTCAACTTCGTCATGGAGAGTGTTCTGCGAAAGGCAGGAGTGCATCGCAATGGCACTATTTTTCAAAAAAGTGTCCAATTGCTTGCGTAAGCTGACGACATCGACATCATAGGGCGTACCAAGCGAGATGTTACTACTGCTGCCTTTAGTGCTATTGAACGGGAGTCTAAGAAGATGGGTCTGGCAGTAAATGAGGGTAAAACAAAGTATATGTTATCGACAAGTAGAGACGTGCGACGTATTGATTCTGAGATTACGACCGATAACTATACTTTTGATACAGTCAGGAATTTATTTATCTTGGCTCCGCTGTTACCACCAAAAATGATGTCAGCCTGGAGATCAAACGCAAGATTACTCTTGCCAACAGGTGCTACTATGGTCTCAATAGGCAATTGAGTAGCAGAGACCTCTCTCGTGCGACAAAACTAATACTCTACAAGACGCTCATCCTACCCGTGCTTCTTTATGGCGCAGAGGCCTAATAGGCCTACCCTATTAAGAACAGATGCAGCAGCCTTGAGAGTACATATTCGAGAGAAAAGTCCTATGTAAGATCTTCAGTCCAGTGCGAGTTGGCGATGATTTCCGCATCCGAACCAACAATGAGCTGTATGAGCTCCTCAACGACATAGACGTTGTACAGCGTATTAATATCCAGCGGCTGCGTTGGCTCGGCCATGTCGTTCGAATGGAGGAGGATGCTCAGGCGAGACGGGTATTTGATGCGGGGATCTGCGGAAGTCGGCGAAGAGGACGACCTTGTATCCGTTGGAAGGACCAAATCGAGGAAGCCCTGTCATCGATTGGTGTGACCAACTGGCGTAGGCGCGCAAGAAGCAGAGGAGCCTGGAAGGATGTGTTGCGGCAGGCCGAAATCCGTTAATCGGGTTGTTAATGGCCAATTAAGTAAGTAAGAAGTAGCAATATGGTAACTTTAAAACAATATTTCTTGTATATGAACAATTCTTAAGGTGATGTAGTGTAGTGGTTAAAAGTGTTCGATTAGTAGCACGAACAATAATTGTGAGGGTATGACTCCTATTTATGTATTACATTGGAATGAAAGTAGTTTGTAAAAAAAGGAAAATTATGTTAATTTATTGTGGCGAAGGATTTTAATCTAACAAAAGAACAAAAATAAGACATCAAAACAAAGACAGTTCCGCATTCGAATAATACTTCTAAAAAACTGTTATCTGCTGCCCTATTCGATTAGTAGCGGAGCCGCAATCACTAACGTGTGGATGTGATCTACGAAGCAAACGACCTTTGCTTAAATTATTCTCATTTTGTAGTTGTAGTTTTCACTCGTAACTTTTCGTTCGTGCTCAAAACTCGTAAATTCGATTAAATATAATTGTTGTATATCGATATATAATATGAAATTTTAAACGCATTTAATTAGGTTAACCGATATTATCTGTTGGCAAATTGTCACTAAATCGTTGCTATTAAGACTTTTCATACCAATCTCCAAATACGAGAGATATTTATTTTTTTTTTATTCCTTTTCGTTTCTAAGATGAGCAAAGCAGTCATATCTTCCCAGTATTTTTTTTTGATTTTCTTTCAGCGTCATTGTTGAAGTTTTTCTTAGCTTTGTAACAGTTTCTAGAATGATAGGGTTGCCAACTACCGCCGCCTTTTAATAACGACCCATATAAAAACTTATTGCATTATTTTATTTGTCGTGGTTGTGAATAAATTTCTTTATTCAGGCCTAATCTTTCTTTAAAGACAATGCCGTCTGACTTTCCCAAGATGTTGTTAGGCAGAACATTGATCCACTGTAGCAACTCTCAGGCTGTTAACATGACCATCTACCATTGTCTAGATCAAGAAGTCGCCGTAGTCTAGTAGGTATTGTGTTGGCTTCTTAGATGTAAGGCCATTGTTCAAACCCCAGTCTAGATATCTTTAACAAAACGAAATGTGAAAAAATATTTCTTCGGTGACTGCCTCTCAGCAGATTGCTGCCAAAAACTCTGGGAGTAAATAAAACTGCCATGAAAAAGTTTCTCAAAAAAATCTGTCGTTCGGAACCTATTTTAAACTGTAGGTCCCAGCACTTATGAATAAAATTAACACATACAACATAAGTGGTCTGAAAAGCTAGGTCGTAATCCTGACAGAAGGGTTGTAATGACCAATTATGTATGTATGTATGAATTGTATTAGGCGCAGTGGTGAGAAGGTTTACTTGCTAAATTCTATTATTTTTTATGAGGCTGCCTAGATCCCTTGTTGATCTTGTTTTTTTTATGGGCTTAAGGACTTAGGATGCTTTCCGGGTGGATTATTTGGCAGGGTATTGATGCCAGTTTATTCTTAAAAATCGAAAACAGTGGTAAAATTGTTTTCCTTGTATGAAACTGAATTGCTTGAATTTGCTTAATTTGTAATGACCTATTAAGTAAGTAATCTTATTGGAGATGAAGATTTGGAGTGGTGAAAATAAGATATTCAGTTTCAAGCCAAGAAAAGGTTCAGTTTATAAATTGAAGGGACTTTATTCAACTATTATAAAACACAAATATTATAAAATTCAAATATTATAAAATACTCTAATGTTCTAATGTACGCCGATGATGTGAAAATATTTCTGAGCTATAATGATTGTGCTGATCATATTTTTCTACAACACGACTTGGATGCCTTTGGTTCTTGGTGCAGGCTTAATCTCATGGAGTTAAACCCAAAAAAATGCAATTATATGTGCTTTTCTCGTCATAAACATATGAATGTCACATATGTTCTAAATGGACATTCCCTAAATAAAGTGCAAAATTTCTCCGACCTTGGAATTCTACTTGATACCAAATTAAATTTTATCCAGCACATCTCATTTACTATTAATAAGGCACGTGCAGTCCTTGGTTTTATAAAACGTTGGGCGAAAGAATTTAAAGATCCATATATAACGAAACAGCTTTTTACCAGTCTTGTGAGGCCCATTCTGGAATATGGTTCAATTATTTGGGACCCTATGTATAAGGTTCATACTGACAACATTGAATCCGTGCAGAAACAGTTTCTGTTATTTTGTCTTCGGAGCCTGCAATTTGATCCTTTCAACTTGCCGCCATATAGGAGTAGACTTGCCCTTATAAAGCTGCCAACTCTTAAAAGCCGTAGATCTATGTTAAATGTAACGTTTGTCTTAAACTTGATAAAAGGAAATGTATGTTCTGGATTTTTAATTAATAATATATCTTTTAATGTTCCGTCTCGTCCTACACGTCATTTCTGTCCTCTTTCCGTTAATGTTTATAGGACAAATTATGCCAAGTCTGATCCGGTAATGAGAATTTGTACTGAATTTAATAAAAAATGAAATTAATATAAGAATGACTTTATTAAATGTAATTTAATTTCTTATTTAAATAATAATTATTGATTATGTATTTGTCTAGTCTGTAAGGATATTATATCTATAGACTTTATTAAATAAATAAATTAAATAAATAAATAAATAAACTTTAAATAATGCATGTATGAAGCACGCTGATCATTGCTCTCCCAGGGACGATAACATCACCAACATCATTATTGGACGGTAAGGAAACCTTTTGAAAAGAATAGAACCCTATAACCAGTAAATTTTCATAGAGGGTATTATTCTAGGCAAATTTTATTGGATTGTACAACTGAGAATTTTTCGTTTTTAATTTAGAAACTTTATGTTTTAATTCTGTATCTCATACGTGATTTTTAAGCTCAACGGTCTGCCCATTTTTTCACAATATCATTACCTATACAATCTAAACTAAAGAGACGATTTATTTTCAGTTGAAGCTGCCTTTCTTAAATGATTTTGAGAATTCTTTTAAAATAATGTTTGAAGTTTCAATGACATTTTGTTTGATAAGGCAAAATGTTCTCTTGGTTACAGTACGCCACTGTGTATACAACATGTTGCCTGTCCTTAAGTGAAACAACTCAAAAAGGAGAAGTTGCTTCTGTAAAAAAAACTCAACTACAATAGCAACAAATGAAAAAAAAAATAATAATTGAATTACATTAATATTATAAAAATCTCGTTTAAAAATTATAAAACAAATAAAAAATTTTGTTTTATTTTTATTTCTTTATTCTTCTTAAACAATAACAATAAAAAAAATTACTGGGAATACAACGTAATATGGGTAACATGGTTGGACTAACTGGTTGTTTGGTTGGTTTGTTTGTCCATTTTCGGTTCTTTGGCTGATTGTTTAATATAATTCTACAGGACTATAATAGCAACGGCAACAGTAATAGCAACAACAAACGAAAAGCAGTTCTCATCATAATCATCATCATCATCAGGATGATGATACTGCAACCATTGCTGTGTTGTACTGTATAACACAAATGCCAACAGTACGCGTTACAAGCACAGAGACAAATAGGGAGTGAGAAAGGGAGAGAGAGTGACTGTGAGAGAGATGTAGAGATAGCAAGATTGGGGCATCAACACAGTAAAACAAATTGCAATTTTCACTTTTGGCAATAATCCAAATCTCCAATTACACATGAAATTTTTATTACAACAATGTAACAAATACATACATACCGTACGTATGTATGCGTGGCATATACATACACAAATACATAGTAGGTTCGTAGGTACATCATATTGTATTAAAAAAAAGGGGGTCGCAGTAGTAACAACAACAACATGAAAAACAATAAAACATGATAGCAATTTACGATATTTCTGTTTTATCTGCTGCTACAACTCACTGTGATGATGGCATCAGAAGAACCAAAAAATAAACTACAAACAGTGAAATATCGTTTTGAAGTACACAATTAACCGTAGATCGAGCTTTGTATCAAAAATGATAAATTTAAATTTTTGAGACTATATAACTTTAATTCAGAAAAAGTTAGACACCTGATATTTTTTGAATTCGTTAGTATTGTTATTGTCATTATTTTAAAACAAATAAAAAAAGAAAATTTTAAACAGTGGTGAAAAAAATCGAAAACTTCATAATTCTGTCTTTGTATCATTTTTGATACATACGACTTTCCTAGCGATAGCCAAAGGGTGTTGTGTAAGTCATTTTTTTAGGTTTTCAAAGATTTTGTGAAGTTTTATCGTAAATAATACATTATTTATGGTATTTAAGAAGGAATTGAAAGATAAGTGTTGGAGGAAAGTGAAAAGGTTGAATTTTCTGTTCATGATATATCCTTGATATTGATGGTAGTAGTCGAAGTCTAGTATATTGCGTGTTACTTATTAGATGTCAGACCAAGGTTCAAACCTCTGGTCAGTTATGTCCCATTTACAACGGAAGGTTGTAATGACCGATTATATATGTATTTATGTAATATTCCTGCTGCTGGAGGCTCTAAAGAAGCAGAAAACAGAAGCTCGTCTTATGAACTGACGAAAGTATTGGGAGCAACAAACGTTACAATCAGATGTTTATCGCCAAATATAGTACGACTTTAGTAGTTTAGGAAGAGAAAATACTCACAATTTTCACGCAGATTGCTAGCAGCTGTTTCTTGAAATATTGTAGAGTCTTTCTCTTCTCATATTTATCTCACGTGATAGACAAACATTATAAAAAAGTATTTCGTCCTATGTTTTATTTCATTGATATTACGGAAGGATAATATTTCGGTCAACTACGAACGTATGCGATAACAGAATCAATCGGTTTGATAATGTGCTACTCGGAAATAATGATAAATTTACACCTATTACGCCTTTTCGAAAAATGAGCTGAAAATCTTTCAGCTTTTAATAATCCCAATAATTTTGTCGCTCTAGATTAGTAACTAATTAAATTTTATGGTCGATATAAATTACTCGGTCCACCGAAACGGAATTGGCAGTTTTACATTCAAGTAGATGCTACGTGCATAGCAACTACTTACAGCCGTATTTGTATAAACCCGCATCCGGGAAAATAGAGAGGAACCCAAGACAGAGCCTTGTTATTGATATAATCGACGTTCTATTGCTACGGGAAACTTTTTTACCTCACATGACGTTGAAAACAAATTTTTCTAACGAAGTATAACAATGGTTTTTACCATTAAATTTCAGCCAGCCCTCAATTGAGAGCGTTACTGATGCGAGTGACAATAAGCTGCCACATCTAAACAATTGGAAACTTACATATAAATCGCCGCAAAGCAAGGATGCTAGATGCCAAATTACTGCCATTTAGATAAAAATAAAACCAATCTGACATGAAGTGTTTGATTTTTACGTAAAAAACCATACAGCAACGTACATCATGTCAAAAATTTTTGGCGTAAATTTCATAAAAGTGATAATAAAATATAAGAATATAAAATAGTTTTATTAAAATGAATTAAAATAAATCAAAATATTAAAATTTTTTAACAAAATCTATCAATAATCGTGAAAATACTATGCACTACAAGTATGTATCAAAAGTGATACATAAGCTAGAATTATGAAGTTTTTTTAAGGCTCGATCTACGGTTAAGGCAATAACTCTGCAACAACTTCATTTGAAAATATTTCGTATGCAATAGATCCTACTGCAAGGATTTGCTCCTACTAATTTCGTTACGACTTTAAAGACTCTTGTGTCAGATCTACATTGAACCTACTTTACATTTACTCTTCAGTTACTGTATTCCTCTAGGACAAACTTGAAGTGAATGGCTTGTATTACTGTATAGGCCTTTAAGTTTTCAAAAATATTGTTACGTCTTAGGTTAGGTTAGAGGACGTGTACTGTCAACTGTGACAAGTACAGTACCCGGAGGTCGAACTGACCCATTGTACAACGTCCTAGCTTCTAACACCACTCGTGTTGTGTGCGTTTATTTTATACATGAGTGGCGGGACCTACAGTTTAAAGTCGACTCCGAACGACAGATTTTTTGAGAAGCTTTTCATGGCAATTTTTACTCTCAGAGTTTTTGCCAGAAATCTGCTGAGAGGAAGTCGCCGAAGAAATATTTTTCATATTTTCGTTTTGATGTCTGACCTGGGATTCGAACTCGGGCCTTTCGTCTAAAAAGCCAGCACACTACCTACTAGACCACGGCGACTTCTACGTCTTAACACCGAATATTTTTTTAGGAATCGAGGTTTGCAAATTATTAAATAAAATAAATTGTTTACTTTTTACTATTGTTGTTATTTCATAATTTAAATAAATCCTTTAACAACATATTTTAATTTATAACGCCATCATAACAATTTTAAAACTATCGGGTCCACCATCTAACGTTTTTTTTTCAACTAGTGCTTATTTTGTGAATGGATTTGACAGATAATTAGTTTTATCCTTCCGCTGAACGAATATTGACCATTCAATGTGTTTTCGCTTCGCTAAGTGGGCCTGCGATCGACTTACAGAAGATGCCGATTTTGGCAAAAAAAATCATCTTTTCAGATGAAGCTCATTTTGATCTTGGCGGGTATGTAAACAAGCAAAATTGTCGCATTTGGGGCACAGAAAACCCGTACGCATACATTGAAAAGCCGACGCATCCAAAACGAGTCACTGTTTGGTGCGGATTTTGGTCCAGAGGCATAATTGGTCCATTTTTCTTCGAAATTGAGCAAGGAGTGGCCGTTACAGTCAATGGCGATCGTTATCGGGCCATACTGAACGAATTTTTGTTCACAAAAATTGAAGAGGAGGATATTGGCAACATTTGGTTTCAACAGGACGGCGCTACGTGCCACACAGCCAAAGCTAAACTCGATGTTTTGCGCCCTGTTTTTGAAGATCGCATTATCAGACGCAGAGCTGATGTCGTTTGGCCACCTCGGAGCTGCGATTTGACACCGTTGGACTATTATTTGTGGGGTGCCGTCAAAGATAAGTGTTACGCCGACAAGCCAGAGACAATTGACGCTTTAAAGGACAATATTCGTGAAGCCATTGGTGAAATACAGCTGCACACAATCGATAATGTGCTTAAAAATTGGACCGATCGTGTAGGCTACTGCATGGCCAGCCGAGGCAGCCATTTGAATGAAATTATTTTCGGAAGGATTGTACTTTCAAATAAAAAAAGAAATTTGAGAAAATATTCAGCAGTTTTTTTTAAAGCATTTACAAAAAAAAAAAAAGTTATTTGGCGGACCCTTTACAAACATTAAACATACTTGCATACAGAGTATAAGAGTGTATATATATATCTCGTGCTTTTTACTACTCACTGACTACTGACTGGCAGCGTAAACTATTGCTCTATTTATACATCATGTATTCTCGATCTTGCAACTTCTAGAGCTTGCTGTTTCCTATTGTTACAAAAATGAAGAATCTAGATACTGTTGCTTTGCTTTTACATCACTTAACATTATAATGGTAAACAAGCAAACAAAAATACAACAACAAACACCAGCATAAAAAATGGTAAACAAGTAAACAAAAATACAACAACAAACACGACAAGAATAAATGTAAACAAAATACACACACAACAATAATGAAACAACAATGTTTGCACTTATAGAGATTTCGAGAAAGCAAAGCCACGAACATTCGTCTTCAAGAACATTCATCAGACTGTTTACCCTGCAATATAAAAGGCAAGGCAATGCAGGCGAGTGAGTTAGTGAAGTTCAGTCAGTCTTGTGTGAAGACGTGGTGTGTTTGAAGAGAGTAATCGTGGTTTGAAGATCTCCGTTACAAAGGTCTGTCGAACAATTGTCCAGTAATTGTTATTGTTTATGCAAAAGGGTGTAAACAGAGGCATAACAAAGGGAAGCAATTGTTGTTGTTTACATCAAGTTGTGAACAGTGGCACACAGAAAGGTGTGAGCGTGAGGAAGTCGAGATGTATAGATGCAGGAATGACGCTAGAAAATTCTATCAAAAGGTTAAGCATCTAACCGAATATTTTAAGCCCCATCTTCTTGCAAAGATAAGAATGGCAACTTGGTAACAGATTCTCAGGGAGTGCTGAGGTTGTGAAGGAAACACTTCTCCACTCTGCTACATGGCGATGACGAGAACGTTACCGCCTTCAGAGATGATGTACCGAACCCGATCAATGATGACGGCGTGGAGATTCCGCCGCATAGCCATGAAAAGGTTAAAGTCGCGATTATGCATCTTAAAAACAATAAAGCTGCAGGTCCTGATGGCTTCCCCGCTGAATTGTTTAAGAGCGGAAGTAATGAGTTGCTAGGGCGCATGTACCAGCTTATTTAAACAATATGGCTAGAGGAAAGTATGCCCAACGAATGTCCTGTCCTGTCCTGAAAAAGGGAGACCCTACGATATGCGCCAATTACAGGGGTATAAGCCTTCTCCCTATCGCATATAAGGATCTTACGGGCGTATTTTGTGTGCAACTGAATCCATTCGTCAAAACACTGATTGGACCTTATCAGTGCGGTTTCAGACCTGACAAGTCCACCATCGACCAGATATTCAAACAACATCAAATCCTGGAAAAGACCCACGAAAAACAAGTCGACACACACCATCTTTTTGTCGACTATAAGGCAGCCTTCGATAGCCCCATAAGGGATCGTGTTTTTGCCGCAATGTCTGGGCTCGGTATACCTGCGAAGCTGATAAGGCTATGCAGAATGACGTTGAGCAATTCCAGCAGGTCCGTCTAGGTAGGTTTCAGACAAGACGATCTCTTATAATGCGAGTCATGGAGAGTGTTCTGCGGAAGGCTGGAGCGCTATTACTATTTTTCAAACAATGTCGCCTACATGGGAAGTTCTATTTCAACCTGAGTTCATTGACAGGTTCAGGTTATTTTAGACTCAATTTGTTTTGTTTGCATGTTTGAATGTAACCAGAAATTTTTGTAGTGCAATCTACTATGAAATTATTAAAGAAACCATGGCAATAAAGCCAGTGAGTATATGTAATATTTTTCTGGTCTGTTAGTTAGTGTGGCTTAAACTGCCTATGAGGGGTATGATGATGATGATATTCATGCATTTCATTATAAATACAAGTGTTTACACAATAAAATCGAATTCTACCATTGTAAATCCTAGCAATCCTGGCGTTATGCATATACTATACTATACTATACCATATGCAATATATATGTATTATACAGGGTGCCTAAGGAGAATGTATATATAAAATATGTGAAATAAAGTAACAGTTTTGTTGTCGATGATACTAACCTGAGGGGCATGCAGCATGTTGGCCAGTTGTGACATTCTGATAATAATAGTTCTCTTCAAGCCAACGTGGCGCACCATGTGAACGACATTTGCCAGCAATTTTATCCCAGGCACAATATGGATCCTGCAGTGCAACACATTCACTATAAAAATACACAAAAAAAAAAAAATTGGGAAAAAATAAAAACAGTTTTTATATGTTATGCAGCAGAAAGAAACAAAAGTCTTGAAAAATGTAAAAAAAAATTGTGGAATTGAAAAAATAAATTTAATGTTACAACAGAGGAGCAGGGGACAGGCAAACAGCAAATGGTGTTGCTTTCGTTAGACAAAAAAACGAAAAAAAAAAGAAATAAAATCCTGCATAAAGTTGCCACGTGTATTAAGTTTTTTTTTTTTTAGTTTGTTTGAAAAATAAATTTTATTTTAAGCGTTT
Organism: Sarcophaga caerulescens; assembly: GCA_927399465.1. Taxonomy (NCBI): domain Eukaryota; kingdom Metazoa; phylum Arthropoda; class Insecta; order Diptera; family Sarcophagidae; genus Sarcophaga; species Sarcophaga caerulescens. The sequence goes on from OV656866.1 coordinate 82,115,073, forward strand.
CTGATTTATTTCATCATCAGCCTGTGCCTGAGCCTATGCCTGTGCCTTTGCATTTATGACAATAAAATGAAAAAAATATTTCCAACACTACTCACCTGCAACTGGTGATTTTATCATTGTGACAACGATGCAATTGTATGCCAATCACTTGACTATCAGTGACAATGATTAATTTACCATCATCGTAACTGCCATCCTTCGGTTGATCTGCAAATAAAGTAAAAGAGTTTAACAACGAACAATTGTTTACAATACTTTGAACAAATTATAGCGCTTGTAAGTGATTTCATTAACTTACCATATTGCATAGTTCTCACAATTCTTAAATTTCTTATCGGCTCACTTTTGGGTAAAACATCGATTTCTTCGATTACCACGGATGTGACCTTTTTATCGGAATCCGCTGATTCGGCATTTACCGATTTGATAATTTTGCCATGATCTAAAGGAATTTCAGATTATTATTGATTGTATGTACATACATATGTACAGTACGCATTAATTGAACTTACCCGTGCCCACAAATATCACATCATAGGTTTTGCCACCAGGCGTTTTGATTTGCGGATCCACAGCCACTTGCGTGAATCGATATCTGCAATGAAATAAAAGGGAAAATAAAATTTTTATTATTTATAATCGAATAACTAAAATTATTTAATTTGTTTATAAGTTTACATCCTAGAAACTGCTTAAAATTTAAATCAAGATTTCTTACACTCATGAGAAAAAAATAATTCAAATAGTGGCACGATTTTTATGAAAGCATCTTACCACCACGTGGATCAAAAGTTGTACCGTTGTGGCAAGCTTTATAAAAATGATATACATACATACATATACAGATTACCAAGATATCGCGAAAATATTCGAAGCGATGATGTCACCTAAAAACAATAAACACCCAAATACCTGATATCGTATGCAAGGGACTGCTGTTACCAGAACAACATTTAAATTCGCACCTACTTTTGAGAAGTCGCCGTGGTCTAGTAGGTAGTGTGCTGGCTTATTAGACGAAAGGCCCGAGTTCGAATCCCAGGTCAGACATCAAAACGAAAATATGAAAATATTTCTTCGGCGACTTCCTCTCAGTAGATTTCTGGCAAAAACTCTGAGAATAAAAATTGCCATGAAAAGCTTCTCAAAAAATCTGTCGTTCGGAGTCGACTTTAAACTGTAGGTCCCGCCGCTCATGTATAAAATAAACGCACACAACACGAGTGGTGTGAGAAGCTAGGACGTTGTACAATGGGTCAGTTCGACCTCCGGGTACTGTACTTGTCACAGTTGACAAGTACACGTCCTCTAACCTAACCTAACCTAACCTAAAGTGCAGGAAATTATGGAGATCTAAGACACTTTACATTGGGATAGCAAAAGGCATAATACAAGCAACCTTACAATAGTCCAGAAATTCCGACTGAAGCGTTGTAATGGCCAATTATGTATGTTTGTATGTAATGGTAACACTTTTAAATCGTATTCAAACCAGAAGAATATCTATCGGGTCCGCCATCTAACGTTTTTTTTTTCAACTAGTGCTTATTTCGTGAATGGTAACACTTAGCTCATGTCTGATTTCACAGATAATTAGTTTTATCCTTCCGCTGAACGAATATTGACCATCCAATGCGTTTTCGCTTCGCTAAGTGGGCCTGCGATCGATTTACAGAAGATGCCGATTTTGGCAAAAAAATCTTCTTTTCAGATGAAGCTCATTTTGATCTTGGCGGGTATGTAAACAAGCAAAATTGTCGCATTTGGGGCACGCATACATTGAAAAGCCGACGCACCCAAAACGAGTCACTGTTTGGTGCGGATTTTGGTCCAGAGGCATAAATGGGCCATTTTTCTTCTAAAATGAGCAAGGAGTGGCATTTACAGTCAATGGCGATCGTTATCGGGCCATGTTAAACGAATTTTTGTTCACAAAAATTGAAGAGGAGGATATTGGCAACATTTGGTTTCAACAGGACGGCGCTACGTGCCACACAGCCGAAGCTACATTCGATGTTTTGCGCCCTGTTTTTGAAGATCGCATTATCAGCCGCAGAGCTGATGTCGTTTGGCCACCTCGGAGCTGCGATTTGAGACCGTTGCTCTATTAGTTGTGGGGTGCCGTCAAAGATAAGTGTTACGCCGACAAGCCAGAGACAATTGACGCTTTAAAGGACAATATTCGTGAAGCCATTGGTGAAATACAGCTGCACACAATCGATAATGTGCTTAAAAATTGGACCAATCTCTGGCTGCATGGCCAGCCGAGGCAGCCATTTGAATGAAATTATTTTCCATTATTAACCGGAAGAATTGTACTTTCAAATAAAAAAAGAAATTTGAGAAAATATTCAGTAGTTTTTTTTTTTTAAAGCATTTTCAAAAAAAAAAAACAATTTGGCGGACCCTTTATTTGTTAAAATTAAAAACATTGTGAACCTATTATTTCTTTCAGCACTGCATAAATGTCAGTTTGCGTTTGATGAGTAAGTAATTTCACGTTTTGAAGCAGTACATTAGCCGCTAAGATCATGCAGACTTAGCAAATCTTTCAGTCCCGGTAACCAACATTAGGACTACCTTTGTTGAGATACATACCGAAATGATGGAAAAAGTATGGCAAAATGGGAGTTTTTCAATGGACTACCAACGATCTAGCCGCTGGCAACAACTTAAAGAAATCGTCTTTAGAACGTTAATGGCAGGCATTCATTTGTCGCCATAATTTGTGGTTTATCTGTGATATTTTCTTTCCAATTTTAAAACCCAAATGGACGGATTCCGTTACTCATGTATTAAATTTAATTATTAATTTAATTTAATTAGGTTGTAATAATGAAGGAAGGGTTATAATGACCAACATTACATTGTCCAGTCTTCAATGCACTTTTTATGTAAACTTTATCTTCAATTAAATACAAAAAATAGGTAGGGTCTGATGAGTTTGCATAAATTTAAGCAGCTGCATTATATTTATTCCTTAAATGACTTCAAACAAAGAAAAGTAAAGCCTTAAACCTTATAGTAATTATTTATAAGGTACTACATCCCATTTTCATTATTAATACCCACTCCACTTATTAGATTTAGAAAGTGTTTTGAAATCGAACACTACAAAATCCAGCTATGGCTTAAGAGAGAGTCACATAGAATACTGTTACGTTTTTACCTTTTAAAAACGTTTAAAATATGTGCTCGTAGATTGCAAATAAAATAAAAATAAATTTGTGTTTAGTTTTAACTAAAATTCTTACTTGCAATTACTCGCACAATTCTGTGTGCCACTGTTCACAACTTCATGTAAACAACAACAATTGCTTTTCTTTTGTTATCCCTCTGTTTATACCCTTTTCATAAACAATAGCAATTACTAGACAATTATTTGACAGATCTTTGTAACAAAGATCTTTAAACTACGATTACTCTCTTCAAAAGCACCGCGTCTTCACACAAAACTGACTGAACTTCACTCACTCACTCGCCTGCTTTGCCTTGCCTTTTATATGGCAGAGTAAACAGTCTGATGAATGTTCTTGAAGGCGAATGTTCGTGGCTTCGTCTTCTCGAAATCTCTATAAATGTTAACACTGCTGTTTACATTCAATATTGTTGTTTATGTATTTTGTTTACATTTATTCTTGTAGTGTTTTTTGTTGTAATTTTGTTTACTTGTTTACGATTTTTTATGCTGCTGTTTGTTGTTGTATTCTTGTTTATAATTTTAATGTTAAGCGATGTAAAAGCAAAACACCAGTATCTAGATTTTTCATTTTCGTAACAATACGTTATACGTTATATATACTTTGACATTTGCAACTGACAGCAAAGTAACAGAGTATAAAGTTGATACAATCAGTATTTTAACGTTTAGCGAACTTGTGTGAACAAAACAACTTTATGCGTTGCGTAAACGGAGAAGTAACGAATGAAGTAAAGCATACAAGAAAATATGTATTTCAACTTTGCTGCCACAGTTACATACATAATTGATCATTACAACCCTTCAGTCAGGATTATTGACCTAGTTTCTCACACCACTTATGTTGTGTGTGTTAATTTTATACATAAGTGGCGAGACCTACAGTTTAAAGTCGACTCCGAACGACAGATTTTTTGAGAAACTTTTCATGGCAGGTTTATTTACTCTCAGAGTTTTTGCCAGAAATCTGCTGAGAGGAAATCGCCGTAGAAATACTTTTTGTATTTTGTTTTGATGTCTGGCCTGGGGCTCGAACCCTGGCTTTACGTCTAATAAGCCAACACACTACCTACTAGACTACGGCGACTACTGCTGCCACAGTTAGAATTTTCAAAATTTAACGTACGGATTCGACGGATACGACGGATTTTGATATTTACCACATAAAAATTAATTTCGCGGGAGCAAAAGGAAGTGATTGAAAAAACCTTTAATGAAAGTTATATCAGCAAACATTTTAATTTTTTTTATTAACTTGTTTTATGATTTAACATTTTTAATATCTAAAGATATTAACGCATATTAAGTACAACCACTTTACCATTTGACAACACGATATAATTTTCGAAATGCTTTAAACGTGTCATTTACTAAGATTTTCAGGCTCATTTAACAGAAGCACAGCATCATTAAAAAATATCGTTTTTCCTTAATTTTATTGTCTGGCTAACAATGTCGCCTGCTGCTCTAGACAGTTTCAAACGATTAAAGGAAAGAACAAGAAAAAAAGAGCAGAAAAAGTCCACCCAAAAAAATGCGTTTATAATACGAGGTTAATAACTAAACCAATGAGAAAAATAAACTTTTTTGGATATCATGTAAACGTATGTACTTGTATTTCTTTGTTAATTACCCAGAAAAAACTACAAGAAAATGCAACCAAAACCAACCTTCCTCTCCCTCTCCTTCTCCAACTTTTTTCATTTTGGCTCTTTGACTCTTTTATCAAACAACTGAAATTAAAACGAGGACCATAAGGCTAGCCTTGTTGCTGCAAGCCACAAAATAAAAAAAATTACAAAAAAATTAAACGATTTTCTTTTGCTAATTTTTGTGTTGGCCACATTAACAACAACAACGAATTGTTAATAATTTGGGTTAAAGGATACGTACGATGTCTCTCTGCTACTCTACTAATTATTGTACAGAAAGGCAGCCATTAAGATGGAATTGTATTACACTGTGGATAATTACACAAAAGTCGTTGTGGCAGAATTATAATACGAGTTTTGTGAAACAACGAACGAGGGAGAGGATGAGAGCATCTTTAGATAATTAAAACGATTACAATGAGAGCCGTGAAGGAATGAAAGGAAATTAACAAAAATTTCATTGAAAGAAATCATAACATAAGGAATGAAGTATTAAATTGCAGCAAAGGCTTATAAAGGCTCTCTCAGTAAAAGTGCACATTTTAAAATTCGTATAATTTTTTATGCAAGTGCAAGTGCTTATTCTGATTATTAAAAATGAAACGCTTTACGAAAGAACTAGGCGTTGTAATTATGAAAATTTATTATAAAAATTTTGAAAGTTGTGCTCGTAAATTTGAAAGAGTTTTCGAAAAGCATATAAAAAGTTTCCAGAAATTAGTTCGGTTATAACTATAAGATTCCTGTACATCAACGAACTAGCCGGTATCTGGAAAGCCGTACTGCTGTAAACGGGTCCGCCATCTAACGTTCTTTTTTTTTCAACTAGTGCTTATTTCGTGAATGGTAACACTTAGCTCATGTCTGATTTGACAGATAATTAGTTTAGATAATTAGTTTTAGTCAGGATTACAACTTAGCTTCTCACAACACTTATGTTGTGTGTATTAATTTTTATACACTAGTGGCGGGACCGATAGTTTAAGGCCGACTCCGAACGACAGATTTTTGAGAAACCTTTTATGGTAATTTTATTTATTCTGAGAGTTTTTGTCAGAAATCTGCTGAGAGGAAGTTGCCGCAGAAATATTTTTTTATTTTATGTCTGGAGTGGGTTTTAAACCGTGGCCTCATGTCTAATAAGCTAACACACTTCCAACTAGACAACTTCATCTCTAAAACTACATACTAGTTTTGTTTTAAAATGAAAATGTGCATTCTTATGAGACACCCTTTATTATTTTAAAGGAATATACTGTATTGAGTTTTAAACCAAAATTAAGTAATTTAAACATTCTGCCCAAATATTGAAATTACTTTTTCTTTTTATATTTCTTAATATTTAAAGGCATAGACAGTATTCTTTTTATTATTTTTTAACTATTTCCGTTTTATTTTTTAAAGGACTTTCCTTCTTTTCCACCATATTTTTTAATGAGATACTTTCAACAAAATGTAAAACAAAACAAAAAAAAAAAAACTGGAACTGAAACTAAAACTTTTCATTTCCATCTGCTTAACCAACAGAAAGCAAAGACATTTTTTGTCTTCAGAAAAACTTCTCAAAAATAAAGAAAAACACAGTTGGAGACACAGAGACAACGATGAAGATGAAGACATATGCCAATTATTTTAGAAAAAAATTTAATTTAATTTGTTTTAAAGAAGAAAAATTTACATTTTTATTTAATTTCTAAAAACGCCTGTTAGATTGGAGTAGAAAAAAAGGCATGGAAGGTTTAAACTGATCAATCGAAGAATGTTCTATAGTGGCAAATAAAAGCCAAGACGGGTGGCTTTTCTGCCGGCCTAATGTTATTGAAAGTGTTAAAACCTGCGTGGAAATATTCAAAATTCGAAATTTTACTCTTTTTTTACTCTTAAACTGTAGGTCCCACCACTCATGTATACAAATTAACGTCTTCACAAGAAAAATTGGAAGATCTCACAAGGTGGTCATACATTTTCTGTAAAACCCAGACGGATATGGTAAGACGAAACATACGGGTCGCCCAAGAAAGCTTTCGGTGCGCAGCGCACCTAAAATCGCAAGGGAGATTTCCGGTACATCAAAAAGTTGCTGTGAAATTTCTCAAGTTCTTGACCAGGCCGTCAGCATTTTAACCGTCTGGTGAAAAGATAACGCAATCTTAACATCGAAAGACAAAATTGGAAGTTTCTCCACATTTACTTTCTATGCACAAAAAAGAAAGATGCGAATTTGCAGAACCTAACATGGATAGGAATTGGGAGAATGTAAGAGTAATTTTTCAATAATAACAAACAATGAATATAAAATTTTTTGTCTTCAGATCATATTCTCTGATAAAAAAAAAAGTGAACTTAGATGGACCAGATGCCTATCGATACTACTGGCGTGACCTTAGACAGGAACCAAAGTATTTTACTAAAAGAAATTTTGGGGGAGGTAGTCTCATGGTTTGGGGGGCTATTTCTTCAAGTGGTTGCCCCGAACTTCAGTTTCCATCCATGTACATGAATAGTACAGAGTACATACTGTTCTTAGCTGTAGTTTGCTCCCTTTCTTGAGGGAAAATAATGAAAAAAATTATGTTTTCTAACAGGACAATGCCAGAATTCATGTCAGCAGACTGAGTATGGAATGATTTCGTAACCAATCTATTGAGGTTTTATCGTTGCAAGCTTGCTCATCTGACATGAATATAATTGAAAACGTTTGGGGAATTCTTGTCCGAAGAGTATATTCAAATAACAGACAATTTACGAGTGTTGAAGATTTGAAATTAAAAATAATCGAAGAATGGGGGAAAATAGACGGAGAAATATTGAATAATCTTTATACGAGTATGAAAGATCGAATATTTAATTTAATAAGCTCTAAGGGAGTGATTACTAAGTTTTAAGTATCAAAATTTTTGGTAAATAAAGCTTCTTATTTAACAAAACTGTGACTGGTGCTATAATTATGCAAAGACCAAAAACCTTAATTTTTATACTGAAGTAAAAATTGCGGTAACAATTTGAAAAATTTAGTGTTATCTTTTCTTTACGTTAACACTACACATAATGAATTGTTTTGTTTTTGTTATTTATAAATGTACTTTTTAGAAATTCAAAAAATTAAGGTGGTGCTATAATTATGAAAAGCACTTTATTTCTTCGGCAACTGCCTCTCAGCAGATTTCGGGCAAAATCTCTGAGAGTAAATAAAAATTGCCATGAAAAGTTTCTCAAAAATCTGTCGTTCGGAATCGACTTTAAGCTGTTGGCCCCTCCACTCATGTATAAAAATTAACGAACACAAGTGGTGTGAGAAGCTAGGATATAATCCTGACTGAAGGGTTGTAATGTACTTATTGTGAGTTTGAAGATTGCAATTAATATTAAAGAAATTATTTACTTCCAAACGTCATTTTATTTAAATATTGAAGTGCCAACACTGCGTTATCAATTTTATTTACGATCTTTTTAAAGAAGAGATCAAAAATTTCGTTATTCAATACCACTACCCTTAACACGCATTTTGTAATTCAACTTTCGGTATCTTATGAGAGACTCAGGACTCATTACTGGCTAACTATTCATGTTTGACTGTCACCATTGGTCCTCGCTCTATAAATACTGCTTTCTTGTTCATATGGTAACTTCACGATCTTTCTTTGTTGTTAAAATTTAATCTTTTTTTTGTGACCCATTACTGACTACCTTTTCGTGATTGACTGTCACCATCGCTCCTCGCGCTATAAATATTGTTTTGTTGGTCATCTGGTAACTTCACAATCCTTCTTTCAGTTAGTTGTTGAAGTTTTGATCATTATTTTGTTTCCTTCTTGTAATTTCCTATGTATTTTCTCTGTGTACATCTGTGTACCGTACAATGTTTGTATTTTGTTGTTGTCTGTTCATTTAGATAATTTTAATTCGAGGATTACTAAGAGGAAAAGCCTACAGGAAATTAATGGCAAATATTTGGAGTTACAAAACTATTTCCGTTTATTTAACGCTCATGTGCAAAATGTGGAAAAAGTCAACTGGGAAAACATTGAACCAAAGGTGCAGAAGAGTGTGGAAACAGAGGATTAAATATTATCTTTAACTTCCAGAAATATCGTTCAATGAAGAACCTGTAAAATGATTGCCAACTTTTTCTTTCACCGTAATTTTAGCAGTCAACTTGAAGATGCACCCTAACAAAATATATCTTATGAATACATTTTCACTGGAAGTACGTTTCCTTAAATCGTGGGAGAAAGACAGTATGTAGTGGCAGTATGCAGTGACTCTATTAATACTGCCTTATTGCCTTTCTGGTAACTTTACGATCCTTCTTTCAGTTTGCTGTTAAAGCTATGATCTTTGTTTTGTTTCCCTATTGTAATTTCTTACGTATTTGTTCTGTGTACCGTACAATGTTTGTATTTTGTTGTTGTCTGTTTATTTAGATTATTTTAATTCCAGGGTTTTTTCGTAAGTATCTCTTTTAGTATTTCGAAACTGGTAACTATAATGTTGTCTTATAGACCCGAAATTGTGGTTTATATCTGTATACGAGAGACTTCACAGATTTCTTTAAACAAAGGTCTGGTGGCACAATAGTTTTACCAAACTCTCAGCTTGCTTGACAAATGGAACTTTGCCGTTTTCCTTGTTTTTGAAGAACTATGGTCCAGTGATGTCAATGGCCTACAAATTCTATCAAATAGAATATTTTTTAGAATGCAATGACAGCTTTTAAACTGCCTCTAACTGCTCTTAACATCAATTTCCTCAATTCTGTCACAATGATCCAAATATTAATGTCGTTGCTGGAGATAACTTTTCAAGAGAATTCTTCTTGTAATTTCTTACGTATTTGTTTTGTGTAATTCTTTGTACCGTACAATGTTTGTATATTGTTGTTGTCTGTTTATTTAGATAATTTTAATTCGAGGATTCTTTTTTAAGTGTCTCGTTTAGTGTCTAGAAAATGGCAACTATAATCTTGTCTCCTAGGCCTGTAATTCTGGCTGGTTTCACGAGAGATCGCTTTTAACAATGGCCTGGTGGGACAATAGTCATACCAAACTCTCCTCAAGTCTGCTACATAAAACTCTGCTATTTTCATTGTTCCTGAAGAAGTATGGTGAAGTCTGCTCTTGGAACCGTATCTTCTTGGGCTACAAACTGTGGTCTGGGTATAAACCCCAATAAGACAGATCTCGTTTTGTTCTCGTGTAAGTACATAATCGAAACCTTCAGGTTGATGAGGTTAGGTGGTAGGGAACTTCCGTTGTCTTCTGAGGTCAAGTACTAGGGTGTTGTCCTGGACAGCAAGCTTAGCTGGAAAAGAAACACTGAGAAAAGAATGAAGAAGGGACTGAATGCTCTCTAGCAGTGTAGGAATTGCTGGGGTCTTCCGCCTAAAGCCATTCTCTAGATATATCTGGCGATTGTTAGACTGGTTATTGCTTATGATTGTGTTGCTTGGTGGAGTGCCTTGGATAAGAGTTTTCAACGGAAAATCTTGGATAACGTTCAGCGGATTGCCTCCTTAAGTATCACTGGAGTAAGGAAGAGTTGTCCTCAGGCTGCTTATGACACTATGCTCTGCCTGATTGGGCTTGATTTGTATGTCATACAATGTACAATGTAGTAGATTTTAGAATGCATTAGAAGTCGCCGTAGTCTAGTAGGTAGTGTGTTGGCTTATTAGACGAAAGGCCCGAGTTCAAATCCCAGGTCAGACATCAAAACGAAAATATGAAAATATTTCTTCGGCGACTTCCTCTCAGCAGATTTCTGGCAAAAACTCTGAGAGTAAAAATTGCCAAGAAAAGCTTCTCAAAAATCTGTCGTTCGAAGTCGATTTTAAACTGTAGGTCCCGCCACTCATGTATAAAATTAACGCACACAACACGAGTGGTGTGAGAAGCTAGGGCGTTATACAATGGGTCAATTCGACCTCCGGGTACTGTACTTGTCACAGTTGACAAGTACACGTCCTCTAACCTAACCTAACCTTAGAATGCATTGACAGCTTTCCCCTGCCTCTAACTGCTCCAAAGACCAAATTCGTTAATTCTGTTTGCCGTTGAATTAAAGATAACTTTTCAATAGAAACACATTTCCGACACAATTTTGATAACGAATTACAATGATTTCCAAGGGTTTTTCGTTTGTTAGTTGCCAACCACTTTTTTTTAACTCAAAAAATTACACTGACTAACAAAAGAAATCAATTCGGATCTTTGAAAAAAGCAGTGTTTGCCCAAATCTACAATAAGATGATGCCGTAGCATTTCTAATTTGTTTAAAATTTAAAATTTTATAATATTTCCATCAACAATATTAAGTTAAAAGTATGTGTAGCAATCTTTCTAAATGTTGACAATTTTCTGTGAGTGAGTGTGTCAAGGTAATCGAGTTTCTTGAAAAACTTTTCATTTTCCAAAATTCAATAAAACTTTTCCTTGGGTTCCGTACAACAAAAGGGAGTATAAAGTCGTAAGTAATGTAAAGGAAGACGAAAAACTTTTATTTATTTTTGGATTTCTTGGCATTTCTTCTTCTTCTTCTTATTCTGCTTGTAATGTAATGTCATTGTGGTCAAAAAATTTTTCCTGCATAAAAATCTCTAAATTTAGAAGAAAAAAAAATTAAATTCTTTTCTAATTTCTTTTTTCCCTTTTCTATGGCCATTATTTTGGAAAGAAAAAAAAAATAAAAAAGAAAGAAATAGGAATTCTTTTTCTAACCAAAAAAAAAATATTCAATTTCATATCCAGCCAATGGAATTGGCATACTATACATATGCACTGGTTGGCGGTTTATATGTCTGTCCTCAAACCATCTCATATGCCTGCCTTTAAATAGAGAAAACAAGCCATAAATTTCAGTTTTTTTTTCGTAAAACTTTTGTGGTCAATATTGTCAGTAAAAGTGTCATTTTGGGCGAAAACATAAAGAATTTCTTGCTATTGTTCGAAAACAAGGTTGGTTTTCCAAAAAAAAAAAAAAAAAAATGGCCAAACAATGTTAAGAAATGAAAAATTGTATTAGATTGTCAGCCAGCTTGTTATTGTTGCTACTGACTTTCTTTCTTTTCTTTACTTTTTTTTTTTTTTGATGTACTTGAACCGGATGTTATTTATTTGGTCAAGTCAATCTCATTTTTTCTCTGTTTTTTTCTTCTCTTTCTGTCATCAAGCCAGCCATAAACTATGCTGTAGTTTTTACATTGTAATTCTGAAATATTTGATACTCCCCCATCATATGTAGCAAGTAGTGCGGGATTATTTTCTATTGAATTTTAACAACAACAACTTACATATGCATACACTATATGGGGTAGAAAACAAGCAACTTAATTAAAATTATCCCTTCTTTACTAAAAATTAGCATACTTTTAGGTTGTGTTCTGCACTCTCTCTCTTGCTCAACGCTTCAACGCCTAAAGTTATGCCTACAATTTCATTTCATTAAAGAAAATACGATTTTATTAATTCACTACAAAAAAAAAAAAGGAGTCCCCTCATAATAGTAGTAGCAGTAGTAGGCGTTAATTCCATCACATCACAAAGTTTCCTACAATTATTGATAAACCCTTGGAACATGTCCTGCTGCTACATGCCTGTGTGCGACTAAAGGCCAATAACGTATAATATCGTCTACAGAATTTGATTATTTTGCCTTGTCTCAGGCCATAGAAAACATAACAAATTTTATTTGTATCCAAAGGACTAAGGAGTAAAGGCAGAAAGACAAAAAAACAACAACAAATCAAATCAATTTTAATTTCGTTTGTATCCAAAAAATAATAAGGAAATCTATTACATGGCTTGGTGTTAACAAGACTAAGTGGAAAAGCCTACAGGAAATTAATGGCGAATATTTTGGGGTTACAAAACGATTTCCGTTTACTTAACGCTCATGTGGAAAATGGAAGCAATAGGCAACTGGGAAAACATTGAACCAAAGGTGCAAAAGAGATTGGAAACAGAGGAGTGGTTGGTTGAATACTTGAAATACCGTTCAATGAAGACTCTACGAAATGCTTGTTAACTTTTTCTTTTACCGGTATTTTACTAATCAACTTTAGGGCTCATCTTAAAACATATTGTTACGTTTTTACCTTTTAAAAACGTTAAAAATATGAGTTCGTAGATTGCAAATAAAATAAAAATAAATCTGTGTTTGTTTTTTAAGTTAATTCTTTATTATCTGCACAACTTTCGTGCCACTGTTCGAACTTATTCTACGCATACAATGATAACTTCCACAATATGTGCTTGTTCGTGATATTTCTCTGCTTATAACCTTTTTTATAAGCAACAACAACACTTGTTAGTTATTCCTCTTTGCTCGCAACCTTTTTTATAAGCACCACACTAACAACTGTGTTCTCAAACGCAACTTGTCTGCACACAAGTCTGACTGAATTAAAGCTCGATAAATTTAATTCTCACACCGACGTGACGTCGTCTTACACGATTAAATTCAAACTCGTCCTCCGAGAATAACGTGTCTTCATACACGACTGACTGAATTCTAACTGAATCATCGTTGCTCGCTTTATCTTGCCTTTTATATCACTCGATCAACAGTGCGATGAATGCCCTTGAAGGATGATGACGACCTTCGGGAACAATCGAAAAATGTAAACAACTTGTTTCCATTTTTGTTGTTCGTGTATCTTATTTACTTTCGTCCAGGCAGAGTTGTTGTTGTTTTGTTTGTTTGTCTTTCTGCTATATTTCTTATACACGGACGTTGTTGCTATATTTTTGTTTATTCATCGATCTTGTAAGCAAGCCCTATTGTTTTTGTTGCTATATGCTTACTCATTCGTTGATCACGTGAACAACTGCATTGTTTTGTTTTTGGAGCTTTTGTTTATCATTTTATGTGTGATCAAGTCCATTATGTTGTTTTTGGAGCTTTTGCTTATTATTTTAACAACACCATTTCCATTTTCGTAACAATATTTTATGAAGAGATTTTTACTGGAAGTAAGTTTCTTTAAACCGAGGGAGGAAGACAGTGAAGAGGTGCCTTAGTACAGCAACGAAATGATCGATTGTAATTTCGCCAAACTCTATATAGCATTCCTACAACATCTTTTCAAAGCATACATACATACACAATTGGTCATTACAGCCCTTCAGTCAGGATTACAACCTAGCTTCTCTCACCACCCATGATGTGTGTGTTAAATTTGTTAGTTTAAAGTCGACTCCGAACGACAGATTTTTAAGGAACTTTTCATAGCAATTTTAATTGCTCCCATCCAATGTCGAAATTGCTGAGAGAAAGTCGCCGAAGAAGTATTTTTCATATTTAGTTTTGAACGAGATGTCTGATTTGGGGGTTTGAACCATGGCCTCTCACGTATAATAAGCCAACACACTACCTGCTAGACTATGGCGACTTCAATAGTCTAACAAATGTCAAATTTCCCTGCACCCAGACGTTTCGTCCTATAATGCAAGTTCCAAGTACGACTCATTCACATCGTCACAAAATCTCCATGTTGGGCACGAGACTGGTCGTGTTAGGAATTAGTATACCATGACTCTGCAGTGCTCTATCCCGGTTACCACTCTCAGGTTACTTCTGCATATTTTGATGCATGACCCAGGTCTCCTAGTATTATAGTTTCCCATCTGGTTGGAGAAGAGTATTTTCCTCCCTTTATTTTGCCTTTCGTTCAGCATGGCTTTCCAAACATTCTCTTCCACTCCACAGTATAGTCTCGTCCTCTCAGTGGCGTGAAAGCTCCACAGGCTCGTTTGCTTGCTCATTGCCGAGAATTGCCACGTGACCTGCGACCCAGCAGAGGAAGACCTTATTTTGACCTACCCAATCGATACAGATTCCCCAGCTAGTCTCATACAATTTTGGTTTAAACTTATAAGAGCCGAATGCTCTAATGACAATCTGATAGTCTGATATTATAGTATAGTAAAGTATGGTCTATTCTTTGTACGTTCTATCCAAATTGAATTGACCACATGGCAGACACCCGCGAATATGTCTTTTTTGTGACTAAACACTACCACTCCTAACCCAAAATTTGTCCTCCACCCATACCTTGATTATATCACAGAATGGTCTCGCTTTTAAGGGAGTATGTAGCCCCCAGGTTATTTCTTTCGCTTTTAATACTAAGTTTCGCTGAGGAGTATTTACCAAAATTATAGAGTCTACTGGCAGCATTATGGGGACAGGTAAGAAAGCAGCTATCTATCACTCAATTTATCAAGTAATGAAGTCCACTGTTGAATGTAGAATGTAGACTAGACTTGTCTTTCATTCTTCTAACCACAATTTCCAAAGCACTGATACTCACTACAACTTCAATTTAAGTCCAACAAGTCCCAAATTTTAACACGTTAATCTCTGTATCTTGTTTCTCACTTAGGAGTCGAATATTTTTAAATTTAGGCAATTTTCTCCTCCTCTTAAATAATATCGGGTCCGCCATCTAACGCTTTTTTTCTTCAACTAGTGCTTATTTCGTGAATGGTAACACTTAGCTCATGTCTGATTTGACAGATAATTAGTTTTATCCTTCCGCTAAACGAATATCGTTGTGTATACGCTTGAACAACGCTGGGAAATATTGCGACATTACTTTGAAAATCATGGTAATGTTGCACAGAATGTGTGCGAAAATTGGGTACGGATTTTGGAAGAAGAGAAGCACCGTCAGCTGCGTATGTTCGTTATCTTGTGAAAAAAGTGAAAGAAACTGCCATCCTCATCGATAAACCAAAGCATGAAAAGCCAAAAACAGTGCGTACACCCGAGAATATTGCTGGTGTGGCAGAAAGTGTGCGTGAAGCGCCATCAACATCAATTCACCGTCGTTCTCAACAATTGAACATTTCGGAGACATCATTGAGACGAATTTTGCATAAAGACCTTGGTATGACGCCATACAAAGTCCCATTGGTTCAGGAGTTGAAGCCAATTGACCATCCAATGCGTTTTCGCTCATTTTGATCTTGGCTGGTATGTAAACAAGCAAAATGTAGCATTTGGGGCACAGAAAACCCGCACGCATACTGTTTGGTGCGGATTTTGGTCCAGAGGCATAAATGGTCCATTTTTCTTCGAAAATGAGCAAGGAGTGGTATTTACAGTCAATGGCGATCGTTATCGGGCCAAGTTAAATGAATTTTTGTTCACAAAAATTGAAGAGGAGGATATTGGCAACATTTGGTTTCAACAGGACGGCGCTACGTGCCACACATCCGCAGCTACACTCGATGTTTTGCGCCCTCTTTTTGAAGATCGCATTATCAGCCGCAGAGCTGATGTCGTTTGGCCACCTCGGAGCTGCGATTTGACACCGTTGGACTATTATTTGTGGGGTGCCGTCAAAGATAAGTGTTACGCCGACAAGCCAGAGACAATTGACGCGTTAAAGGACAATATTCGTGAAGCCATTGGTGAAATACAGCTGCACACAATCGATAATGTGCTTAAAAATTGGACTGATCGTTTAGGCTATTGCATGGCCAGCCGAGGCAGCCATTTGAAAGAAATTATTTTCCATTATTAACCGGAAGGATTGTACTTTCAAATAAAAAAAGAAATTTCAGAAAATATTCAGTAGTTAAAAAGCATTTTCAAAAAAAAAAAGTTATTTGGCGGACCCATCATCGGTAAGCCATCAGAGCAATGTCATCTGCAACCATTCACAATCAATGTCGGTCTTAAACAACTTCAGCAAGAATTCATGGACAAACAATTTCCAAACTCCATTCTGTTTGTACTCTACTCCAGGTTGCTATCCATACTTGGCGACATTTATTATTTTGTTTTCGCAGATCATCCCATCCATTTATATATCATAGGCTCCTTTATCCTACGGTTTTATGTTTATAGGCTTAAAACGTAAAGCAAGAACAGTGAAGTGTACTTGAGTAATGTAGAGTATTTAGGTAATTTATTTTGAACTTGTACGCATTTTTCTGCGTTTATGCTTGAACCTGCGTATACGCTTTCTACATCGTATTGTTACGTTTTTACCTTTTAAAAACGTTAAAAATATGAGTTCGTAGATTGCAAATAAAATAAAAATAAATCTGTGTTTAATTTTAAGTCAATTCTTTATTATTATGTGCACAACTTTTGTGCCACTGTTCGAACTTATTCCACGTATACAATGATAACTTTCACAATATGTGCTTATTCGTGATATTTCTCTGCTTACAACCTTTTTTGTAAGCAACAACAACAATTGTTAGTTATTCTTCTTTGCTCACAACCTGTTTTGTAAGCACAACACTAACAACTGTTTTCTTCACGCAACTTGTCTGCACACCAGTCTGACTGAATTATAACTCGATCTCGTATCTTCACACACCTCTGGTTGAATTCTCACTCAATTCAACGCGACGTTGTCACACGACTAACTTAACTCGAACTCCGAGAATCACGTGTCTTCATACACGACTGACTGAATTCTAACTGAATCCCCGTTGCTCGCTTTATCTTGCCTTTTATATCACTGGATCAACAGTGTGATGAATGCCCTTGAAGGATGATGACGGCCTTCGGGAACAATCCAAAAATGTAAACAACTTGTTTCCATTTTTGTTGTTCGTGTATCTTGTTTACTTTCGTCCAGGCAGAGTTGTTGTTGTTTTGTTTGTTTGTCTTTCCGCTATATTTTTTTATACACGGACGTTATTGCTATATTTTTGTTTATTCATCGATCTTGTAAACAAGCCTATTGTTTTTGTTGCTATATGTTTACTTATTCGTTGATCACGTGAACAACTGCATTGTTTTGTTTTTGGAGCTTTTGTTTATCATTTTATGTGTGATCAAGTCCATTGTGTTGTTTTTGGAGCTTTTGCTTATTATTTTAATAACACCATTTCCATTTTCGTAACAGTATTAAAATATAGTGTCACTCTTGTGATCCAAACATGAAAGATGTAATCCCAAGCAAGACAAGTAATCCCTAAGTTGTCAGCCATTTAGAGAAGAGGTATAATATGGGCATTTTGCAAAGATTACTCATCATTAGGAGTCGCTGTAGTACAGTAAGTAGTGTGTTGGCTTATTAGATGTGAGGTCACGGTTCAACCCCAGGTCAGATATCTCCAATAACACGAAATTTGAAAAAAATATTTCTTTGTTGTCTCTCAGCAAATTTCTGACAAACACTCTGAGGGTAAATAAAAAATTACAAGGAATAAGTATCTCAAAAATCTGTCGTCCGGAGCTGACTTTAAACTGTAGTGGCTGCCACTCAAATATAAAATTAACACACACCACATCATAGTGATGTGTGAAGCTAGGTTGTAATCCAGACTGAAGGGTTGTAATGCCCAATTATGTATGTACTCGTATGTAGTATCTGGAGATCTACTATATGCGGTAGAGAATTACGGACGATCTGCACTAATAGAATCTGATAATCTGAAGAGGAGACACGCGTCTCCGCAGCGGATGGCCATACTGCCTTTTGACATGTGTCAAAATGTGTACAGCATGGCGAATTGGATTATTAGCTGACAGATCTGGAACAACTGGAGTTACAACGATGTTGATATCTGGTAAGGCGGATACTTGAGAATAATAAGCTGTAAAGACTGTGAGGGTTAAGCATAGCGCTCTACATGGTCTTTTGACATTACGTTGTTATTATTGTCATGACGAGTTGCCTTCGGACTGCGACCATACAAACTGTTGTGCTGCCCTCAAACATTATGGTCTGTGGCTATAATGAAAAGTAAAAAAGTAAAAATATTTCTTCGGTGACTTCCTCTCAGCATTCCGTGGCATCACAACGGCCCGCTATGCGTGCTCAAGTGAGTTTTGTGATATCAGAGCTACCAGTCCGACCTAACCTAACCTCTCAGCAGATTTCTGGCACAAATTCCGAGATTAAAGGAAAAACTGCCATGAAAATGTTTACCAAAAATTTATCATTCAAAGTAGGCCTCGGCACCCATGCATGAAATTAACACACGCAACATAAGTGACATGAGAAGCTGGCCCAAGTATTTGGGCCACTACTATGGAACATCATGTACGATGGAGTACTTCGACTGCGATTGCCAAACGGGACCACAATTGTGGGCTTTGCAGATGACATTGCCATAATCTCGGTAGCTAAGACGGTAAGAGAAATAGAGGAGAAGACTAACACAGCGATTCGAAATGTTGGAGCATGGCTGGATGAGGCAGGTTTGACACTTGCTGCACACAAAACGGAAGCCGTCTTGATAAGCGGCCGGAAGATAGTGAAGAAGATGGAAGTGATCGTTGGAGGCACAAAGATCGAATCAAAGAGGGCGATAAAATACCTGGGAGTGATTATCGACGACAGGTTGAATTTCAAGGAGCACGTAAAATACATCGGCGAAAAGGCATCTGTGACGCAGGGAGCACTGGCGAGGATGATGCCAAATATTGGAGGACCAGGTCCATTCAAGAGGAGGATAATTTCAGCGGTAGTAACGTCGATAATGCTGTATGCTTGCCCCATATGGTCGGAGGCACTCTCCGTGGGGACGACAAGGAGAATACTGTCCTCGGTGTATCGTCTAAGCGCGATTAGACGGATAAGTGGCTTCAGGACAGTATCTGATGAAGCGGTATTGGTATTGGCAAAGACAATACCAATAGACATATTGGCAGATGAGATGAGGCGGATATACTTTCGCTGTCTCGAGTATCCAGGACGGACAGCGGCTATAAAATCGGAGGAAAGAAGGACTTCCATGCACAAATGGCAGTCACGATGGGAGAGCAGTTTAAAGGGAAGATGGACATATCACCTTGTCCCTTCTATAATCCCTTGGATGGAAAACAAACATTGCGAGCTGAATTACTACGTGACCCAGTTCCTAACTGGTCATGGATGTTTTAGGAAGTACCTGCACAGATTTGGACATGATACTTCCCCTATATGCCCAAACTGTGTAGATGAAGAGGAGGATGCGGAGCATATCCTAACATGCTGCCCCAGATTTAGATGGCCCGGAGAAACTAGATTAAGACCAAACCGGCTCATGGAGGAGCTGTTGAATTCTAGGACTCTATGGAGCCAATACAGCCAGAAAATGGCTGAAGTAATGCTAGAACTCCGAAGACTGGAGGAACGTAGGCGAAATTTGACATAATGTGATAAAGCTTTCGAGCTAACCAGCACTCCGCGAAGTAATACCTTACGGCAGTCCCGCGGAGGGAGAGTGGTTGAAGTGTGTAGGGGGTGGGTTTAGTACGTAGGCACCAGTGATGGTGAATCGTGCATGCTTTTGTTGGAACAAAAGTATCTTTCGAAGATTACCAACCTCCGGCTCAAGACAAAAAAAAAAAAAAAAAACATGAGAAGCTGGGTTGTAATCCTGAGTGAAGGGTAGTAATGACCAATTATGTGTGTATGTAAGTATTTACTTGTCGTTAGGATTGTAGAGCCTTTAGACCACAACGAACTGCAGGATACTTAGGACACCTATCTTAAGAATTTGATCAGCTACTGTTTTCAGTCTTAATCATTTAGCTTCTAGTGGTGATAGAAAGACGAAAGAAGAAGCTTAACGTGCGTTAATTAGATATGTTCTATGGATGTCATTGTATTGTCTAACGTACTTTTAAGAAGTTCTTCTCTTCTTATCTAATGCATGTAGCGCAGGTATAAAATGTTTGCGATGTAAGTGTAATTTCTTAAATTAAAATTTTTCTTATTTTATGTGTTTTATACACCAAATTTTAGTTCCATCCTTTTGATTATCCTTCCTTTCCTATTCTATGGCATTACACCACAATGGTTTGCGCTAACGTTTGAGTATAATTTTCTTAAGGCGAGTAGCTTAATCCTTTTAAAACCAAGTGCTGCCAAGAGACTTGGTAGCTGGCTGCCTTGGTAGCTGGGTGGTTGGCTGTCACTGCCTTCAAAATTATACAATTATTAGCTCTTTTACATACGAAAACGAAGACTTTTTGCTGCAGAAAACCACAGCATTAAACATTTTTGCATATTTACGACATTTATATGTAAAAATGGTTGTTGGATGTAATGGTTGTACCCCCTCCCCACCCCCTAATTGTTAAGGGAAGGAGAGGACTGTGGCGGACGTAACGTATAACAAGGATATAATGATGATGATTGTATGAGTTCGTTTGTAAGTGTTATTGTTGTTGTTTTTGTTGTTATAATAACCATAAATTATTGTTGTTTGTTTATACTATGGTTACCATAGTCGTTTTATGTCCTTTTTTTCTATCTTTTTCTTCTTTTTAGTCTCTCTTTCCCTCTCTTTCTGTTCTGTCCTTATATGGTATTTTGTTAGTACACAGATAATGTTATTTTGCAATTACATCAACAAACAATAATAGAAGTGAATAAGAAAAACAAACTTTATTTGGTATTCATATCCTTAAAAAGGACTCTCATTTTGTTTACTTAATTCATATTGTACTCGTACTACTACTACCGCTGTTGCTGCCATATTCTAGATCTCATCGTACGTGGTAAATATGGAATTAATCCTTTTAACAAAGTTAACTTCTATTCTATTCTATTATATTCTTCTTCATGTTCTTCTTTTCCTTTCTTTTTTGTTTGTGTAGTTCTTAACCATTATAATGAAAGCCATCTACACGAAAATGTCAACGACTGACAAACATAAAATGTTTTTTGGTGTAAAAAAATGAAATCTTGTTAAAAGGATATCATCATACCATCATACCATCACTGCTGTTGTTGTTCATTTTTAGTGGAGAGTGATTAAAAACTAAAAAACAAGAACAGCACACAGGATTTTTTGGTATTCTTCGCAGAGAGAGAGAGTGAGCGAAAATTTTTGAATTAAAAACCAACACTAACCCAAGTAAAATCATAAATTTTTTTGCCACTGGAAAATATTTAATAAGGCAGCATAAAAAAAAACAAAAAAACTTTAGAGTCTAAAAGATACTCGAAAACTTTTGAATTTTTATTGTGTCGTATAATTATATAACTAAAGGAGTACATAAAATATCCTTTATGGTATGCATATACAGTGAGGAGAAAGAAATAATAGGGACACACTATAATACTGTTACCTTTTTACCGTTTAAAATATAAGCTCGCAGATTGCAAATAAAATAAAAAATAAATTTGTGTTTAGTTTTAATTAAAATTCTTTATAATTCGCACAATTCTGTGTGCCACTGTTCACAACTTGATGTACACAACAACAATTGCTTTTCTTTGTTATTCCTCTGTTTATACCCTTTGCATAAACAAGAACAATTACTGGACAATTATTCGATAGATCTTTGTAACGGAGATTTACAAACCACGATTACTCTCTTCAAACACACCGCATCTTCACACAAGACTGACTGAACTTCACTAACTGAGTCGTCTGCTTTGCTTTGCCTTTTATATGCAGAGTATACAATCTGATGAATGTTCTTGAAGGCGAATGTTCAAGACTTCGCCTTCTCGAGATCTTTATAAATGTAAACATTGTTGTTTACATTCATTATTGTTGTTTGGGTATTTTGTTTACATTTATTCTTGTAGTGTTTGTTGTTGTATTTTTGTTTACTTGTTTACCACTTTTTTGTGCTGGTGTTGGTTGGTATTGTTACGAAAATGGAAATGGTGTTATTAAAAAATGGTGTATATAAAGTCGCCGTAGTCTAGTAGGTAGTGTGTTGGCTTATTAGACTGAAGGCCCGAGTTCGAATCCCAGGTCAGACATCAAAACGAAAATATGAAAATATTTCTTCGGCGACTTCCTCTCAGCAGATTTCTGGCAAAAACTCTGAGAGTAAATAAAATTGCCATGAAAAGCTTCTCAAAATACTGTCGTTCGGAGTCGACTTTAAACTGTAGGTCCCGCCACTCATGTATAAAATTAACGCACACAACATAAGTGGTGTGAGAAGCTAGGTCGTAATCCTGACTGTAGGGTTGTAATGACCAATTATGTATGTTATTAAAATAATAAACAAAAGCTCCAAAAACAACACAATGGACTTGGTCATGTATAAAATGATAAACAAAAGCTCCAAAAACAAAATAATGGACTTGTTCACGTGATCAATGAGTAAGTAAAAATATAGCAACAAAAACACTTTTTGTTTTTTGTTTGTTCTTGTTTACAAGATCGATGAATAAACAAAAATATAGCAACAACGTCAGTGTATAAAAAAAATAACGGATAGACAAATAAATAAGCGACAACAACTCTGCCTGGACTAACGTAAACAAGATACACAAACAACAATGATGAGGACAGCTTGTTTAAATTTTTGGATATTTCTCGAAGATATTCTCCTTCAAGTGCATTCATCAGACTGCTGACCCTTGTGATATAGAAGGCAAGACAGAGTAAGCAACGGGGATTCAGTTAGAATTCAGTCAGTCATGTGTGAAGACGAATAATTGTGGTTTGAAGATCTCCGTATAGTGCTTATAAAAAGGTTGTAAGCAGAGAGAGAATAACGAACAATTGTTATTGAGTACGTGGAAAAGAATCGTGGTTTGAAGTTCTAACGAACGAGTGTGTAAGAATAATAACGATTAAAGTAAATTGTTGTTGGTTAAGTCAAATCGACAAAGGTGGCACACGGAATTGTGCGAATAATAAAGAATTGATTTAAACTTAAACTTAACTTAAATCTACGAACTCATATGTTTAACGTTTTTAAAAGGTTAAAAACGTAGCAGTATATTACGCAGTGTAGTAATTTGTAAACAGGTTTGTTTACTACATTGTTTTATTTTTGTGGCTTTTGTTTATAATTTTAATGTTAAGCGATGTAAAAGCAAAACACCGGTATCTAGATTTTTCCATTTTCGTAACAACATTAACATATTCGGAAATTAAGGTTCATGCGGTTACGGTAAGAAGTTCAAGATATTAGAATATGTGTAATGGGAGACTGAAAGGTATCCACATCGATATACTTTCGGATGATAGTCAAGTGGCTCTGAAAGTGCTTCAACGATTACCATGATTATCTCGTAAATGGTTAATCTGCGTCTAAACTTTATCAACGAATTACTTACTTAACGTACTTACTTTATTAGCCATTATAAACCTTTGGTAAAGATTACAACCTAACTTCTCACAGCACACATGTTGTGTGTGTTAATTTAACCCATGAGTGTTGGGACTAATCGTTTAATGTCGACTCCGAATAACATATTTGAGAAACTTTTCACGGCAATTTTATTTACTCTCGACAGTTTTTACCTGAAGACTGCTGAGAAAAAGTAGCCGAAGAATTATTTGTTCATATTTCGTAATGTGCGAGATGTCGGAGCTAGGGTTTGAACCACAGGCTCTCGTCTAATAAGCCAACTCACTA
This sequence comes from Sarcophaga caerulescens, assembly GCA_927399465.1. Classification (NCBI taxonomy): domain Eukaryota; kingdom Metazoa; phylum Arthropoda; class Insecta; order Diptera; family Sarcophagidae; genus Sarcophaga; species Sarcophaga caerulescens. Next base: position 82,139,217 of record OV656866.1, read on the forward strand.
CTTACTAGACTACGGAGACTTCATTGAAACTAAAGATTTTAATTTTCACATTGCTTTTTAGGGATGTTGCTATTTTCATTTTGTTGGCGATGACTACATGGTACTCTACAGATTTTACTGCGACTTCAGTGACCTCAAAAGCATGTATTGGCTGTACGGAAAACAAAAGTAGTGATAAAGCTAATCAGACACCATCTTGGTAACGTCATAATGCTCATAAAGGAACGTTGCCGCCTGAGAACACACGACCTAGAGCTGGGAATAACTCACAGTGCCTTCTGCAGAAGTTGTAATGGCTTAGAAGATGGGCAGCCCCCAAAATAAAATATTTGCAGGGCCCGACGCTTGGGAACCTGAGGAACGAGATTCTTGGGTACCCCGACGGAACGTTGCGAAATGTTAGCCAAGAGCTGTAAATAACTGGAGATTATGGTAACACAACCGGTATTATAGAGCCCATGTGAGCTAAGCTTTTGAAACACAAATTTGATATGTTCTTTTGCAATCAAATGTAATCCAAATTATTTTCTGTTCATCTGTGCATATCTTTAATGTTGTTACGAAAATGAAAAATCTAGATACTGGGGTTTTGCTTTTACATTGCTTAATATTAAAATTGTAAACAAAAGCTACAAAAACAAAACAATGCAGTAAACAAACCTGTTTACAAATTATCGTACTGCTTAATATAACAACAAATACCAGCATAAAAAGAATGGTAAACAAGTAAACAAAAATACACAAACAACACTACAATAATAAATGTAAACAACGATGTTTACATTTATAAAGATTTCGAGAAGGCGAAATCATGTACATTCGCCTTCAAGAACATTCATCAGAGTGTTTATTCTGCCATATAAAAGGCAAGATAAAGCAGGCGAGGGAGTTAGTGGAGTTCAGTCAGTCCTGTGTGAAGACGCAGTGCGCTTGAAGAGATTAATCGTGGTTTGAAGATCTCCGTTACAAAGATCTGTCGAATAATTGTCTAGTAATTGTTATTGTTTATACAAAGTGTATACATAAACAGAGCAATAACTATAGAAAAAAAGGCAATTGTTGTTGTTTATATAAAGTTGTGAACAGTGGCACACAGAATTGTGCGAATAATAAAGATTACACAGCCCTGCAAATGGGATTTTTTTTTGTGCAACCAAGATGGTTCCAGGTGTTCCCGAAGGCATTTTGCGCGCTGAACACGAATCTGTATTCAAAAACTTTCCATCACGTCAGGTTTTCGAGAAAAAGGGGGCTGAAACCCCTAAAAATAGCGTTTTTGGACATTTTTGAAGAATTATAGAGCTGAACACTGACGTGCTAGAACCTTCGCTATTATCAGAAATTGACAATTGATCTTTGCTCTTTGGCTCCCTAAGCCAAATTGTTTGCATGCACCCTTAAAGTAGGGGGTGGGTTTATGTCAAGGGATGCAATAGAAAAAGAAACACATTACGGAGGTCCTTAAAAACTAATCAGATTTACTTGAAAATTGTTACTCAGGGGTTTTTGGGATCGCTGATTACAGATCTTCATTCACATTTAAAAAATTCAAAATGGCGGATCCAATAGTTTTTAAAAACCTGACGTGATGGAAAGTTTTTGAATACAGATTTGTGTTCAGCGCGCAAAATGCCTTCAGGAACACCTGGAACCATCTTGTTTGCAAAACCCATGCAGGGCTGTGTTATTAATTAAAACTAAACACCAATTTATTTTTATTTTATTTGCAATCTACGAGCTCATATTTTAAATGTTTTTAAAAGGTAAAAACCTAACAATATTTTATAAATATGTTGCATGTTCTTTTGCAATTCAATGTAAGTTAAAAAACCGTTTTAAAATTAAATTAAAAATATATGCAGGTTAATTAAGCTTGGCTAATTAAAATTACAATATTTTTAATTGATTTAATTAATCCTTTTCATCACGATTATCATCATCATCATCATCATCAACATCAACATCATATTGTCATTGTCATTGTAATAATTTGTCTCCAATTTTTTTTTTGGAATGCTGTTGAGGTAAACCTCTTTAGTGAAGGTGTTAACTAAAGGTTATACACTCGACAATTTTTATGAGACCTTAACAAGATTTCGTTTAAATATCATCCTAAAAAAAAATGGGAACAAAAGCAACAAAACTAACAATATATACACACTTAAACGAGTCATCAACAACATCCGTTTCGTTTCTCTTCTCTGTCCAAAATTTAATCGTTGTCGTCGTCATCATCATCAGGCTCATCACCGTTAGCATATAAAAGTCGGATACCCAAACCACCCTTCTTTTCACACTGGCAGGCAGGCAATACGAAAAGGAAACCTCATGCATATGTATATACAGGGTCGATCCTCTGCAACATGCAACATGCATTCATAAATGTGTGGCCGTGTAGTTAAACTTTGGTTGTAGAAGGTTAAAGAGAGGAGCCAGAGGGTTATAGTGCTGTTTAATATGATTTCTTTTGAAGGAATAGAGGTGGTGGAGGTTGGAGGGTAGTGGTATTGGTGTACATGTTGTTGAAAAAATTTTCTATAAATTTTTACTCGGGTACACACTAATGTCATTGTCATTGTTGTAGCTGATGTTGTTTCTTGTTGTCAACGTTTTCCTTTTTTTTTTTGCTGTTTTATTCTTTATTATTGTTGTTTTAGTTATTGTTGCTGTTGTGTAATAATATTTACAATGACTGCAGTAGTAACACCCTAAAATGGCAGGAGTCAGGAAGAAAACATTTCGTTTTTTTTTTTCGTTTTTTCGTTTTTTTTGGGGAAGTGGCAGTGTAGTGGCAGTAGTTGTTACAGAAATGATGATGACAATAACACTCAAAAGCAATGGCTGCGGCAGCAACAATACATACATACATACATACATATATGCACTACATGCTGTACTTACTTACATAAGTACGTACACACACATTTGCTGTCAAATATTTTATGTTTGCTTGCAACATTATGTTTTTTGTTGTTACTGTTGTTGCTGTTGTTGTTATATTTTGTTCATGGTTTTTACTTTGTTGACTCCTCGTTTTTTGTTTTTTTTTTTGTTCTCTCTTTTGCTGCATTGTAAACTAATGGCAACATTTTAAACATTACGTGCTTAAGCGTAACAACATGGCTAACAAAAGCAACAACAAAAAACAATATTAGTAGCATGGCAGTAACAAAAGACTCAACCATTCGTGGTATCCAACAGCCAGCCAGCCAACCAGCCACCCCAGCCAAACCCCAAACCCAAACAATCCAAAACTATCGCCATTAGTCGAAAATAACGTTGGTATGGTCGTTCAAATTTAACGGATCCGTCCGTTGTATCACAATACTGATGTTTTACAATAATGACGCTGACGAAAAAGGATAATGACCATGATATTCGGTTAAAAATAGTTTAAGGGCAGAGGGGAGAGATATGACGTCGACAACGACAACGTTAGTGATGATGATAATGATGATGATACTGGAAATGCTTTTGGCTTTTTCTGGTTCACGCTTAAAACATACAACAAAAGGATGTACAAAATAATTCATACACTTCAAGTGGCCAAGGATAGGAAAAATGAAATTATTTCTCTGGGATCACAACATATCAGCTGTACTAGGAGAATTATACAACTCTATTCGATTAGACTACTAGCTGAGGTTAGATAAACACAGGACTCTCAGGTTTCTTTTCTGTTCCCTTGAAGAATTTGAACAAGAGGATATCCAACCTATTTTAGGCCGAGGTCAACAGGTACGGAAGTCGTCGTAGTCTAATAGCTTCGATTAGACTACTAGCTGAGGTTAGGTAAACACAGGACTCTCAGGTTTTTTTTCTGTTCCCTTGAAGAATTTGAACAAGAGGATATCCAAACCATTTTAGGCCGAGGTCAACAGGTACGGAAGTCGTCGTAGTGTAGTAGGTTGTATGTTGGCTTATTAGACACGAAGCGGTTTCCTCCCAGTAGATTTCTGGCAAAAACCCTGAGTGTATCGGAATCGTAATCTACTCCAAATTGTAGCTCCTGCCACTCATTTATGAAATTAACGCACTCAACATAAGTGGTGTGAGAAGCCAAAAAATTTAACCTAAGGTTTATAACGATGCCTTTTTACATGGCCCTGCAGATTCAAAAAATACTGATTTAGAATGGAGATCATGTCGAACCCAACTTGTAGATTTATGCAGATTAGAACGAATCATAAGCATACATATTTAAAATCTGTTCAGCGTTATTGCATACATGCTGAGCATGGAATAATAATTGTTGACACCGAGCAACAATTTTTCAGGGCAATTGGATTTGAAGAGATATTATACAGGCGCCCTAAAATTGCTCAGGGTAGTAGGATCTCAGGGCCACCCTACTTTGATTGTGGACATTACAATAGATCGAATTTTTGTAGTACTATGGGACCATTGGATACCTAGAATAATAATAATATTTTTAGACTAAAATGTGAGATAACATTTGACTAAGATTGCAGATTTCATACACTTAATATTGATTGTAAGTCAAAAAGTCCTTATAAATGTCAAAAAATGTTTACGACATAAGCATCGATAAAGAAAAGACATCCCATGTAATATAGTATTTTTAGATTTGCAGCCCTTCTTGTTGGAAATCTTTGGACATTTAAAGCCTTCACCAACTAAATCGTCTACAAATTTCATTGACATTACTAGAAGGTTAAGGATAACAAGAATAGATTTTAAATGTGTCATCACAATCGTTTTCATTTGAATGGTAAGCACGTTGAAGTCGCCGCAGTCTAGTAGGTAGTGTGTTGACTTATTAGACGTGAGGCCACGGTTCAAACCCCAGACATCTCCAACAAATAATTCATCGGTGACTTTCAACCGGCAGATTTCTGGCAAAAACTCTGAAACTAAATAAAATTGCCATGAAAAGTTTCCCAAAAATCTGTCGTTCGGAGTCGACTTTAAACTATAGGTAACGCCACTAGTGTATAAAATTAACACACACAACATAAGTGGTGTGAGAAACTAGGTTGTAATCCTGACTAAAGGGTTGTAGTGACCAATTATGTATGTATGTGTGTATGTATGTATGTATTTCGGCTAATTAAACGGCCATCAAATGTTTTACGCAATAAATCAATGGTGGCATGAAATATATAGCAAGTTGCACTATCGTGTTGAAACCAAACATCGTTCACGTCAATATAATGATGAGTGGGTACAAAAAAAATCGCTTATCATAATGCTATAGTTGCCTCCACTGACCATAATGGTTGCATGGTCCTCATTTTCAAAGAAATATGATGGCTCCGCTAGATCAGCCGCCCGAAACCGCCCCTCTTAATGGGTGCATTAGCTTTTGTAAGAGTTTTCGCAGCCACAAATACAGCAATTTTGCTTATTAACGTACCCGCCGAATTGAAAATGAGCTTCATGATGATTTTTTTTTTTTTTTTGAAAAATCGTGTAGTTTCCCAACGTTGCTCAAGCTTAAATCGATTTATTACGTTCAATGGAGATAGTATACTGAATTTTGTGACAGAATAGAATGACATAAGTATTGCCAGATTCGAAATAACCGATGGTTCAAATTTAAACCGATAGATGGTCCAATTTGGTTATTACAACCTTTTAGTCTTGATTATGACCTAGCTTCTCACACCACTTATAAGTGCGTGTTAGTTTTGTATGTGGGTGACGAGAAACACAGTTTAAAGTTGACTCCGAACGATAGATTTTTTTGATAAATATTTCGTGGCCCGATATAACAATCCAAACAGTGCCATCATCGAGAAAGCTCGAAAGAGATTAAAGTAAACGATTTAAGATTTATAAAATATTGAAATAAATACACATTTCTGTACCTATTCATTTAGCGTTGACTGTATTATCAATTCATAAGTATAATGTGAGCGAGAGAAAAAAAAAGGCGAATGAATGTAGCGGAAATGTGTATACGAGAGTAGAACATACACGAAATATGGTTACACAGAACAGAATGGTTACACACACACAGTTGAAAAGAAATAACGGGTTTTTAACAAACAAAAAAAAGAAACCATTTTAAAAATCTGTTATTATTCGGAAAGAAATATAAAAAACCAACAACAACAATAATAATAATAACAATAACGACAAGAGCCAACAAAATGCTGAAAAACCATAAAGCCAACCAACCAAGAAACATGTTTATTTTTCTTGTCGGGAAAAAGGATTCGTTTTCGGTTTTTTTGCAATTGCTGTGCAGCTTTTCTATTAATTTTTCTTCGTTGTTTGCTTTCTTTCTTTCGGAAAATGTATTTTAGTTGTTGTTGCATATACAGTGGCAAGCAAAAGTATCTGAATGTTGCTTAGTTAATCAATTTTTGCTTAATAAAATTTTAGTCGTAAAACCAAATGAAAATATTTTTTAAAGTTTTATTACCTTTTAACTAAACTTTATTCCAAAATAAAAAAAAAGTAGTACTACTGTCCAATGCGTTAGCAAAAGTCTAAATTTGGCCTCTAAATGTACAGCAAATGGACGTCCCAGATTGCTCATCCGCACCGAAGCATGACATACATATTGAATGACTGATGAGAAATAGAAAAACAAAAACACCAAAACTAGCAGCTGGAGCAATAAATAAAAATGTAAGTGAATGGACTATTAGAAGAGCATTGCGTAGAATTGGACTACTTTCGGTAGTCAAGTAGAAAACGCCAGCTTTGTCAAACAAAAATGCAAAGGCACGTCTACAAGTTTGTAAAGATTATGGAAGCTGGAATGTGCAAGACTGGAAACGTGTTATTTGGTCTGACGAAACGACAATTAATCGCTTTCGGTCAGATGGGAAAGAATATTTTTGGCATCGTCCATATGAAAATCTTAAACGTCATCAAGTTAAACAAACCGTGAAGAATGGTGGTGGTGAATTAATGGTGTGGGTCTGCTTCACATAGTGGAACATTGGTTCTTTGGTCAACGTAAAGGGCTATCCATTTCGTGGTTTTAAAAGTATGGGACTGGAATTCGACATCTGTCAAACAAAGTTGTGAAACCAATTTTTTTCTTTTCAGTTGAAAGTCTGACATTGACGAAAATGGATCGCTTAACTATCACACAACGCATACAAATTATGAAAACCTACTACAAAAACGGTGATTCTGTCACAGCCACGTATCGTGCTTTAAGAGGAGATTATGGTTTATATAATCGTCCAACAACGCAAGCAATTGGCAAAATTGTGAAGAAATTTGAAAAGACTGGAGTGGTTACAAATATTGAAAGGCCTGTGCATCATCGTTTCGCTCGTTCCGCTGAAAATATCGCTATTGTAAGTGAAAGTGTTGTCGAAGACCCGAATGTGTCGATTTCTCGTCGTTCTCAGGAATAGAACTTTGCATTTAGATCTACACCTACATCCATATAAAGTCCAGCTCACGTAACAACTGAAGCCAGCTGACCATTCACAACGTCGTAGATACGTGGAATGGGTGCTTGAACAACAGGCGGTGGACGGCAATTTTTCGAACAAAATTTTCTTCAGCGATGAACCCACCGAGTGTGAAGGTGGGTATGTTAATAAACAAAATTGTCGTATTTGGGGTTCTGAGAATCCGCAAGTAATTGAAGAGAGGCCATTACATCCAGAAAAAGTCACTGTTTGGTGCGCTCTTTGGTCCGAAGATGTGATTGGACCATACTTCTTCAAAAACGACGATGGAACGACTGTCACCGTCAATTCGAAGCGTTATGGTCATATGATAACCGACATTTTTTTGCCTGCTATTGAAGAATACGACTTGGAGAATATATGGTTTCAACAAGACGGGGCCACATGCCACACAACTCAAGCGAATATGGCTTTATTGCAAGAGACATTTCCTGGCCGCGTAATTTCTCGTCGTGGCGATATCAACTGGCCACCAAGATCATGCGATTTGACACCATTAGCCATTTTTTTTTGTAGGGCTACGCGAGAGACCGTGTTTATACAGATAAACCTTCAACTCTTGAGCACTTAAAAACCAACATTCGTCAAGTTATGGCTGAGATACCGCCCAATATGTGTCAAAAAGTGGTCGAAAATTATCTCAAAAGAATCAATGCTTGCAACACTTCGCGTGGAGGTCATTTAAATGATGTAGTGTTTCACACATAATGTCAACGTTCAAACTTTACAATAAAAAAGAAATATCATGAAAGAAATATTTTAATATGTGCGTTTTATTTACGTTTACTTTTGAAACCACGAAATGGATAACCCGGTAGAAGGACTAATGAGAAAGAAAGATTACCTGAATATTCTTCAGACGAATTTGCCAGCTTATATCGAGAAAAGACCATATCCAGAGGAGAATACATGGTTTCAGCAGGATGGAGATCCGAAGCATACCGCCAAATTTGTTAAAAATTAGCTTTCGAATCAAAATTTTCAACTGATAAAGTGGCCTCCACAAAGCCCAGATCTAAATCCAATTGAAAATTTGTGTGGACACTTTTGAAGAGAAGATTGGCAGTATACGAAAGATCTCCAAAAAATATGAAAAAAATTTGCGAAAGGATCCAAAAAGAATGGAAGAATATCCCGGACGAAACTTTTCATAATCTTGAATCGGGTCCGCCATCTAACGTTTTTTTTTTCAAACTAGTGCTTATTTCGTGAATGGTAACACTTAGCTCATGTCTGATTTAACAGATAATTAGTTTTATCCTTCCGCTGAACGAATATGGTTGTGTATACGCTTGAACAACGCTGGGAAATATTGCGACATTACTTTGAAAATCATGGTAATGTTGCAGAATGTGTGCGAAAATTGCGTACGGATTTTGGAAGAAGAGAAGCACCGTCAGCTTCGTATGTTCGTTATCTTGTAAAAAAAGTGAAAGAAACTGGCATCCTCATCGATAAACCAAAGCGTGAAAAGCCAAAAACAGTGCGTACACCCGAGAATATTGCTGCTGTGGCAGAAAGTGTGCGTGAAGCGCCATCAACATCAATTCACCGTAGTTCTCAACAATTGAACATTTCGGAGACATCATTGGGATGAATTTTGCGTAAAGACCTTGGTATGACGCCATACAAAGTCCAATTGGTTCAGGAGTTGAAGCCAATTGATCATCCAATGCGTTTTCGCTTCGCTAAGTGGGCCTGCGATCGACTTACAGAAGAAGCCGATTTTGGCAAAAAAAAAATCATTTTTTCAGATGAAGCTCATTTTGATCTTGGCGGGTATGTAAACAAGCAAAATTGTCGCATTTGTGGCACAGAAAACCCGCACGCATGCATTGAAAAGCCGACGCAGCCAAAACGAGTCACTATTTGGTGCGGATTTTGGTCCAGAGGCATAATTGGGCCATTTTTCTTCGAAAATGAGCAAGGAGTGGCCGTTACTGTCAATGGCGATCGTTATCGGGTCTTGTTGAACAAATTTTTGTTCACAAAAATTGAAGAGGAGGATATTGGCAACATTTGGTTTCAACAGGACGGCGCTACGTGCCACACAGCCGAAGCTACACTCGATGTTTTGCGCCCTGTTTTTGAAGATCCCATTATCAGCCGCAGAGCTGATGTCGTTTGGCCACCTCGGAGTTGCGATTTGACACCGTTGGACTATTATTTGTGGGGTGCCGTCAAAGATAAGTGTTACGCCGACAAGCCAGAGACAATTGACGCTTTAAAGGACAATATTCGTGAAGCCATTGGTGAAATACAGCTGTACACAATCGATAATGTGCTTAAAAATTGGACCGATCGTGTAGGATACTGCATGGCCAGCCGAGGCAGCCATTTGAATGAAATTATTTTCCATTATTAACCGGAAGGATTGTACTTTCAAATAAAAAAAGAAATTTGAGAACATATTCAGTAGTTTTTTTTAAAGCATTTTCAAAAAAAAAAGTTATTTGGCGGACCCTTTAGAAAGTATGCCAAAGCGTATTCGAAGTGTTAAAAAGAATAATGGATTGTGGACAAAATATTAGAAACGTGCAAAACTATTCGAATGGAGTTATTTTATGTTTGAGTTAAATAAATGAATTAAATAATATTATATTTTTATATACTTGTTTTGTGATAAAATGTTATAAAAAAAACAATTTTACAAAAACAAATTTTTTTTTTTTGCTTATATTAGAAAAAAAAATTATTGAGCAACATTCATACACTTTTACTCGCCACTGTATTTGTTGTTGTTGCATTAGTGTATTGTACATACATATATAGTTTGGTAATGGAGGGGATAGTACTTACATAGTGCTTGTCCTAACCAAAATTGGTTGACCGAAAAATGCCGGAACGTTTTCATCCATTAGTGAATGTGTTTGAATGAAATTTAATGTCGGATCCGGAAGTGTTCTTGAATCATTATGGCATGATCCGGGACGTGGTTCGGGTACCTGTAATAATAAACCAAAAAAACAGTCAAAATCCAACAACTACAACAATGTAATCTAAGGAAACGTAACACAAAATGATAAAATGTGTACAAAATGTTAATGTTTTACGTCCCAAAAACAAAAACAAAAAAAAAAAAAGAAAAGGGGGAAACGCCGTGCAAAACTTAAATCTTTGTCTCACACGCTTTTTATGGAAGTTTTCTTTTATTTTTGAAAAAAAGTTTTTTATGCCTCTCGTCTTTGGTTTTGTTTAAAAGTGCTGTTAAAGTATGGTTTCCCCTCTTTTCCACTTTTCCCTTGTCTGGCTTGGTTTTTTTTTCAGTTGCTTGTCTAGCTATCTGCAGTTGTTTCTTTTTGCCTTTTCCATCAGTATTTTCCAGTATTTTTTTTTTTATCATTTTTGTTGGTTTTGTGTTGTATTTTCCCCCCAAAAAACGACAACAAATTTTTTTTGGCATTCAAAAAATTATGAGGTTTTTTACCCATTTATCTTCGGCTCGTATACAATATTTCTTGTCCTTTTTTTTTCCTTTTTTTTTGTTTCTCTGGTAAAGGTTCTTGTCTATCTTTTTTAAAGTTGCCCTCTCTACTTGGCCTCTTGATTTTTAGGCCATTCAACTCATAAGATTTATTACCGGCTTCTATAAATTATTGTCGCAATGAAGAAAATATACTTCGAGTTTATTATGCCGTAAATTCAATAAATCACGGTAAAGAGTTTAAGATTAAAATTTTTTAATTTTACTCCTTTGATTTTAAATTCTCAAGGATTTGAACGAAAAACGTAGAAATTTTCATTGTACTCTAAATGTTTACAGCTTAATATGGACAGAGATGTATTTACACATCTTTATACTATGTTCAGACAGGCACTTTTATTGCGTAAATCGCAATAAACGCCATTATTGAGCTCAATATTTCATATAAAGTTTCAATTAATTATTGCGCAATAAATACGCAAATTGTTATAATATTGAGTAAAACTTAATATACAGCACTGAACATAAGTACGTTCTGTGAGCATATTACAATTTTCCGAACACTTTCAATTGATATTTGACAACTCAAATGTCAACAACTACAAACAAAAAACGAAACAAAAAAAAAACAATGTTGTTGAAGCAACCAGCTGTTTTGTTTACCACTGTCAAATAAATATTGCGTATATTATGTGTCTGAACACTTAAAATATTGTACTCAAATAAACGAATATTGACTCAATAAAAGTGCCTGTCTGAACATAGTGTTAGTCAGGAAAATACATGCAATATTGCTCAATACGAATTGAGTAGATTCTAGAGAAGAGGACTAATTCATTTCTGTCCTTAAATCACATGGCCATCCATTCGCATAATAGTTATTCTCACGGGCTACTATCCTTTTAAAAGGCATACCGATACACTTGATATTCTGTTAAATGACTTCTGAAACTGTTGTCCTAAGGAGGAAGAACCAACAATCTTTCACTGTCAGAGCACAGAGTCTACCATAAGGAGGTGGAGATTCTTGACCTCTCATCTTTTTACGTTGTTTGTCGAACTGTTCAGTATAAAGATTAATGCGTTCGCAAGATTTATTTTGAACTCAGATTAGTTTTACTTAGGCAATGTTTGACATAAGTGTGGTATTACAATGGGCCTAAAAGCTAGCCTAAGTAGTTCCTTGTCCTTCTATACATGTCCACCACTTAAGGATATTACATACACATATACATAATTGGCCATTACAAACCTTCAGTTAGGATTACGAACTATCTTCTTACAACACGACTCTGAAAGACAGATTTTTGAGAAACATTTTTATGGCAATTTTATTTAATTTACTCTCAGAGTTTTTGCCAGACATCTCTTGAAAGTCAATCGCCGAAGAAATATTTTTTTATATTTCGTTTTGTTGGAGTACTCAAACCTGTGATTTGAACCGTGGCCTCACGTGTAATAAACCAACACACTACAATTGGAATACCCTTAAGGATATTAGTTTCAGAAAACTTGTACGGATGTAAAAATCACCGTAGTCTTGTAATTAGTGTGTAGGCTTAGACAAGAGCTGGTAGTTCAAACTACAGCTCACAATAAAATATGTCTTCCGGTGTCTTCAGACAAAAGCTCTGCCAAGAAAAGTCAATCGAATCGTCGTTAAACAGTAGGTCCTTATCAGAGATCAGCAATGAGTATTCAAAAAGATAAGTAGAATCGAATCATTCTCATAATTTCTGATACTCTGATACGCATTCATACTTATTTTAATATCATGGAACCTCTCTGCTCATATTCAAAGTTTGAAGTACTCATCATATTCATACTTAACAACACGTATGATGTTGTTGATTTCGACTCTCCATAACTCAACGTATACGCGAAGCACAAAATAAGTATGAGTCGCGTACAAGCACTAAAATACTTACTAAAAGGTTGTGTGTTTGCTGTGCCTGTTGAATGATTCTAGGCAATCGAATCATTTATAAGTATTTTTCTAAAGTTATGAATATAAGGGCCATTATTACAACTTGCCGTTAACTAAAGGGAGGATTTTAATGGGCAGATAAATTGTTTTTCATTATTATAAGTGGACAATTTGAAGTCGCCGTAGTCTAGTAGGTAGTGTGTTGGCTTATTAGACTGAAGGCCCGAGTTCGAATCCCAGGTCAGACATCAAAATGAAAATATGAAAATATTTCTTCGGCGACTTCCTCTCAGCAGATTTCTGACAAAAACTCTGAGAGTAAAAATTGCCATGAAAAGCTTCTTAAAAATCTGTCGTTCGGAGTCGACATTAAACTGTAGGTCCCGCCACTCATGTATAAAATTAACGCACACAACACTAGTGGTGAGAGAAGCTAGGACGTTGACAAGTACACGTCCTCTATCCTAACCTAACCTTAGTGAACAATATGGTTAAGCCAAAGGGAGGATCATTCTACCGGTAACTTTTAAAGTTAAGTTTATGTTTGAACTTGCCATATTATATATTATTTCCAAATAGGCCAACTTCAAATATGTATAAACAAAATGAGCATACATACATACATAATTGGTCATTACAACCCTTCAGTCAGGATTATTGACTTAGTTTCTCACATCACTTATGTTGTGTATGTTAATTTTATACATAAGTGGTGGGACCTACAGTTTAAAGTCGACTCCGAACGACAGATTTTTTGAGAAACTTTTCATGGCAATTTTATTTACTCTGAGTTTTTGCCAGAAATCTGCTGAGAGGAAATCGCCGAAGAAATATTTTTTTGTATTTTGTTTTGATGTCTGGCCTGGGACTCGAACTCTGGCTTTACGTCTAATAAGCCAACACACTACCTACTAGACTACGGCGACTTCAAAATGAGCATATACAACAAAAAAAAAAAAACGAAGCCCGTCGTTGCCACTTGTTTCATTGAGCTGTGTTATCAACATTGCTCCAGCACTGCCATATTTTTGAAAAAGTTAATTTTATTTTACAGTTCCCTTTAGCTAAAGTTACCTTTAACTTATTTTCGTTATTACAGCTTGGGGTTTAGTTAAGGGAACTGTAAAGGGAACTGTAAAGTTAACTTTAACTAAACCCACTTTACAGTTCCCTTTAACTAAAGTTACCTTTAACTTATTTTCGTTATTACAGCTTGGGCTAAAGGGAACTGTAAAGTGGGTTTAGTTAAAGTTAACTTTACAGTTCCCTTTAGCTAAAGTTACCTTTAACTAAACCCAAGTTTAACGGCAAGTTGTAATAATAGCCCTAAATAAGTAGGCTTATGAATCAAACATATTTCGAATGGCATGAGTTTGATGTCAACATTGTACTCATACTCATTGCAATCTGTTCTAATAAATCAACGTTGTAGTGAGTATGAATGAATCAGAGTACATAGTTAAATTTCAATATTGTTGACTTGCTTATATTCAAAATTTCATGAATGCTTATGAGTAGCGAAAAAACGATTCATTGCTGATCTCTGATAAGGATACGACGAGAGCATTATTTATTTTAGCTGCAGGTTAATCTAATTGCAATTGACTTATGATTTTCAATTTGATTTTCGTTATTTAATTGCCCGTGAGATTAAAGTTGAGTTTGAGTATAAAAGTTGATTTCAAGAATTCTATAAAGATTTTCCCAAACAAAAACCTGTAGAATATATAGTCGTTTAGAAAATGTTTCCTTTTTAAAATTAATGACCTTGTAGTTATAAGGTAATTACAAAAAAAAAAAAAAAAAAAAAAAAAAAAAAACTCAATTAGACGCCCACTTGCTTACTGAATTGAATTTCTGTCTCAAAGAGTCATTATTTCTTTGGTTCTCTATTTTTTTTTGGCCAATTTTTTTCAACGTATAATTTTTGTACGACATGAAATTTACTACAAAGGAAAAATATAAAAAATAAAATCAAAAAAATTCACTCTATTTTCCAACCAACTAAACAAACATGTTCTAATTAATGGAAGTTTTTTTTGCAGCCAGAATTTTTTAAAAGGAATAAAAAAAAAAGGAAAAAGGAGGCAAAACCTCTGCATTCTACTACTCGGTGCCATAGTGAGCAAAAATGCACACGATAATGTATAACGATGTTACGTTTCGTTACCTTAAATAGCAACGAAAAGAGGGAAAAAAATCTTTTAATTAACTTTGACCCACTTTGTTTTAGCCATAAACAGCAATATCAAGCCCCCACCCACTCCAACTATACTCGAACATCATCAGTTGGCTGGCAACTTCTTTTATGCATAAAATAATCAAAAAGAAATAAAATAAAAATAAAATTAAAATGAAACGAAAAAGAGAGCGAGAAAAACCAGAGTTTCTGTGACAATAAACACACCGAAAAATATTTCATTAGCCCGTCTATTTTATTACCAAAACCTGAAAGGATTAAAGCGAAAAAAGGCCAACTCAAGTCATTTTATGTCTTTCATATCAGAACAGAATTTCCAATAATGCAGTCAGTCAGTGAAATAGGCCCACAAATAAACATTCCGAGCAGTCAGTCCGTCAATCATTTAGCAGTTTAATGAATTTTTACCTTGGCATTATTGGATGGCAGCCAATTAGCGTTGATGCCACTTTGTTCCTTAAAGCTGCCCTCAAACGTATCCGCAATATCCTGTAATAAGAATGGAAGAGAAATGAGAAAAAAAAAAAATAGGAAAAAAAAAGACAAAAGAAAATTGTTTTAATAAATTTAATGGAAGTCCACGACATATCCACATACATGTACAGTCACACACAAATACACACACACACTTATGCACTTACGAAAATGTTTGAAATGTTTGTAGAGTAGGAGAGATATGGGAGTAGTACAGCAAAAGTTGGTTGTTATATAACACTGACAAAAAGTGTTTCCAATTTGATGTAGTCAATAAACCTGAAACCAAGAAGCTAAGAAGTAATAACAGGGTGTGCACAACAAAAACTGTATGAAACTCTTTGGTAATATTTTACCATAAAACAGCAAATTTTGAGAATTTGTTTTATTTTTATTGCAGTTTTCTTTTTTAAAACATTTACTAAAGTTTTCTTAGCAGCATCTTCCCCATTTTCTTATTATTTCTTCGATTCATTTCGTAGATATTGTTACGTTTTTTAAAAACGTTTAAAATATGTCCTCGTAGATTGCATATAAAATAAAAATAAATTTGTGTTTAGTTTTAATTAAAATTCTTGATTATTCGCACAATTCTGTGTGCCACTGTTCACAACTTGATGTAAACAACAACAATTGCTTTGTTTGTTATTCCTCTGTTTACACCCTTTGCATAAACAATAACAATTACTAGACAATTATTCGACAGATCTTTGTAATGGAGATCTTCAAACCACGATTACTCTCTTCAAACACACCGCGTCTTCACACAAGACTGACTGAATTTTTACTAACTCCGTCGCCTGCTTTGCCTTGCCTTTTATATGGCAGAGTAAACAGTCTGTTGAATGTTTTTGAAGGCGAATGTTCATGACTTTGTCTTCTTGAAATCTGTATAAATGTAAACATCGTCGTGCACATTTATTATTGTAATGTTGTTTGTGTATTTTGTTTACATTTATTCTTGTAGTATTGTTTGTGTATTTTTGTTTACACGTTTACAATTTTTTATGCTGGTGTTTGTTGTTATATTAAGCAGTACGATAATTTGTAAACAGGTTTGTTAATGCATTGTTTTGTTTTTCTGGCTTTTGTTTATAATTTTAATGTTAATCATTTTCGTAACAATATTCTATAGTAAGTCAGCAAATATTTCGGAATTTGTTTTCTTTTATTGCAGTTTTCTTTTTTACAACATTTACTGAACTTTACTTAGCAGCATCTTCCCCATTTTCTTTTTATTTCTGCGATACATTATGTAGATATCCTTAACCAAGCTTTGCCCACTTAGCGGGTAATTGGTTTAACGTCGCAGATTCTAGATAATAACGTTCCCATCTGCTGTAGTCTAGAAATAACATCTACTTCGATTATATCTCGGGTGGTTGTATTGGATATAGCATACTCGCCACGCTTTGCGCGTTGATTACAGCTGTCTTTTAAGAGGTGTCAGAGGTCATATTTATCTTCATATATGAAATATTTCGAGATTTTAGTATAGAAATAAATCAGTTCTCTTCTTATCCATACGAACTGAATACAGTCTAGCAATATTGTACGTATCTTACTCATACTTATTGAAATTGAGCCACCATGTAACATGTAGGAGGTTGTAAGCCACGTGCCGGCTCCAGTTCCAGTAAGTCAGCAATGACGATATCCTTATTTCCTGGAACCCATGTAAATGTTACGTTTGAAATGTTCGAAATTATGCTCAGTAATCCTGAGAAACTGGCTCGTAATCTTGGCTAAAAAGTTGTAATGAATAATTAAATCTTTCAAAAGATTTTAGAGGTCACGTTGACTTCTTAAAAGATGCGAATATTACAGATTAAAGTATTTTACGTGTTCTCTAGTTCTACGTTGATCTTCAAAATCCATCAGGATCTTACTGGTTGTGAACATGGAGTAACAATTTGTCTCTGTTCATTGCTATAATCGCAGTTCATCCAGACATTGCTCATTTAAGAAGAGTTGATTGGAAGAAATTAGGGAAATACGACACGTGATTGATGGTGCTTGATGACTTATGCTTTAAACTGCTAATCAATGAAACGTCCCATTAGACGATGATACCTTCTTGCCACATTTCCAAGCTATACTTGTGCCTCTATTAGTCGCAATTGTTGCACAAATTTCTCAACATCGGATGTGTGATTGTGGTCAATAAAGCAACACGAATAACAGACATTGCTCATCTTAGAGGAGTTGATTGAAAGAAATTAAGGAAATGCGATACGTGATTGATGGTGATTGATGGCTTATGCTTTAAGCTGCTAATCCATGAAACGTTCTTTTGGATGATGATATCCTCTCGCCAGATTTCCTAGCTAGACTTGAGTGGATAGCCGCTATTAGTCGTAATTGGTGCTCAAATTTCTCAACATCGGATGTGTGATTGTGGTCAATAAAGCAACACGAATATCAGACATTGCTCATCTTAGAGGAGTTGATTGAAAAAAAATTGAGGAAATACGATACGTGATTGATGATGATTGATAGCTTATGCTTTAAGCTGCTAATCCATGAAACGTTCTTTTGGATGATGATACCCTCTCGCCAGATTTCCTAGCTAGACATGAGTGGATAGCCGCTATTAGTCGTAATTGGTGCTCAAATTTCTCAACATCGGATGTGTGATTGTGGTCAATAAAGCAGCACGAATATCAGACATTGCTCATCTTAGAGGAGTTGATTGAAAGAAATTAAGGAAATACGATACGTGATTGATGGTGATTGATGGCTTATGCTTTAAGCTGCTAATCCATGAAACGTTCTTTTGGATGATGATACCCTCTCGCCAGATTTCCTTGCTAGACATGAGTGGATAGCCGCTATTAGTCGTAATTGGTGCTCAAATTTCTCAACATCGGATGTGTGATTGTGGTCAATAAAACAACACGAATATCAGACATTGCTCATTTTAGAGGAGTTGATTGAAAGAAATTGAGGAAATGCGATACGTGATTGATGGTGATTGATGACTTATGCTTTAAGCTGATAATCCATGAAACGTTCTTTTGGATGATGATGCCCTCTCGCCAGATTTCCTAGCTAGACTTGAGTGGATAGCCGCTATTAGTCGCAATTGTTGCACAAATTTTTCAACATCGGATGTGTGATTGTGGTCAATAAAGCAACACGAATATCAGACATTGCTCATCTTAGAGGAGTTGATTGAAAGAAATTGAGGAAATGTGATACATGATTGATGGTGATTGATGGCTTATGCTTTAAGCTGATAATCCATGAAACGTCCTTTTGGATGATGATACCCTCGCGCCAGATTTCCTAGCTAGACTTGAGTGGATAGCCGCTATTAGTTGTAATTGGTGCTCAAATTTTTCAACATCGGATGTGTGATTGTGGTCAATAAAGCAGCACGAATATCAGACATTGCTCATCTTAGAGGAGTTGATTGAAAGAAATTAAGGAAATACGATACGTGATTGATGGTGATTGTTGACTTATGCTTTAAGCTGATAATCCATGAAACGTTCTTTTGGATGATGATGCCCTCTCGCCAGATTTCCAAGCTATTCTTGAGAGGATAGACGCTATTAATTCAAATTGTTGCTCAAATATTTCTACATCGAATGTGGATTTGCAGTTAATAAAGCATTACGAAGATCAAATAAAATTTTCTCTTCCTTCTGTATTCATCCGTCTATACGTTTTCTCTATGCGATAAGATACAGAGGATAGCGCTTAATTCAATACAAGGAAACTAAGGAACAATATCCATGTCATTTTCCAGCCTTTGAGTACGTGGAAATTAAGTTTTTACCAGACATTGCTCGTTTAAGAGGAGTTGATTGAAAGAAGTTAAGGAAATACGATACGTGATTGATGGTGATTGATGGCTTATGCTTTAAGCTGCCATCCATTGGATGATGATACCTTTTTTCCACATTTCCAAGCTATTCTTGAGAGGATAGGCGCTATTAATTCAATTTGTTACTTAAATATTTTAATTTCGAATGTGGATTTGTGGTTAATAAAGCATTACGAAGATCAAATAAAATTTTCTCTTCCTTCTGTATCCCAATCTGTACGTTTTCTCTATGAATTGGAAATATTTTTTTAAATTCAATTTCATTTGCCAAATAGTTGTTCTTGTTTTTTCTTGGCAAGTTCTAGGCAACTTTTTTAAATGCATCCTTAATCTAGTGTACACACCCTGTGTTGATTTACTTAAAACGGCAGTAAGAAGAGATGGTTGATGAACTCAGGACAGTAAAAAAAAGGGGAAAAAAGGTTATAAACAACAAAAAATTTTCTGCCAAAAAATGGAAATTCATTCACACACACATATGTATAAGAAAACACCCACATACATACATACATACACAGTTATTTTATGTGTAAACTTACCTGCAATGAATATGCACAAACTGCTGAGCCAGGAATTGAATTTGTTGGTGTATTAAAAACGCCATAAATCAATTTGGCGCTTGAGTGGCCATAATGTCCTTCGACAAGATTACTAGCAGATTCTGTTATAAAACGAGAAAAATGTAATGGAAAGAGAGAGAGAGAGAGAGAAAAAGATAAACAACAATAATAATAAAATAACAAACAACAGTAATAACAATAAAAAAAAACGTTGAAACGTTGAAAAAGTATATAAAAATGAAAGATAATTGAAATCGAAATAGCATTTCAATGCTTAAAAAATAAAAATAAAAACAAAAAAAAAAAAACGAATTAATTTAAGCGCTTAAAGCGTTCCAAATAAAATTTTAATTTTAATTTGTTTTTTTAATTTTTTATTTTTATTTTCGTTTTTATTTTTATTTCTAGAAAAGTTATTGACAATACTTACGTATTTCATTAAAATAGAAGGGATAATCGCCGGGTATGGAACAATTTAAACGTGACTTTAAAAATGAAGTCCAACGATTACGAAAACGATGTGGTCCACCTTTGTCCCATTTACAGACACGTGCCACACGCGAAAATATCGCCTAAAAAGAAAGAGAAAAATAAGGGAAAAAAGCATTCAAATAAAAATTCTTTATTTCGTTGGGTAATTAATCATTATTTACGACAAGTCATACTCTACATATACGTACGTACGTACGTACGCTTAGCCAAGTAAAGGAAGCCTTAGTAAAAGTTATGGACTAAGCCAAAACTATAAATGAATTTTTGGCAATAAAAAAATTTTTATTTATAAAAATAAATTTTCGTGGCATAAAAGTTTTCCACGAGTTTCTTCTAGTTTTTCTTCGTTTCATGCTTTTAAATATTTATTGGCCAAAAAGTTTTTCTTGGCACACCCCTCCTCCCTCTCCTTATTTTGTTTTTGGAAGTTTTGTTTCATTTTTTCTCTCTTTTTATTTATTTTATTAATGTGTTAAAGATTAACGGTTTAAATACAGTTATTTCCGCTTAAAATTGTTACGTGCTTGGCGCATACTTTAAGGCTTAAATTGTTGTTCATAAATAATAGAAAATATGACGTCTACACCATGTCATAAAAACGTAAAGGAAACTAAAGTTTCCAAAACTAAACTTTCAGCTAAACCTTTGAGAATAGAAAAGTTTCACTAAAGTTTTGTACTTGTATCAGTATGTGGTGTGTGGAGAATGTAATTGGTTTACGAGGACAATTAAATTCATTTATAATTGGATGAGAATTTATTGCCTGTTTTCTGAAATAAAAAGGACATTCACAACTCAGTTTATGGAACATATGCAAAATACAACAGAGTCCTATAGAAATAACTGACATAGGTAGGTAGGTAGAAGTGGCTGTCCACCCGATGAGCGGACACACTTAGGCCTCATACAGGGCCCATTGTGATACCACAGTTTCATCTTTCCCCTATTCCAGGAACCACTCGGAGCTTCCGATGAAGCGACTTAGACTGCCAATTTCCACGCATGACAGTTCATCTACGTCCTCCATGTAGTAGGCACCCAGGTGTTTCTTTCTCCTTCGACCAAGTGCCGGACATGTGCAAAGTAGGTGAAGAATAGTTTCATCCTCCTCTTCATCTCCACAGCTTCTGCAGAAATCATTCGCAAGGTGTCCAAGACCAATACGCCTCGCATGTGTTCCTATAATACAATGCCCCGTAATAACCCCGATAACAGCTTTGAGCCTGCTTCTTTGGAGCTTAAGCAGAGTCGTCGTGCGCCTTCTATCCAGCTTTGGCCAGATTTTTTGCGCCGCTCTGCCCTTATCCGAAGCTGCCCATCTACTGTTGGCAAGGTCCACGATTGCATTGTTAATCATAAGCCCACTGGTACTTAAAGGGATCCCCAATGTAGAGAATTCATCAGAGAGCTCGACGGTCGTGCCCCTTCTGGCCAATTCATCCGCTCTGCAGTTGCCGGGAATGTCCTTATGTCCCGGTACCCATGTGATACAAACATCGCATCGGTTCGCCATCTCATTGAGACATCTGCGACAGTCGTATACTGTCTTGGAGTTTATCACACTAGAATCCAGCGCCTTGATGGCCGCTTGGCTATCGGAAAGTATAATGATCCTTCGCTTGCGAACATTTTTATCCGCAACAATTTTCACCGCAGCTTGAATAGCCGACACTTCCGCCTGAAAGACACTGCAGTGATCTGGTAGTCTCATAGACTTGGATATTCCGATTGATCTCGAATAGATGCCAATACCAACGGCTCCTTCTAATTTGGAGCCATCGGTGTAGATTTGTGCGGCATTTCCCGTTAGGTGCGCCACACCCTTTCCCCAGTCCTCCCTTTTCGGGATGGATGTCCTAAAATTCCTTGAGAAGTCATATTGCGTAACTGACATAACTCAGGTGGCTTTATTATCACTGCATCCAGTCTTGGTGGTTTTTTGCCCTTCTTAGTTTTCGGGACCCAGTCGTTGTGCTCTTGAGCGTCTTGCTCTTCCGCTGCGGGCCCTGCTGTAGTCCGATTCACTGCTGTTCTCCTTGTCGAGTCACTAATCCAATCTTCAACAGCAGACTTAACTTGTCCATGAGAACGAATTACGAATTACGACCTTATTTGGTGTTGTTCCCCTTGGTTTTTCTAAATCATTTCTCTGTCTCTTGGAAGCACAAGATGTCTGCTCTTGTAGGGTCGTCTGTGTGCTATTTTCTTTCGTTCAGACCTTATTTTCCTTTTCGAAATTTTGTCCTTAGCGCCCTGCTGTTATAGCGTTGATATAGAAATCGCGCATCGCTTGGTTAAAGGACCTTCTTCCTCCGCCCATCATGTCTACGAGTTCCGATATTCTATTGCCCAACTTAGTGAAATCATCCGCCTCCTTTTCAGCTGCATTGGTCCTCTGTAACTCCGGTGGTGAGTGGAGTGATCTCGAATCTCTCTTGCACCCTCGGTGCCGACTGGAGAAGTAGCGCCTATAAAATTATTCAAAGAGTTTTTGCTGTGGAGTTCCATTATTTTCTATTGGGTCCCAACTGGGAGCTGTTGGCTTGGGTTCGTTGTGTAGTTACTCTCACTGTGGCCCCATGGTTATCTTTGCAAAGCAGGGAGGCCATGCGAGGGTTGACACAAGTCGTTATGAGCGCTTGTGTTCAGAGTCACACCGGCAGCTAAGCTGAAGAATTCTCTTCTTTTAAAACGATTTGAAATTTTTTACTCAGCAGCTATAATTAATTCTTTTACTTGTTAAACCCACTAAACAAGGTACACTTAGCTAATCTAATACAGGAAACACTATGTGTTTGGTGAAGAATTTGTTTCTCCACATAACATTCATTCAGATCGATGCACTTTTTCCAGCGTCATTCCATACCATGTTTATAATAAGAACTGTCTTCTTTCTAGATTGCTTCCGTCAAGGGTCTCAATTTTCATTGTATTGAACTTTCCAACAGGAACTTCCGAACTTTGACATTTGAAGCTACATCTCGTAGAAGCTACATCTGTCAAATTAGTTATCATTTATTCAGTCTGTTTTCTCAAATCACCAGGGGTATAGCATTAAACAATACGAGCGCAACAATAATAAAATCCTTTTGTGTTTGCCGAATGGGCTCTGTAGGATTTGACAACTGATACCTAATTTTCATCTAAAAATCATCTTGAGCGATCATGTCCATTTCTAGATGAATGGCTATACACATACATACATACATAATTGCTCATTACAACCCTTCAGTCAGGATTACGACCTAGCTTCTCATACTACCTATGTTGTGTGCGTTAATTTTATACCTGAGTGGCAGACTCTACAGTTTACAGTCGCCTCCGAACGACAGATTTTTTGAGAAACTTTTCATGGCAATCTTTATTTACTCTTAGATTTTTTGTCAGAAATCTATTGAGATGAAGTCGCCGAAAAAATATGTTTTCACGTTTCGTTTTAATGCCAATAAGCCAACACACTACCTAGTAGTCTACGGAGACTTTCATTCAATAACACGTGCAAATAACACAAATGTTTTATTAAAATCGAAATTCTGTTCTGTAATGTTTACATTGAAAACTTATCTTCAGATAAGAGTCCCACTTCTGGATGAATGGGCACGTGAAAAAACAAAATCATTGAATTTGCGACGTTACATGACATCCAAGAGCATGCAGTGCATTCTGAAAAATACATGGTTTGTAGTGAATTTTAGGCTGGTAGTCCATATTGCTTTGTGAACGACTTTGCCCAGACCATCGCTATGAAAGCCGAGCACTATAGATCTGTGATTGCCAATTTCTTTTGGATTATCCGGACACCAACTACATGGGTTTTCATGCCTCATTCGATATGCTGCACAAGCAATTTTAAATCTGTAAACTGGCCACCGATATCATGCGAATTGCCCGCTTTTGAATTTTTCTTGTAGGATACATCGTACAAGCATACACCGTACAAGCCACAAACAACATCCATCCTCAAAACTGAGACAACCCATCAGGGTCATGGATAACTGGAGATTTTGGATATGCACCACCTGGAGAAGAACGATGTTATATTTCATACATACTGGCATTAAAAGGTCGTTCGTCACACACACTGATTTTTTTATTTAAATCTGTGAACAATCTAGTTAAGAAGGCGGGATAAGACGAGAAAATTTAAAAGTTTTCATTATCCATTTAGGAAGCCCCTAAACCGTAACTCTCTAGAGAGTATAACGCCAACAACGAGAATAATATATAGCCCCAGCAGGGAGCTACAGCATTTGAGAAAGAGTAGCAATTTCATAGGTAATGTAAGATGGCAACCCTAACACTAGCTGAAAAGATGCTGTAAATGCAACTGACAGCAATAAGAGAAAAAGTGTGATGATATCCGTCCCAAATGCTCTGCTGTTTACTCAAAATTTGCTTCAGGACTATCTATAGAAACTCATCAAGTATGTCAGTTTAAAACGATGTTCTGAGAGATGGGTCCGAAATATAAATGAGTTCAGACTAAGACTAATAAGTCCAAAAGACATAAGGATCTATGATGCCGCCAACATGTAATTTGTTAATAAATTGAAGATTATCTTCACACCACATGCTACAATTTTGCTAATAACTAAAGGCATTTAACCATTTGAAGTTGCCGTAGTCTAATAGGTAGTGTGTTGGCTTATGGGACGTGCGGCCACAGTTCAAACCCCAGGTCAGACATCTCCAACATAACGAAATATGAAAATATATTTCTTCGGTGACTTCCTATCAGCAGATTTCTGGCAAAAACTCTGAGAGCAAATAAAATAAAATTGAAATGAAAAGTTTCTTAAAGATCGTCGTTCGGAGTGGACTTTAAGCTCTAGGACCCGCCACTTATGGATAAAATTAACACACACAACATAAGTAACGTGAAAAGCTAGGTCGTAATCCTGACTGAGTTTAGACTGACCTACTGTGAGCGTCAAATTAAAATGAATACCAGAAATATATAATGTGGTCATTACAACTCTACCGTCAGGATTACAACCTAGCTTTTCACACCAACCATGTTGTGTGTGTTAATTTAATACAATGTTGCAAATATATTTAATGTTACCTACAGTTTAACAACAGATTTGTGAGAAACTTTTCCACTGTCATTTTATTTACTCTCAGATTTTTTGTCAGAAATCTGTTGAGAGGAAGTTGCCCAAGAAATATGTTTTTCATATTTCGCTTTGATGGAGATGTCTGGCCTGCGGTTTGAACCGTAGTCTCACGTCTAATAAGCCAGGACATTAAATACTAGACTACGGTAAAATGGTTATATTTTAATGCTTGTTTTTTCGAAAAGGATATCGAAACGATGGAATCCTTTTTATAACATATATGCCCAGCTCTTGAAAGATCGAAAATGTGATGAGAGTCGAAGTGTACTGTAAGAACTCAAGGAACTTTGTGAAGAATATACACGTCCTATAGATAATATGGTTGGTACCCATAGCTGCCAGATAAATGAAGGATCAAATCGCCAAATATTTGAGAAAAAATCGTCAAAGACGTTCATTGAAATCGTAAAAAAACCGTCAGAAAAATTTAAATAAATAAATTTAAAGATTTTTAAAAACAAAAACATACAAAGTCAATGTTAAGCAGCAATAATATTGCATCATCTATGCCCATGTGTGGTGTAAATATTAGGGAGTTACAAGATCTTGACGTAATGGGCATGAAAATTCAGTGCCATGTTCGCTAGAACTGACACATTTTTCAGTTTCTTAAGGCCCTGCAATAAATACTTCACTTCATCTGATCTACTTACCATTTACACCATTTATAACCGACCGAGAATGCAATACAACTCTCATGTATAGGTTGACCCTTAACATATACTTTGAGGCTACTTGACCGTTTACAGGGGAGACCGTAGTCCAATACCATTAATTCATTGCAGCATCGTTGCAATGTGGCTTGTGTTTCACTGTTCTATCGCTACTACACCGGATATTACTCGAGCGAAATAAGGGGCCTAGTTTATAAAAATCATGTATTTCTACATAACATTTGTCTTTCTCGGCCAGCGTATCCGCATGTAGTCGATTGGCCAGTGTATCGCATACTACATT
This sequence comes from Sarcophaga caerulescens, assembly GCA_927399465.1. Lineage (NCBI taxonomy): Eukaryota > Metazoa > Arthropoda > Insecta > Diptera > Sarcophagidae > Sarcophaga > Sarcophaga caerulescens. The sequence goes on from OV656866.1 coordinate 82,165,603, forward strand.
ATAGACAAAGTTCGTTTGTTAGACGGTCTATTCGCATGTAGAACTCCTTTCCTCCACAGATCTTTCCTGTTACTTATGGTATAAAAATATTCAAAGGCCTAGTCTCCAGACACAGTGCCATCCCCTGAGTGTTGGTTGTATGAAGAAAAAAATAATGGCACTTGCCTTTGTTCTTCCGATGGTAATATTAGAAGCTATAATCGAATTTTTAAAATTGCCTTAAACGGCAAATGATAATTTATACTCAACTCCGATATTATTTAGGAGTTGTAATTTTTTGGCTTTTAAGGGATTAAAAAGGCATAAAATACAGGAAAATCATCACAGGTATTCGAAAATAACTTAAAAATATAATACTTTGCTCTGATATTATACAACATATACATATAATATGGCAAGTTCAAATATAAACTTAACTTTAAAAGTTACCGGTAGTATGATCTTCCCTTTAGCTTAACGATCACATCTATCTTATTGGGTAGTTATAACAATGAAAAACAATTTATCTGTCCGTTAAAATTCTCTCTTTAGTTAACGGAAAGTTGTAATAATGGCCATTAAAATTTTAAAAAATTCGCTATTCATACATATTTGTCATATTAGCTTGTAAATGTTTAATTACAAATTACCGGGGTATACTTTATATTTAATTGAATTTGAAATATATTGCTTATACGCGTCGTATTACTCGTACTGGTATTATTACTCTTAAAAGTATGCAACATTTTGTTCTGTATGAAACTAATCGAATTGAATATTACTCATACGTCCCATGCTTGTCACTATGAAACTAAGTACATAGTCATAATACTAATTAAGTATTAAAATATAATACTTTACTGAAGAAAATTATGTAAATTTTGAATTTCTAAAAATCGTCAAAAAAAAGTTCATAAATCGTCATGTCGTCAATATGATATGTTTGGAGCACAAAATCGTCAAAATAACGATAAATCGTCAAATCTGGCAGCTGTGTTGGTACCTCTTACTGGTAAGCTTCCAACAAATGGACTTTAGGTATATGGCGTATGCCGATAGGCATGAAACGCCTATGCTTGGTCAATCCAGATGTCTACCCACATAAATTGTTTATTTAAAATAACTAAAACATCGACATAATTATAAAAAATGCACAGTATTTCTACGCCATGTGTGTGAAGATATATTTGAATTTTAAAACCAAAGATGCAAACCCACACTTTTAGCATCGCCACTTCTTGCCTCTAACAGGGTAAACTTTTGTATTAACAGAGCACTGTTAACTGTTTAACAGCAGCATTAGATTGGTCTTGCACATACTTTGCAATTATGGCAGAGTATTAACATAAAGTTCAATTCTCATTATGATCATTATTATTTGTGAACAAATGTGTTGAAATGTAAAGGATAGTTGGTGGAGATGGAGGATAGAAATTTTGCAAACTCTCAAAATTATTCCAGCTATCCCACTACCATGGTTCGAAAGACGACCCTCTGGTTTATCATTTGCATATAGTCTGTATGGTGTACTATTTCTTAAATGTTCCAAAATAGTGGTCTTCTAGAGAATTTTTAAGCAAAAAATTGACAGTTTCAAAGACAATTTTCTCAATACCTTATATGTTCCAAAATGGCGACTGATCTTCTAGAGAATTTTCAAGCAAAAAATTGATATTTTCAAAGTAAATTTTCTCAATACCATATCAATTTATATGTGAGAATGTTGCTGATTATATTAAGAGGCCTTGGAACCTTCCTTTGCATATAGTATGGTACTCATAGACCTAGTATTTGTCCTAAAATTTCTCGAATTTCTATTCCAGCTGTCCCACTACCACTGTTCGAAAGAGGACCCTCTAGACTACCATTTGCATGTAGTCGGGTAGGTGTACTATTTCTTATGTGTCCCCAAATCGCCACTGATCTTCTAGAGAATTTTCAATCAAATCACTTTGTATGTGGCTATATTGCTGACTATATTAAGAGAACGTTCATGGAACGTTCCTTTGAGTATTATATGGTACTCATAAACCTAGTATTTGTCCTAAAATTAGCTCCTAAACAAATGGGCTCGTTCAGATGGATCCTGTTAAATAGCTAACAGTGCTCTGTTAAGGGCAAATTTTGTTCTCTTAAGAGGAAATTTTTGCTCTGCTAACGCCAAATGTGGCGCTGCTAAAATTTATGGATTGCGTCTTTGATTTTCAAATTCGAATTTATCTTCATACACATTTCAACGCTCTTTGTATTTTGAAAGCTAATTCACCTGATATGTCTTGCTAAGTCACTCTTACTTTCGCATGAATCGTGTAATCTTTTTATTTCTTTCCACAACCAGACTCTAACTTTTCTAACACAATTAAAAGCCATTTTTAAAGGCATTACTGCCTGCAAAAACAGAAGTGATTTTAATGACTCGGGCTTATGTTTTATTAAAAATCAAACAAAAAAAGCCTGTTTTATTTAAATTTCCCATTTTAATCACTGTGGTGGCCTTCAGAATATGAAAGGAATCAGGTTTATGTCCTGCCATCATCATTACCATTATTAATGGCTTTCGTTTTTCTCTCTTTCTCTCTCTTTTTTATATTAATTATGAGCCTTTCATTTCAATTTTTATGTCTGCAAACATTAGAAAAAAATACGTTATAAATATGGCCCCAAAAGAAAAATAAAAAAAAAATTCGAACATATTTTACGATACTTTCGTTTGTTCGCCCCCCCGTTTTGGTCTTTTTGCGGACAAGGACACAGCATTACATTACGTTATTCATTATTTATTAAGGATAAGGATTTTGGTTTATTTTAATAGATTTCTTGTTTTTTTTTTTGTTTCTTTGTAGGAACATATTTTTATTACTTACTTTGCCACAATTTATGTATTCGACGGCTGTTTCACGAAACAAAAAATACACAAAATCGCCCTGGGTAAAGGAGCTGACAAAATTTGGTGCTGCAAAGAAAAATAAAAGGACACACACAAAGAAAATAAGAATTATTAGAAAATATTTATTACAATATCTGTATGTATGTATGTATGTATGTGTAAAATGAATAAATAAATGTGAGTATAATTGAATATGTATTACAAATATTAACGACAACAGATGCCGATGTAAGGACGACAATATTAGTGTTGATAGTTAAAGTGATAATAAAAATAAGAATTTTATGACTTTCAAGGTTGTTTACACGAGTGTTCATAAGTTATGGGCCCCCTTATCTTATATCAGGGACAAATGTTTCTTGGCAGAAAACAGCGACTTCTAAATCAATAGTAGATGTTTTTTTCAGTTCCCGGTTATGGATTTGAAGTGAAATTTAAAAGCCTTAAATTAAGTTTAAGTAAATCTAAGTAGTTGTATCTCTCTTTTTCCTTCTGTCTCTGGACTAGGCTAGTTGATCTATCTTTCTTGAAGCGGAAGCTAGCACTAAGGTCTGCGTATAGGCCCACTATGATACCCTACTTAATATGTATACAACCCGGAGATCAAACATTATCTCTAGAAAACCACTCGTCTCAAAAAAATGTGTGTGACGATAAATTCGAATTTGAAAATCCAAGACGCAATCCGTAAATTTTAGCAGCGCCACATTTGGCGTTAACAGAGCAAAATTTCCTCTTAACAGAACAAAATTTGCCCTTAACAGAGCACTGTTAGCTATTTAACAGTATCAATCTGAACAGGCCCGCTTGTTTAGGAGCTAACTTTGGTCTATAAGTACCATACTATATGTAAAGGAAGGTTCCAAAGCCTCTTAATATAATCAACAATATAGTCACATATTAAGTGATATGGTATTGAGAAAATTGGCTTTGAAACTATCAATTTTTTGCTTGAAAATTCTCTAGATCAGTGGCCATTTTGGAACATATAAGAAATAGTACACCTACCCGACTATATACAAATGGTAGTCCAAAGGGTAATCTAACCATGGTAGTAGGATAGCTGGAATAATTTTGATATTTGAGAAATTGGATTTTGAATAAATCGATTTTTGGCCTTCTCCATCTCCCACCAACCATCCTATTGAATCAGCACTTTTAGTCACAAATAATAATGAGAATCAAGTTGTCTGCAATAATTGCAAAGTAGAAGACTAATCTACTTATTGGCACTGTTAAACAGTTAACAGTGCTCTGTTAATAGCAAAGTTTACCCTGTTAGAGGCAAGAAGTGGCGCTGCTAAAAGTGTGGGTTTGCGTCTTTGGTTTTTAAATTCGAATTTATCTTCACACACATCTCAAAAAATAATCTTGCTTTTGCAGCAAAAATGGGTGACAGATAATGAGATGATAAGATCGTTTGTCTCTTTATGGCAAGAACAAGACACTGATACATGCGGCTCACAGATTCAATGGCATTCATTTTAGGGTAGTAGTTGGCCCACTAATATGGAACATGGAAAAGAGTGATATTTTTAGTACGTTGCGAGCGCTTTTAATCACTCGCAATTTTGCATATCGTACTGTGAGGCTGTTTGAAGATGCAGGTGAGTACCAGACTGTCAAAGATCCGACCGTCCACTCTCTGTGAGAACCCCGAAACCGATTGAAATCATGAAGAAACGAATTGATCGAAAACCACTGAGAAATAAGAAAATATTATCACAAGAAATATAGCACACAGCACGTATAAAATGTTCGATCATCCAGAGAAATATTACAACTCATTCCAAGGGTTCAAAAAGGCCGCTGTCTGTAATGGTATGGTGGGGAATGTGCGGCGATGGTGTGAACAAGCTTCATTTTTGCGAGAAAGAAGTGAAAACATCAACCAAAGTATATCAATCGATCGTCGTGAAATCTATTGTGAAGCCTCTCAACGAATCAATATTCAACAACAAGGGATTGACTTTCCAGCAAGACTGTTTTGATGATTGACAAGCTAGTAGTTCAGACCTCAACCCTCCGAGAAATTTTCGGCATTCATGGACAAGGATGGACGTCGAGGTTACATTTGTTAAATACTTAATTGCAGCCTTAATAAGATATTTTTAAGGAAAATCATCTGGCAAGCATAGCGCTACATACAAAATGGTCATGGTCTCCAACAGGAGCACACTACAGCGGTCAGGTAGTATATATAGTCTGTATAGGATCTGTTAGTACATATTTTCTGTACAGGATTTAGGTATCATCGGTATAACTGTAAGGGTCGCAATATTAAAATGCAAGTCATAGACTGAATATAAAATGAATTTTTCGAAAAAATTTATTTCATTTCTTTTCGTCCCTCTAAAACCCGTAGGACTATTAAAAAGCATTCCCGCCATGCTCTTATTATTTCTTGGTTTCTTTTAGTTTCCTTAATCAATTTATTTCCATAAATTACTATAAATAGTCGGTTGATTTATTGCAGTCCTAGTTTTATTCTGTCGATGCTGTCTGTTAAGATGGTGTCGGTTGTAGTGGCAAGAAATTTGCCCAATGACTCAAGCCTTTCCCCAAAAGTGAGAGTTGTCTGATCTTCACAAAATACTGATTTCTTTTCTGCAAGGTTTGAAGTCAGAAGGTTTTGTGGTTTCACAAGGCACATAGCGACCGTTAGAAGCACAGTTAACACTCTCATGTCTCTGAAGTAAAAATGGCAAATGATATATTTATAAACCTTATAGGTCACTGATTGGACCTTATCAGTGCGGCTTCAGACCTGACACCATCGACCAGATCTTCTAGACTACGCCAAATCCTGGAAAAGATACACGAAAAACAAGTCGACACGCACCATCTTTTTGTCGACTATAAGGCAGCCTGCGATAGTCCCATAAGAGATTGTGTTTTTGCAGCAATGTGAAGCTGATAAGGCTATGCAGAATGACTTTGAGCAATTCCTGCACCTCCGTCAAGATAGGAATGGACCTCTCCGAACCCTTTTATACCGCGCGAGGTTTCGGACAAGGCTATCCCTTATCATGCGACCTCTTCAGCTTCGTCATGGAGAGTGTTCTGCGGAAGGCAGGAGTGCATCGCAATGGCACTATTTTAAAAAAAAAGCGTCCAGTTGTTTGCGTACGCTGACGACATTGATATCATAGGGCGTGCCAAGCGAGATGCTGCCTTTAGTGCTATTAAACGGGAGTCTGCTAATATGGATCTGGTAGTAAATGAGGGCAGAACGAAGTATATGTTATCGACAAGTAGAGACGTGCGGCGTATTGGATCTCAGATAACGGCCGATAACTATACTGACGATATAGTAAAGGAATTTATTTATCTTGGCTCCGCCGTTACCACTAAAAATTATGTCAGTCTGGAGATAAAGCGTAGGATCACTCTTGCCAACAGGTGCTAATAAGGTCTCAATATGAAATTGAGTAGCAGAAACGTCTCTCGTACAACAAAACTAATACCCTACAAGACACTCATCCTCCCCGTGCTTCTTTATGGCGCAGAGGCATGGGCACTGTTAAGCACTGATGCAGCAGACTTGAGAGTATTCGAGACGAAATTCATACCTAAGATATTCGGTCCAGTGTAAGTTGGTGATGATTTCCGCATCCGATCCAATAGTATGAGCTCCATTTAAGGACAGAAGTGAGTCAGTCCTCTTCCTGTCCATACTCGTCCGGCAGAGTCTGGCAATATTTAATGTACCCTACTGCTGCCAACGAGATTGAGCCTCCTCGTAGAATGAGAGGATAATATCCAAATTAACCGAAGCAATGGAATACCGATGCCCTGTAACACGTCGGAGATTGCTAGCTCTGTACCGGCTCTGGTCAGCAATGCAAATTCCAACGATATCCCTATGTCCCGCAACCGAAATTTTTCGAAGAAAACTTTGTCATGGACTTAATCGCAGCCTGGCCAACCGAGTAAATTAGGAGATTTTCAGGGAAAATCCCGCCACTTATATCATGTGAATAATAAATCATCAAAACACATACTTGGAATCTGTGCGGCCGTATAACATCTTCGAAGGGAGTTATTCTATCTGATACTGATAGTATGCAGAAATTTGTTAGGGCTACATATTTGGGAGGCACACCATCGGCAAGGTAGGTTCCTGATTTCAACCATACGTACAGCTTGTTCAATAGCAAAAATCTGCGCCCGAAAGACGCTGGCCTGGTTAGGTAATCTGTAAGAGCCGTTCAGTGGCAGTTTATTGGAATAGACACCAGAGGCAGTTCCACATTCCATTTTTAAACCAACGGTGAATATCGTTATATCACCGTCACCGGTGGCAACTTCAGCAACATAATCTTTCCGTGCGGGAGTGTGTGTTTTGTATTAATCAACAATAACTTCTACTATGTTTTTATTTCTTAAATTTACTTCAATTTGTTTACACTGACTAAACTTTGTAAAACAAGAGGAATTCCATTTTGATTCGTTTGGGAATCTCTGATGCTATTATTGATACAATTTTAGTTGTTTTTATTGAGTCAACCAATATAATAATTTAGTTTTTTTTTATTGAAATATTGAAATACATATTTAATAATTTAATTTATCGCTAAAATAACGAAATATTTCTTACTTTGCCATGCCATGCCATGTCATGCCAATCATTTATTTTCAACACAACACATTATGTCTGTTAATTGAATATTTTTATGTCGTTGGAAATAGGCCCCCGCCCCTCATCCTTATTGTATTATTTTCTAATCATTAGTAATAATTTTGATTTATTTGATGGTTGGTTAACCAAATAACAAAATATAACAACAAATAAATAAATAAATTTAATAGAATATTGTGGTGGCGTACATACATATTTATTTATTATTTTAATTTCTTCTTTTTTCTCTTTTTTTGTTCATGGACACACAGTGTGAACCATAAGTGGGAGGGTGTTTCCATACAATAAACGAATATTAGACACATTGTCTGGTAATTTGTATACAAACAAATTCCCATTAAATGTCATTCCTTTTCAAATCATTATTGCAATTATTTAATGAGCGTGTTTTTTTTTTATTTAAACATATCAAATATTATTGTAATACAATTTCTAATTTTTTTTTTAATTAGTAAACCAATGTACGAAATTCATTAATTATTATAATGAAATTTAATATGGAGTATAGGTGTAAGTACATATATTGAAATTGTATTACGTTCGTTTAACAATTAACACACAGAGTTTGATTGATTTAAATAAAAAAAAAAAATTTGGAATAAAAGTAAGGCAATGGAAAGGCACGGCGAGACACAACCAGAGATCAGCAATGAATCGTTTTTCCGCTACTCATAAGCACTCATGCAATTTTGAGTATGAGTGAATCAACAGAATTGAAATTCAACTACTCTGATTCATTCGTACTCGCTACAGCATTGATTTATAAGTATAGGTTACAATGAGTATGACTACAACGTTGACATCAAACTCACAACATTCGAAATGTGTTTGATTCATACGCCTACTCATTCTGATTCATAAATTTAGAAAAATACTTATAATACTTACGAATGATTCGAGTGGCTCGAATCATTCATCAAAATTTACAGCCTTTGTTATTGTTGAATATACAAACAAAGAAGGAAGGAAAGACAAAGACAACAAGCAAAGCATACACACAATCTTCTTGTGAGTATAGTAGTGTTCGTACGCGAATCATACTTATTTTGTGCTTCGTGTAAATGTTAAGTAGAGACGAGTCGAAGTCAATAACATCATGCGTATTGTTAAGTATGAATACGACGAGTACTTCCAACTTTGAGTATGAGTAGTATGAGTATCATATTAAAATAAGTATGAATGCGTATAAATATCAGAAATAATAAGTATGACTCGAATCTACTCATCGTTTTGAATACTCGTTGCTGATCTCTGGACACAACCAACGAACTCTCCGATGAATTAGCGACTTTGGAAAGGTCAATGGCAACCTGCAGGTCCATAATTGACAATGCCATCGTCAATTACGTCAAACGACATATGCATGACTTTGAACACGATTGGAATGGCGAACACGAGAATCTGGCCATGGCTGGATGAAGGGAGCATGGTAAGTCTGCTCATACTGCACTCACTAAGGTTGTCGGAATCATTACGGGGCATTGCATTATTGGTACGAAAGCGAGTCAGAGATCAGCAATGATTATTCAAAAAGATGAGTAGAATCGAATCATACTCATAATTCCTGATACTTATGCGCATTCATACTGTTACGTTTTTACCCTTTTAAAAACGTTAAAAATATGAGTTCATAGATTGCAAATAAAATAAAAATAAATATTTGTTTAGTTTTAAATTAATTCTTTACTGTTCGCACAATTCCGTGTGCCACCTTTAACGATTTGACTTAAACAATAACAATTTACTTTAATTGTTATTCTTTCTTTTACACTCGTTCGTTAGAACTTCAAACCACGATTCTCTCCCGCGTACGCAATAACAATTATTCGTTATTCTTCTCTGCTTACAACCTTTTTGTAAGCAACAATACGGAGATCTTCACACAAGACTAACTGAATTCTTTCTGAACTCGCCGCAAGAAAACCAATTTTTTTTATACCCGCTCTTCAATTTATTATCGTGAACGATGTTTGGTTTCAACAGGATACTGCAACCTAACACACATCTCACGCCACAATTGATTTATAGCGTCAAACATTTGATAGCCGTTTAATTATCCGAAATGGTGATGTCAATTGGCCGCCAAGAAGCTGCGATTTGACACCGTTGGACTATTTTCTATGGGGCACGGTTAAAGAAAAGTGTTTTAATATGATCAGATATGCACTTTGATTGAGTCAATATTCGGTGTGCATTCGGAGTGCAATATTTTAAGTGTTCAGACATAATTCAGCTTACTCAATATTCATTTAACAGCTGGTAAACAACAACATTGTTTTTATTTCGGTCGCGAAAATTAGTGTTGTTTGTTAGTTTATTAGTGTTTGTTTGTCGTTGTTGACATTTAAGTTGTCAAATATCAACAGAAAGTGTTCGGAAAATTGTAATATGCCCACTAAACACACTTATGACAGTGCTGCATTTTAAGTTTTACTCAATATTATAACAATTTGCGTATTTATTGCGCAATTATTAATTGAAACTTTATATGAAATATTGAGCTCAATAATGGCGTATATTGCGATTTACGCAATAAAGGTGCATAGCTAAACAACGTAAAGGGCTATCCATTTCGTGGTTTCAAAAGTATGGGACTGTATGGTATTCGACATCTGTCAAACTAAGTTGTGAAACCAATTTTTTTCTTTTCAGTTGAAAGTCTGACATTCACGAAAATGGATCGCTTAACTATCACACAACGTACAAAAATTATCAAAACCTACTACAAAAATGGTGATTCTGCCACAGCCACGTATCGAACAAAATTTTCTTCAGCGATGAAGCACATTTCACACTCGGTGGGTATGTTAATAAACAAAATTGTCGTATTTGAGGTTCTGAGAATCCTCAAGTAATTGAAGAGAGGCCTTTACATCCAGGAAAAAGTCACTGTTTGGTGCGCTCTTTGGTCCGAAGGTGTGATTGGACCTTACTTCTTCGAAAACGACGATGGAACGACTGTCACCGTCAATTCGGAGCGTTATGGTCATATGATAACCAACTTTTTTTTGCCTGCTATTGAAGAATACGACTTGGAGAATATGTGGTTTCAACAAGACGGTGCCACATGCCACACAACTCGAGCGAATATGGCTGTATTGCAAGAGACATTTCCTGGCCGCGTAATTTCTCATCGTGGCGATATTAACTGGCCGCCAAGATCATGCGATTTGACACCATTAGACTTTTTTTTGTGGGGCTACGCGAAAGACCGTGTTGATGTAGATAAACTCTTGAGCACTTAAAAACCAACATTCGTCAAGTTGGCGTCAATATGTGTCAAAAAGAGGTCGAAAATTATTTCAAAAGAATCCATGCTTGCAACACTTCGCGTGAAGGTCATTTAAATGATGTAGTGTTTCACACATAATGTCAACGTTCAAACTTTACAATAAAAAAGAAATATCATGAAAAAAATATTTTATACTCGTATGTGTTTTATTTACGTTTACTTTTGAAACCACGAAATGGATAACCCGGTATTATGCCGACAAACCAGAGACAATTGAGAATTGGAAGAACAACATTCGTGATGCCATTGCCGAGATACGATCCTATACACTCGAAAAAGTACAAGAAAATTGGTCCAATGGAATATGAATGAAATAATATTCGATATCTAATCAGAAGTCTTCGTAAGCCGCCGTAGTCTAGTAGGTAGTGTGTTGGCTTATTAGACGTAAAGCCAAGGTTCGAGCCCCAGGCCAGACATCAAAACAAAATACAAAAAGTATTTCTTCGGCGATTTCCTCTCAGCAGATTTCTGGCAAAAATTCTGAGAGTAAATAAATTTGCCATGAAAAGTTTCTCAAAAAAAAAAAATCTGTAGTTCGCAGTCGACTTTAAACTGTAGGTCCCGCCACTTATGTATAAAATTAACACACACAACATAAGTGGTGTGAGAAACTAGGTCAACAATCCTGACTGAAGGGTTGTAATGACCAATTATGTATGTAATCGGAACAATTGTACTTCACAACGAAAGAATAAATTTGTCAAAATTTCAAAATGTTATTGTCTTATTGCGTTTTTTAAACTTAAACTTTCAAGGGCCCACCCTTTATTATCATTTCTTCTTAAGACCTTAATAATTACCCTACGGCAATAGACGAAACCAACACCAATTTTAACCATCCTGAATAAATTTTGTTCTGCAGTTCTAAATGGACTTATTTTCCAGAAAGATTTGATATATGAACACCTAAATAAAGATGCAATAAATAAATGAATGAATTAAAGAAACTAAAAAATTCTAAAAAAAACGTTGAAATTTATTTTGCATTTCTTTTATGGAGAATAAATTTTCATTCATTTTAATTTTTTTATTGTAGATTTATTTGACTTTTGACAAACATATTTTCAAGGAAATGGAAACTTTATTATTAAAACAGCCTTAAAATTTCTTCTGTACTCGTATGCAAAACTATGTATATAAATAATAACAATTCACATACAAATATTGGTTAAGAAGTTTTTATGATAAGAAAACAAACCAAATAAACAAACAAACTAAATATGAAATGATATATTTGACTATTTTGTTTAGTTGTCATAATCATATTATAAAAAATATTGACTCAATAAACAATTCATTTCTCTCTCTCTCTCCTGTTCCTTACACTATAAAGTACTGAGAGAGTCGACAACTAGATTTGAGTTGAGTGATGAGAAAAATACTTTTCTGCCAGCTTTATAAATAAAGCTGTCAATTTTAAATGTGTGGCAAATAAAAAGAAATATTTTCTATTTGTAGCTCGGTATCTCTGTATCCTGGTATCACTTTTGCCTGTTTATCTAGATGTCTACTCAGACAATTTAGTCTTGCTTACTTTGTATAAACATATTTATTTACTAACTTGTTTAGTTTCCTTTTTCCTTCTTCTGTTGTTTTTTTTTTCTATTATTTGTAAATTTGAAATTTAAAACTTTCAACTGACATTGACTGAAAGCCTGCCTGCCTCTACTACTATCTACCCACCTATCTCTTAAGCTGGTTGTAAACAGTTACTGGTAAAGTGAAGTGAAGTGGAATAGAAATGAAAAGAAAAAAAAGGAGATTTTCACTGGCATAAGAAATTGATGACAATGATGGATTTGTTATATGAAGTGTTTATACACACTAGAGTTTCTAATTTCCCGAACTTTTTCCCCTCCCGGGAAATGAAAAATAAAATTTCTTAATCCCGGGAATTCCCGGGAATTTGAATTGAATTTGTAAAAATAAATATTAGGTAAAATTTAAACACTCCTTTTAATAAATAAACCCACATTTAAACAAAAATAAACATTTTTATTCAATTTTTAAATAAAAAACAATAAATAAAGAAAAAACAAATATTAAAAAAAGGAAGCGTGTAATAATGTAGTGAGATTAGTAAAATTTTAGGGATTTTAATTATTTTCCTTTCAAAAAATTAAATTTTAATTATTAAAGCATTCAAAAGTTCATCAGATGTTCTATTTCTTATTTTTGTTGATATGTTGCCTGCTACAGAAAATACTCGTTCACTCTCTCTTGATGTGGATCTCACAGATAGCAGTGCATCATACAAATGCTTCAAGTTCGTCGTACGATTTCCTGTTATTTCAAATATACCAAATTCTTTCTTTAGCACATTATCAGGCTTCTTTTTTTCTTCTTTGGATTTAATGTTGAATTTGTTATAGACTTTTCAAGATGTTCTTTAAATGTGCGTGTTGAGGTTTCATCCTCTGATTGTAGTGTTTCGTCGTCACTATGATTTTCCATTTCAAAAAGTCTTTTGTACATTTCTTCAGCAGTTAATAATAGGGTCGTTTTATTTGGATAAGAAAAATTAATCGATTTATAATCATCCGAGTTTTTTAAAAATTTTGGTAAAGAATATAATTGAATTTCTTTTCTTTCATTTATACGACACTTTAGTGATGCCAACAAATTTGTTGATAATATGTTGTTTTTACTTTCCAATTCTTTATAAAGCGTTTCAAGGATGATTTCTGCAATCAGTAAATTGCAATCTCTTCGCCCAAAGGCCTCTACAGCTATCTTAGCTGGGTTTAAAACTTAGTATAAGCCATCCAAAATCGATATGTATTCATCTCTCCACATGTTGATTAAATTGAAATCTATCAAACACTTCTTTATAAAATTTTTGGCCTTTAAGAAATTCTCAACCATAGATATAATTGAATTCCAACGCGTTCTTACATCGCAGCCCAAATGAATTTGTTTTCCTATTTCTGACGAAGCTGTTTGAAGTGAGCTCATTTTAAAAACTTTAAACTTAAAAATAAAAATCATTTAAAATTCCCGAAAATTCCCGAAGAAAATTTCCTGGGATTTACCAAAAAATATTTCCCGGGAATTCCCGGGATTTTTTTCCCGCTTAGAAACCCTAATACACACCCTACGCTCGTAAACAAGCAGTTCTAGAGAGTGTAATACAACTACAAGGACTTTGAGGTTATGTTACTTGCAATAAAAGAAAAACAACTTTATTTTGTTTCTGCTTCTTCTTCTGTGAAAAATAAAGGAAAATAATGAAAATCCATTTAATTTTATTAAACACCATCATAAATAATGATTTTATAGCATATTTTTAGGCTTGTATATAAATGCTTAAACACTCACATACTTTCAGGCCAAAAAAACATTAAAATCAAGCAAGAATTCACAACTGATACTTACCATTAAGACTTAACGTATCGTATTGCTCTGTTTGTAATGGTTCTCTATAGATAATCGGATCACTGCCACTGAAATCAGCCACTGTGCCCGAATACAATTCATTATCTGCAAAAAACAACAAGAAAAACAAAAATTAATAAGTATAAGAGAATTATACTACAATATTTTCTATCGCACATACATATATATGTACATACATACATATAAAGAGAAATGCTGGTTATTTAAGTGTAAAGATAACAGAAGAAATAAAATAAAGAAGGAAACCAAAAAAAGAAAAAAAAATTGAAATTTTGGTTTCCAACAATATGATATTAAATGCGCATCCTGTACCAAAAAAAAAAAAAAAGGAAACAAATAGACTAACAAACAACCGAATCCTAGTAAATATATATAAAAAAAACAATTTTTTTTGTTATCCTTTCGATAAAGTATAGAAAAGTATAATTGAAATGGAAAAAGTAGAAAAAAAAAAAAACAGACGAAGCATTTCGAGGGATAAAAACCTTGAATTATAAACGAATTTGTTTGTTGTTGGCATTGGAAAACAACATGAACGTGTCTAACAAGACTTAAATAAATAAATTTCGATTTATCGTAAATATTGAAAGAGGATTATAATTCTGTTTCTGTTTCTATTTTTTTTTTTTTGTTTTTGGAAAAATATTTTAAAGACACTTTCTTTATTCCCATAAATATTAAAAAAAACACAAAATCGAGTTAATTTTTGATTCTTTTTTAAAGTATACATATCAGCATAGCAACAAAAGTTTGCAATTAATTAAGTTCGCAATGAAAAAAAGGTCACAAAGAAAAGAAATTCAAATACAAATGTGTGTGAAGATAAATTCGAATTTAAAAACCAAAGACGCAAACCCACACTTTTAGCAGCGCCACTTCTTGCCGCTAACAGGATAAACTTTGCTATTAACAGAGCACTGTTAACTGTTTAACAGTGGCAATAAGTAGATTAGTCTTCTACTTTGCAATTATTGCAAACTATTGACAAACAATTTAATTCTCACTATGATCATTATTATTAGTGAATAAAAGTATTGAAATCTATCGGATGGTTGTGGAGATTTTTTCAAATTTCAAAATTATTCCAGCTATCCCACTACCACGGTTCGAAAGAGGACTCTCTAGACTAGCATTTGCATATAGAAAAGAAATTCAAATACAAATGTATGTGAAGATAAATTCGAATTTAAAAACCAAAGACGCAAACCCACACTTTTAGCAGCGCCACTTCTTGTCGCTAACAGGGTAAACTTTGCTATTAACAGAGCACTGTTAACTGTTTAACAGTGGCAATAAGTAGATTAGTCTTCTACTTTGCAATTATTGCAAACTATTGACAAACAATTTAATTCTCACTATGATTATTATTATTTGTGAACAAAAGTGTTGAAATGTAAATGATGATTGGTGGGAACACATACATAATTGGTCATTACAACCCTTCAGTCAGGATTACGACCTAGCTTTTCACACCACTTATGTTGTGGCGGGACCTACAGTTTAAAGTCGACTCCGAACGGCAGTTTTTTGAGAAGCTTTTCATGGCAATTTTATTTACTCTCAGAGTTTTTGCCAGAAATCTACTGAGAGGCAGTCGCCGAAGAAATATTTTTTTTTTTTCATATTTCGTTTTGATGCCTGACCTGTAGTTTACTGCTGTTATTTATGTTCCTACCAGCTACCTGACCTAGCTTCTCGCACCACTTATGTTGTGTGCGTTAATTTTATACATGAGTGGCGGGACCTCCAGTTTAAAGTCGACTCCGAACGACAGTTTTTTTGAGAAGCTTTTCATGGCAATTTTATTTACTCTCAGAGTTTTTGCCAGAAATCTGCTGAGAGGAAATCGCCGAAGAAATATTTTCATATTTTCGTTTTGATCTCTGACCTGGGATTCGAACTCGGGCCTTCAGTCTAATAAGTCAACACACTACCTACTAGACTACGACGACTTGGTGGGAATGGAGGACGTAATTATTCCAGCTATCTCACTACCACGGTTTGAATGAGGACCATTTGCATATAGTCTGTATGGTGTACAATTTCTTATATGTTCCCAAATGGCCACTGATCTTCTAGAGAATTTTCAAGCAAGAAATTCAAATTTTCAAAGCCATATCACTTTATATGGTACCTTTTTGCTGATTATATTAAGAGGCCTTGGAACCTTCCTTTGAGTATGATATGGTATTCATAGACCCAAAAATTAGCTCCAAAACATGTAGGCTGTTTCAGATGGATACTGTTAAACAGCTAACAGTGCTCTGTTAAGGGAAAATTTTGTTCTGTTAAGAGAACATTTTGTGCAGCCCTTGCGCTGACCGATTTCTCCCTCATTGGCTCGGAGGAATTTGGTCAGTACAGGGACTGCGTTCGCCTGTGGTGCCACAACGGGCCGCTATGCGTGCTCAAGTGAGCTTTTGGTATAAAGCTACCACATTAACCTAACCTAAGAGAACATTTTGCTCTGTTAACATAAAATGTGGCGCTGCTAAAACTTATGGATTACGTCTTGTATTTTCAAATTCGAATTTAACTTTACAGACATCAAATATACAATTTTTTTTTTATTTCCAAAAAAATTAAACAATCTTCTTGGACAGTTAAAAGGGCCAATTGTAACTTCTTACCACTTTACATGACAGAGACAGAGACACATCATACATACTTAATAATAAAAGTATTGTAATTCTTCCATAGACATGGTGTTTCACATACCATGCATACCACAGATCAGAAATGAGTATTCAAAAAGTTGAGTAGAATCGAATCATACTCATAATTTCTGATACTCTGATACGCATTCATACTTATTTTAATATCATGGAACCTCTCTGCTAATATTCAAAGTTTGAAGTATTCATTATATTCATACTTAATAACACGTATGATGTTCTTGATTTCGACTCGCCATAACTCAACATATACACGCAACACAAAATAAGTATGATTCGCGTACGAACACTAAAATATTCACTAGAAGGTTGTGTGTTTGCTCTGCTTGCTGCTCTGTCGTTTTTGCGTATGTGTCTTTTTTCTTTTTTTTTATAAACGCCAATAATCATCGAATCGATGTCATTTATAAGTATTCTAAGTATTTTTCTAAAGTTATGATGAATCTGCATGAGTAGGCTTATGAATCAAACATATTTCGAATGGCATGAGTTTGATGTCAACGTTGTACGCATACTCATTGCAACCTGTACTGATAAATCAACGTTGTAGTGATTACGAATGAATCAGAGTATTTAGTTAAATTTTAATATTGTTGACTCACTTATATTCAAAATTTCATGAGTGCTTATGAGTAGCGGAAAAACGATTCATTGCTGATCTCTGGTTCGCATAGAAAAAAAGGCCACACAGAAAAGAAATTTAAATTTAAAGAATTTTCTTGTACAGTAAAAAGCGTCGTCAATTGTAACTTTTTACCACTTTACATGACAGAGACAGAGACTAATTCTTCCATAGACATGGTTTTTCACATACCATTCATACAGTGGTGGGAGAAATAAAATGTACACATCAAAATTTGAAGATTTTTTAAGTTCTTAATAAAAACAATACATGAATAACTGTTTTAGTGCCTGCTTTGTTTTCTTAAGTACTGTTATTCTGTTAGTTTTACTTACTAGTCCAACACGGTATCTCAAAAAAAAAAAAATTTATATTAGCTTCCATTGCCAGACGTTAGGCTGCCTTAATTCCTGTCTTAGTTCGCTGCTTGAAGACAAATACATAATTGGTCATTACAACCCTTCAATCAGGATTCACTATCATAGCTTCTCACACCACTTACTTTGTGTGTGTTAATTTTATCCAAAAGTGGCGAGATCTACAGTTTAAAGTCGACTCTGAACGAGCGGCTTTTTCTTTAACAAACTTTTCAAGGCAATTTTTTATTTACTCTCAGAGTTTTTGGCAGAAATCTGCTGAACGCAAGACGCTGAAGAAATGTACTTTTTTAAATTTTGCTTTGTTCGAAATCTGTGAGCTGGAGTTTGATCCGTGTTAGATTCTGTGACGATAGCAATGGCTTATCTGAGTACATTCTTAGAACCTGCAAGGCATTAATGCATCCGAAGAAGAAACAAGAATTGTTATTGTTTACATCGAATAGCATTCTGAAATTTGTCAAGGTAATAGGCTTGGAGGAGATATTGTAGGGATACCCTACAAAGTTTGATGGGAGAACAATAGATCATATGGTCGCAATACTAAAGCACCTTGATAAGGTCATGACTGTGTCCCACACGTTTGCCAGGTATGCCGTACATATGTATGTCTCCGTAAGACAATCCTACAGAGTGGCTTATAAGTAAGTCTGCACAATACTAGTAGTCTTAACATATTAGTTTCATACATTTCATATTTAATTAGTCATTACAACCCTTCAATTAGTATTACGACCTAGCTTCTCATACTACTTATGTCGTGTGTGTTCATTTTATACATGAGTGGCGTGACCTACAGTTTCAAGTCGACTACCAACAACATATTTTTGAAAACCTTTTCATGGAAATTTTTTATTAACTCGCAGAGTTTTTCATATTTCATTTTGTTGGAGATGTCTGACCTGGGGTTTGACCTACTAGAATACGACGACTACTAGTCTCATCATACGTAAATAAATTTCATACATTATATGCCATAACATTACATAACTTTTGACAGGATTAAATCCGAGTTTCACATGCCACATATGTTATGTTTGTTAATTTTATAAAGGGTGATTTTTTAGCTATTATCTTTTTCGCAACACTGGTTTAAACAGCTCACGCACGTTTCGTGTTTTGTTTCACTGTCAAACATCTTCAGTTTGGTCTATATGTAATTTAACCATGAATCGTCTTACAAACGAACAACGCTTGAAAATCGTTGAATTTTATTATCAAAATGCGTGCTCTGTTAAGAAAGTTCATCGCGCGCTTCTTCCATTTTTGGTGAGCGCTACCGTGAGATGATATCCAACTTTTTTTTTGCCCAAAATGCAAGAGCTTGACTTGCATGACATGTGGTTTCAACAAGACGGTTCCACATGCCACACAGCACGCGTAACAATGGACTTATTGAGAGGCGAGTTCGGTGAACATTTTATTTCACGTTCGGAACCGGTCAATTGGCCGCCTAGATCGTGCGATTTAACGCCTTTAGACTATTTTTTGTGGGGCTATGTTAAAGCTCATGTCTATACAGACAAGCCCGCTTCAATTGACGCATTGGAAGACAACATTGAAGCATTTATTCGTGAGATACCGACCGAAATGTTGGAAAGAGTATGCCAAAATTGGACTAAGCGGATGGACTATTTGAGGCGCAGTCGCTCTCAACATTTGCATGAAATAATCTTCAAACATCAAATTATATGGACCGTACTATCGATTCAAATAAAGATTTCATGCATTTTTCTGAATTTTATGTGTTTTTTTTTGAAAAATATTCCTATAGCTCTTAAAAAATCACCCCTTATATGAGTGGCAGGACCTATAGATTAATTTCTACTCCGAATAATAAGTTTTGAAAGTTTTTTCTTGGCAATAAGATACTCTCAGAACTTTTGCCAGTATATCTGCTGAGAGTGGGTCGTCGAAAGATGTTTGTTTTTTTAGTACATATTTCAAAGCTCAGGTTTGGGCTCGGAATTGTCATCCAATAAGTCCATATACTACCCACTAGACTACATACTGCTTTTGTAAGTACAAATTAAGAAAATGAAACTAAATTAAGAAAACATTGTTAATCAATCAATTTTATTTTGCTAGGATATCAATTTTTCAAGGATATTGACCCTAAAAGTACTTTTTCGTTTGTGTTACTCTTGATTATATTTTGAAATCCTTCCAATTAAGTTATAATTGCGGAATGTTGTATTAACAAGAACCTTTATCCTCAAGAAGACCTTTTTTAAAAACAGCAATTAATAGTGATTGACATAACAAGGTTGAGAAAAATGGATAAATTTTTGGGAAATTAAGAAATTAAGGAGAAGTAATTAAAATTGTCGAAATTGGATAAGTGGTATGAAAACAACACAGTAATTCTAATTATAATTGAATTAAATCAAGGACCGTACAGCTAAGAAAAAAAAGTAAATTTAAGGCAATTAAATTATAATTGAAAGCAGATGTATAATTGGCAGGATTTGAATAAAAATTATTCATAAAAATCTGTGACTTTCTTAATAAAATATTAAAAAGAATTTTAATGATGCCAAATTAAATCTTTACCTTCCATACGCCATAAAACAATACGAAAATATTTATAATTGATGTACATACATATGTACATGTCAGACGAATAATGGAAATTTTAAATTATTCTATACACTGAAAAAAATATCGTAGGTAATATTAACTAAAAAATTTAGTAAACATTTAACGAAAAAAATATTCAATTCTACAGATTTTTATTCAAGACTACACAAGTTTTCTTTAAATCTACATAAATTTTATTAAAAACAAAGATTGGTTTTATATTTAGAATTTATTTAAGTAGAACCTGTTGATTTGAATAAAATTTTGTTGAAAATAATAAATATTTTGTTAATTTAACTAAGATTTTGTTAAATTAACTAAAATCCACCTAAAATTAAATAAATCTACTATAATAAATATAACAAAAATATTTGGTTATTTTTTAGTCATATTGAATAATTATTTTTTGTTAATTTAAATATAATTCAGTAGATTTGAAGAAAATTCGTTAAATTTACTATGGAAATTAAAATTAAAGAAATTTCGTCAATTTAAGTCCTTTATTATAGTACAATTAAAAGAATTGAAGAAAGTTCGTTAATTCAACTTATTTATTTTTGAAATTTAAAAAGAAAAACCAAATAAGCATTGTATAAATTATTCTCAGAATGTAAGTTTGTAGCGGACTATATTAATATATTTATATTATTTTATATATTTATATTACATTATATATTGTTTCACATTTCATTTCAAATTGAATCTGAATATTATTTTTGATACCAAGTAACTTGTAATTGCTTTTCATAATTATTAACTTTTGTATGCATAGTAAATATAACTCTGTCTGATGGAATTATATCATAAGTACATTTGATTATCACTATTCTCTATTATGCTTTATCCTTAGCTTAGTTGTAGCTTACATAATCTTAAGTGAATTTTGATCGAATAAATCATTACTTGGCCAGCACTCAAGCTGTAATCATCATTAAAAAATAAATAATAAAACAACTTATCCCTTGCGGACTTTTTAAGACCCATGGTGAAGTTGTCTGGTTGAGGACCTAAGCTGACTTTTGAGGCTCTTAAGGCCCAACCTATAAATTTAACAAAACTGAATTAAATTAGCACATCGCTACAAGTTTAATTTGTTTTTGAAACTTTAAAAAAACGAAATAGGCGTTGGAAAAATTATTGTCAGAATTTTCATATCTGCTACGAATGTTGTTTATTAAAAAATTGTGTTTTTCAATTACAATAATTAGTAATTTAAAGTGAGTTTTTTCTTCTAATAATTTAATATTTAAAAATATGATGCGTTTTAAGTGTAAAAAATTTTTTCAATATTAGTTCAATATATAAATAAATAACTGGCGTTATCCAAAAGAGAATTACTCATCAAATTGCAGTTGGTGAGCAATTTGGAGCTGTAAATTTAGGTAAGAACTGTACAAACTTATTTAAAGAATTAAGTAATATAATGTCTAACTAGATCCTCCTGAATAAAATGCTGAGGAAAGCAGCGAAGCAATCTGTCTCGACATCTGCACTTGGGGGAAATTGAAAACCATTGTGCAGCTACTAAAAACTACCGGCAATCGGAAGTAGCAAGTGCGAAATACACTTTAGTTACACTCAGTTTTAAGTTTGAAATAAATTTATCTGTTTGTAAACTAACTTTTTTTTATTATATTTTTTAATGCTATTTAATTTACATGTTCCTTTTTTAGAAGTATTTTTAAGTTAACTGTTCACAAGACTTTTTTACGAAAAGTACATTGTCTGTATATATATAATAAAAATTACAAAACTTTTTTAACTGCATATCGATTAATTAAAATGTTAAAATTAACAAAATTCATCTATTAATTTTAAAAACAATTCGTCAATATGAATAAATATTAACGAAAAATATTAATAAAATTAAATAAAAACTCCTTAATATAAATCAATTTTTTTTATTAAATTCAATTAAATTTCTTCATATTTACATCCCGCAAAATAACGAAAGCATTTTATTCATATTGAAGAAATTTTTTCAATATGAATAATTTACTAATTTTTACTAAAAAAGATGTAGATATGAATACACATTTTTGTTAGCTGATATATAACGAAATTTTTTCAATTCTACACCTCTTTCTACAGTATTTACGGAAATTTTTGGTTCAGTGTAGGCTCCACCGAACTTATACAGTTGATAGCGGCCATTTTGTTAAAACTAAATCTGTCAAATTAGTTGTCATTTGTTCAGTTTGTTTTGTCAAATCGCCATGGACAACCACAGACAACAAAGTGTGTTCGCTTAACAGGCTCTGGAGCAATTGGCTATTGACCATAATTTTCATCAAATAATCAATAATCTTCAGCGATGAGTTACATTTCTGAATAAATGGGTACGTGAACAAACAAAATTGTCGAATTTGCGAAAATATCACATGAATCCAAGAACGACTTTAGCACCTTGAAAAAGTTTGTGGCGGCGTCGTCGGCCCTTATTTCCTTGGGAAATAAGGTCAATGTTTACGAACTTCTTTTGACCCGGATTGGATAATCTGCACACCAAATACATGTGATTTCAATAGATCGACACTGTGTGCTATATAGCTTACGCCACATTGAATATTTTGTACGAACGATTTGAGGGCATAGTCATCCCATGTGAAGGCGATGTGTAATGGCCAACTAGGTCGTGCGATTTGTCCTGGTTAAGAGTTTTTCATATCGAGTTTTCTTACATCGCATATGTATGCGAACAAACCATAAGCACAGCGTTCTAAAAAGCCAACATAACCCAGGCCATTGGTTAAATTCAGCCTGAGTCACTGAGTCCTTAGAGTCATGAAAAAATTTACATTACATATGCTCTAAAATCATTAAAGCCGTGTAAGACATATGAACGATGTTATATCCTACACATAATGGCAACAAGTCTAGTAGTGTTGGCTTATTAGACGTGAGGCTACGTTACAAACCCCAGGTCAGATATTTCTTTCAAATCGAAATATGAAAAATATTTCTTCGGCGATTTCCTCTCAGCAGATTTCTAGCAAAAACTTTAAGAGTAAAAAATTGCCATAAAAAGTTTCTCTAAAAAATCTGTCCTTCGGAGTCGACTTTAAACTGTAGGTCCCCGCCAATTATGTCAAAATTTACAAAAACAACATAAGTGATATGAGAAGCTAGGCCGTAATCCTGACTGAGGAGTTGTAATGACAACCGTAGGTCATTCAGGCGAATAAAAAAATGTCGAAGATATTTCATTTAAGTTTAAAGATAGAAAGCTTATAATAAAAGATCGTGTATAACCTAAAAGTGTACGCAAAATCATCCTTAGTAAGCGCTGTTTTAGAACGAAAACTAGAACTGAACATTTCCTCTATCATTGCCCGCCTTATGAGATTCTGTAACAAACGATTTTTGGGCGCTGGAAATCGAATCGGTAGAACCATTTTAGAAAGACTTTTCTGGAATAAAATTTTGTAAGATGGTTGGGCATTACAACCAGAAATTATAAACATATGGTCAAATGGGCACAGTGTTCATACAACGGGACCCGAGAAGGGTCTAAGTGGCATATATTTAATGCTTGACAGTCGCATTAAGTATATGCCACTAATTAACCCAAAATAACGTAACTTAAATATGAATTCATGGATGTGGCAAATTTTTTAGAAAATTATAAGGAGTTATGAATTAATTAAGCCTATAAGTATGCAGAATACTTAAAATTTTTCGAAAATGGAAAGTATGCGAAATTTTAAAGCTTGTGGTACGAGCATACTACCTACTCTGTTCTCACTAAAATATATAAATGGGTCCGTAAATATTGAATAATAATGGCTTATAATCGAAAACATTTTTTTCCTTGAAGTATGCTACAATTTATTTTGGCAATTTTTGAATTTATTAAATTAAAAGTACAAATATTAAAAAACATGCCATTTTAATAATTTAGAGTACACACAGTATTTCTACATTTAAACAAATTCTAGAAAATATCAACACCCATGAGAACTCAAATTCTAGTAGTAGTTGTGATAAAACCCTTTTAAAACCCCTTAAGTATACTTCAGTTTTTGTTTTTCTTTCCTTTATTTTTTTTTGCAGTCTTAAATTTTATTGCTGACTATTAAATTCTGTTTTTTTTTAAGAATTTCCTTCCTTAAATTTGCAACAACAAATTTATTTCTATTCTTTTCAAAACTCTTTTCCTAACATCCTTTGAATTAAAAGGATTTAAAGAATTCATAAAAGTGCAATAATTTATTTGAATTCTGGTTTATTTTTTTTCATTTTATTTTATTTATTTTTTTGGCAACGTTCTCTTGTATTTCACAAATAGTGCCGGTAAAAACTAAAGAAAATTATTTCCTTTTCTTTCTTTTTTTTTTTTTTTGATTTCAAATTTATTTGTGGTCGACGAAAATAAATGAATTATTTTTGGTATTGAAAAATGTTTTGAACAGATATGGTCGAACACAAAAAAAATAAAAAAAGTTAAAGTGGTGAACATAAGGGTAACCATTGAATATAAAAACAGAAAGAAAGAAAGAAAAAACTAAAATTCATTAGAAAACTAAAATAATCACTCGTATATTGAATGGAAGTTCCCATGCAATTTGATTTTGAACATATTTTTTCATCAAAATTTCTAGAAAATGAGATGTTCACCCGCTTTAAAATGTTAAAGAAGAATAACACTTAAGTTCCCATGCACAATATAACTTAAGCAAGTCAATACTGAGCCAAACTTAACTGGAGACTTTAGTGCGGTATTCATTCAATCATTCATTCGCATATACTTCCATTTGTAAATGAATGGCTCTGAAGGGAATTGGATGGGTTGGTTAGCTCGGAAATAGGTAGGTTATGTTAGCTTAAATGGGTGATGTTTGTATCACATGGGTATCGGGACATAAGGACATTCCCGGCAACTGCAGAGCGGATGAATTGGCCAGAAGGGGCACGACCGTCGAGCTCTCTGATGAATTCTCTACATTGGGGATCCCTTTAAGTACCAGTGGGCTTATGATTAACAATGCAATCGTGGACCTTGCCAACAGTAGATGGGCAGCTTCGGATAAAGGCAGAGCGGCGCAAAAAATCTGGCCAAAGCTGGATAGAAGGCGCACGACGACTCTGCTTAAGCTCCAAAGAAGCAGGCTCAAAGCTGATATCGGGGTTATTACGGGGCATTGTATTATAGGAACAAATGCGAGGCGTATTGGTCTTGGACACCTCGCGAATGATTTCTGCAGAAGCTGTGGAGATGAAGAGGAGGATGAAACTATTCTTCACCTACTTTGCACATGTCCGGCACTTGGTCGGAGGAGAAAGAAACACCTGGGTGCCTACTACATGGAGGACGTAGATGAACTGTCATGCGTGGATATTGGCAGTCTAAGTCGCTTCATCGGAAGCTCCGAGTGGTTCCTAGAATAGGGGAAAGATGAAACTGTGGTATCACAATGGGCCCTGTATGCGGCCTAAGTGTGTCCGCTCATCGGGTGGACAGCCACTTCTACCTACCTACCTACCTAGCCTAAATGGGGAGCCACTACAAGGAATATAACTGACTAGGATCCTAAAAGTCCCGTTATAACAGCGACAATACACATTCAGTAATAACGCCTGACGGACACCTTTAAGATATTCCAATAATTTTGTGAAGTTGTAGATTCAGTCCAAATTCTACTTTAGCTAGATATATCATGTCAACAAAACCAAGAATCCTTCATCGCAAGTACCCTAGGGCCACATCTCAATTTCTTTGTCGTTATTACACCTTCTGTATTAGTCTTTGTAAGGTATTCTCTGCCTCTGAGTACTCTCAGAAGCCAGCATTCTATTATAACTGCTGTGAGCTTCCCAAGAAATAGTCTGATCAAGTCTGATCAAGAAGAAATTTTTGTTTCTCACATATCCATGTTGGGTCAGATCTATCTGGTCTCTTTACAAATGAGGTTATTATCTCATTTTTCTTATATCCGTGAGTAGGTTCATGTGGGATTATTTGTTAGCACCTCTGCAGACGAAACATAATCATACATACTACATAATTGGTCATTACAGCACTTCCCTGTGGATTTCGGCCTAGCTTCTCATGTCACTTATGTTGTGTGAGTTAATTTTATGCATAAGTGCCGGGACCTACAGTTTAAAGCCGATTCCAAACAACAGATTTTTATGAAACTTTTCATGGCAATTTCATTTATTCTCAGAGTGTTTGCCAGAAATCTAATGAGAGGCAGTCGCCGAAGAAATATTTTTTTTTATTTCGTTTTGTTTGAGAAGTGTGGCCTGGGGTTTGAATCGTTGTCTCACGTCTAATAAGCCCAGACACTACCTACTACACCATGGCGTTAATATCCCATTTTTCTTTTGCCCAAGAATAAGTTCATGTGGAATCAGTTGTTAGCACCTCTGCAGAGGAATGTCAATCAAGCATTTTAATTCGATTGAATTGACTTTTGCACCACGCTTATTAAATGCATCAGCTTTGATGTTACTTTCAATGTCCCCTTTTACAGGAACCCATATAAGAATAACCCCAAATGCCCCGCTAACGCTTCCATAGACACTCAGCATTCTTGGCAAATCTAAGATTTAATGTAAACACTTTCTAAGGATTTAATGCTCGATTAACTGTGAGTAAATACACAATTTATCGGAAGAGTATAACATCAGGGGTTGCTTTTATTGAAAGTCCGTTGAAAATATGATCTAATTTAAGGACAAGAAACTCAAATTGAAATGAGTGTGATATTAAGTAAATATGGCGTGGATAATTAAAGGATGTTTTGAAATGGAAATGGAGCGCGTTACAGCCTTTAAAACGCTTCATTATCAGGCGATATGGCATATGTTTCAATACAAGGTAGTTCCAGCCAAATAAATCGAAAATATTTGTATCAGAAAGAATGCAGCAAACAATATAACACTCCTGACAGTTCTCTCAAATTGGCTACACTATCTCCAAAAGCGGTTTGTGCCTGTCAGAATAATAACATCGGTTAAACAAACGGCTACTATAATATAAACAACGAGCACGTCTTGAGAAAGACTAGAACTCAATTGAAAAAGTTTATTTTCTATTTCATCCATTACAACAATCCAATGTATTATTTGGACAACAACAGTTGGCAATCCTGTCAATCTAGAATATGCTAGTAGTAGACAAATTTCTTATTTAGCTGGAAAACATGGTTATTAGGTTACAAATAATGAAGGAAACAAATAAAGAAGCCTTAAGAAGACGGTTAAGGTGATTTATGACAGCCCTATGTTAAATAACAAATAGAAAGATAATCGCGTAAATCGAAAAGGCTATCTGGGAAACATCGTATCAAAAATTGGCATAAAAAAGCGAGCTTTCAGCAGTAGAAAGTGTATGGAAAATCATTGCAAATCCGTCTTAAAACTAAGCTTAGCTGTTTCTTCACAAGTATATTATATGAAGCCCCTTAAGAATGTGATCTCAACGTCCATATTCGTCTAAATATTTAATGGACTTCTCAGAGAAATTTGCAATCATTCAAAGATAGCTCAAATCTAAATTGAAGAATGCAGGGAAATCATTGAAAATTGCATTGTTAAACTGAGTATTCGGCGGTCGGTGCACAAGGTGACTCAACTACATTGGCACCATGAGATCACGTGCACTATTACTTGGCTTCGCTGGACTGTTTCGGATAAGAACTGATTTGGCTTACGTGTTTGAATATGTCGCCGTAGTATAGTAGATAGTGTGTTGGCTTATTAGACGTTAGGCCACGGTTCAAATTCCAGCTCAGATATCTCTAACAAAACGAAATATGAAAAAACATTTCTTCGGCTACTGCCTCTAAGCATATTTCTGCCAAAAACTTTGACGAATAAATAAATTGCCATGAAAAAGTTTGTCAAAAAATTTGTCATTCGGAGTCGACTTTAAACTATAGGGCCTCCCGCCACTCAAGCAGTGGGAGAAGCTGGACTTGTAATGATCAATGATTTGAATGATTTCAAAAATTCTCAGATGAATAAATTCATTAAAAATTTCAAGACTATACGCTACATCAGCTAAATCTGATTACCACACACTAATTTTGGTAAGACAATGGCATGTATACATGGAGGCTTATACCACTACAAATTTGGAAAGTGGAAAGAAGCCTGAGAGGCTTCTGTAGACTGTAGGTACGCCACTCATGTAATAAATCAACATACGCAACATGAGTGGTGTAAGAAGCTAGGTTGTAATCCTGACTGAAGGGTTGAAATGACTAATTAGGTATGTATCGGGTGATTTTTTAACAGCTATAGGAAAATTTTTCAAAAAAAAAACACATAAAATTCAGAAAAATTTATGAAATCTTTATTTGAATCGATAGTACGGTCCATATAATTTAATGTTTGAAGATTATTTCATGCAAATGTTGACCGCGACTGCGCCTCAAATGGTCCATCCGCTTAGTCCAATTTTGGCATACTCTTTCCAACATTTCGGCCGGTATCTCACGAATAAATGCTTCAATGTTGTCTTCCAATGCGTCAATTGAAGCGGGCTTGTCTGTATAGACATGAGCTTTAACATAGCCCCACAAAAAATAGTCTAAAGGCGTTAAATCGCACGATCTAGGCGGCCAATTGACCGGTCCGGAACTAAATGAAAAAAAATAAAATGTTCACCGAACTCGCCTCTCAATAAGTCCATTGTTACGCGTGCTGTGTGGCATGTGGCACCGTCTTGTTGAAACCATATGTCATGCAAGTCAAGCTCTTGCATTTTGGGCAAAAAAAATGTTGGTTATCATCTCACGGTAGCGCTCACCATTCACAGTTACGTTACGATTCGCAGCATCTTTGAAGAAGTACGGTCCAATGATGCCAAATTCAATGATTTGCAAGCGTTGTTCGTTTGTAAGACGATTAATGGTTAAATTATAGACCAAACTGAAGATATTTGACAGTGAAACAAAACACGAAACGTGCGTGAGCTGTTTAAACCAGTGTGGCCAAAAAGATAATAGCTAAAAAATCAACCGATATGTATTTGAATTACATTGCTATTCATCTCACTTTAGCGGTTCTTAAACGCTACAGCTCTATTGGACTATCTGTCATTATTGAAAATTCCATTAACATATTACATTAGCTTTGCTAAATCATATATAAGGCATAGGATATTGAAATATTTTAAGAATTTTAAAAATTGAGTGGTCTTTTAAGGTAATACCCTGATACACACACTGATATAAAAAAGACTAAAGTTTGATAAAATTATTTGCTAAACGACTTACAGTGTTGCATAAAAGTAAATCGTTTTAGATAAATAAACTAAAGATGATGATTTTTTGGTCTTTGACCAATAAGCTGGCTTAAATATGTATACATACATACATACATAATTGGTCATTACAACCCTTCAGTCTGGATTACGACCTAGCTTCTCACACCACTTATGTTGTGTGCGTTAATTTTTATACATGAGTGGCGGGACCTACAGTTTAAAGTCGACTCCGAACGACAGTTTTTTGAGAAGCTTTTCATGGCAATTTTAATACTCTCAGAGTTTTTGCCAGAAATCTGCTGAGAGGAAGTCGCCGAAGAAATATTTTCATAATTTCGTTTTGATGTCTGACCTGGGATTCGAACTCGGGCCTTCAGTCCAATAAGCCAACACACTACCTACTAGACTACAGCGACTTCAAATATGTATACCAAGGTTATAAAATCCATTAAAAATGCTTTTCGGTCCATGAATAGTTCGTTTATCATAAAATTTGTAGTAATTTTTTTCTCTGCCACTGTAATAACAATAAGGCATGTTCAATACATATGTATGCATGTAAATACATACATACATATTGGCATATTTTAGATAACATACATGCGTATGCGTATATTTGTCTATGGGATTTAAAGAAAATCTCCCAAAAAAATACCAAAAATTCCCTTAAAGACCTTCAATAAGTAATGCCAACAGGATTCATCTACATTACATGCATACATTTGCATAAAAACGAAAGAAAACTTTACAATAAAAATAAATTCAATAACAACAGAAGGCAAAAAACGAGAGAAAAACAAAAAAAAAAAGGAATAAAAACAGATAAAAATAGACAACAAATTCTACACAAAAATTTATTCATTTCCAAATAAATATTTTAAGACTTGAATACAGAGAAAAACAAGTAACGCAAATAAAGATAGAAAAAGAGAAAAACGTTAAAGCCTACAAGAAATTATTCAAAGCACACATACTATACTCGCACACATTTCAATACAAACACACTTGCTTTTACAGAAGAAACGCATACATTTTTAGTAAATTATGGTTCGAATCTATTTAACAATTTGTAACATTCACATTTCGAATCCTAACACATACACACACACGCATACATACACACACGCATACATACACATACGCACATGCCATATACATACATTCACATAAAATGTTATCATCATCATGGGAGAGAGAGCAGAAAAAAAGTAGACACATACATATGCATGTGTATGTTTATTGTGTGCATGTGTATGTAAAATAAAATTTCTTTCAACTAAATGTAGAGAATCAATTTGCTTGCCTTTTAAAGCATTTGTTTAAAGTTTTATCTTTAGACTTTGGTAGTAAAGAGTTATCCATTTAGCGGTGTCAAATTTTTATTTCATTATAAAGCTGATTCATTCTATACTTTTGTAGGAACGTTTTGACCATTTTTTTAGCTCATTTCGAACGGTATATCGACGATATCTTGATAAATGTTGGTTTTCAAGTGCTTGAACGTTAGCAGACAATCCATATATGGATATGATTTTTAATGTAGTCCACAAAATAGGCTAACGACAACAAATTGCACGACTTAAAAATCATACTGTGTGGTTCATGGCACCGTTTTGTTGAAACAACATACGGGTTTAATAAAGGGCTATCCATTTCGTGGTTTCAAAAGTATGGGACTGGAATTCGACATCTGTCAAACTAAGTTGTGAAACCAATTTTTTTCTTTTCAGTTAAAAGTCTGACATTGACGAAAATGGATCGCTTAACTATCACACAACTCATAAAAATTATGAAAACCTATTACACAAATGGTGATTCTGCCACAGCCACGTATCGTGCGTATCGGCAATTTTTCGAACAAAATTTTCTTCAGCGATGAAGCACATTTCACACTCGGTGCGTATGTTAATAAACAAAATTGTCGTATTTGGAGAGAGAGAGGCCATTACATCCAGAAAAAGTCACTGTTTGGTGCGCTCTTTGGTCCGAAGCAGAGATCAGCAATGAATCGTATTTTCGCTACTCATAGGTACTTATGAAATTTTGAGTATGAGTGAGTCAAGAGTATTAAAATTCAACTACTCATTCGTACTCGCTACAACATTGATTTATAAGTATAGGTTGCAATGAGTATGAGTACAACGTTGACATCAAACTCACAACATTCGATTCATTGTTTGATTCATACGCCTACTCATTCAGATTCACAAATTTAGAAAAATACTTATAATACTTACGAATGATTCGAGTGACTCGAATCATTCATCAAAATTTACAGTAGTAGTTATTGTTGCATTTACAAAAGAAGAGAAAGAAAAGACAAAGACAGCAAGCAAAGCACACACACAACCTTCTAGCGAGTATTGTGGTGTTCGTACTCGAATCATACTTATTTTCTGCTTCGTGTATATGTTGAATCATGGAGAGTCGAAATCAACAACATCGTGCGTATTGTTAAGTATGAGTACGATGAGTATTTCTAACTTTGAATATGAGTAGTATGAGTATGATATTAAAATAAGTATGAATGCGTATAAGTAGCTGAAATTATAAGTATGACTCGAATCTACTCATCGTTTTGAATACTCGTTGCTGATCTCTGGTCCGATGGTGTGATTGGACCTTACTTCTTCGAAAACGACGATGGAACGACTGTCACTGTCAATTCGGAGCGTTATGGTCATATGATAACCGACTTTTTTTTGCCTGCTATTGAAGAATACAACTTGGAGAATATGTGGTTTCAACAAGACGGTGCCACATGCCATACAACTCGAGCGAATATGGCTTTATTGCAAGAGACATTTCCTGGCCACGTAATTTCTCGTCGTGGCGATATCAACTGGCCACCAAGATCATGCGATTTGACACCATTAGACTTTTTTTTTGTGGGGCTACGCGAAAGACCATGTTTATGCAGATAAACCTTCAACTCTTGAGCACTTAAAAACCAACATTCGTCAAGTTATGGCTGAGATACCGCCCAATATGTATCAAAAAGTGGTCGAAAATTACCTCAAAAGAATCAATGCTTGCAACACTTTTCGTTGAGGTCATTTAAATGATGTAGTGTTTCACACATAATGTCAACGTTCAAACTTTACAATAAAAAAGAAATATCATGAAAAAAATATTTTATACTCGTATGTGTTTTATTTACGTTTACTTTTGAAACCACGAAATGGATAACCCGGTACAACTGCAATTGCTATTGCAGTATATTCAATATGGCATGGGCTGTGTGGCACATAGCGCTGGCTAGTTGAAACCACATGTTATTGGTGAGCAGATCATCCACTTTAGGCTAAAAAAAAATCGTAATCATCGATCTATAGTGCTGTCGTTGACAGGTTGGTCAAAGAAATAACGACCGAAAAAGCCGCAAATATGTATATGCAAAGCGATATCGTGATTGCATTGGAGATTTTCTATTCTTGTATAGCATGAATGAAATTCAGTTTTATGCTACTGGAACTAAGGATACAGAGTTCTCATATCCTCGCATAATTGGTCATTACAACCCTTTAGTTAGGATTACAATCTAGCATCTCACACAGGCGAAGTTGTGTGTGTTCATCTTATCCATGAGTGGTGAGAGATCTATAGTTGATTGTCTACTACGAACAACAGACATGAGAAACTTTTCACGGGTAATTTTATTTACTCTCAGAGTTTTTGGCAGAAATCTGTTGAGAGGAAATCGCCGAAGAAATATTTTTCATACACAGGCTCACAAAAGTATACATACGATTAACAAATTTCTGAACCAATGCAAAAGACCGTCTTAAAATCGAGGAAAGTTGTCAGACAATTATAAAGAATTTCAACGAAAACGGATTGGCTAAAAAATTTCTGAAATTTATTAACCGTATGTATACTTTTGTGGCCCTGTGTATTTTATTTGTAGGAGATGTCTGACTTGGGGTATATATGGTATTCCGTAAAACACAATGCCCGGCGTGTAAAGAAGTTGTGAACGAGAAAAATAATCTGAATGACAGATTTGAGAAACTTTTCACGGTAATTTTATTTACTCTCAGTTTTTGTTTTTGCCCGAAGACTGCTGCGAACATTGTTCGAGATATCTGAGCTGAGGTTTGAACCACGAAACTTATTTAATTCAAGGTTACTACGGCTATTTACACAAGGTTATCACAGTATTTATTAATCTTGGCCTTGGTTTGAGAGAGAGTTTAATTTCTGTATAAAATAAAGCTTAATCACATCAAATTTAATATTTTTTCAAATATGCTCCTCCTATGCTGCATTGATCAGTTCGATCAATGTCGATCGAACACAAACCAATTGGCGCAGATTGTTTAAGTTTTACAGAGATCAGCAATGAGTATTCAAAAAGATGAGTAGAATCGAATCATACTAATAATTTCTGATACTGTGATACGCATTGATACTTATTTTAATATCATGGAACCTCTACTCATATACAAAGTTTGAAGTAGTCATCGTACTCATGTTGTTGATTTTGAATCTCCATAACTCAACATATACGCGAAGCACAAAATATATATGAGTCGCGTACGAACACTAAAATACTCACTAAAAGGTTGTGTGTTTACTCTGCCTGTTGAATGATTCTAGGCAATCGTTTCATTTATAAGTATTTTTCTAAAGTTATGAATCTAAGGGCCATTGTTACAACTTGCCGTTAACTAAAGGCAAGATTTTAACGGGCAGATAAATTGTTTTTCATTATTATAAGTAGACAATATGGTAGAAGTGAGCGTTAAGCTAAAGGGAGGATCATCCTACCGGTAACTTTTAAAGTTAAGTTTATGTTTGAACTTGCCATATTATATATTATTTTCAATATGGCAACTTCAAAACAAAATGAGCATAGACAACAAAAAAACGAATCCCGTCCTTGCCACTGCGTTTAAAAAAAAGTGTTTAATTAAGGAGTGTTATCGACATTGCTCCGGCACTGCCATATTTTTGAAAAAGTTAATTTTATTTTACGGTTCCCTTTAGCTAAAGTTACCTTTAACTTATTTTCGTTATTACAGCTTGGGTTTAGTTAAAGGTAACTTTAGCTAAAGAGAACTGTAAAGTTAACTTTAACTAAACCCAAGTTTAACGGCAAGTTGTAATAATAGCCCTAAATGAGTAGGCTTATGAATCAAACATATTTGGAATGGTATGAGTTTGATGTCAACATTGTACTCATACTCATTGCAACCTGTTCTAATAAATCAACGTTGTAGTGAGTATGAATGAATCAGAGTACATACAGTTAAATTTTAATATTGTTGACTCACTTATATTCAAAATTTCATAAATGCTTATGAGTAGCGAAAAAACGATTCATTGCTGATCTTTGAAGTTTTAAAAGGAGTCAACTAACAGATGCCTGTTAACAAGAACAATGTTGTTCCTTTGGTTAAGGACGGAGAGACCGACAAGTTATTTTTTTGGTTTCCATTTCTATTCATAAGTTGTTAAAATTATTCATAATATTTCTCTGTACTGGCATTTTG
Organism: Sarcophaga caerulescens; assembly: GCA_927399465.1. Classification (NCBI taxonomy): domain Eukaryota; kingdom Metazoa; phylum Arthropoda; class Insecta; order Diptera; family Sarcophagidae; genus Sarcophaga; species Sarcophaga caerulescens. Next base: position 82,200,768 of record OV656866.1, read on the forward strand.
AATATCCTTTAATTTTATTTAATTTGTTTTGTATTTAATTTCTAAATCGTAAACAAATAATGAAAAAAAGAAAAACTTTTTATGCAGTTTTAAATAGCGGCCAGCCAGACAGAGGAACTTTTCTTTTCTTTTTTTGTTTTTGTTTTTTTTTTTTTTTAAATATGCAGACTTAAAAACCAATTTTAATTAAAATGTTCTCAAACAAAAATTTTCTTGTTAATTCTCTAAAGATGTTTTCATTTTTAAGGCAAAAGAAAGATACTTTTTTTCACACAGTTTAAGTGGAGATACAAAACAAAACCAAAAGAAAAAAAGTACTAAAAGGGGGAGAAAAAGTTTTCTTATTAAAATTCACACACACACACAGAGAGAGAAAGGGAGAGGGATGCACGTATAACATGCATTCACACAAGCTGGGAAAATTGAGTCTACTAAAGAGAACGAACGACCTTCAAATGTTGTAATGAAACAGAAACATGAATATGTACACATACATGGACACACTGATAGAGGTAGAGGTGGAGGTAGAAGTGAGAGTGGTGGTGGTGGTGGTAATGGTGGTGATGGTTATAGTATGGCTGATGGTGTTGGTATTGTTGTAACATTTTCCTCAAATTAGTTTTTGTTTTTTATTTTTTGCTGTTGTTGCCAAGGCCAAAAATCCCCAAAGAGTACTATTGTATGTACTATTGTAGCATATGAAAGGGAAACGCTTTTTTATTTGTATATGAAATAATGGCATACGAGCAATGAATAGAAATGCACTCACTGAACATTTATTTGTTTAACTTTGGGGTTTTTTTTTTCTCAAAATTTATTTCAAATATTATTTCTCCTTTACACACACATACTTATGTATGTGTTCATGTGCATGTATATACACTTACATTACTTTGTTTAGAACTGACTATCTATCAATTGTGTTGGACTATTTTTGTAACTTCCTGACATTTTTCTATAGTTTTTGGCATAATTTTTTTGTTGTTTTTGTTTTTGCCTTTGTTGGCCAGAAATTTATTTGCATAAAATATTTACTCGAAAGTTTTTAGAAAATAAAGTTTCAAATATAATCACAAATCTTGATAAATACACACACACATACATAGATTCTATTTCAAATAATTTTTGTTGAATTTTTGAAAAAAAAAAAGAAATTTTTTTTCAAATATTTCGTTTGAAAGCGTGCTAGGCAAAGAGTAGAGTAGAGCAGTTCAAATTAAATGACATTCGTTGTAACTTTATAGTCATTTGCAAATTTATCTATGAAATTAAACCCTTAACTTTAAAAATAATGTTTAAAAACACTCTTCTCCATTTTCCTCTCTTTTTGTTTTTATTTTTTTAATTTCATGGAAAAAAAAAAATGTCGAAATAATATTTAAATTCATGTGAAATTTACCAGGTAGACAATAGTTGCTTGGCACATTGCATGCCATAAAAAGTTTCATCCTGACAACAAAAAAAAAAAAAAACGAATGCTTTTAAAACTTTTACTTTAGAACACTTCGTCTTCTACAAATGAAATAAAATTCTGTGAAAAACTCAATGCAATTGCTGTTAAATAGTTGATGCAAATTTACAGCATCAACTAGATAATCTGTTCAACCATACAGGACATTTGACGTTTAGATGCATCAAGCATAAGTGATAATTTATGTTCGTTTTTCTCAAGAAACACTAAGTGAGCAAATAAAAATTGTAAGCACTTTTGACATTTACATATATGTGTCAAACTACAAATGATTTATACATTAGATAAGATACAACACTCCACTGTGTTAACCGTTAGACAAGTGATATCGTACAACGTTGCTATCCAAGCCAATGAAAACTATCAATAACTTCTGGTCATGCTATTCTCTATAGACGTGTTTATGTCTCATGCTATACTCTATAAACGTGTTTATGTCTCATGCTATACTCTATAAACGTGTTTATGTCTCATGCTATACTCTATAAACGTGTTTATGTCTCATGCTATACTCTATAAACGTGTTTATGTCTCATGCTATACTCTATAAACGTGTTTATGTCTCATGCTATTCTATATAAACGTGTTTATGTCTCATGCTATTCTATATAAACGTGTTTATGTCTCATGCTATTCTATATAAACGTGTTTATATCTCATATGCTATTCTATATAAACGTGTTTACATCTCATGCTATTCTATATAAACGTGTTTACATCTCATGCTATTCTATATAAACGTGTTTACATCTCATGCTATTCTATATAAACGTGTTTACATCTCATGCTATTCTATATAAACGTGTTTATATCTCATATGATATTCTATATAAACGTGTTTATATCCCAAATGATATTCTAGATAAACGTGTTTATATCTCATATGATATTCTATATAAACGTGTTTATATCTCATATGCTATTCTATATAAACGTGTTTATATCTCATATGCTATTCTATATAAACGTGTTTATATCTCATATGCTATTCTATATAAACGTGTTTATATCTCATGCTATTCTATATAAACGTGTTTACATCTCATATGCTATTCTATATAAACGTGTTTATATCTCATATGCTATTCTATATAAACGTGTTTATATCTCATATGCTATTCTATATAAACGTGTTTATATCTCATATGCTATTCTATATAAACGTGTTTATATCTCATATGCTATTCTATATAAACGTGTTTATATCTCATATGCTATTCTATATAAACGTGTTTATATCTCATATGCTATTCTATATAAACGTGTTTATATCTCATATGCTATTCTATATAAACGTGTTTATATCCCAAATGATATTCTAGATAAACGTGTTTATATCTCATATGCTATTCTATATAAACGTGTTTATATCTCATATGCTATTCTATATAAACGTGTTTATATCTCATATGCTATTCTATATAAACGTGTTTATATCTGATATGCTGTTCTATAAAAACGCGTTTACGTCACATATGCTATTCTATATAAACGCGTCTATATCTCATGTGATATTCTATATATTCATGTGTAAAGGAAGAAAAATCCTTGTATAGTCACTGTCTAGGACCTAGACTCTAGGTAGTTCAGATATTTGTTTTTCTTGTAAAAAACAGTTAACGGGACTTGTCTGGTTTTGTTCGCGAGCTCCTCAATTATAGATATACAAGGAAAAAACGTTGCCAAAAGAAAGAAGTACGTAAGCTAATGGTCTAAAGTACCGGAATAGAAACAAACTGCTAAAATAAAGGATTACTCCCCTGAAGTCCGATACAACGCTTTTTAGCCATTTTTAAACTATTAGGTCAATTGAAATTGTATCAAAGATGACTGGGGAATAGTAAAGATTTTGATTTGAAGACTTTTTCTATACTAACGCCACGTTTACAGGTATGAATTGAATTATCATGCTAAAGAAGCGCCACAAATATTTGGGATTTAGATCCCAGGAATTTTTTGTAGATTGAAATGAATGAAATCCCATGACGATTATGAGACCTTTACACCTCTTGAGAGCAAGAAATTCACTACGAATTTGAAATTCGAACAAATAAATAATTTTCTTAGGAGTTATATTTAAAACAATTTGAAGTTTCAGATTAATACGCAAAAAACTTGTTTTTATTTTGAATGAATCAATAGGAAATGGCTCCTATTCACAATGATAATTGTGTTGGAAAATAGATTATAGAATGAGGAAGCGTACTCATTTTTTAAAGGGCACTGTTTAATTCTTGCCATTTATTTTAAAGTTTGAATGTCTAAGATGAAAGAATTAGGTTCTATCGAAATATTAGATGTAAGCAACGTATAAGTTAGGTGGCTAGGTACAATGAGATGGGACTTAACTACATACATCAACTTAATCACTTCGAGTAAAGTAGAAATCACTACTACTTTCGTCTCAGATGAAAAAGTAGCCATTGGTAATATAAGTTACTGAAACGCTGAACAACATATGTAACTTCTTCCTTCCAATTTAATAGAGAGCATCTAGGCTAGTATAACAATATCAGTAAATTATGACTAAGCTTAGGTAATCATTCTAACAGCTCAACAGAACCCATAAGACCTTTTAACATTAGTTGATTATGATCCAGTTAATCAAGAAGAAGTGCCAAGTAACTTTAAAGATTTCACTGTCATTACAATTTTTTCTTTGAATACCAATGGAATTCATACAGGGATTCAACTGGACCGATGTAGTCGCCGTAGTCTAGTAGGTAGTGTGTTGGCTTACGTAAAGCTCGGGTTCGCATCCCAGGTCAGGCATCAAAACGAAATATGAAAAAAAAATATTTCTTCGGCGACTGCCTCTAAATCGGAGAATCGGTTGTGATATCTCTTCTAGAAATTCAGTAGTACCAGTGTAACCTAGAAGTGTATTCGCTTATTAGACATGCGGCCAAGGTTCAAACTCCAGGTCAGACATTTGAAAATGAAAAAATTTTCCTTCGGCGATTTCCTCTCAGCAGATTTCCGGCAAAAACTCGGAGAGTAAATATAAAAAATTACCATAAAACGTTTCTAAAAAATTTTTAAACTGTTGGTCCCGCCACTCATGTATAAAAATAATACACACAACATAAGCGGTGTGAGAAGTTAGGAAATAATCCTGGCTAAAGGGTTGTAATGGCCAATTATGTATGTACACATGTATGTAGAAGAAGTCGCCGCAGCAGTCTTCTGGCAGAGTTTGGAAAAAATCGGTCCTTCAAAATCGATTGTAGGTCACACCACTCATGTATAAAATTAACACACACAACATGGGTGGTGTGAGAATCTAGGTTATTATTCCGTACGTAAAATAGAAGAATTGAACTTGAAATTTTAACAATACAGTGTCACATGCCAAACGATAACGTGAATAGTATCGTGGGAGTTAAAAGTTTGGTAAGCACACTTTGTGGGTATGTAGTTTTTTGGTCACCAAAATCATACAATGTGATCCCAATTGACTTTTTGTGGGAATAAGTATAGTATGCCTACAATTCCAGTCTTGACAGAGGATCTGGCAGCTGCCAGAGATTACGAGCGAAGTGCTGGAAAAAGTATGCTAACATTTGAGCTCATTATATGAACAACCTAAGGCGCAGTTGTAGGCTACATAATGTCCCCACTCACTTTAACAAATTGTCTGTCTTTTTTCAAAAAACTCTTTTATTTTATGCCTTCTTATCCTTATTAATATCATACGGGGTGTGTATGCCTCCCTGATTATCTATCTCTCTGCCTGCGTACTGTGTCTCTAATTGTATGAGTAAATGTGTATGAGGGTATGTATGAGTATTATTGAAGTTTTATTATTCCCAGGCTCCCCAAAGTACGTTCTCGTACTCTTTAAGCCATTAACTTATACACCTTGAAAGTTACGTACATATTTACCATTCCTTTCGATCTTAATTTCTATTCAAATGAATGGCATGTGAATAGTTTACGTTGCACTTTATTTTCTGGGAATTTTTTTCTGTTTTTTTTTTTTGTTTTTTGTCATTCACAAAATTTAATTAAGCAAAATAAGAGAGGAAAATTTCTTTCTCTTCTCATTCATTATTTCGTCTTTTTTTTGCGTTTCATTTTTTAACGAAAGTTTGAACTCTTTATACAGGAGATGCAGATTTTTTTTCCTTTTTTTTTTTTCTGATAAGAAAAGTTTTAACTTTCGCCAGAAAAAAATTGTAAAAAAAGCAGCTTCAAATATCATTTTCAGTTGAGTTTATGGGAAATCGTATAAAAGATAAACTATTTATGAGAATATGAACGTAACTAAACGCTTAAAGTGTGTGGCATAAAAAACGGAGACTTAAGAGGGAATCATAATGAATTCGATAAAGGAATGCCAAAAACTCTAGCAAAAGGTTTAAAAAAAAAAAAAATTATTTTCAAAACAAAAATCATTTTTAAATCGTCAAATTAAACATTAGAAAGAAACTTTGAATCGTATACACTTGGTGAATTAATATTTTATTTTAATTAAAAATAATTTAATCACATCATACCACATCACATCACAAGTTCAAAACAAGGTTAGAAATTTTTGGCCATTTTTACTCCCCAAGGCTGCTTAACTTTACATTGCAAAAATCTCTCTTCGAAAAACATAGAAAAACAATATGATTTCCAGGGGGAGGGAGGTTGGATGTAAATTCTATGAAATTTATGAAGGTAAAGTAACGACTCAAAGGTAATTAACAATAAAAATGTAATTTATACCACCGGTACTCGGTACGCACTTAAAGTACCCTGAAAATAAGTTGAAATACTTTGCAGGAGAGAAGAAAATTAACTCGCTTGTGATGATTCTAAACAGTTTAAATTAAAAGCAATATTTTATAGTAATTAAGGAGCAAAGAACCACGACAAAAAAAAAAAAGGAAGAACTCGGGTAGCAGCACTTAAGTGACAGCTGAACATGTGCAGGAGGAGGTTTTTATTTAAGAAACTTCAATTAACCCTTTAACTAACGAAACTTAAACTTTTTTGTTAGATGCACATGAGCATAGCTGCCAGATTTGACGATTTATGCCATTTTTTGACGATTTTTAAAAATTCAAAATTTACATTATTTTCTTCAGTAAAATATTGTATTTTAATACTTAATTAATATTATGACTACTTAGTTTCATAGTGACAAGCATGGGACGTATGAGTAATATTCAATTCGATTAGTTTCATGCAGAACAAAATGAAACCTTCTTTGTTGCATACTTTTCAGAGTAATAATACCAGTACGAGTAATACGATGCGTATAAGCAATATATTTCAAATTCAATTAAATATAGAGTATACCCCGGTAATTTGGAATTAAACATTTACAAGCTAATATGACAAATATGTATGTATAGTGAATTTTTTAAAATTTTAAGGGCTATTATTACAACTTGCCGTTAACTAAAGGGAGCATTTTAACGGACAGATAAATTGTTTTTCATTGTTATAAGTACCCAATAAGATAGAAGTGATCGTTAAGCTAAAGGGAAGATCATACACTCAAAAAAAGAATCAAGTCATCCGGGCTTGAATCAATCCATATCGGTCACAATAGTACGGTAAGTGCGGTTTGGCTTGAATCAAGTACAAAAGAGTTGAATCAAGCCCGAATCAGCCAAGTATAAAAGTGTTGATTTTAGCGCCATTTAAGCCTTTTTGGGATCAAAGTGATCTCATCATGTATTTGGTTTAAGCATATTTTTTCTTGATTTAAGATCGAATTCGTACTTGATTCAAGAGAATCAGAAGTTGAATAATCCTTAAGCGCACTTGTTTCAAGAATTATAAAGTTGATTTAAGCTAGATTTCGTACTTGAATTAACTTATAAATGGGATCGAATTGAGGCAAATCGTACTATTATTGGAGCACAATGAACTTGATTTAAGCCCTAAATTGTACTTGATTTAAACCTAAATTTATCCAAAAACGAGCTTGTTTCAAGAATTTTGAACTTGATTTAAGCTCGAACTCGTACTTGATTTAATCCTAAAATCGATTGATTTGAAAAAAATGCAAGTCATCTACCAAAAAAAAAAAATGCATGCCATCGACCGGAATAATCCAGGTCATCTACCAAAGAAATGCAACTTGCGAAAAATACGACATTTTGTTGGATATATATTGTATAAATATACCAGAACTAAATGAAATTTGCCGTTTAAGGCAATTTTAAATATTTAATTATAGCTACTAATATTACCATCAAAAGAACAAAGGCAAGTGCCATTATTTTTTTTTTCATACAACCAACACACAGGAGATGGCATTGTGTCGGGACACTAGGCCTTTGAATATTTGTATACCATAAGTAACAGGAAAGATATGTGCAGGAAGGGAGTTCTACATGCGAATAGTCCGTCTAACAAACGAACTTTGTCTATAATGTAGTGTGCGATACACTGGCCAATCGACCACATACGGATGCGCTGGCCGAAAAAGACAAGTGTTATGTAGGAATACATGATTTTGATAAACTAGGCCCCTTATTTCGCTCGAGCAATATCCGGTGTAGTAGCAATAGAACAGTGAAACACAAGCCACATTGCAACGATGCTGCAATGAATTAATGGTATTGGACTACGGTCTCCCCTGTAAACGGTCGAGTAGCTTCCAAATAGACCTTCAGGGCCAACCCATACATTAGAGTTGTATCCCATACTCGGTCGGTTATAAATGGTGTAAATGGTAAGTAGATCAGATGAAGTGAAGTATTTATGCTGCGCCTTAAGAAACGAAGACACTGAAAAATGTGTCAGTTCTAGCGAACATGGCACTGAATTTTCATGCCCATTACGTCAAAATCTTCTGACGCCCTAATATTTACACCACACATGGCTACAGAAAATGCAATATTATTGCTGCTAAACATTGACTTTGTATGTTTTTGTTTTTAAAAACTTTTCAATTTATTTATTTATTTTTTCTGACGATTTTTTTACGATTTCAATGAACATCTTTGACGATTATGACGATTTTTTCTCAAATATTTGACGATTTGATGCTTCATTTATCTGGCAGCTATGCACGTGAGCTATCGATATCAATAACTATACTTGGACGTCTAAGAATGTCAAAAAGTGTTGATATTTCTGTTCAGTACAGGCCGCCGTAGCAGGTAGTGTGTTAGCTTATTAGACGTGAGGCCACGGTTCAATTCCCAGTCAGACATCTTCAACAAAACGAAATATGAAAAAATATCTCTTCGCATATATCCCCTCAGCAGATTTCTGGCAAAAACTTTTGAGTGTAAATATAATCACCACGAAAATCTGTCGTTTGGAGTCGACTTTAAACTTTGGGTCCCGCCATTCGTGTAAAAATTAACATACACAACAGAGGTGGTGTGATAAGCGAGGTCGTCCTAGCTCCTGATTGAAGGGTTATAATGATCAATTAACTATGTATGCATCGCATCTGTAGTGAAATCAATTCTCAAGCCACTAACGAAGTACCATTATCTTCAATGCAATTGAGTGTTCGGTGTTAGATACACGCTAGCGGCATTATCGATATTGATTTTGTTAGAACTGTGCAAAGAGCTGCCGTTATGGTGAATGGCATGCGCAATTGACCTATAATGATTGAATTTTTGTTTTGCAAAACTCTAATCATTTAACATTAAAACGAGAATTGGTTTCAATAATCCGACAGCGCGTATTACAATCGATTCATTGCAAAACCAATTGGATAAAAACGTTGTTTACAAAAGTGGTCCTATTCACTGACGCCTAGGGATTTTTTTTTATAAGGCTGTGTTAAGTCTACGAACCATCAATTTTTGATGTATTGGAAGCCAATGTTCAAGCATATATTTTACGAACTAAATTATTTGCTATAGACACTAACAGATATGTCGTTTTCGTAACCGTGACGAAGTTTATTATCTGGTTTTGAAGAGAAATGTTATTCTTTTCCTATGGCCAAATATAGTCAGTTAAAGGCGAGTAATCGCTTCAGAGGGTACAATTGCCAACAATAAATGTTACGACGTAGGGTATCAGCTTCGCCTAAATCGATTTTCACTGAAAATTATTGCAAGTGATTCATTTAACTTTCATCACAAGTGACTAACCACTTCAGAATTTGGATAGAATTGCGGTTCAGCAGGGAACATATGTGATATCAGGTGATTATTTATGCAGGGTCAGGAAATGTACTAACGGGGTAAAACTTCTGATTGATCCAACTTAATGAACGTAAGATAATCCTTATCTATTACAGACCCTTTACTTGATGGGCCCCTGGCAAAGTTTATGATATTCATCAAGATCCAGCTAGTTGCGAGGGGAGATTGCAACGTCAACGTACATGGTTCGTTATCAGGTTCGTTATTATATATACCCAATCGCAGAGGCGATAATTCAAGCAACCATTACAAATTGACTGCGCAGGTGGCTAGCCACTATCACATACGTACATGCAAACATAATTGGACATTACAACTCTTCAGTAAGAATTACGTCCTACCTTCTCAAACCACGTATGCTGTGCGTGTTAATTTTGTACATGAGTGGCGGGACCTACCGTTTAAATTCAACTTCGAACGACAGATTTTTGAGCAACTTTTCATTGATATATTTATTTACTTTCAAAGTATATGCTAGAAATCTGCTGGCTTAATAGACGTAAGGCATCGGTTCCAAACCACAGGTCAGACATCAAAACGAAATATGAAAAAGATATTTCTTTCGGCGACTTCCCCTCAGCAGATTTCTGACAAAAACTCTGAAAGCAAATTAAATTGCCATGAAAAGTTTCTCAAAAATCTATCGTTAGGAGTCAACTTTAAACCGTAGGTCCCGCTACTTATGCAGAAATTTAATACACTCAACACAAGTGGCATAAGAAGCTGGGTTGTAATCCTGACTGATGGGTTGTACTGGCCAATTATGTATGTATGTACATATGTTAATGTCAGCCGATAGGCAAACTGAGATTCATTATTAACTTTGGTACATTGCCACGTTCGTTATTAGATGTACCCAAGCGCAGAGACGCGAGGTTAAGCCGCCATTACCTATTGACTGCGCAGATGGCTAGCCCATATCACCAAGCTTAAAATATCTGCTTCAGACTTTACTTATGCGAAATCTTTAATATTATCTCTCAAAGGGGGTATGAGAACCAACTAAATTCATAGGAAGGGATGAAGATATACAAAAACAGCAATCGACATTCTTCGGGTTAGCCAGTAGTATCCACGAAGAACCAACTTGATGTATGAACAGATTTATACAGCGACATTCTCACTCCAGTAGACGTAGTTTAGTAGGTAGTGTGTTTGCTTATTAGACGAGAGCCCGAGGTTTAAATTCCAGCTCAGACATCTCAAATAAAACGAAATCTGATAAATTATTTCTTTGCCATCTATACCCAGCAATTTGTTGGCAAAAGTTCTTAGCGTAAATAAATTTGCCATGAGAAGATTGTCAAATACATATGTTGGTCGAAGTAGACGCTATGCTATCTATGCATAAAATTAACAAATACAACGCGGGTGATGTGAGAAGCTAGGTTGTAGTCCTGTCTAAAGACTCCCCAGTATCTATTGATGCTAGGTATTAGATGGCTTGACAACACATATCAATTTTCTGACGGTTAGTTTAATAAAACAAAAAAACCCACACGGTAGCAGAGTGGGATCATGTTATTGAAACCAAATGATAATTGGTTGTAATCCTGACTAAAGTATTAAGAAGGTAAATATACTCACGCCATTTAATTTCAAAAAGAAAGAGACATTTAACAGACGCATATAAGAACAATATTTACCAAAAATCTCACGGCATTTAATCTGAAATGGATTAAACGAGAGTAATTGGTGACTGATCCAAGACCACAACCTTAAGGAGATAACAGACTTTTTTATATTTTTAGCACAGACATAATGGATAATAGATGTAACTGCTGCCTTTAGTGCTATTGAGCGGGAGTCTACTAAGATGGGTCTGGCAGTAAATGAGGGCGAAACGAAGTATATGTTATCGACAAGTACAGACGTGCGGCGTATTGGATCTCAGATTACGGCCGATAACTTTACTGACGATATAGTCAAGGAATTTATTTATCTTGGCTCCGCCGTGACCACCAAAAATGATGTTAGTCTGGAGATCACTCTTGCCAACAGGTGCTACTATGGTCTCAATAGACAATTGAGAAGCAGAGACCTAAACTAATACTCTACAAGACGCTCATCCTACCCGTGCTTCTTTATGGCGCAGAGGCATGGACCCTAGTAAGCAATGATGCAGCAGCCTTGAGAGTATTCGAGAGAAAAGTCCTACGTAAGATATTCGGTCCAGAGCAAGTTGGTGATGATATCCGCATCCGAGCCAACGACATAGACGTTGTGCAGCGTATTAATATCCAGCGGCTGCGCTGACTCGGCCATGTCGTTCGAATGGAGGAGGATGATCCCGCGAGACGGGGTATTTGATGCGGGAGTCTGCGGAAGTCGGTAAAGAGGACGACCTTGTATGTGTTGGAAGGACCAAATCGAGGGAGCCCTCTCATCGATTGGTGTGACCAACTAGAGTAGGCGCGCAAGAAGCAGACTCACCTGTAGGGAAGTGTTACGGCAGGCCGAAATCCGTTAATCGGGTTGTTAATGGGCAATTAAGTAAGTAAGTAAGTACTAGTGCATAATAAATAATGAATAATGAGGGGCCATTGCAAGAATTTATTGTTAATTATTAAGTCATTATTTATTCCATGACTAATGGCACTGAAATGCTTTTTAAAAGTAAACTATACAGACAGAGACAAAACGAACAAACCGGAAACACTAAAAGGGTTAATAATGTAGACACAATGAAAGTATTTATGTATGTGTATGTAAGTGTATGTATGTATTTCTAGACAAATTAAACAAAACAAATTTTTATAAAAAAAAAAAAACGAGAAATAGAAACGAAGGTTTACGTAGCATAACAAGCAAGAAAAGATTGAAATAGGAATTAAGTGAGGCAGGAATACAACACGTAAAAATGGCAAAGCGAACAGCCAGTAGTTTATAATTGTTAAGCACTTCTATTACGATAACAACAACAACTACAACTTACTAAATGGTCCGCCAAATAGCTTTTTTTTTTGAAAATGCTTTAAAAAAAAACTACTGAATATTTTCTCAAATTTCTTTTTTTTATTTGAAAGTACAATCCTTCCGATTAATAATGGAAAATAATTTCATTCAAATGGCTGCCTCGGCTGGCCATGCAGTAGCTTAAACGATCGGTTCAATTTTTATGCGCATTATCGATTGTGTGCAGCTGTATTTCACCAATGGCTTCACGAATATTGTCCTTTAAAGCGTCAATTGTCTCTGGCTTGTCGGCGTAACACTTATCTTTGACGGCACCCCACAAATAATAGTCCAACGGTGTCAAATCGCAGCTCCGAGGTGGTCAAAAGACATCAGCTCTGCGGCTGATAATGCGATCTTCAAAAAACAGGGCGCAAAACATCGAGTGTAGCTTCGGCTGTGTGGCACGTAGCGCCGTCCTGTTGAAACCAAATGTTGCCAAAATCCTCCTCTTCAATTTTTGTGAACAAAAATTCGTTCAACATGGCCCGATAAGGATCGCCATTGACTGTAACGGCCACTCCTTGCTTATTTTCGAAGAAAAATGGCCCAATTATGCCTCTGGAACAAAATCCGCACCAAACAGTGACTCGTTTTGGGTGCGTCGGCTTTTCAATGTATGCGTGCGGGTTTTCTGTGCCCCAAATGCGACAATTTTGCTTGTTTACATAACCGCCAACATCAAAATGAGCTTCATCTGAAAAGATGATTTTTTTTGCCAAAATCGGCATCTTCTGTAAGTCGATCGCAGACCCACTTAGCGAAGCGAAAACGCATTGGATGGTCAATTGGCTTCAACTCCTGAATCAATTGGACTTTGTATGGCGTCATACCAAGGACTTTATGCAAAATTCGTCTCAATGATGTCTCCGAAATGTTCAATTGTTGAGAACGACAGTGAATTGATGTTGATGGCGCTTCACGCACACTTTCTGCCACAGCAGCAATATTCTCGGGTGTACGCACTGTTTTTGGCTTTTCACGCTTTGGTTTATCGATGAGGATGCCAGTTTCTTTCACTTTTTTCACAAGATAACGAACATAGGGAGCTGACGGTGCTTCTCTTCTTCCAAAATCCGTACGCAATTCTCGCACACATTCTGCAACATTACCATGATTTTCAAAGTAATGTCGCAATATTTCCAAGCGTTGTTCAAGCGTATACACAACCATATTCGTTCAGCGGAAGGATAAAACTAATTATCTGTCAAATCAGACATGAGCTAAGTGTTACCATTCACGAAATAAGCATTAGTTGAAAAAAAAACGTTAGATGGCGGACCCGATACAATAGTTGGGCTCTAACTGTGACTGTGACGGTGACTGTGACTTCTTTAAAGCAAACGCAGCAGCGGCAGCAGCAGCAGCAGCAGCAGCAGCACCAGCAGAATAACTAAAGAAACTAACGGAACAAAACAAAGCAGAACAGATTGTAACATTTTGTCAGCCATCAAAGCAATTTGTAGGAATAACAATTGTTGACGTCATTATATGCTTTTTGTTTAAAGGATAAGAGCAGCAAAAAGGATTGTTGTTGTTGTTTTTGTTGTAGTTCTTTGTCTGTCTGCACTACTATTTTCACTGCTTTTACCCTTTTCCTTCTAAAAAAAAAAGTGTCAAAGAATTGAAATGAAGTGCGAAGGTAGCAAAAAATTGCTGTCTTCGCAGTAAGTGGTGGCAGAGGCCATAGTTAGGGAGAGAAAATGAACAACAAAAACAATAAGAACAACAACAAGACATAAATAAATGAATAAAAAAAACAAACAAAAAAAAAAAAAACAGAAAAACGGAAAAAGTTTGTTGAAAACGTTTTCCGCAATGGCGCTTAAGTTATTTTAAATGACAATGTAGCGTGTATGAATATTGTTAAATAGGAAATGGAATACAAAAAAAAACTACAACAAAAACAATAACAAAAAAGAAAAATCAACTCAAGTCTTTCATTTTATTAAAGCTTTTCAGGCATTGTTGTTATTTTTGGTGTCAGGCTATTATCATGGTACAGGGTTTTAACACTCTGCATTACCCTTTCGAGCATTAGTTTTTTGTATGTACGTCCAACTGACAGTCGTCATTTACGTTTACACTACCAACCAGTGCCTAAGCTGGTACCATGGCAATATTCTAGTCCGGGTATTTAAACTTCAGCATGTTTCTTTACAGGATTTTTTTTTTTTTTTTGATTTTTTCTTTTGTTTCTCTTTTTAATTTTAATAACAGAGAAGCGCTAAAATAACAAAAGACACGAATTTATAATTGTGACACCACTACCACTTGAAATGTTAAATGTAATGAACAGAAATAGCAGAAAGAAGAAATGAAATAAAAATCAAGAAAATATTTTATTTCATTTCACTTTGGAAAAAAGTCAAAGTAGTTAAAGATTTAAGTTTAAAAAATAAAAATCTTTATGCAAACCTCCTTAAACTTACATATGTACATTCAAAATTGTTATTCAATAAACGAAAGAATTTTATTGTGTAATAACATTAATACGATCATGAAAATGATGTATGAAGGGATTAAGTTGGGTTTGATTGGCTGCTGACTCAATAGGCATGAGAGGCATGAATCCCTAAAAGGTCCCATTGTTACAACCATATTACTTATTCCGTCAAATATGTAATTAGAACTCTGGGTTGGCATCTCTTAGCCATTCCGAGAGTCTTATGAAGATGGGTATTTTGTTCAAATTTTACTAGAAACGTTCTGTCAATAAATTCTGGGCGCCCAAGAATTCTTCTTCGTAGGTTCTACTCTGTTTCATTGACGTTCTAGCTTCTGCAGATATCGATATGAGGGCAAATGACGTATAAAAGTGTTAAACATATTAGTTTGACAGTATGCTGTTATACACGAAAACAATATTGTTACGTTTTTACCTTTTAAAAACGTTACAAATATGAGCTCGTAGATTGCAAATAAAATAAAAATAAATCTGTGTTTACTTTTAATTCAATTCTTTATTTTCTGCACAACTTTCGTGCCACTGTTCGAACTTATTCCACGTATACAATGATAACTTTCACAATATGTGCTTATTCGCGATATTTCTCTGCTTACAACCTTTTTTGTAAGCAACAACAACACTTGTTAGTTATTCTTCTTTGCTCACAACCTTTTTTTGTAAGCACCACACTAACAACTGTTTTCTTCACGCAACTTGTCTGCACACTAGTCTGACTGGATTATAACTCGATCTCGTATCTTCACACACCACTGGTTGAATTCTCACTCAATTCAACGCGACGTCGTCACACGACTAACTTCACTCGAACTCCGAGAATAACGTGTCTTCATACACGGCTGACTGAATTCTAACTGAATCATCGTTGCTCGCTTTATCTTGCCTTTTATATCACTCGATCAACAGTGTGATGAATGCCCTTGAAGGATGATGACGACCTTCGGGAACAATCCAAAAATGTAAACAACTTGTTTCCATTTTTGTTGTTCGTGTGTCTTATTTACTTTCGTCCAGGCAGAGTTGTTGTTGTTTTGTTTGTTTGTCTTTCTGCTATATTTTTTATACGCGGTCGTTGTTGCTATATTTGTTTATTCATCGATCTTGTAAACAAGCCCTGTTGTTTTTGTTGCTATATGCTTACTCATTCGTTGATCACGTGAACAACTGCATTGTTTTGTTTTTGGAGCTTTTGTTTTTATGCGTGATCAAGTCCATTGTGTTGTTTTTGGAGCTTTTGCTTATTATTTTAACAACACCATTTCCATTTTCGTAACAATATTTTAAAATTCCTATAATTTCGTTGTCCACAGTTAGCGATTTACAGCGACGTTAAAACAATTGAACAAAGCAAATTAAATTGAAGAGGTGGTAAATATGTAATATCACAAGTGAACCTCAAGCTGCAGCTTAAACTCGACGAAGCAAGGCATATGCATAACATGACGATGAAAAGCTTCACAAACAAATGTAAGATCTCTAATAAACCCTGTAGGAAACCTAGAGTAGAAATACTATCGGTTGGACCATCTATCGGTTTAAATTTGAACCATTGCTTATTTCGAATCTTTTTTTTTTTTTTTTTTTATGAAACCAGCACTCAGGGGATGGCCCCTACTCATGCAGTGCATTGTGCAGGTTTTTTAGGAAAGGTGGAAAGGGGGAAGATGCGAACGGCAAGGAAACGAGTTGCTGCTAGGTGACTATAAAATGGCCAGTGCTATACCTTCACCATTAGACAGTCTACAGGCAATCGTCCCCAAGAAGCCCGCAGTTTCTCACACCACTTATGTTGTGTGTGTTAATTTTATACATAAGTGGCGGGACCTACGCTTTAAAGTCGACTCCGAACGACAGATTTTTTGAGAAACTGACAAGAAATCGCTGAAAAAATACTTTTTGCTTGTGGAGTGGAGGCATCATTGGCCTATATTTCTTTAAAAATGAGGACGGCGCAAACATTATGGTCAATGTAGAAACCTATCGCACCATGATAACCAATTTTTCGTACCCGCTCTTCATGATATTCACCCTTATTCTGGTTGTCGTCGTCGACGTCGTCTTGCGTCGACAGTTTAAAATTGGTATTCTGTTTGTCGTTATTGACAGTTATAGATGACTGTCGACACACATTTGGTATTCTGTGAGTTAATACGCCGTCGATATTGTGTTGTGTCGACTCTGATTTTGTCGACTCTGATTTTATCGACATTATTTTTGGTAACGACGACGACGGCGACGACGATGACGACAACCAGAATAAGGGTGAATATCATGAAGAGCGGGTACAAAAAAATTGGAATAAGGGTGATTGATGTGAACGATGTTTGGTCTCAACAGGATATTGCAACTTGTTACACATCTCAGGTCACAATCGATTTATTGCATCAAAGGTTTGACGACCGTTTAATTAGCCGTAATGGTGATATCAATTGGCCGCCAAGAAGTTGCGATTTGACATCGTTGCACTATTTTCTGTGGGACATCTTTAAAGAAAAGTGTTATGTCTGCAAACCAGTGACAACTGAGCATTTGATGCCATTGCATTCGTAATGCCGTTGCCGAGATACGACCACATACACTCGAAAAAGAGCACGAAAATTTGTCCGATCGAATGAGGTACTGTGATATGCCAGCCGCTGCAGTCATATGAGTGAAATAATATTCCATTTCTAATCGGAACAATTGTACTTCACAACAAAAAGTAAATAAATTCGGCAAAATTTTAAACCGCTTTTGTTTAATCGCATCTTTTAAATTAAAACTTTTAAATGGCCCACCCTAGAAAACGTATAGCCAAGTTGCTCTGGAGTCTTCATTGTCTTTACTAATGTGACTGTCCATCTCCAAACGCGAATGTACATATATGGTATCGGCATTTTCAGAATAAAGCGGGCAGCTGGTGCTGACACTTCTTGAGAAACTAAAATTTCTTTTCCGAGCGGATAGACAGATACATACTGTCAGAAGGACCGCCAGCTGGAGAGCTTTAAAAGGAAAGGCAAACCATAGAAAATAATTCAAATCTTAGTTGTTTACAACGCAAACATAATGCCGCTATATCATGCCAACACTGTAGTAAAATAAAAATCTCTTCTAACACCTCAATTTTTCACAAGTGTGTACTGAACGTGAATTTGGAAGCTCAGAAATATTACGAATAAAAAAGCTTAAAATATTTAAAAAGTGTTTTGAAGTGATGTAGACGTAGTCTTTAAGGCAGTGTGTTAGCTTAATAGACGCGAATCCGTGCTTTAAACTCCAACTCAGACATTCCGAACAAAACGAAATATGAATAAATATTTCTTTGGTCGACTTCCTCACAGTAGTCGTCTGGCAAATACTCTGTGAGTGAAATAATATTGGCACGGAATTTATGGACAAAATTAACGCACACAACATGGTTGGTATTAGAAGCTGGATTGTAATCCTGTAATCCTGTTTGTAATGACCAATCAAGTTAGTTAGTAGGTGTAGAGTGTAATCTGACGCACTGAAGTCAGTGCTGGGTAGTATCGAATTAAAAACTAAAGGGTTTCATTGAAAAATTTCTCGGCGACATACGCAAAATGTTTTGACCTAACGCTGTCAGCAACTTGACTCTCGAATGTAAACAACAACAAGAAATTCATACTGAAGCAAATGAAACATTGAAATGAAGGTAAATCGAAGATATAATCAGAAAAAAGTGCAATATTAGCACAAAAGTAGAATCCTCCTGACTTAAAAACCGGAGATCGATCGAACAAGACTTTTCTATAGGCTCTTCCAATAGCGACTATCGATCCTTGTCGATTAATAACGACCATCTTGTTGAGGCTACATTTGTCAAATTCTTATTTATTCAGCCTGTTTTGCCAAACCACTATGGAGAACGATAGGCAAGAACGCGAGTTTGCTGAATGGTCTCTGGAGCAGGTGGCAACCAGAGATCAGCAATGAATCGTTTTTCCGCTACTCATAAGCACTCATGCAATTTTGAGTATGAGTGAATCAACAGAATTGAAATTTAACTACTCTGATTCATTCGTACTCGCTACAGCATTGATTTATAAGTATAGGCTACAATGAGTATGAGTACAACGTTGACATCAAACTCACAACATTCGAAATGTGTTTGATTCATACGCCTACTCATTCTGATTCATAAATTTAGAAAAATACTTATAATACTTATAAGTGATTCGAGTGGCTCGAATCATTCATCAAAATTTACAGCCTTTGTTATTGTTGCATATACAAACAAAGAAGAAAGGAAAGACAAAGACAACAAGCAAAGCATACACACAATCTTCTTGTGAGTATAGTAGTGTTCGTACGCGAATCATACTTATTTTGTGCTTCGTGTAAATGTTAAGTAGAGACGAGTCAAAGTCAATAACATCATGCGTATTGTTAAGTATGAATACGACGAGTACTTCCAACTTTGAATATGAATAGTATGAGTATCATATTAAAATAAGTATGAATGCGTATAAGTATCAGAAATAATAAGTATGACTCGAATCTACTCATCGTTTTGAATACTCGTTGCTGATCTCTGGTGGCAACTGACCCTAATTTTGATTGAAAATTCATCTTCAGCGATAAGACCCATTTCTGAATGAGTGGGTACGTTAGCAAATAAAATTGACGATTTGCAATCCACTTTAGGTTTAAGAACGTCCAATATATACCAAAAAAGTCACTGTTTGGTGTGGATGATATGCTGGCGGCCACATCGGTCCATATTTATAAATTTCTTTGAGAGCGACATTGACCATACATTAATGACAAGGGCGAGCACTATAGGTCTTCTGTTATAAACACATACATACATACATAGACTTTACAACCCTTCGGTTAGGATTACAACCTAGCTTCTCATACCACTTATGTTGTGTGTGCTAAATTGATATGTGAGTGGCGGGACTTATAGTTTAAAGTCGACTTCCGAACGACAGATTTTTGAAAAACTCTTCATGGCAATTTTATTTACTCTCAGAGTTTTTACCAAAAATCTGCTGAGAGGAAATGCTCGAAAGAAACATTTTTTTTTTAATATTTCGTTTTATTAGAGATGTCTGACCCGGAGTTCGAACCGTGGCCTCACGTATAATAAGCCAACACACTACTTATAAACTACGGCGACTGGCACACAGCGCGATTTGATTTTGAAGTGATGGTCGCTTCATAAGAGGTGATGTGAACTGGCATAATGCAATGCTTTGTAATTACTCCGTTCATCATGCTGAGCATGCTCTATTGAAGTTAGAATTGATTTTAAAATGCTGTAGGAATAGATATTCTAAACTTTCTCGAGAACTCATACTGTGGTAACGAAACCTTACTCTACCAATATTTGTCCCATGCCTTTGTTCAGCCGTCCAGAGGATATGGATCAGGGAATCAATACAATTCTTAAGGCAATTTCACGGTATATTCCGAAGGATGCATAATTTATTTTATTTTCTATCTATTGCCACATATGTGCTGATCCAGCCATGCAGAATAAACCACAAGCAACAACAATTTCAGTTGATAATGACAGTAAACTCTACTAAATCGTTCACTTTTCTCCATTAAATCGTCCTTCTCAGTCTCACAGTCTCATCTTAGATACAGAATATTGAATGAATTTATTGTTTGCATGCATGTGTGTCAAAGCCACGGCCTGGGAAAGGGAAAGAAGAGGCACAGACACAAAACAGCCAATGACCCTAAGAGACTTGTTTCACAACCACAACAATTCACTGATGTCTGTCACGCCAAATTGGATACTCTATACGCAATAGTGGCATACGTATGTATTTGTGAATGGTTGTGAGTTTTAAGTGACATCTTTACAAGCGTATGCGTATGTGTTAGTGAGCAAAGTGACAGTCAGTATTACAGCATAACGCTACTCTACTCGGGTGATAATTTATGCGTGGCATAAAACATTGTTTCTAAATTATGCCACATGTTTTGGCTATTATTTCTGTACCTTTTGGGGGCGGGTGGTATTCTTTTGGGGATCTACGGATAAATGGAGTTGTCTGTGTGTCTTCTTATACTAATCGCATCTGTGTGTGTGTCTTTATGTGTCTGACTTGGGCATATTAATGATTATGTATGCGTAAATGTATGTAAATACCTGTGTAAATGAATAAATGACTGGGATGACTGACTGTGTGACAGTTTTCCCCAGCATACAGAGTCATATATGGAGCCTAAACATGCGTCTGCTTTTATGCTGTGAATGCTTGAATGTTTGCTGGTTGGTATTGGTTTATATGGTGCGGCTAAAATTAATTTCTTACCTCAAACCAGAGCTCATAACGGTAATGGATTTATGTGAAGCTCTTCTTGTCTGTGTGTTGTGAGTAAACAAATTTAAAAATGTCACAAGAAGTGAATTTTATTTCAAAAGTTCAAGGCGTTTCAAAGCAGTATACGGGGGTAATTTTTAAAGTAATTTCGTTGAAAATATTTTTTTAAACTCAGCTTGGTTTCTACGAGTCTTAAGAGGTGGAAAAATATACAGTTTTTGTACTCTTTTTTCTTGATAAAAAAAAAAAAACTTTACAGCGAATACATGGAGACTTCACTTGAATTATCAGTATTTATGATAGTCGAGTAATGTTTTTGGAGAAACTTTTCCTTGTAGAAGTCAATTTAGAACTGAAAGAAAAGTGCTCCATATACACAAATACATAGTTCGTTTAAAGAATGAATTTTCTTTGAAACATTTTGTGCGAATGTATGTATATTAAGGAGTGATTTTTTAAGAGATATAGGAAAATTTTTCAAAAAAAAAAAACACATAAAATTCAGAAAAATGCATAAAATCTTTATTTGAATCGATAGTACGGTCCATATAATTTAATGTTTGAAGATTATTTCATGCAAATGTTGACCGCGACTGCGCCTCAAATTGTCCATCCGCTTAGTCCAATTTTGGCATACTCTTCCCAACATTTCGGCCGGTATCTCACGAATAAATGCTTCAATGTTGTCTTCCAATGCGTCAATTGAAGCGGGCTTGTCTGTATAGACATGCGCTTTAACATAGCCCCACAAAAAATAGTCTAAAGGCGTTAAATCGCACGATCTAGGCGGCCAATTGACCGGTCCCGAACGTGAAATAAAATGTTCACCGAACTCGCCTCTCAATAAGTCCATTGTTACGCGTGCTGTGTGGCATGTGGCACCGTCTTGTTGAAACCACATGTCATGCAAGTCAAGCTCTTGCATTGTGGGTAAAAAAAAGTTGGATATCATCTCACGGTAGCGCTCACCATTCGCAGTTACGTTACGATTCGCAGCATCTTTGAAGAAGTACGGTCCAATGATGCCAAATTCAATGATTTGCAAGCGTTGTTCCTTTGTAAGACGATTCATGGTTGAATTATAGACCAAACTGAAGATGTTTGACACTGAAACAAAACACGGAACATGAGTGAGCTGTTTAACCTTTCTATACCCGCGCCAAAAAGTGAAACACCAATACCCGCGCGTTGGTCTGTGAGACCGACAATGGAAAAATTTTTTTTGATGCAAAAACGAAGCTTATTACGAATAATGAAGCTACCAGTGATATCAACTTACTGGCACTATTTTTTTTACAAAAAAAATCGCAATAATAAAAAATCGGTCTCACAGACCAACGAGCGGGTATAGGAAGGTTAAACCAGTGTTGCCAAAAACATAATAGCTAAAAAATCACCCGTTATGAGGTGGGCCATTTAAGGTTTCAATTTATTTGTTTGTTGTGAAGTACAATCGTTCCGGGTAGAAATGGAATATTATTTCATTCATATGGCTGCCTCTGCTAGCTGCACAGTATCTCATTCGATCGGACAATTTTTCGTGCACTTTTTCGAGTGTATGGGATCGTATCTTGGCAATGGCATCATGAATGTTGACCTTAAAATGCTCAATTGTCTCGGGTTTGTCGTCATTACACTTTTCTTTAACGGCGCCCCTCAGAAAATACTCCAACGGTGTCAAATCGTAGCTTCTTGGCGGCCAATTGACATCACCATTTCGGCTAATTAAACGGTCGTCAAACGTTTGACGCAATAAATCGATTGTGGCACGGGATGAGTGGTAAGTTGCACCATCCTGTTGAAAACAGGCATCGTTCACATCAATACCATGAAGTGCGGATACAAAAAAATTGGTTATCATGGTGCGATAGGTGTCTCCATTGTCCGTAATGGTTGCGCCGTCCTCATTTTCAAAGAAATATGAGCCAATGATGCTTCCTCTCCACAAGCCACACCAAAAAGTTACTCGTAATGGGTGTATTGGCTTCTGTAATGCCACGTGTGAGTCTTCTGCGCCTCAAATACAGCAATTTTGTTTCTTAAAGTACCCACCAATATAAAAATGAGCTTCATCCGAAATGGTTATTTTTTTCAGGTAAAATCGATATTATCTTGCAGTTTCTCCTTGGCCCATCTAGCGAAGCGAAAACGACGCAGATAGTTATGCGTCTTTAACTCTTGAACCAATTGAACTTTGTAAAGCGTCATATCGATATCTTTTCGCAAAATTCGTCGCAAACTGGTGATTGAAATTCTTGATAATGATGACGAGTTGATGTTGATGGATTGTCATACACTCTCTCAGCCACAGTTTCGATATTTTCGGGTGTACGCACTGTATGAGCACGCTCACATCTGGGCGCATCAACAATGAAACCAATTATACGAACTTGAGTAATAAATTTGCGTATCGCGGGCACTGTTAGTTCTCTTCTGCGACCAAATTTTGTTCAATTTCCGATTAATTTTCAATTGCCATTGTTTTGGAAATAAATTGCCAATAAATGCCAACGTTGCTAAAGCGTAAATCGATTCGTCAAGTTCAGTGGAGAGAATATATTGAATTTTGTGACAGAATATAATGACATAAGTATTGCTAGATTCGAAATAACTGATGATTCAAATTTAAACCGATAGATGGTCCACCCTAAGGCACATTTTTATTGGAATAACTACACTTGAGATCTTATAAAGACAGAATTTTGAAAAACCCAGTAGACTTAGCTTTATACTCGTAATATTTCGACGCTAATGCTTGATTCTAAAAGTTGAAGTCGCCGTAGTCTAGTAGGTAGTGTGTTGACTTATTAGACGTAAAGCCCGGATTCGTATCCCAGGTCAGGCATCAAAAACGAAATATGAAAAAAAATATTTCTTCCGTGATTTCCTCTCAGCAGATTTCTGGCAAAAACTCTGAAAGTAAATAAACCTGCTATGAAAAAGTTTCTCAAAAATCTGTCGTTCGGAGTCGACGTTAAACTGTAGGTCCCGTCACTCACGTATAAAATTAACGCACACAACATGAGTGGTGTGAGAAGCTAGTCCGTAATCCTGACTGAAGGGTTGTAATGGCCAATTATGTATGTCCTTGATTCTAAATTGTAGTTCTCACACACTTTATATCACAAATATTTTGTAAAAAATAATAAAAAAAAAATTCTATTTTAACACATGACTTAATCAATTTTCAAGGAAAACAAAACATTTTTTCTTTTTTATTTCGTGTATTTATTTAAACGTCAAATGATTTTAATTGCTCAGGCAGTAAACCAAGCATTTTTAGGAATTTTTATTGTACACGAACAGTTATTCTCCCATAGAGTTTCGTGATGTATCACAACAAAATTTTACCTTAATAACTCACTCTTACTCTCGTTCCTTTTCTCCGCCTCTCTCTCTCTCTCTCTCTCTGCCGTATGGTATTTACTCCATTGTGTCAACCCCATTTTTAATGGCTGATTTAACAGTGACACGACATTGATTTTGTTGTTATTTGCCGTTTTACTACCATCCATAGTAGAGTCACACCATTAAAATAGTCACCATCATCATCATCGTCATCATCGTTTAACAGTCACTTTGTTTAAACTGATTGCTACGGATTTTAGCGGATTCCTGTTGTTTTTCCATACGTGTGTGAGAGTGAGTGTGCGTGTGACAACGCGCCTGTGTGTAGCTGTGTGGTTGCGAGAGTTTCTTTTTTGTTTTGTTTTGTTCGACCAGCATATTTTGATAAAGTGAAATGTGAGCAGAAACACGCACTATTATCGAAATTTATAAACATGCACGCATACACACTCATCCTTAAAACACACTCTCACTCACACTGAAATAAAAATCATTATGTGTATATGATTTGTTGTAATCCGTGTAGTGTTGGTTACTGCGTCACATATTCGCAACATTAATGAACGATTGCTGTCAAGTGATTTTGACGTTAGCAATAAATAATGACCGTTTGGGGCAAAAATGCTAATTTTAATATTATTTACGTACAAACAACAACAATAACAACAACAATAATAGCAGCAGCACTAGCAACAGTACAATAAAATGAATGTTAACCTAACCTCATCCAGTCTTTTGGGAAAAATAACGAGAGAAATTATTAAAATGATGTGTGATAGATGTGATAGAAAATAAATACATCGTACAACACCGTTGTCAAAAACGAAGTGATAAATTGCCAACAAATATAGACGTTTTGTGTACGAAAATTCTTTTTTTTTTTTAAGGTGTTTATAAATTTTATTGACATTCTTAAATTAATAACAGCAGAATGAGCACAGTTCAATAAGAAAAATGGATGCAAAACCTAAATTATAAGGCAGTAAATGTCCAAAGAAGCTTCTCCATTTATAGAAGCATCATAGGTTATAAATAGGCCGCCACTCCGCTTGTGATACACTGGCTCTACGGGAGCGAAATTAGTCTTTCAATAATCTCTACTTTTGTAGTTCTGAATAATCATTCAGAAGGTTCAAAGAACGTATCGTTTAAGGCTAAACCGGACAATGAGAACAATACCTACAAGGACATGGGAAATACTTCTAAACACCTTCTTTGTTTAAGAAGGATTGAGATAGGCGTCCGAAGTCTAGTAGGTAGTGTGTTGGCTTATTATACGTAAAGCCAGGGTTCGAGCCCCAGGCCATCAAAACAAAATACAAAAAGTATTTCTTCGGCGATTTCCTTTCAGCAGATTTCTGGCAAAAACTCTGAGAGTAAATAAAATTGCCATGAAAAGTTTCTCAAAAAATTTGTCGTTCGGAGTCGACTTTAAACTGTAGGTCCCGCCATTCATGTATAAAATTAACGCACTCAACATACATAAGTGGTGTGAGAAACTAGGTCAATAATCCTGACTGAAGGGTTGTAATGACCAATTATGTATGTATGTATGTGAGATAGGCGTCCGGTGTGAAGCTGTATTTAGATCGTATTGTCTCCAGAATATGGAAGAATAAATTAAGTACAGCCACAAACCATAACCAAAATATAATTGGGACACTGGAAGGATACTTGCTTAACATAAAATTATTCAACGATGGAATATCTTACATATCAATTGCGATCAATTGCATCGCTCTGATACAAGATCAATTTTCTTGGTCAAACGGAATCATGAAAGATATGGTCGTGGGACCTTGTTGGTCTATGCATGGCTGTAAGCCTGTAGGTAGAATGGGACTGGGCCAGAAACTAAACTATAATTTTTAACACGTCATAATGCGGTTTTCCGAGTAGAGGCACGTGCCAACAGAGAGTGAATGATGTCGATCAGTGCAAAAATGCTACAGAGCAATAATAAATACCTTCACTGATTGTCAAATGGCAATTAGTGCAAGAGTATCCAGCCATATGGTATAAAGGACTGTCCTGCATGATTAACTGTTTCTCTCGTCATGGCAAAGTACCCATTATATCAGTACTTAGTTATAGAGCAAGCGAGTTACAGAGCAGAAACCCGGATAACATATAGACTTTTGTTCCAGTCTACAAAAGTAGAATATAGAAACAATATTACAACTATTGTGAGACAATTCTAGATCAGGAAAAATTGTGAAGAATCTCTGGGAATATCATGATGGAAGGAAAACATTAATGAGCGTTGTGACGGGACACTTCGCCTTACATATATAATTGGTCATTACAATCCTTCAGTCAGGATTACAACCTTGTTTCTCACAACACTTATTTTGTCTGTGTTAATTTTATACATGGGTGGCGGTACTTACAGTCTAAAGTCGACTCGGAACAACAGATTTGAGAAACTTTGCTGGCAATTTTTATTTACTCTCAGAGTTTTTGCCAGACTACGGTGACTATTGCTTTACACATACATCTAAACCGTATTGATGTGGTAGATAGTAATGAATGCAAAGTAATTTTGATATCATTGCCCAGTCTTCGTAAGCATGATAGCCCATTATTTTCATAATTCATAGCAGTGGGCTCACAAGTGGATGGAGCGAAGAAAAGTTGTACAGGATACAGAGTTTTAATAGGAAATATGGATACTACCCTTGAACAAGACTCCATGATAGCTTGTTATGTATGCCGTTAAGCATGATATCTTAAATCCTCCCCCTTAACTTACTTTAATACAGAATTATAAGAACCTTAATTTTTACTGAGAAGTAGAAGTCAGCCTTTTCGGTTTCTTAATATAAACTGAGTGTATGAGTTTCAGGGTAAAATTTTATGAGTATCTTATTTTAATTGTTCCATGATAAATCGGTAAATAATAGTAATAATTTCAACTAAAGAATGGACATGTGTAAGCGAACAGGTGGGTGATATATGCCAACTATTATTGGCAATTTAGAAGTTGTATGTCCTACGAACCAAAAGAAATGCTTTCTAATCTAATTCGGGTATCGAACCTAGACTGCTCGGATTGTCATCAATAACTACACCACGTCACCTTTAAGAACAAATTCAAAAGAGTCTTGTAGTGTTATGTAAAAAAGTGTTTGATACGTCTTGAGTGAACGAATTTGCATATGAATATACGCTTGATGAGATATCCTTCGTTTCGGGAAATTCACACAAAAAAGGTTCTGCACCGATTCATCTTTCTTCTCATCCAAAAACTGTTCGTAATTAGTTAATGTTTTTGAAGATATTTTCGAATTTAAAAACCAAAGGCACAAACCCACACTTTTTGCAACGCCACTTCTTCCCTCTAACAGAGTAAACGTTGCTATTAACAGGACACTGTTAACTGTTTGACAGTGGCAATAAGTAGATTAGTCTTCTACTTTGTAATTATTGCAGACTATTTTGCATAAAATATCATTCTCATTATGATCATTATTACTTGTGAACAAAAGTGTTGAAATGTAAAGGATGGTTGGTGGGATGGATGGAGGACGGAATTATTCCAGTTATCACACTACCACGGTTCGAAAGAGGACCCTCTGGACTACCATTTGCATATAGTCTGTATGGTATACTATTTCTTATATGTTCCAAAATGGCCACTGACCTTCTAGAGATTTTTCAAGCAAAAAATTAATATTTTCAAAGGCAATTTTCTCAATACCATATCACTTTATATGTGACTATGTTGCTGATTATATTAAGAGGCTTTGGAACCTTCCTTTACATATAGTATGGTACTCATTGACCTAGAGTATTTCACAAAATTAGCTCCTAAACAAGTGGGCTTGTTCAGATGGATACTGTTAAATAGCTAACAGTGCTCTGTTAAAGGCAAATTTTGTTCTGTTAACGCCACATATGGATTGCATCTTGGATTTTCAAATTCTAATTTATCTTCACACACATATGTATTTACTTGTATAATTGGAACTTTCTCACACCACACACGTTGAGTGTTAGTTTTATTCATGAGTGGTGAGACCAACACTTTAACGAAAGATTTTTGAGAAACTTTTCATGGCAACTTTATTAACTCTCAGAGTTTTTGCCAGAACTCTCTTAGTATAAAGAAATTTTTTTTGTTTTCATATCTCGATTTTACCGAGATGTCTGATCTGGTGCTTGAACCATAGGATCTGGTGTAGTAAGCCTACTAAACTAAGGCGACATAAGTTACTACGATAGTCGTAAGTTGAGTAGCTTATAGACATACCGTATCTAATAAATACAACAGTACGTAACCTTATTGATTTCTTTAAATTTTAAACAAATAAGAAACAAGTCAAAACATAGCCCGACCATATAGAACAGTTTATTATATAAATCCTAATCGTGGAATAGGCAGGCAACTAAAAGGCGCCTAAATTAATATTCCTTAGTGTGAGAGCAAGTCAAAAAGAAGGTCTTGAACGCTTCTTGCTTTTCTATTGCCTGATGGGTTATAAGTTACACGTTAGTTTTATATGAAAATATTAATCGTATAAAATGTAGTCGCCGTAGTCTAGTAGGTAGTGTGTCGGCTTATTAGGCATAAGGCCACGGCTCAAACCCCAAGTCAGACATCAAAACGAAATTATGAAAAAAACATTTCTTCGGCGACTGCCTCTCAGGAGATTTCTGGCAAAAACTCTAAGAGTAAATAAAATTGCCTTGAAGAGCTTCTCAAAAATCTGTCGTTCAGAGTCAACTTTAAACTGTAGGTCCCGCACGCTCATGTATAAAATTGCAAACAGAACATAAGTGGTGTGAGAAGCTAGGCCGTAATCTTGACTGAAGGGTTATAATCACCAATTGTGTATGTAATGTATTAAAATTTCTTGGATTTTGTTTGGCTAGAAATAGAAAGTGTTTCACTGCTGATGTTACATTTTCAAGTTTTTTGGTGTTCTATGTGGCCCACAAACCCTTAAGTATTCCTTCTTAATTTGTATTTCACTTGAGAAAATAAACAAAATGGAAGAAAACCAACAAATATTATCTGCAACAACAACTTTTGACCCATGTTTACATCTTTTTTTGTTTAAATGTCCCTTATCCTTGTAAAATATATTCGGTTTTGTATTGCACTACTTAAGCAGCCATTTTTTTTCTTTTCTTTTCTTTTCTTTCTTTTCATATTCTTTTTATGTCCTTTAAGTGCCGTTTTTTTAATGTAAAATTACAGTCGTTTTGTTTTTTTATTCTGTTTCTTGTGTGTGTGCTCTTCGTCACATGTTTTCGCTTAACGAAGTTTTTCTTAAATTTCGTTTTTTTGTTTTTTGTATCACAGTGTCTCTTTGTTGTTGCGATTTTAAGAACTTTTTCATTATGTGTGTGTGTGTGTGTGTGTGCGGGCGAGTGTGTGCCTTAAAAATTTATTTTCTGTTGTTCATGGTGAAACAAAGTACACTTTTCATGTGTACTTTTTAACATGTTTATGGCAACTCATTTCTGTTAAAGATTCTGCTCGAAAAACCAAGAAAAAAATGGAAAATAAAAAGCAACAGAAATAAAATTTTTAAAGCAAAAAGCGAGAAACGGAGAAAAAAAAAAGAAACGAAATTTACAAAGTTTTTGCAGTTTTTCAGTTTTACATTTAAGTATTATTGCTGGAGAAATAATATTTGGTTTGAGGTTGAGGCCAAAAACGAGTGAGTGTAAGAGGATGTTACTATTTTTTTAAGGTCCTTTTTTTTGTTTTTCTCGAAAACAAAGAATGTCTGTTTCTCTCTCTCTCTCTCTCTCTCTCTTAGTTTACATTACAACACATTGTGAAAGTATAGAAATAAAAAAGTTTTTCTTCAATTTCTTTTTCCTTTCTTTCTTGCCAGAGTTGTAAAAGTACTTGCATAAGTTGGCAGCAAAAAAAAGGAGAAAGGAAAGGATAAACCATTATTGCCAGCTATTTATTTTTAAGGATTTTTCTTAAGTAAAATTTTTATTTTTTTCTTGCTTTTAACTAATGCATACATATTCTAGTTTTCCTCCTTTTTTTAAGCACCTTTCTTTTAATTTTAAAAACATTTATTTTCACTAAAAAGAAAATCCCTCTAAATTTAGTCCACATTGACTTTGTTAGCTTAAGAAACTTTTGGAAATAGAAATAAAAAGAATAGAGGGAGTTTTAATTATTGTAATTAGAAATAAAACACTTGCCATCCATTACAGCCACCACACATAATAAATTTACCTTTAGAAACTCAAAAGAAAATTCAAATTTAAAAATTTGTTTGCAAACAACGAGGTAAGAAATTTTTGCAACATTTGTAGGTGCCCTCAACATATGGGTTTGGGTCCTCGGTATTCATAATTCAAACATCGCCAACTTTCTTGAAATGGTAATTAAAAAACACAAACACAATCTATAGTCACACACACCAGATCTTCACTACTTGGGTCTACAGATTACAGCTGACTGCAGGAAATATTATCATGTAAAGAGAGAAGAGAAATAATTTCACACAAAAAAAGAAACACGTCAAGATATATGTAGTCAGCCGGACTATATAGTTTATTATTAGCGTTGCCCCCGTCGTATTCTAGTAGAATGTGAGGCCACGTTTCAAACCCCAAGTCAGACATCTGCAACAAACCGAATATGAAAAAATAACGGGTGATTTTTTAAGAGCTATAGGAAAATTTATCAAAAAAAAAAAGAAAAACACATAAAATTCAGAAAAATGCATGAAATCTTTATTTGAATCGATAGTACGGTCCATATAATTTAATGTTTGAAGATTATTTCATGCAAATGTTGACCGCGACTGCACTTCAAATGGTCCATCCGCTTAGTCCAATTTTGGCATACTCTTTCCAACATTTCGGCCGGTATCTCACGAATAAATGCTTCAATGTTGTCTTCCAATGCGTCAATTGAAGCGGGCTTGTCTGTATAGACATGAGCTTTAACATAGCCCCACAAAAAATTGTCTAAAGGCGTTAAATCGCACGATCTAGGCGGCCAATTGACCGGTCCCGAACGTGAAATAAAATGTTCACCGAACTCGCCTCTCAATAAGCCCATTGTTACGCGTGCTGTGTGGCATGTGGCACCGTCTTGTTGAAACCACATGTCATGCAAGTTAAGCTCTTGTATTTTGGGCAAAAAAAAGTTGGTCACGGTAGTGCTCACCATTCACAGTTACGTTACGATTCGCAGCATCTTTGAAGAAGTACGGTCCAATGATGCCAAATTCAATGATTTGCAAGCGTTGTTCGTTTGTAAGACGATTCATGGTTAAATTATAGACCAAACTGAAGATGTTTGACAGTCAAACAAAACACGAAACGTGCGTGAGCTGTTTAAACCAGTGTCGCCAAAAAGATAATAGCTAAAAAATCACCCTTTATTTCTTCAGTGACTTCCTCTCAGCAGATTTCTGGCAAAAATTCCGAAAGTAAATAAAATTGCCATAAAAAGTCTCTCAAAAATCTATCATTCGGAGTCAACTTTAAACTATAGATGCGGCCACTCATCTATAAAATTAACGCACACAACATAAGTGGTGTGAGAAGCTAGGTCGGGAATCCTAATTGAAGGGTTGTTATGGCCAATTATGTATGTACAGTTTATTTAATTTTAGACCAAAAGGAATTCATTATTAATCAATATTTGGCACATTAAGCCATTTTTTGGTTTTTAAATCAAGTCAAGACCTATGGAAACTAAGTTGCAAAAGCTGAGAGACTTTCCTTGACATGTGGAAGTTGAAGCGCTTAATTCTACGTCTTAAATAAGGTCTTGTCTAAGCAGCCACCACAGTTGGACAAGTGTTTGTGTGAATAATATGTAACTGACTCTAGAAAAACCTTGAAGGTTCTAATTCTTTTTTTTTTTCGAAAGATAATTTTGATTGCTCAGAGCAAAATGTGTGCACAATACAAATATCGCAGTAAGGAGGAAGGAAGATTTTACTTGCAGCGCTTAGTATTACGTCTTAAGTTAAGTCGGGCCGGAAGCAGTCATCGCAGTTGGTGAAGTGTTTGAGCAATTACTATGTAATTGACTCCACGTATAACTCAAAAGTTCCAAATGCTTTCTCGAAAGATGATTTGGGTTTCTCAGAGCAAATGAAAGAGACAACGACAACGCAGTAAGAATGCGGCACATGCAGCGGTTAGTGTTACGTCTTAAGTTAGGTCTCAGTTAGTGAAGAGTTTGAGCGAATAATATATAATCGGCTCCATGAATAACTGGAAGGTTCCAAAGACTATTTGGGTTTCTTAGAGCAAACTGTGTAGTCGACGTATTATAAGGGACATAACGAAAATGCAGCAAGCATGCAGCGTTGCTGTAGATAGAATTCTGCGCGGTAATGGCGTTGGATGTCATTACTTACAGGATTACAATCTAACTCTTCACACCATCCATGTTGTTGTGTGCTAATTGTATCCATGAGTGGCGGAATCCACCCTTTTTGAGCCGAGAAACTTTTCATGGCAATTTTGGCTACAAGACTGCTGAGAAAACGTTGCCAAAATAAATATTTTTTTATATTTTGTTTTGTTCGAGATATTTTAGCTGGGGTTCGAACCACTACCTACTAGACTACGGCGACCAGAGTACTTATTGAGGACAATAAGTAGTTATTTCGTTCACCGTATGTATATTACAGTAACAACAGACGTGGAAGTCAGAGAATACATGATTACTAGCGACGTCCGTGAGGGCTCTGAACAAGCATTGTGGATAACGATGTACGATGCATATTGAAGCTTATACTGCCTTATGGTGCGTCGTTCTATGTAATGCGAAAAACATGGCATTTGTGATTGTAGTCAGACGGCTTGATATTTAGAAAGCGGGTAGCAAGTGACTCTACAAGTCTCCCATCCTCCACGTGCTTCTTTATGGCGCAAAGCATGGACATTATTACCGATGCAGCACGAACGAAGCTGTACGAATTCCTCAACGACATGGTGTTCGGATGGAAGCGGAGTCCCGGTGAGACGGGTATTTGAGGCGGAGATTTTCGGTAGTCGGCGAAGAAGATGACCTTGTCTACGTTGAAAGGACCAAATTGAGGAAGCCCTGTCATCGATTGGTAGGACCAACTAGCGAAGACGCGCAAGTAACAGACTCGCCTGGAAGGTTGTCCGAAAGCCGATAATCGTGTTTTTAATGGCTAACTGAGTAGGTAAGTAAGTAGCACAGTGCAATGATGCAATAACATTAATATGGAGATAGCTAAACAAGGTTGGAAAATGGCAAATGAAGTTGAGGAGAAGAGGCTTGTGCAGAAGGCAATAAAGTGCTTTAAAGTAATAATTGATTCGAGACTGAGATAAAGAAAGACAAAAAATGAAACCATTTGTAAAGCGAACAGACAAATCTGATCTGGCGCTGTGTAGATATAAGTGGAAGACACGTATTGTAGCAAATCTTCGTAGTGCTCATATTGGAACACAGATTCCTTTGCATCTTACAACAACTTCTGAAGAAGTTATAAACATGAGAAAGACGTGATAAACATGAACGGCAATTGGCAAATTGACAGAAAAGCCTCAGAAATTGTCTAACCAGATGCGATTTTATAACAATCCTTATCTCTAGACAACTGTAGTATGCCTGGCATGACCTTTATTAGTATTGTTACGATTTTACCTTTTAAAAACATTTAAAATATGAGCTCGTAGATTGCAAATTAAATAAAAATAAATTTGTGTTTAGTTTTAGTTAAAATTCTTTATTATTCACACAATTCTGTGTGCCACTGTTTACAACTTGATGTAAACAACAACAATTGCTTTGTTTGTTATACCTCTGTTTATACCCTTTGCGTAAACAATAACAATTACTAGGCAATTATTCGACAGATCTTTGTAATGGAGATCTTCAAACCACGATTATTCTCTTCAAACGCACCGCGTTTTCACACAAGACTGACTGTACTTTAGTCGCCAGCTTTGCCTTGTCTTTTATATGACAGAGTAAACAGCCTGATGAATGTTCCTGACTTCGCCTTCTCGAAATCTCTATAAATCTATAAACATCGTTGTTTACATTCATTATTGTTGTTTGTGTGTTTTTTTTACATTTATGTGTTGGTGTTTGTTGTTGTATTTTTGTTTACATGTTTACCATTTTTTTTCTAGTGGTGTTTGTTGTTATGTGAAGCAGTACGATAATTTGTAAACAGGTTTGTTTACGGCATTGTTTTGTTTATAATTTTAATGTTAAGCAATGTTCACTTTCGTAACAGTATTACAGTGAGCTACGCTTAAAGAGATTTAAGCAATTACTCAATCCCAGATGGCACTATTTAGTGTCCCTCTCTTCCGTAATTATGTTTTTCAAATAAAAATTAAAGCCTTGATGATAAGTTTTATACTTAAAGAAAGAGAAAAAGGAAAACATATCGATTTGTTTCAAGTTGTCTGGAAGCTAAAAGCCATAAAAAAGAATCATTAGAGTATTAATTGAGAGCACCTGGTTTAACTCGCAAATTCTATAAAAAAAAAGGAACGGACGAAGAGCATAAAAGAGAAGTGGCTTCAAAGAAAACAACATTAAACACTGCAATTAACGGCTTTTATGCTTTGATTATTTAAAGCCATTTGCTAAACACACAATTGCCAATGAGAAAAAGATAAAAATTACAAAAAAAAAAATTGTTTGAAAGAAAAGAAAATATTTCTTCGTTGGAAGTATGTACTTGTGGTATGTGTTACCTGAAAGGGTCTTAAAGGGGAATTTAACATGCAAGTGTTTAGCATATGCAACTGAAGTTAAATGCATAGAATTTTCATTATCTTGAAATCTAGAAAATGGATAGAAAAAAAAAAATTAAAGAAAAATGTCGTAAGGACAAGATAAATCTTAAAAGATTTGCTTGAGAAACAACAGTAGAGAGTAGAGAGCATGTAAGAGAGCTTAAAAACTAAAGGATTTACTAATTTCCTGTTGCTATAAATATTTTCTCTTCTTTTTCTTGGCTTAACGATGACACATTTAGATTATCTGTTGCCATTTTAATTTTTAATGTTTTAACTTTTTGTTGTCTCTCTCTTGATCCCTTTTAGTTTTCCAGGATTGTTGCTTTCTTTATTTATTCCAATTAATGTGCAGCAATATTATGCCAACTGTAGTTAGAAAATAAAATAAGAAAGAAAAACGAAAAGTTCTTATTGTCCAATAAAAATACAATTAAATATTGCCTTTTTGGTAAGAAAATTACTGTTACTAAACAAGCAAACAACTTCCGTTTTAAAAAAAAAAAACATACCAAAACTCTCGTACTTACTGCTCCCTCTCTCTCCAACACATGTACAACAGTACGGTCTCATAGTCACGATATACACTTATGGTCGAAATAATAAGTACACTTTCTTATTTTTGTTTTTGGGTTAATTTTAGTTACCTTAACGGAAAGCAAACATGGCAATTCTTTTTTATTTAAATAACTTTAATATGGTAATGCCTTTAAAAGCAAAAACAAAACTGGTCAAAATAATAAATACACTTACATACATACATAATTGGTCATTACAACCCTTTAGTCAGGATTACGACCTAGTTTCTTTTTACAATTTTTACAATTTAAAGTCGACTCCGAACGACAGATTTTTGAGAAACTTTTCATGGCAATTTTATTTACTCTTAAAGTTTTTGCCAGAAGACTGCTGAGAGGAAGTCGCCGAAGATATATAATGTCATATTTCGTTTAGTTGGAGATGCCTGAGCAGGGGTTTGAACCGAGGCCTGACGTCGAATAAGCCAACACACTACCTACTAGACTATTTCTCTCCGTTTGCCGGACTACTGCAGCGTGTTTCAGGCGGAGGTGATGGCGATTTACCGGGCCGCTCAATGGATCCTCGTCAACGATGCTCCTTTCTCTCGCGTCTCGGTCTTCTCTGATAGTCAGGCCGCGATAAAATCTCTATCGGGTTTCGTGAATAACTCTAGGATCGTTAGAGAATGTCGCCGCTGTCTCGACCTTCTTTCGGGGCGCTTCACCAGTGTCTCTCTGGTGTGGGTCCCCGGTCACAGTGAAATTCCGGGAAACTGTAGGGCCGACGAGCTCGCCAGAGCTGGTGCGCTCCTTCCGGAATCCTCTTCTGTTGAAGTGGGTATACCACTTGCCTCGGTCAAGCTGACCATTGCACGGAAATTCTTTCGGGACGCCAACCTATCCTGGGTCAATGAGGAGTCCTGCTCCACCGCTAGGCTCACCTGGCCCTTGATGGATAAAAGGCGTACCAACCAATTACTTGGTCTTGGTCGTGACGTCATCTCGACTACAGTGGCCGTGCTTACGGGTCATTGCGTCATGGGTAGACACGCGGAAAGTATGAGGCTCCCCTTTAACGACTTCTGCCGTGGATGCAGGTCCTCTGAGGAAGAGGAGACTGTCATCCACTTTTTTTTGTCAGTGCCCGTCTCTTGCCAGGTATAGATATAGGTTATTTGGCTCCCCATTTCTGGCTGGTTTTCCAGTGCGGCGTAGTCGTGCTTCCGTTGTGCAGCCCTTGCGCTGACCAACTTCTTCCTTTTCCCTCATTGTGGTGGAACTTGGTCAGTACAGGGACTGCGTTCACCCGTGGCATCACAACGGGCCGCTATGCGTGCTCAAGTGTGCTTTGTGAAATCAGAGCTACCACTCCGACCTAACCTAACCTACTAGACTACGGCAACTTAATAATAAATACTTGGCTCAATTCTTTAATATTTTTGCAGTCTGCTCTAGTTTCTTTTGTAAAGGCTAGTTATTTTATTGTTCTTTATCTTAATACATAACAAAATATATAGTAAAAAAAATCAGCCATGGGTCGAAGAAGTCATTGTTCTCCGGAGCAGAGAAAAATTGTTTCAAGACTAAGAGAAAGTGACCAAAGTCCTCGTTTTATTGCAGAAACTCTGAATCGGTCACTATTTTTGTACAAAATGCTTTAACGCCCAAAAAGCCTGTCGAAACTCGCAGAAGACCCAAAAAAAAAAAACTTCAATAACAACAGATATCCTCCGTATTGTAACACTTGCGAAGAAGGACCCGTTTGTGTCTTCAAGAGCGATTTCAGCAGAAATTGGAAATATAATTTCAAAATCTACAAGAAGCACATTTACCAGGACGGCTAGCCAGAAGAGTTTCTTTGCTTAGACAAAAAAATCTAAAGGTAAGATTGGCGTTTTGCAAAAAATCATTCCAATTGGTCCCGAGCAGACGGTGAAAAAATAAATGGCGAAACATTTTGTGGAGCGATGAAACAAAAATTAATTTATTTGGAAACGACTGTGCCCGGAATGTTCGACGCCCTAAGGTTAAGAAATTCTATGTACGTTTTAAAAAGAAGACGTTCAAGCATTGGGGGCGAAATATTATGGTCTGGGTTTGTTTCTTGTGGTATGGTGTCGGCCCAATATAGCAATTTACCGACACTATGACCAGATTCCACTATAAATATGTTTTTTAAAATACGATGTTGATCTATGCTGACGAAAGTATGCCTTTTAGATGGACATTCCAGGAGGATAACGATCCGAAGCATACTTCTAAGTTGGTAAAGGATTGGTTTCATAATAATGTTGCCTTTCTTGACTGGCCCAGTCAATCTCCGGACTTAAATCCAATCGAAAATCTTTGGGGAGAGTTAAAACAAAGAATTGGAAAGGAGGTTTTTAAAATAACGATCAATTATGGAATTTTGTTCAAAAAACTTGGTATGAAATACCAGTAGAAACCTGCAAAAAGAGTCAACAAAATAATTGAAAATAAAGGTGGCTGTACCGGCTTTTAACGAAACTCAGGCAATTTAGCAGAAAAAAATTGATTTTTTTTTTTACTTTTTTGCTTATTATTTTGTCCAATGTTTTTTGATTAATTTCCTACTTTTTGAAAAAGACTGAATTTAATTTTTATTTTTTGTTATTGTTGTAGTATTTATTTTCTTCCGCCAAATAACTTTTTTTTTTTTTTTGAAAATGCTTTAAAAAAAAACTACTGAATATCTTCTCAAATTTCTTTTTTTATTTGAAAGTACAATCCTTCCGGTTAATAATGGCAAAATAATTTCATTCAAATGGCTGCCTCGGCTGGCCATGCAGTAGCCTACACGATTGGTCCAATTTTTAAGCACATTATCGATTGTGTGCAGCTGTATTTCACCAATGGCTTCACGAATATTGTCCTTTAAAGCGTCAATTGTCTCTGGTTTGTCGGCGTAACACTTATCTTTGACGGCACCCCACAAATAATAGTTCAAATCACAGCTCCGAGGTGGCCAAACGACATCAGCTCTGCGGCTGATAATGCGATCTTCAAAAACAGGGCGCAAAACATCGAGTGTAGCTTTGGCTGTGTGGCACGTAGCGCCGTCCTGTTGAAAACAAATGTTGCAAATATCCTGCTCTTCAATTTTTGTGAACAAAAATTCGTTCAACATGGCCCGATAACGATCGCCATTGACTGTAACGGCCACTCCTTGCTCATTTTCGAAGAAAAATGGCCCAATTATGCCTCTGGACCAAAATCCGCACCAAACAGTGACTCGTTTTGGGTGCGTCGGCTTTTCAATGTATCCGTGCGGGTTTTCTGTGCCACAAATGCGACAATTTTGCTTGTTTACATACCCGCCAAGATCAAAATGAGCTTCATCTGAAAAGATGATTTTTTTTTGCCAAAATCGGCATCTTTTGTAAGTCGATCGCAGGCCCACTTAGCGAAGCGAAAACACGTATACACAACCATATTCGTTCAGCGGAAGGATAAAACTAATTATCTGTCAAATCAGACATGAGCTAAGTGTTACCATTCACGAAATAAGCACTAGTTGAAAAAAAAACATTAGATGGTGGACCCGATATTATAACAAAACAAATTCGTATTTGTGTTTTCTTTTAATTGAAATAAATTTTCATCTACGAGCCTTTAAACAAATATATAGAGTGTGCTTATTATTTTGACCATATGTGTACATACAGGACAACAAAAGTAAAATTCCCATTTAACACAGTGAAAGAGAATGAGGACACATACACCTTACATACTACTACAACACTGTAAAACGAACACAAAAAAAAAAGAAGGAAAAAAACCCTGTTAGAGTTATACTGAACTGAACTGAACTGAACTAAGCTCATACCCAACACACAACTCAACACAACTCTACTCTACTGAGTACAAACTAAAGTGGATTGTGTATACAGAACTATAAAAAACAATAGTAACAGCAACAACAACAACAACAAAATATTGTTAAATTTAGTTAAAGCTCTTCTTTTGTGGTTTCCTAATAAAATTCAAATTATACTAATTTTATAAAATACATACTAACACACACACACATACACTCATACACAAACTAACTCTGGCATTAACAGCAACAATAACAATTTGTTTAAAACATAGAAAAACTAACGAACCTTTTTTAAAGTTGAAGCCAAAAGAAGTTCTGTCGTTTTTTTTTTTCATTTTTTATTGTGTTTGGCAGACATCAAGGAAAATAAACTTCTCTGGGTAAATTCGGGGCAGCCAACAGAAATTGAAGCCAATGGTTTTATTTTAATTTCTTTTGCTGGCAATAAAATAAATTTTTTTGTGTTTTAAAAAATTACAAAAAAATAACAACAGAAAAGGGAATACATTATTATGATGTCTTGATTATTTGTGAAGTTTATGGAAATTTTTTTTTTGAAATTAAAATCCTTACAAGGGCAAAGAGTTTTGTTGGGTTCTGGAAAAGATTATTATATACATACATACGTAATTGGTCATTACAACACTTCAGTTCGTGTGTGTTAATTTTTGCATGAGTGGCGGGACCTGCAGTATAAAGTCGATTACGGTGATTTTAATCCCTAAATATGTCACAGAAATCAAGAAAAACATTTAGAGAAGGAGGCGATTGCACAAATAAGCTAGATGTTTGATTACCACACTAATTAACAGAGAAATATTCAAAATTTCTTTTTTATGATTCAAAAACGAAACGAAATAGAAGTGGAAAGGATTTCGGAAAGTTGATCACGTATTGCAATAATGTCTGAAAAATAACATGGACGAGTGTAAGAGAATTATATGCATT
Organism: Sarcophaga caerulescens; assembly: GCA_927399465.1. NCBI lineage: Eukaryota > Metazoa > Arthropoda > Insecta > Diptera > Sarcophagidae > Sarcophaga > Sarcophaga caerulescens. The sequence continues at coordinate 82,241,454 of OV656866.1, forward strand.
TAAAGATCCTCATGATCAAGTAAAAACGCTTTAAATTTCATTTATTTTATTTAAAAATATTGTTACGTTTTTACCCTTTTAAAAACGTTAAAAATATGAGTTTGTAGATTGCAAATAAAATAAAAATAAATATGTGTTTAATTTTAAACCAATTCTTTATTATTCGCACAATTCCGTGTGCCACCTTTATCGATTTGACTTAACCAACAACAATTTACTTTAATTGTTATTATTCTTTACAAACTTGTCCGTTAGAACTTCAAACTACGATTCTCTTCCGCGTACGCAATAACAATTGTTCGTTATTCTCTCTATGCATACAACCTTTTTGTAAGCACTATACGGAGATCTTCAAACCACAATTGTTATCTTCACACACGACTGTCCGAATTCTTACTGAATCTCACGTGTCGTCTTCACACACGACTGACTGAATTCTAACTGAATCTCACGTGTCGCCTTCATTCAAGACTGACTGAATTCTAACTGAATCATCGTTGCCTGCTCTGTCTTGCCTTTTATATCACAATGCACTTGAAAGAGAATGTCTTCGAGAAATATCCAAAAATGTAAACAAGCTGTTCTCATCATTGTTGTTTGTGTAGCTTGTTTACGTTCGTCCAGGCAGAGTTGTTGTTGCTTATTTATTAGGTTAGGTTAGGTTAGAGGACGTGTACTTGTCAACTGTGACAAGTACAGTACCCGGTGGTCGAATTGACCCATTGTACAACGTCCTAGCTTCTCACACCACTCGTGTTGTGTGCGTTAATTTTATACATGAGTAGCGGGACCTACAGTTTAAAGTCGACTCCGAACGACAGATTTTTGAGAAGCTTTTCATGGCAATTTTTACTCTCAGAGTTTTTGCCAGAAATCTGCTGAGAGGAAGTCGCCGAAGAAATATTTTCATATATTTTCGTTTTGATGTCTGACCTGGGATTTGAACTCGGGCCTTTCGTCTAATAAGCCAACACACTACCTACTAGACCACGGCGACTTCAAAAACTTATTTATTTGTCTATCCGCTATTTTTTTATACACTGACGTTGTTGCTATATTTTTGTTTATTCATCGAACTTGTAAACAAGTCCATTGTTTTTGTTGCTATATTTTTATTTACTCGTTGATCACGTGAACAAGTTCATTATTTTGTTTTTGGAGCTTTTGTTTATCATTTTATACATGATCAAGTCCATTGTGTTGTTTTTGGAGCTTTTGTTTATTATTTTAATAACACCATTTCCATTTTCGTAACAATATTTATTTTAAATTTATAATTTCATTTTACTTCATGTTCATGAATACATAAATATTTTTTACTTTATTTAAAATTCAGATTTAATTTTAAGAAAATAAGTCCGCTTCTTGCGGAAGATAAAATTGAACTCAAACAATTCACATTTTCTAAGTCTTGCAAAATCTGTTTGAAATCGACCTCAACAAATGAATTTTAGCGATGTACTTTCACGTTCGGATTGATTACATCCTCCCTTATAATATTCTGAATAGTATTCCTTCTGGCGATTTCTGGTCTAAAGATCCACGGTTTCCAATGACATTTATACTGATGGCTCAAAATTGCGTTACAGGGTGGACTGTGGCATTTTTATGAAGGCGGCAGGCTTTTTGTATTTTTAACGTCAGTACTTGTTCATGAATACTGAAGCTTTCTCTGGGAAATTTCGTGTCATTCAAAAATAACTCTCATATGGGTTCTGGGATATAGGGATTGCGTTGGAAATTTCATTGCTGATGAGCTGGTCAGGGCAAGTATGAAGTCTTCCGATTACCACTTTTAAATTGGATATGGCCGCCCTAGCCTAATAGGTAGTGTGTTGGCTGATATCAAACAAAGTGATTAGAAAAAATATTTCTTCGACAATTGCCTCTTAACAGATTTCTGGCAAACACTCTGAGAGTAAATAAAATTAAAAAAAGGTGCCATGAAAAGTTTCTCAAGGATTTGTCGGTCAGAGTCGACTTTAAACTGAAGGTCCCGCAACTCATGTATAAACATACACAACATGAATGGTAAGGGGTGATTTTTTAAGAGCTATTGGAAAATTTTTCAAAAAAACACACATAAAATTCAGAAAAATGCATAAAATCTTTATTTGAATCGATAGTACGGTCCATATAATTTAATGTTTGAAGATTATTTCATGCAAATGTTGACCGCGACTGCACCCCAAATGGTCCATCCGCTTAGTCCAATTTTGGCATACTCTTTCCAACATTTCGGCCGGTATCTCACGAATAAATGCTTCAATGTTGTCTTCCAATGCGACAATTGAAGCGGGCTTGCCTGTATAGACATGAGCTTTAACATAGCCCCACAAAAAATAGTGCGTTAAATCGCACGATCTAGGCGGCCAATTGACCGGTCCCGAACGTGAAATAAAATGCTCACCGAACTCGCCTCTCAATAAGTCCATTGTTACGCGTGCTGTGTGGCATGTGGCACCGTCTTGTTGAAACCACATGTCATGCAAGTCAAGCTCTTGAATTTTGGGCAAAAAAAAGTTGGATATCATTTCACGATAGCGCTCACCATTCACAGTTACGTTACGTTTCGCAGCATCTTTGAAGAAGTACGGTCCAATGATGCCAAATTCAATGATTTGCAAGCGTTGTTCGTTTGTAAGACGATTCATGGTTAAATTATAGACCAAACTGAAGATGTTTGACAGTGAAACAGAACACGAAACGTGCGTGAGCTGTTTAAACCAGTGTTGCCAAAAAGATAATAGTTTAAAAATCACCCTTTATAAGAAGCCAGGTCGTAATTCTGATTGAAGGGTAGTAATGAGTCATTATGTATGTATTACAATGGTCCTAAATGATGGCTTAAATGGAACCACTGTTTTCAAGGAGAGTTCATCACCTTACCTAACATAAGCTAAGCAATGTAGATTAGTAAGTCTACTCATGGTGATATGGACCAACTTACCGCAGGATTTTTGTATTTGTAACCTGTCGGGAATATTTTATTTTTAAACTGAAAATATTTCCACTGAAAAGCTAGACAGCAAAAAAAATTTCCTCTCATAAATTAATAACATAAGCTATACACAAACTAAACCTTATTCATAAAAAATTATTTTTGATTTATTAAGGGGTTTATGAAATAAATTTTCATACAAATTATGTTTTATAAACTTTTTATAAATTGAAACAAATTTTTTATGAACATGGGAGTTTGACTCTAATTGGTTGTTTTTTTTTTTTTTTGTGAATAATTTTTTAAATTAAAAATTTTAATTTTTTTCGTGGCCCATATAATTCCATTGTAAATGTAAATACAAATAATTTAATTTCATTGCTTAAATGTAAGCACAAGCACACGTTTCCCGGCTTGTCAAAACGTGAGAGAAAAAAAATGGTTTTTGTTACAAAAACTAATTGAGAGAAAGGCGAATTGAATAGGCCTTAATTGGGACCAGATAAAATCACTGCCTAAATTAAGTAGAAGCTTTTGCATCACTGCCTTGACCGCTGTTTTCTCACTGTCAATTTGTGTAAGGAATCAATTCACGCTCCTAAGCTGTACTTAAAATGATTTGTATAGAAAATGTTAAGGAAAATCCATTTAAAATAATTTAAAATGGCTAATCAGATTTAAAAAAATTCTACCAAAAACTTGTTAGAAAAAAATCATATTTATTATGCTTGGCTTTTATACTTATTAGCAGATTATAAAAACAGACAAATATTTCAAGGATAGAACTTTATAACACACATACACACTTACATAAACGCATACATACATACAATTTTAATAAATGCCATGCCATGTCACAAAATACCACCAACTGTGTTACAGGTCATAAATTTTCAGGCCTAAATAGGCTCAAATATTTAACAACCACCAAAGGAAAATACCAAAAAAAAAAATCTAAAACAACATACTGACTTATTTACACACTTACATACATACATACTGACATACATACTTCGTAGGATATACTGGAATAAATAAATATGGGGGGGAAAAATGAAAAATAAAAAAATGAAAGATCCTTTACAAAAATCCATAAATGACCATAAATGTTACAGGGAAAATAAATAAAAATAAAAACATTATGGATTTATGTATGTAAGCCAGGGGTTACCAAAATTTTTTTGGTTGTGTATTAGTGAGTAAGAGAGAGGAAATAAGTTGAGAGCTTACAGTCATAGATAAATATTAGTAATATACACTCAGGTCTCGTTTTATGCGATAGATGCGTTCCAAAAAAAATCGCATAAATTGAATTCGCATAAAACGATACTCTAGCTTCATATAAAAATTAATGATTCGTTCTAAAATCCTGAAAAACCGCATAAATTCAAATTTTAATTGAAAAATCAAAGCAAAATCGCATAAAAAAGTCAACAAAAGTATACTTATTTATTTCACAATAATTATTTTATATTATAATTATTATTATAATTATTTCACAACAAAAACTTCAAAAAAAAGAAAAAATAAACAAAAATAAAATATTAACTCATAATTTACAGAAAAAAACAAAATGATCCAAAAAATAATAAATAAATAATAAACTGAAGTCTATAATTATGAATGTACGATCAATTATTCTGCATCGTTTTGCAATTGGTTCGACGTCACTTTTATCATTATATTACCTAACAGGTAGTGCATACCAGAGATCAGCAACGAGTATTCAAAACGATGAGTAGATTCGAGTCATACTTATTATTTCTGATACTTATACGCATTCTTACTTATTTTAATATCATACTCATACTACTCATATTCAAAGTTAGAAATACTCATCGTACTCACACTTAACAATTCGCACGATGTTGTTGATTTCGACTCTCCATGATTCAACATATACACGAAGCACAAAATAAGTATGATTCGCGTACGAGCACTACCATACTCACAAGAAGATTGTGTGTATGCTTTGCTTGTTGTCTTTGTCTTTCCTTTCTTCTTTGTTTGTATATGCAACAATAACAAAGGCTGTAAATTTTGATGAATGATTCGAGCCCCTCGAATCACTTATAAGTATTATAAGTATTTTTCTAAATTTATGAATCAGAATGAGTAGGCGTATGAATCAAACATATTTCGAATGTTGTGAGTTTGATGTCAAAGTTGTACTCATACTCATTGTAACCTATACTTATAAATCAATGCTGTAGCGAGTACGAATGAATCAGAGTAGTTGAATTTCAATTCTGTTGATTCACTCATACTCAAAATTGCATGAGTGCTTATGAGTAGCGGAAAAACGATTCATTGCTGACCTCTGGTGCATACATATGTTAGTCCCTTACATATGATCAACGAATTTTTAGAAAGTTTAATAAGTTCTTCTGAATAAGAGTATTAAAGTGCCAGTTATTAAAAAGGAGCAGCTCCTTTAAATAAAAGATTCTTTAAATCATAAGTAAGGATTGACATTTGAAGGCTTTTATTGGCGTAATTAGAGCAATCTGATGCTAATCAATCGTCTTTCCAATTGGAAACAAACTAGAACGATTGATTTTCACAAGCTATTCGGCATAGAGATCTAATAGTATTAGGTGTCAGGCTCAAACTACAGCGTACATTCACAAGAGATTCACATATAAAAAAAAAACTTTTCAAACCGCAGGGAAATCACTGCCGCTTTCTGAATCAACAGCTTTGGTCATTACAACCCTTCAGTTAGAATTGAGAATACTAATTATATCAGTGGTGCAAATTTGGTATAATTTAAAAATGATGCAAAAGTTTAAAAAATATCACAAGATTTTAAAATCTATAAAAAATCTAAAAAAAAATTTTTTCATTTAAAATCGCATAAATTCGAATTCGCATAAAAAAATCCGCATAAAACGAGACCCGAGTGTACCCTCTTTTGATTTTTATTTCATCAACATACACAAAGTTATACATCTTTGACTTGATAATTAGCTAATGTTTTTTAGATATTTGCTGGATACTAATTTTGGTTCATAAATTTCCTCCGCTGCTAATAACCAAACTTTTAATTTTTCCAAAATATTGCTTTATGTCTATAAAAAAGTTGTTCTCTTTCCATATCACCTAAATTATTAACTTGACTATTAAAACAGTCAAAATGTGTTTTAAGAACATATAAAACTTTGAATTTAAAAACAAGGATTTTTTAACATAAAATATTTTTTGAGTGTAAACCTAAAAAAAAATAACATAGCATCCGCTGACATGTGTGCTTGTCGCAGTCTGATCGACGACTAAATAAAAGAGCATAAGCAATGTGTGTGAATTCGCTCTGCACAATTGTGCTATGAAATGGTAATCCCTGATGTAAGCATACATATTACTTGATAACCTCAAGACACCCAGTGATAGCTAAAGAGCACTACAAACAACAAAAGCAGAAATAATTCTCCTGTAGAGAGATCTGACTTGTGTGTGTGAAGATAAATTCGAATTTAAAAACCAAAGTTGCAAACCCACAATTTTAGCAGCGCCACTTCTTGTCGCTAACAGGGTAAACTTTTCTATTAACAGAGCGCTGTTAACTGTTTAACAGTGGATTATTCTACTACTTTGCAATTATTGCAGACTATTGACAGAAAATATAATTTTCATTATGATCATTACTATTAGTGAACAAAAGTGTTGAAATGTAAAGAATGGTGGGCTATCCCACTACCACGGTATGGTGTACTATTTCTTATATGTTCCAAAATGGCCACTGATCTTCTAGAGAATTTTCATGCAAAAAATTGATATTTTCAAAGCCAATTTTCACAATACCATATCACTTTATATGTGACTATCTTGCTGATTATATTTAGAGGCCTTGGAAGCTTCCTTTGCATATAGTATGATACTCATAGGCCTAGAATATTTCCCAAAATTAGCTCCTAGACAAGTGTGCTTGTTCGAATGGATACTGTTAAACAGCCAACAGTGCTCTGTTAAGGGCAAATTTTGTTCTGTTAACGCCAAATGTGGCGCTGCTAAAATTTATGGATTGCGTCTTGGATTTTCAAATTCGCGTTTATCTTCCCACACATATATGACTTCAATTATCTTATTATGTCAAAAATAAGCGTTTTGCATACACTTCTCTTGTACAATTTAGTTGACCACAACTGTACGCTTGACAAAAACATTAAAAGCTGACATCTTGGATGATATTAGATATGGGATGCTAAAGGATATTTAAGCAAAAAAAACAAAAAATAAAACAACAACAACCAAAAATAAAAAAATAAAATTAAACCAATAAACTTAAACAGTGTCGAATAAAATATCTTTTTTGCCTACAGAAATATGAACAGGCACTTGAGCATTGTGGTTATGGCAAAGACAGGACATGGAAATAAATGTTGAACACATTTTAAGCGCCCATAAAATATTCCAAAAGGGTTAGGAAACCAAACTCTTAAAGTCAGTCTCCAAAAAATAAATATATGTACACACATACTGATGTACAGTGGAACACAATGATGCGCAATTGCTGCGTTATATTTTGGTTCTTTATTTTTTATCTATAGAGCGGTATATTGCGAGAAGAAAATCGTCTATAAAAATTGTTATGAATTGGAAAAATTTAGTTACTGGTGTTTTGCTTTTACATCACTTAACATTAAAATTAAATACAAAAGCTACAAAACAAAACAATGCAGTAAACAAACCTGTTTACAAATTATCATACTGCTTAATATAACAACAAACGCCAGCATAAAAAAAATGGTAAACAAGTAAACAAAAATCCACAAACAACACTACAAGAATAAATGTAAACAAAATACACAAACAACAATAATAAATATAAACAATGATGTTTACACTTGTAGAGATTTCGAGAAGGCGAAGTCCCGAACAATCGCTTTCAAAACCATTAATCAGACTGTTTATCCTGCCATATAAAAGGCAAGGCAAAACAGGCGAGTGAGTTAGTTAAGTTCAGCCAGTCTTGTGTGAAGATGCGGAGCATTTGAAGAAAGTAATCGTGGTTTGAGGATCTCCGTTACAAAATTCTGTCGAATAATTGTCTATTAATTGTTACTACTTATGCAAAGCGTGTTGTGAACAAGTTGTAAACAGCGGCACACAGAATTGTGCGAATGATAAAGAATTTTAATTAAAACTAAACACAAATTTATTTTTATTTTATTTGCAATCTAAGAGCTCATATTTTAAACGTTTTTAAAAGGTAAAAACGTAACAATATATATTATGCTTTGAATAATAACATAATTCCTACGTCCCAGACTAACCTTTTTAGTGCCCTATATCTGTCAAATGCGTATCACAGCGGAGAACTGTTTACAAAAGTTCATAATTAATCAAGGCGCTGGAGATAACATTTTACGTAGGTATAGAACTTTAAACGTCATTGTATTTTTACAGTATATAGCAGTGAATCCGAATTATCAATAAGAATTGACCATTAGGTCGCCAAAAAATTGTACAGCCGCTGAGGCATTGGCGTGTGCATGATATAACATTCATTGACTATTGAAAACTGAAAAATCGTCAATCAACCGCAACTTCCATTCTTCCCCTGACCATCTTAATTCGCGAATACACGAAGTTATGTAGCTCGTATAGGTACTCTTGACATGACTTGAGATGACAAGTCTATCTCTTCTTAATAAAAATTTCACAACGAACAATCCGACAACAGCCGACAATCTTAACCTTTTATCGAATAAAAAGTTACTAGGTATTCTTGTTATAGATTTGTGAATAGCTGCCGGGTGTCCATCCATCTATAACTGGTCATTACAATCCTTCAGTCAGGATTTCGACCAAGTTTCCCACACCACTTATGTTATGTGTGTTCATTTTATACATGAGTGGCGGATCCTACAGTTTAAAGTCGATTCCAAACGACAGATTTTTGAGACATTTTTCATGACAATTTTATTTATTCCCAGTGTTTTTGGCAGAAGATGTCGAATTTGAAGTTCGAACTCACGGGCTGTTGTCTGGTAAGCCAACACAACAAAGTGATAAAACAGTTCAAAGAGCACTTTTTATCCATATTTGATACCATTGCCAAAAGTTGTGTTTTTATTTCCGATAGTGCCATCAATATTCATGCACAAACGCGATATTAGCGGGCCAGTCTTAACGTCAACTATTACCAACTGCCAACACACTACCTAAGAGACCGCCTGCCCGGTGTACCAACAGTAAATGCTGAACGTGGTTGCAACCTTCCGCAATTCATCTCTTCTAATCACAGTTCCAAATCGCATTTTAAAACTGATACAGATGTACTACAATAAAACATTTCTTGCTGGATTCCTTCAATATAACGCGGAATGGTCCTACCTGGTAGTATTTAAGGCGGTTCTTTTTCCACTGTGTGGCATCAAATACGACGTCATAAGTTCTCTCTATGATAGAAAACTTTCCAATTATGTCGGCTATGAGTTTTGTCACTTTTTCTCTCTGCAACGTTCTCAAAATTCTTTCCAATGGCTTCAATTACCTTGGCAACGTTTACGGTTTTCTTTGCAAAGCTGTCAGTATCATTTTCAACAGTTATGACTTCTTTATTATTATGTTTTTATGTGCGACATGTCTGAGATAGGGTTTGAACCACGGGCACTCGTCTAATAACCCAACATAATACCTACTCGATTACGGCGACTACCTGGCGAGAATGTCTAGAAGGATATACCGAATAGAAAAGTTCACATCGGTTTACTGACATGTAATAGAAACTGAATAACTTATATTTTGAATTGAATAAAGTGCCAAGTCTAAAAAGATAATAATGAGTAATCATTCCCACAAGATATTAAAATGAATTCAGGGGCCATTGATCTCATAAATAAGAATTTCAGTACCGGGGGAGTATTATTACTGACAATAGTGACACTGGGGAAAATGTTCAAAGTAGAATAATAAAAGCGAAGAGTATATTTATGAGACTGCACACAGTGTGGTTTTCCAAAGGCTTCAATTTAAGTATTAAAATAAGGATTTTGCGTGGATGCGAAGTCGTCATAGTAGGTAGGTAGTGTAGTAGCTTATTAGACAAGAGGCCACGGTTCAAACTCCAGGTCAGACATCAAAACGAAATATAAAAAAATATTTCTACGGCGCCTTCCTCTCAGCAAATTTCTGGCAAGAACTCTGAAAGTAAATAAAATTGCCATGGCAAGCTTTTCAAGTAATTTTTGTCGTTCGGAGTTGACTTTAGACTGTAGGTCCCGCCTCTCATGTATAAAATTAACGCACACAACATAAGTGGTGTGAGAAGCTAGATCGTAATCGTGACTGAAAGGTTGTAATGAGCAATTACGATCATTGATTGTATAAATCAGTTTCACGATCTGGGGAGTGATATTACTGACAATACTGACACTGAAAAGATGTTCAAAGCTGAATATTAAAAGCGAGTAGTACATTTACGATGATGCATGCAAGTGTTGTCTTCGAAAGGCTTCAACTTAAGTATAAAAATAAGGTTTTTGTGTGAATGCGAAACTGGGTTTGTAACGCAAAGAATACTGAATACTGTGTCCCACAGATATTCGTATCAAAGAAAATTGTAAACCAAAAAATATAATGCAAAGTGGAACTCGGAAACTTTAATACAGACATATGTACATACATATGTGAGCGATGGTTCAGACAGATTATAAACAGTCAGAGAAAATCGTTAACTGAAATATGTGAACAATCTTTGAAATACAGTACACAGAAGAGCACAGAAAGATGATGACATAAGTCAATATGAAAACACCTGATCTCAAATCAATAGTCTTCATGGAGAAATATAAGGCACGTTGAGATATTAAAAGATTTAGCATTGCAACGAGAGTAGTCGACGTAGTCTAGTAGGTATTGTGTTTTCTTATTAGACGTAAGGCCATCGTTCAAACCTAAGGTCAGACATCTCCAATAAAACGAAATAAGAAAAATATTTCTACGGCGACTTCCTCTCAGCAGATTTCTGGCAAAAACTATGGAAGTAAACAAAATTGCCATGAAAAGTTTCTCTAAAATCTAACGTTCGGAGTCGACTTTAAACTGTAGGTCTCGCCATTCATGTATAAAATTAACACACACACATAAGTGGTGTAAGAAACTAGGTTGTAATCCTGACTAAAGGGTTGTAGGGACTTGGAAACTTGAAACTTGGTTTGCAACGGAAAGAACACTGAATACAGTTTCCCACAGATATTCGTATCAAAGGAGGTTACAAACCAAGAAAAATGATGCAAAAAGGAACTCAGGGACATACATGAGCGAAAGTTTAGACGGATTATACACAGGCAGAAAATCGTCTACTGAAATATGTCAAAAAATTTTGAAGTACGGTACCCAGGAGAGTACAGGAAGAGGTTAACCTAAGTTGACTTGAAACACATCTGAAATCAATGCCATTTTATAGTCTCCACGAAGAGAGATAAATCAGATTGAAGAATTAAAAGATTTAGCATTGCAATGAGAGAGGTAACAATGACTCAAAATCGATCAAATAAAACTTTTTTATTTTGATTTCAAAATTTGATTTCACTTTTTTTATATTCTATTAATTCTTTTTTATATCGTCACTTTGTTGCCTATAAACATTTTAATTTTTGTTTTGTTTCTCTATTCATAATGAGGTAAACAATGCCTATGCTAATCTAAATTTTATGGCAACGCTTAAAAGTAAACAAAATTTTCATTTAATTTTTTATAACACAGCCTTCCTTAATATTTTAAAATGTTTATGGATGTTTTAAAATCACTTTATTTTTCTTTATCAATCGCTTGGACTGTATATTATTCTAATAAAAGTTAAAAAATAAGAGCCTAAGAGCGATACAAAGAGAGAGAGAGAGAGAGGGTGGGAGGTAGAGAAAATAGAAACAAATTTTATGGCGTAAAACAACTGCAAACATTTATAATGACCTTCAACAAAAAGGATAAAATCACAACAAAATACTTGGGCTATGCAATACCCTCTTATGTTTACATTTACTTTGTTACTAATAACATTCGACTTTTCCCCTTCTCCTCTCTTCTCTTTCTCTTCACAACGAAAGTAAGTCAATGTTGCTGTTGCTGTTGCTACCATATTCATATGCTGCAATAATAACAGGAACAACAACAAAAGTACTCAAATTCAATAGAAACAAATAAACAAACAACCTAAAGACCTCGTATTACATTTACATATAACCAACACTCCATAATCTTTCTCCCCCTATAGCTCTCTCTCACAATGTTTTGTAAGCATTTGCTGCTCTCATTTCGTATCAAAACATAAACAAAACCCTGTATACAATACATTAAACAATTTTGTGAATGGTTATGGGTGTGTGTGTATTGGTGTGTTTGTTTAATACTGTATTACATTAAACATGTTTAAAGCTGTCCTTCTGTGCAACATCATTTATGCTCGAACTCTTTCTAACCTCTCAAACTTTTTTGGGTAAATAAAAATAACAAAAGTAACAAAAACAACAACAGTAATAATAGTAAGAGAATAAAAAAATATACAAAATGATAAGGGTCTATTAAAAAAGACCAAGTAGTAGTAAAGAAATCCTACTCAAGGATATTTTTAGTTTTCATTTTCATTTTTTTGGTAAGTGTTTCTACTTTTCTCTGTTTTCCTCTTTTTTTTTTTGTTTGTTTATCTCTTCGTTTTTGTAAGAGCAGCAGCTAAAATAACAACAAAAAACAAAATATTATACGCCCATGTTTGTTAGGTAATATAGGAGGATATTTATACCCAAAAACAGTCGAGCAAAATTAGTAGAGAGAGAGAGTAAAAGATAAACAGTATAAGTACTAGTTATAAATCTTTCATTGTTGGGTTTGTGAAAAAGATATTTCGTTAAATTAATTAAATATCCTTCAATATTTCGAATACAAGATGTGTGTGAAGATAAATTCGAATTTAAAAACCAAAGACGCAAACCCACACTTTTAGCAGCGCCACTTTTTCCCATTAACAGGGCAAAATATGCTATTAACAGAGCACTGGTGAGAAGAAGGTTAGGTTAGGTGGCAGGCACGAGGAAGAGGTACTACTTCGGATAGCATTTAGGCCCATTGTGATACCACAATTAATTCTACCCGGGTGTCAACCATTACTTAGAGAAAACCATCCCAAGTCCAAAATAAATCTTGCTATTGCAGAAATCTTTATATTAGAGAGCTCGGTTAACGATGTCAGAAAATTAGAGGTTAGAAATTTTCATATCTAGATGACAAGAGAAGAGCACATGAGGTGAAAGACAGCCTTTTCGTCCTCCTTAGACCCACGTCTCCTGCAGAAGTCATTAGTTGGAATGTCGAGTCTTTCGGCATGTCTACCAAAAGGACAATGGTCGGTAAGGATCGGCATTGTGCGCTGGATGGCGATACGATTAAAAACAGAAGTGAATCAGTCCTCTTCTTTTCCACGTGTCCAACAGAGTCTGGCAATATTGCAGGTACCCTCCTGCTACCAACGAGATTGAGCCTTTTCGTAGAACGAGTGGATGATATCCAAATTAACCGAAGCAACCGAAATACCTATGCCCTGTGACATGGCGGAGTTTGCTAGCTCTGTACCGGCCCTGGTCTGCTCATCAGTAATACAACTTCCAACGTTATTCCTATCAGTTACCTTTGAATGATAACAAAATTTCTCGAAGAAACCCTCGGCATTCACAGACAAGAATGATCGTTGAAACTACGTTCGTTAAGGACTTAATTGCAGTCTGGCTATCCGAGTAAATTAGAAAATTTTCAGGGAAAATCTCGCCACTTATATCATGAGAAGAATAAATCATTTAAATACAGATTTGGATACTGGAAGCTGATACTGATAGTATGCAGAAATTTGTCAGGGCTACAGGTTTGAGAAGCACACCATGTACATACCCCATATAGATTAAGGGCAGTATAATATATCGGAGCGTCGTAGTGATCTGGCACGGCCATAATATTTGAGTGAAATATTTTTTAACCATTTTAATAGTCTTTTTCCTTCAAGAGATATTCTATAAAAATGGAACTTCAGTCTTTAACTGTTTTTTTGCCTGAATTGTAAAATTATGAATCCATGTCGGAATCATGATTACGAATCAACTCCAAAAATTTTGCTTTATTATGGTGAAACAACTCCAGACAGTCTATTGAAACATACTCAAGGTCCTTATTTGTTCTAGGTATTGTGAGCAAACGAGACTAAAATATTCAAATTTAGAATTTTTTGAAATGCCTATCATTGCAACTACCTAACGCGTCTTTAGCCGACTACCGCCTCATATCATTCTTTAGAATTTTCAGTCTGTTTTCAGTGCCGATTTTGCAATTAATCGTGTTGGTAGCTCATTGGTTATGGTTGAACTATTTCAATCTAAATATCTTATTTTCGTAAGACGTGGAGAGTATCCTCCATAGTATAAAGTTCTCTCCCAAAAGGTTCTGCTACCAGTCTATGATATTTTTTGATGATGTTATCGAATTTAAGGGATCAGGAATATTCTGAGTGAATTGTTTGGATATTATTATCTTAACTTTTTTTAAATTAACAATCCAGAGATAGAAAAGGAAATAATAACAATAACAAATTAACAGTAAGGTTCTAGAAGTTGCCAGATCAAAATGAATGATCAATAAATAGAGGGAAAAGCAACGCTGCCATAGTGTTCCAGTAAAATAAAGGACGTATGTATGTATATTGACAGAGATGTATGCAAATTTAAATTTTTTTTTGGTCCAACACTTAGAATATGACTCCTAATCATGCATTGCATTGTGTTCAAATATCAGAAAGATAATTACGTTAGAAAGAAAAGAGGCTAAGTGTGCGACAAATTTTATTTTGAAAACATTTTTTAATTGGTCATTACAAACCTTCACTCAGGATTATGACTTAGCTCCTCATCCCACTTATGTTGTGTGTGTGGAGTCGTGGGAACTACGGTTTAAAATCGATTCCGAACAGCAGATGTTTGAGATACTTTTCATGGCAATTTTATTAACTCACAGAATTTTTGCCAGAAATCTGCTGAGAGTAAGCTGCCGAAGAAATATTCTTTCGTATTTCGTTTTGTTAGAGATGCTTGACCTGTGGTTTAAAACCTGGCGTTTAATAAGCCGTGACGTCTAATAAGTCAACACATTACCTACTAGACTACGGTGAAACATTAAAACATTTGCTTTTTTTAATGACCGTTTTTAATAAAACCTTCGTCAGTTTTTTTCTACAGAATTATTTTGGAATATTCTGTATTTTGGTTAATATTGTTACGTTTTTGCCTTTTAAAAACGTTTAACATATGTATAAGCTCGTAGGTTGCAAATAAATTAAAAATAAATTTGTGTTTAGTTTTAATTAAAATTCTTCATTATTCGCACTGTTCACAACTTTATGTAAACAACAACAATTGCTTTGTTTGTTATTCTCCTGTTTACAGCCTTTGAATAAACAATAACAATTATTCGACAGATCTTTGTAATGGAGATCTTCAAACCACGATTGCTCTCTTCAAACACTCCACGACTTCGCACAAGACTGACTGAACTTCACCACAGCCTCGGCACTTGAGCTTTAGCACACTACTAACTACTTAGACCATCGAGGCACCCTTTTGTAGTTCAGAATACGTTTGGAAACAGAATTTTTAAATAGTTTGTGAAAAATTCATTTTCTTTATCGAAATATTAATTCTTGTTTTGCATTTTCTCCTTCACCAATAATCGTATTTAATATATGGTTTCCCTTTGTGTAAAAAAACACCAACAATAAAATGTTTGTTGTTGTTGTTATAGTTAGTCATGCAGGATATCTGCAATCATTGTAATTAATAGCAAAACATATTTAAGATTAATTAATGTTTTCTCTACCCTCTGTGTGTGCTTTCAACAGAAACATTATTCCACTCTTCTTCTACTTCTGCTCCTTTACAATGTATATATCAATAGAAAAACATACATACACACACTCCTACACAAAAACCACACCAAAATACACACACAAAAAGGAAAATGACTGGGATAATGTCTTATACTCGTAAGAGCAATAAGTAACATTGTTTATGGACGTCTATGAGTGTGTATGAGAGAGTATATGTGTTCTGTGTTATCTCTATACTAACACATACATATTCAGAGAATCATTCTGTTTGACTCAAATCCTATCAAAACAAACAAAAACAATAAAATCTAAGACATGAGCCGAAAGACGAAAGAGAAGAAGGGGAGAGAGAGAGACGAGATCGGGTAATAAAACAATACTTTATAGGAAAATTTTCGAAAATAAGATGAAAAGCTTTCATTAATTTAATCAGACATACGTACGAGGAGATGCTAGCTGATGCTAGATAATGATGATAAAAGTTAATTTCTTGTATACAACCATCAAAAACAATAAGACACTATGAGGGCGGATATAGCAGGAGGAGAGAGAGCCATTGAACAACCAAAATTATTGTGTGGCATTAACTTTATTATGAAAGATAGTGAGGCGGCGTAAAGTGAGCATTTCAAGTACGTATATGGAATTAAGAGACTCGTAGAAAAGACATTCAAATCATAATTGTTTACTTTCACTTCATAAGTTTTATTTTTTTTATTCATCTTCTGCTTCTGCTATTTCTTCTTTTGAATTATAATTTGAGGCAAAACCATTAGTAGAATGCAAAGCCATACACACACAGTTAATTGAATTCCTTTATTGTTAAGGATGTAAGAAATCATTCGAAGCTGAAGTAATCAGCACATGCCGATAGAAAATTAAAAACAATTTCCTTCTTATCTAAAATAGATCGTAGAATAATAAGAAACATAAGGACTTTGTAGTTGTTTAATCGCGGTAAAGGATAGGCGTCGTAGTCGCCGTAGTCTAGTAGGTAATGTGTTGGCTCATGAGACGCGAGTCCTTGGTTCAAGCTCAGGCATCGCAAGTGTGAAATAAAAGGAACTATTTCTTTGGGACTTCCTCTCAGCAGTCTATTGGCAACAAAACCTCTGAGTGTAAAATAAAATTACCATGATAAGTTTCTCAAAAATCTGTCGTTCGGAGTAGACTTTAAACTGTAGGTCCCGCCAGTCATGCTTAAAATTAAAACACACAACATGGGTTGTGTGCGAAACTAGTTTGTAATTCCGACTAAAGGGTTGTAATGACAAATTAAGTAAGTAAGTAAGTACCTCTTATAAAGAAAATGTTACCAAACAGTCCTATCATAAGCCAGTAGTTTGTTGTCAACTCAGTAATCTAATCTTATTCCTAAGTTGCCAGGATTTCAAACAAATTTTTGACTTCAAAGGTGACAATCTAAGGTAGTTCTTACGATATTCCCTAACGACTTTCTTAGGATAGAGTGTTTGATAGTGTCCATGCTATTGCGACATAAAGAAGCATCAAGCCGTCTGCATACAACCACTAAAGCCACTGTAAGCTTCAAGCATTGCACATCGTATTCTACAATGTTGATTCAGAACCCTCTGGGACGCCTCTACTGCCCCTGTATTCTCTGACATCTACATCTTCTCGTTACACTAATATACGGTGACCGAAATAACTACTTCTTATCCACAATAAGTACTCTGGTTGCCGTAGTCTAGTAGGTAGTGGTTTAAACCCCAGTTCAGTTAACTCGAACAAAACGAAATACGAAAAAAATATTTCTTCGACGACTTCCTCTCAGGAGTCTGTCCTGCAAAAAATTACAATGCTAGGTTGCTTATAAACCTGTCGTTTTAGGTCGACTTTAAACTGTAGGTCCCTGCACTCGTGGAGGAAGTTAACACCCACAACGGGGGTGGTGTGAGTAGTTCGGTCATAATCCTGACTAAATGCTTGTAATAACCAATTAAGTAAGTTCGGGTCGCCGTGGTCTAGTAGGTAGTGTGCTGGCTTATTAGACGTAAAAGCCAGGGTTCGAGTCCCAGGCCAGACATCAAAAAATAAAAAAAAAAAAATACATAAAGTATTTTTTCAGCAATTTCTTCTCAGTTTCTCAAAAATCTGTCGTTCGGAGTCGACTTTAAACTGTAGGTCCCGCCACTTGTGTATAAAATTAACACACACAACATAAGTGGTGTGAGAAACTGCGGGCTTCTTGGGGACGATTGCCTGTAGACTGTCTAATGATGAAGGTATAGCACTGGCCATTTTATAGTCACCTAGCAGCAACTCGTTTCCTTGCCGTTCGCATCTTCCCCCTTTCCACCTTCCCTAAAAAAACCTGCACAATGCACTGCATGAGTAGGAGGCATCCCCTGAGTGCTGGTTTCATAAAAAAAAAAAAAAAAGTAAGTGTCCTTCGTAGTGTGTGCATATTGGAATGAACTTCAGCTATAAAATGGCTTTGGTAAGTAGCAATTCAGAGCACTTAACCGCTAATACTCTTTGGAAAAAGTGTAGAGAAAAGATTGTAGCTCCCTGGCAATCTTTAAGGCTTGAGCTTCAGCTTTGCTATTTAATCTTCAATGGTAGCTTCGGTGGAGTGTTGGTAGAAACTTCATACTTTATTAAACGTGCGTCCCTAATGAACGCTTTGTCTTCTCGATTTTCTCCTTGATGTTATGAGATGACGCTTTCAAAATATCGATTAGCAAAAGTGGTTAAGTGTTTCCTTTACTGGTATCCTTTCACCCTCTCTTATCATACTTATACGCGTGTTAATTGGGGTGATATGTATCTTCCAATTGGTCATTCTAAGGAAACCCTACGAATATCGCTACTACAGGGTGGGGCAAAAGTCGCGAAGGGATTTGAAAAATTAATAACTTTTCTAGTTTAATTTTTTTTTTTTTTTATTTTTCTTTTTAGGACTTGTAAAATAAATCTGGGAGATTAATTTTGGAAGGTTACAACGTTATCCAGCGAACCAAAATCATAGAACTTTATTTTGAACATCATCGATCAATAATTCAAACTCAACGAGCCTATCGTCGTCATTTTAATGTGCGGAATTCAACATCCGAATCAATTAGTGACACGTTTTCAGGAACAAGGCTCACTAAGGGATCTTCCACGAAGCGGAAGACCACATTCTGTAATTAATGAAGCAAATATTCAACGCGTTCTGGAGTGTGTTGAGGAGAATACTGAAACATCAACTCGAAGGCGCTCTGCTGAGCTGCAAATGTCTCGGCGGTCTTTACGCAGAATATTAAAGGGAAATTTACATCTTTTCCCAAACAAGCTGCAGTTAGTGCAAGAACTAAAGCCACGAGATTCCCAAGAACGATTAAACGATTAAACCCCTTCGTGACTTTTGGCCCACCCTGTAGAATGACTAAATCTTGCTATGTTTAGTAATAGAGGCGATAACACACAACCCTGCATGATAGCAACCACAGCACTAAGCACCAGTAAAGATTAATGGAGTCGTAATAAAGTAATATGATGAAAAATAGTGAAACACAAGATATGGTTTTGCCTTACAACTCAATAGAATTTTTGCTTCACTTGCACGCGATAGAGAAAACTCGAAACAGACTTCAAGACATAAGGCCCATACATAAGAAATGTATTTCATTCTCAGTACCCACACAGGTTGACTGAAGACTTGTAAAGGCAATTAAGTAAGATTAAGACCAGAAGTCGCCATAGTCTAGTAGATAGTGTGTTGGCTTATTAGACATAAGGCCACGGTTCAAATCCCAGGTCACGCATCTTCAACAAAACGAAATATGATTTCCTCAACAGATTTCTGACAAAAACTCTGAAAGTACATAAAATTGCCATAAAAAATTTCCTCAAAAATAATCAGTCGATCGGAATCGGTTTTAAACTGTAGGTCCCTCTATTTATAAATAAAATTGACATACAAAACGTAAGTGGTGTGAGAAGTTAGGTCGTAATCCTGACTAAAGGGTTGTAATGACCAACTAAGTAAGTAAATGACAGGCAGTAATTTATCACTCAAAATAAATATTGTTACGTTTTAAAAACGTTTAAAATATAAGCTCGTAGATTGAAAATAAAATAAAAATAAATTTGTGTTTAGTTTCAATTAAAATTCTTTATTATTCGCATAATTCTGTGTGCCACTGTTCACAATTTGATGTTACAACAACAATTGCTTTTCTTTGTTATTCCTCTGTTTATACCCTTGGCACAAACAATAACATTTACTGGACAATTATTCGACAGATCTTTGTAACTGAGATCTTCAAACCACCGTTACTCTCTTCACACCTCTTCATACGCGTCTTCACACAAGACTGACTGAGCTTCACTAACTCACTCGCCTGCTTTGCCTTGCATTTTATATGGCAGGGTAAACAATCTGATGAATGTTCTTGAAAGCGAATGTTTGTGACTTCGCCTTCTCGAAATCTCTATAAATGTAAACATTGTTATTTACATTTTTTATTGTAGTGTTGTTTGTGTATTTGGTTTACATTTATTCTTGTAGTGTTGTTTGTGGATTTTTGTTTACTTGTTTACCATTTTTTTATGCTGGTGTTTGTTGTTATATCAAGCCGTACGATAATTTGTAAACAGGATTGTTTACTTGCATTGTTTTGTTTTTGTAGCTTTTGTTTATAATTTTAATGTTAAGCGATGTAAAGGCAAAACACCAGTATCTAGATTTTATATTTTCGTAACAACATTTTCTTTACTTTTCGAAATCGAAACGTGGACGTTTTTGTAGTCCATTATAACCATCTCCCTTTCGGTACGTACGCTGAAATGGGAATGGATGGGTGATATTCATAAATGTTTCTTTTATTAAAAATGTTGTCACTAAAGTTGACAGTATTTTGTATAAAAGCAAGATATTAATCACCATATACTTGCTTATCAATGAGTTGGACATGGTATAACTAATGAATGAATAACAGGAATGAAAAAAGTTAAAAAGTCCTGACATAATGATTAACGAAAAGCAAAAATGTCAAAAGTTAACCAATAATTACAATGTCATGACAATGACAAGCACAATTCTTTCTTATTATAATAAGTATTCCTTGTGCTATCGATAACTTTTTGTTTAGTAAGCCTTTATATTTCTTTTAATAATTGATTACAATGGAATGACATGCAGTTTGAGTATTTTTCCTTGTAATACTTAATGTCTTAAGAAATCCCCTTTTTTTTTGGATTACATTTGGGATTCATTTTTGTCGCTTATTTTTCCTAGGCGATTAAAATTGTTACAAATAATAATTGATAACATTGGCTATAGATGACAGACAAAAAAAAAAAAGGTTTCATTTTAATGAAAAGGTCAACAAAAAAGGAAAAATAAAATCGAAATGATAGGGGATCTTTAGAAAAGTTTCTTTCTTGCTTCATAAAACCTTTCATTAAGACCTTTTTTCCCTTTGCAGCCTAGCATAAATTACATCTTATTTGGAGAGGGGTGGGCGGTAGTAAGAATATAAATTTCAATGCACGATTTAATTACAATCCCTTGTAATTCGTAGCTTTAAAGGCTTAAACTGTAATTAATATATCGAAAGAATAAACAAAATTACCAGACAACACAACACAACACCCAACTATTTTAGTTGACAAATGGAGAAGGCTTTCCTCGGGATAATAGAGAGACAAGATTAGAGTCAAATTAATAGGCGCCTAGAATTAAATTGGATACTTAGGGTGCTTGTTCATGAGAAGTACTAGGTTAATTTGTATAGATTTAAAACATCATTTTGGGTACAACAACACATTTTAGATTCTCTAATAGAAACGTTAAACAATTAGGTTGACTGTGTAGGACTAAGCTTGGGAAACATTAGCTCGACAATTTGTAGGACAAATTTTTAAACTCTTTTTCCTTTTTATAGGAATAAAATTAAAATGAAATTATTTTCTTATAATCTGGTAAATTGTTTTTTTTTTTAATCTTCTACCAGTTCAACTTTTGACTAAGTTTTTCAATAAATAAGTCATGAATAGTAGCTTGAATACTGTCGTCTAATACTACAAAAGTTCCTGATTTTTCTGCATAAAGTAATGACTAAACATAACACCATAAAAGGTAATCCAGAATCAATAAACCATGTGTGTGAAGATAAATTCGAATTTGCAAATCCAAGACGCAATCCATAAATTTTAGTAGCGCCACATTTGGTGTTAACAGAACAAAATTTGACCTTGACAGAGCACTGTTAGCTGTTTAACAGTATCCATCTGAACAAGCCCACTAAGTTTGGGAAATACTATAGGTCTATGAGTACCATACTATATGCAAAGGAAGGTTCCAAGGCCTCCTCATATAATCAGCAACACAGTCGCATATAAAGTAATATTGTGTTGAGAAAATTGGCTTTGAAAATATCAATTTTTTGCTTGAAAATTCTCTAGAATATCAGTGGCCATTTGGGAACATATAAGAAATAGTACACCATACAGACTATATACAAATGGTAGTCCAGAGGCTCCTGTTTCGAACTGTGGTTGTGGAATAGCTGGAAAAATTTTGGGAGTTGAGATTTTCAATTTTCGTCCTCCATCCCCCATCATCCATCCTTTACATTTCAATACTTTTGTTCACAAATAATAATAACCATAATGGGAATTAAATTGTATGTCAATAGTCTGCAATAATTCTAAAGTAGAAAACTAATCTACTTATTGGCACTGTTAAACTTTTAACAGTGCTCTGTTAATAGCAAAGTTTACCCTGTTAGAGGCAAGAAGTGGCGCTGCTAAAATTGCGGGATTGCGTCTTTGGTTCACACACATTATTCTACCAGTTCAACTTTTGACTAAGTTTTTCAATAAATCAGTCTCCATGGCGGGAACGGTAGCTTGAATACTGTCGTCTAACGTTACAATAGTTGCTGATAATGTAATGACTAAACATAATCCCATAAAAACTAATCCAGAGTCTATAAACCTCATGTTAAAACGACTTAGCTTGGACTTGGGGCCAAATTAGGCTTGCCAGACGTACTGTTTTCAGCAGTACGCGTACTTTTTTTTAGTTTTTGTACTTTTAACTGCATAACCCCTAAAGAAGTACGCAAATGTACTTCTTTTTAGTATCTGTACTTCTTTTTGTACTTTTTTCTACCTTTTTTGCACTTTCATCATAATTTTATAGAGGTAAACATGTCCTGTTCAATCTCCACAGATGCTTCTAACAAAGGTAATATTAAAACGTTTCCTATTGTTGTGAGATAGTTTAATAAAGAAAATGGAGTCTGCACAAAACTTTTAAGTTTTTATAACTCTGACTCCGAATTATCAATTGATATTTCAAATTCTTTAAAATATAAATTGAAGAGTCAAAAACTGAGTTTAGAAAACATCACAAGCTTTTGCGCAGACAATGCCAACGTATAAAAAAGTGTATTTGTTGAGCTTAAAAGCCAAATTCGAATATAATAGGTATTGGATGCCTTTGTCACGTATTAAATAATGCGTTTAAAAATTCTTTAAAAATATTAAAATTTGATTTAGAAAATATTGTAATGAAAGTTTTTAATGAATTTTCGACATCAACAAAAAAAACTGCAAATCTGAAAGAAATGTTTGAATTTTGCGATTTGGAATGGTCTGAAATGCTCCGTCATGTACAACTGGATGGCTTTCTCTAACCTCCGCTGTGGAGAGACTTTTAAAAAACTATCCTGCTATTAAGGATTATTTTTTGTCGCAAGATTGTTGTTCCCGTGTTTTACGCCAATTTTTCGAAAATGAAATTTCTGAAGCATACCCCGGTTTTTTCCATAATATAGTAAATACAATAATATCTGCTATTAAAAAGTTAGAAGAAAATAATTGCCTTGTAATTATTGATATGTTTCAAATATTAAAACATTTGTCATTTAACAAATTTGAACAGCAGCAGGATGAAAAATTCTATGGGTTTTTAGACGAACGTATATGTAGCAGTTGCAATAATCAGCAAGAGATTTGTCTTTTTAAAAAACGTGCAGCAGAGTTTTTATCGAATATACATAAGTACTTATATAAAAGGTCGTTTCAATTTAGAAAATAATAAGTTTAAAAAACTTTCAATTTTCCATCTTAATTGTGGAAATAATTACATTATTTTCAATCAAAAATATTGATTTAGATCAACTTTTTGACGAATTTATATCATTAAAAACATTTGCTGAAAACGTTGAAAAAAAATTCCTCAGAAGAAAAATGGAAAGAATTCTTAAATAGTGGATCATTTCCTACTTTTGAAAAGATTTGTTGCTTCGTCTTTTCAATTCCTCATTCTAATGCAGCCAGTGAACAAATTTTTAGTTTAATGTTTCATTTTTGGAGGAAGGAACGAAATAAACTTTTAATAGAAAATTTGGAAAGCGAGTTAATAATAAAAACAAACTTTGAATACAGTTGTACTGAGTTTTTCAATTTTTTAAAAACCGAAAAAGGTAAAAATTAAATTGAAAATAAAATACAAAAAAGTGATAAATATTTATTGCATAATTGGTCATTACAACCATTCAGTCAGGATTATTGACCTACTTTCTCACACCACTTATGTTGTGTGTATTAATTTTATACATGAGTGGCGGGACCTACAGTTTAAAGTCGACTCCGAACGACAGATTTTTTGAGAAACTTTTTATGGCAATTTTATTTACTCTCAGAGTTTTTGCCAGAAATCTGCTGAGAGGAAATCACCGAAGAAATACTTTTTGTATTTTGTTTTGATGTCTGGCCTGGGGCTCGAACCCTGGCTTTACGTCTAATAAGCCAACACACAAGTTTGAAGTCAATAATTTTAAAAAATTAATAATGTATATATTTATGTATGTATGTACTTATATAAATATAAATGAAATATATATAAATTCTATAGATTTAAAATCACAAAAACTAATTTAAATTAAATTTTAAGTTCATTTTTTTATATTAATTACAATCTTTTGTTATGTTCTTCATTGTTACTGTTTTTAACTATTTTTTGCTAGTTTTTTTTATTGAATTAAATAAATTTTGAAAATAAACAATTGTACTTCTTTTTACTCAATTATACTGCTTTTTTAACTTCGATGTACGTTTTTTGACGATTTCAAATCTGGCAAGCCTAGGCCAAATATTCTATCATTGCTCGCCATTTACCCCGAAGGCATCTCCTCACTCATTTCGAAAGAAATACAGACGGATGATATAGTCAGCATGGAAGCCACACCAAACAGACAGTTTCAATGGACGGAGATTCGCCAAGGTCTAGGGAGTCTAGAGAGTCTAGTTTTCATACATACATACGTAAATAACACAACCCTGCATATTTGGACTTTTTTTGTGCAAATAACATGGCTCCAGGTGTTTCCGAAGACATTTTGTAAGGTTTTCGAGAAAAAGGGCGTTGAAACCCCTAAAAATAACATTTTTGGCCATTTTTGAAAAATTGTAGAGCTAAACACTGACGTGCTAGAACTATCGCTATTGTCAGAAATTGACAATTGATCTTTGCTCTTTAAAATGAGCCCAAAGCCAAATTGATTGCATGCACCCTTAAAGTTGGGGGTGGGCTTATGTTAAGGGGTGCAAGAGAAAAAGAAACACATTACGGAGGTCCTTAAAAATTAATCAGATTTACTTGAAAATTGTTACTCAGTGGTTTTTGGGGTCGCTGATTACAGATCTTCATTCAGATTTAAAAAATTCCAAAATTCCAAAAACCCCCGAGTAACATTTTTCAAGTAAATCTGATTAATTTTTATAAACCTCGACCGCCATATTGCATCCACCATTTTGAATATTTTAATGCCTTCGGAAACACCTGGAGCCATGTTATTTGCAAAACCCATGCAGGGCTGTGTAATTGATCATTACAACTCCTCAGTCAGGATTACGACCTAGCTTCTCACACCACTTATGTTGTGTGTGTCAATTTTATACATGAGTCGCGAGACCTACAGTTTAAAGTCGTCTCCGAAGGGAAGATATTTTGAGAAACTTTTCATGACAATTTTTTATTTACTCTCAGAGTGTTTGCCAGAAATCTGCTGAGACGAAGGCGCAAAGAAATATTTTTTTATATTCCGTTTTGTTGAAAATGACTGATCTGGATTTGAACCATGGCCTCACGTCTAAAAAACCAAATTACTAGACTAGTGCGACTTCTATGGCATTAATGCATTCCAAGAAGAAAGATTCATATCAAGTCCTAGACCGGGAGTTGCCATCATTCTTGACATCGAGCAGCATCTAAAGGTTTATTCAGGCAAAAGGCTTGAGGTATAGATTTTAAGAGTACCGAATAAGGTTTGAGGGAAGTACAATTGATCGCATGGGCAGGCTCCGCTCCTTACCAAGGGGAAGTCATGTCCAAATACATGGCTTCGAATTGGTACTCAGGTGTAACAGTGTGTTACATTTGGGGGCGTTGGTAGACGCATTGTATTTCACCCTGTGTTAAGAGCACCATGGGATTAGGTCCACGCGGACAGGTACCCATGTAAAATCCATCGGCATTGATCGCATGGGCGCAGCTAAGCCTTAATTATTTAATGAATTTTGAATATGGCATGGAGAATTGAATAAAGTGTTATACTACAGCGTAGTTTTTGATTTTTAAAATTTTAAACGCTTGTACCGCTCCAAATAATCTATTTTTTAAGCCACGTAGCACACGTACACAATGATATGGATTGAGAAGGAGTAGAACACAATGAGGAGAGACATTTATCACCACACCATATATAAGAATACGACGCATTGCCACAGATGTTGTTGTTTTAATGCCAAGACAGTGGCAGTGCTATCATCCTGGAACCTCCTACAGTAGACCAATAACCTGTTTAAGTGAAAACAAAACAAGAAAATAATCACTACATTGGGGAAATACTTACTGTTTATTAAAGGAATACAAAAGCTGTCTTAATTACTGTCAAGAACATTAACCCGATTAACCGGAAATTCAGAGCAATGTTCGTTGCAGTACATTTCATCATTGCTTTCATCAAAGTAGTCTCTTTCAAATGTCAGATTTCTTTAAATTTATCTTTTTTTTTTAGCTAAATCACCCACCACCGTGCAATGCTATTGTAGACACCAGCCAAATGAAATGTTGCACCATAAAAATATAAAGAAAATAGCGCTTAAATAAATAAATAAATTGCTATTCTCCCCATTTTACTTGTATAAATACAGACCTAAAACAGATAAATAAAAACGAAATAAAAATAGAAACGATTCACTGAATAGCAAAAATAATGAAAAATAAATACTAAATATAGACACACACACACACGCACATACAATTTAAATGCTACGCACTTCTAACGTTTTTTCTAATTCGTTTCGTGCTGTTCAAATTAAACACATGAGATCCTTGGCACTACAAGGATAACAAATAGACATGAAAGTAAGTTTTAGATCTGTTTAGACAAG
Source organism: Sarcophaga caerulescens (assembly GCA_927399465.1). NCBI lineage: Eukaryota > Metazoa > Arthropoda > Insecta > Diptera > Sarcophagidae > Sarcophaga > Sarcophaga caerulescens. The sequence goes on from OV656866.1 coordinate 82,268,672, forward strand.
TATACGTACGAATCACTAAAACTAAACACAAAAAGCTTAGAAAGAAAAACATTCTCAACTCCACATAAAATCTTTTTGTTTTTTCAAGACTTGAAAGAAAAAATGTACAAGAAAAATAACATGTTAAAGGCATCCAAAACAGATGAGGTCATAGAAAGAGCAGTAGTGAATTTCGATAGTCGTTCTTATTTTTAGAAACAGTTTAGATGAACTTCTTTTGTTTCAACACTTCTGTCAACAGCATTTGCAGATTCCTCGGATGCCACAGATTTGGATCAAGGCCCCATCAACTGTTCCCATTATTAAATACTGTTTTACACATTTAGATACACAGACTTAGACAAACTACTTAACACAATGAGTCCTATGTGGCCTAACTGTGTTCAGTGTGTGGACAGCCACCTTTACCTACCTCTAGACAAACTCTTTCTTCTGGTAATCTGAGTGCCTATCTAGTATCACGCGTAGATGGCTCTTAGATTTCAAAACGGAAGGAAATTCCCAAACTAGGAAAAAAGATGGTTCTGATCCGATTATAAAGTTCAGTGGCACATGAGTCGCATTTGCAGTATAAACTCTGCACACATTTTTAGTATAAACTCTTCTCTTCCAATTGCCTTTAGTTTGATCCAACCGCACTCAAAATGAGAAGCGACTTGGTGTAGTGGTTTAAGAACATGATTACAAACCCAAGAAGTCCAGGTTTTGAACCCTAGTGAAAACAAAAAATGTTCATTTTGATTACGGAATCTCTTAAACTAAAAAGCTTCCATAACGGTTTCCACTAGGTAGTTCCCAAAAAGGGTTACACCAAAAACGAACATCAAGGGAACGTTAGGCAGAGTCAGCTCTTAAAAAGACTAGTACATAACGAGCAAAATTCCTCACTAAATACACCCAATGTTGCAACCAATATAATTATCACAGAGGACATTGTTTCAGGCGACTGCAGATGACAATCTTATTTCCCTAAGAACTGCTAAAGTATATCAATTACTTGCCTAGCTGAATGGCTAGTAAGCGAGTACGGTGAAATGAATTTACAACTCGTTTGTTACATCTCGGTTCGGTATGATAAAATGCCTTGAAATCAAGGAACATTCTTTCTAAAGTACAAACATGTGCCTCTGTTGGCAGTAAGTGCCAGTAGAAGCACATTTCGGCTCCGGATGTCATTCTTCACTTACTCCCGATTGAGGACTAAACGAAGTAGGTGGCTGCTAGAAGCCTCTTTAAACTGAATGAGGTGGAGCTAGCGACTTCCTACAGGCACTACTGAAGGAACTAAAGTGGTAAGGGCAAGTTATTTCGATTGACGGAATGTCAGATTACATAGTCACAAAAATTCGATACTTGATATGAAATTCTGAATAGGTTCCGATTAATTCTTGAATGGCTGGGTTCTTTCACTGACTGGTCAAAATGAAGGCGGATTCGTCTGTAGGGGTAATCATTTTTGGGACAAATATCATGAATTCATATAGGCTTGTATTTTATTTTATTTTATTCATTTATTTATTTATTTATTCGATATTCTATACAACAAGACCTGAGGTCTTATGTCATATATGTTACGCGCCGGTAAATAGCACAAATACTACAAATTTAATCAAAATGACATTACCCTGTGCCAAGGCACATTTTCAAATATAGGTTAAGGGGTAGGAAAAGATCTTCGCCGGCTAGCTCGAAGCTAAAGTCGTGGTTCTCAACCCGAGTATTTGACGCGTAAGCATATATCATACTCTACTACCCTGAGAGTATGAGAAAAATACAAAAAAATGTAAAACTTTCAATTCCGAAAATTCATACTGCTGTCAGCAGATAAAACGAACAAAAATATCGAACATCGCTATCAAACAAAGAAAACCATGGCAAGGCCATGTCCGGTACACTTTTCCCTTCCAAAAAAAAAAATTAAGTCACCCTTCTGACAGAAAAGTACCGACAATCCGAAATCTGTCCCCGAAAAATACGTGTTTTTAAACAACGTGCTAGAATTACTTTTTTGTTCTATAATTAATATTAGTATTTAAGCATATATCTGATTCTGTACTATAATCATAAGACCTCAGGTATAGAATGCACTGTTTTGCAGACGGAGGTATTGAAGATCGTTAAGATCACCCATCTAGCCAAGAGAAGTTATGTAAAATCGGCTGTTCGTTAAGTGGAAGCTGTATCCTTTCCGATTGTCTACCCATAATGACCACAATAACTGTAAGCATGGCCACAGTGATTGAGATGATGCCACGACCCAGTGGTTGGTGCGTCTTCTATCCATCAAGAGCAAAGTGAGTCTAGCGGTGGAGCAGGACTCCTCATTGACCCAGGATAGGTTGGCGTCTCGAAGGAATTTCCGCGCAATGGCCAACTTGACCGAGGTAAGTGGCATAACCAAGTCGATTGAAACTTATGGCTTGGAGAGGACTTGTTTTTTTGTCACATCTGGTCGGGAAACGTAAAAGGCTGTTAAGCAACCCTATGTCAGCTTATCAGTTCATGTAAGCTGGGCACGCAGTCATTGCGGTATTATTGGCAAGAATGTTAAGGATGAATTGCCAAGGTCTTGTTCAGCTTTTGAAGCTACAACAGAAGAGAAGTCGGTGAAACAGCAAAAATGCTTCGTCTTTTGAATTATTGAGGAAACGTTTTTTACACACGTAAACTGTTCATGTAAAATGCAGAATGGTCAAAGCCCGATCGTATAAAATCTAAAGCATGGCTGGGCGGGAGATAAAAACTGTTATAGGAATACTAACGGGGCATGATCCCTTTAGGCACAATATTAGCAAATTGAAGTTGCCGCAGTCTATTAGGTAGTGTATTGGCTTATTGGACGTGAGGCCATGCTTCAAAATCCAGATCAGACATCTCAAACAAAACGAAATATGAAAAAATGTTTCTTCGGCGACTTTCTCTCAGAAGATTTAAAGCAAAAACTCTGAGAGAAAAATAAAATAGCGATGAAAAAGTTTCTCAAAAATCTGTCTTTCGTAGTCAGCTTTTAACTGTAGATCCTGTGCCCCTCATGTATAGCATGGGCCATATATCGATTTAAATTTTAACAATCAGTTATTTCCAATTTAGCAATACTTATGTATGCCATTCTATTCTGTTACAAAATTCAGTATATTATCTCCACTGAACGTAATGAACCGTTTTACGCTTAAGCAACGTTGAGATTTATTGGGACAACGAGAAACTCCAAGATGATAACGATTTTGCCAAAAAAAATCATCTTTACGGATTTTCATCTTAACATACCTACGTTAATAAGCAAAAATGCCGCATTTGTGGGTCAGAAAACCCCCACGTGGTTCTACAGAAGCCAATGCACCTATTACGAGTGACTGTTTAGTGCGGTTTGTGGAGCGGAGCGGAGATACCATTGGCCCATATTTCTTTGAAAATGGGGACGGCGTTACCACCATCATAACCCATTTTTTTGTACCCGCTCTTCATGGTATTAATGTGAACGATGTATGGTTTCAACAGGATGATGCAACTTGCCACACCACTCATGCCGCAATCGATTTAATGCGTCAAACGTTTGATGGCCGTTTAATCAGCCGAAATGCTGATGTCAGTTGGCCAACAAGAAGTTGCGAGTTGACACCCTTGGACTATTTTCTGTGGCACGCCGTTAAAGTGTTATGCCGACAAACCATAGACAATTGAGCATTTGACAGCCAACATTCGTGACGCCATTGCCGAGATATGACACTCAAAAAAAACGCACGAAAATTAATCCGATCGAATGGGGTACTGTGAGGCCAACCGCGGTAATTGTTGTGGGAATAAAGAGAAAAAGCTTGAGCGCTTAATTTAATCAGTATAGGGTTGTACAAGTTAAATTGTTTTTGTAATCATTTATCAGGAGTCAGACACACCTAAAGGTCCCCGTTTATCAAATTCTATAATTTTAGTCACAACTGTGCTTAGCAAATATTGTAACATTCCGTTGTTATAAGGCTTTTTGCCGCTTCAACAGCAAAAAGTTTAATAAAAAAGTTTTTCTTACTAAAAACAAATACGTACTCCTTCTTCTTTCGTTCTTTTTTTTCTTCTGTGTACACAATGTCAGTATTAGTTTGTTTGTCATGTACGGAGAGGGCTTTTCTACGACGACTATGTCAACTGGGTTCCCCTCAACTATTTGTACAATTTTCTTCAGAGACGCAAATATAATGACACTCTTTACATACGCAACAGAGAGAGAGAGAGGGAAAAAAAATAGAAAATAAAACTTTAAAGAGATTCTAAAAATGCTAACAAACACACACGCTTAAATTGAAGCACACATAAATACATAGGTAATAACATTAACATACGCATTTTAAGGTTGCCTGTATTTAATGCGGAAATGTGAAATAAAAATAGAAAATATGGCTGCGAACATTGTTTGAAAACGCAAAATATTGTGGAGGAGAAGGAATAGAGGAGATGATAGTGGTAGAAAGGAGCTTGTAAATGTGTTTAACAGGAGAATAATACATTTTTCTTGGAAATACCACTAAAAAGTATAGACCACAGAGGCAAGAGAGAGAGAAGGAGAGAGAATGAAGGAAATTTTCAAGGGAATTTCAAAGACATTATAAACATGAATAGAGGGAATGAATGGCAGGGAAAATATCATTATTAGATAGACCTTATCAAGTTCGACACACCAGTACCCAAGTAAGCATACATATACATATGAGTGCATGTGTGCGTGTGTAAATTTATTCAAATAGTTCAACATTAATGTACATGCATACTTTATCACACATATACATACATATACACAAACATTCAAGGAATACATGTGTATACGTTCATAATAAAATATTTCATAAAGAAGTCTTCTCTTCCTGTAAAGATTCAAAATATTGGTACGAAGTACACCTATGGCAGACAGACAGACGTATGAGTATTTTAAATATAAAAGGATTGACTCTCTCTCTCTCTCTCTCTCGGTATAGAAAAAGTTTCTCTTCTTTTAAACTCTTTTTTTTTGGGTAATGTTTTCCGTTACAGCTAAGCTAGTAAAAAAAATAAATAAAAACCTCAGTTCATATAAAGTTGTTGGCGGCAAGGAAACCATAAAGTTGTTTCAGTTTTTTTTTTTCTATATTTTCTGCTCGTAAAACTCTGGCAGATAAATTTTTGAAAAAACATTGTATTAAAGACAAATTAGCTCTTATACTCGTACGTAGTTTTTGCTTAGCCAAAGAATGATGGTAGTTTTTAAGGTTAATTTTCTTGCCAACAAAAAAAGCAAAAAAAAGGGTTTTCAAGGTAAATAAATATGAAATATTTTGTGTGGCTTAAGGCATGTGTTACTAGAATATATCAGGAATTTTCTTACATAAAATCAGAGAGAGAGCGAAAGAAATATATTTTATAAAGTTTATACGTAAGTTTACTTGCGTAATATATTTCGTATTAGAATTTCCAAAAGGTGTAAGTAAATATGCAAGTGGAAAATGTATAGGGGATGGGAGGGGGTTTATAAAATATATTACAGAAATTTACAAGAAGAAAAAGAAGATAGAAATGTTTGATAAGTTAATAAAAATTTAATTACTTGTTAGAGAACTTAGAGAGAAGGTAAATGATTTAAGGTGTGGTAAATTAGTTTATGAAGGAAAGTTTTTTGCGAAATAATTTGGTTGAGAAAAAGGGTTTCGATTTTATTTTTTTGTTATCGATTTATTACATGTTTTTTATTTATATACAGTGAGCGTCAAAAGAAACTGTACACTATGGATAAAATTCTAATAATCATCAAACTCAACTTATACCACTTAAGGAGAGGAGAGAGTGCGCGAAAAAACTTGCGATACATACCAGAGATCAGCAACGAGTATTCAAAACGATGAGTAGATTCGAGTCATACTTATTATTTCTGATACTTATACGCATTCATACTTATTTTAATATTGAGTATCATACTCAATACTCAAAGTTGGAAGTACTCGTCGTATTCATACTTAACAATACGCATATGTTATTGACTTCGACTCGTCTCTACTTAACATTTACACGAAGCACAAAATAAGTATGATTCGCGTACGAACACTACTATACTCACAAGAAGATTGTGTGTATGCTTTGCTTGTTGTCTTTGTCTTTCCTTTCTTCTTTGTTTGTATATGCAACAATAACAAAGGCTGTAAATTTTTATGAATGATTCGAGCCACTCGAATCACTTATAAGTATTGTATTTTTCTAAATTTATGAATCAGAATAAGTAGGCGTATGAATCAAACACATTTCGAATGTTGTGAGTTTGATGTCAACGTTGTACTCATACTCATTGTAACCTATACTTATAAATCAATGCTGTAGCGAGTACGAATGAATCAGAGTAGTTGAATTTCAATTCTGTTGATTCACTCATACTCAAAATTGCATGAGTGCTTATGAGTAGCGGAAAAACGATTCATTGCTGATCTCTGATACATACATAATTGGTCATTACAACCCTTCAGTCAGGATTATTGACCTAGTTTCTCACACCATTTATGTTGTGTGTGTCGTCGTAGTCTAGTAGGTAGTGTGTTGGCTTATTAGACGTAAAGCCAGGGTTCGAGGCCCAGGCCAGACATCAAAACAAAATACAAAAAGTATTTCTTCGGCGATTTCCTCTCAGCAGATTTCTGGCAAAAATTCTGAGAGTAAATAAAATAGCCATGAAAAGTTTCTCAAAAAATCTGTCGTTCGGAGTCGACTTTAAACTGTAGGTCCCGCCACTTATGTGAACTTGCGATAACGTGAACTAATTTTTACCAAGGCAGTTCACATTTTCGAGTTTGTTCACGTTATCGAGTATCCAAATTTAAAACAAAAAATGACCCTATTTAATATGAAAAATGATATTTTAATAAGTAAAAAATCATCGATGTCATCTTTGCCCGAAACTAAATTTAAAATAATTTTCCAGCAATTGTTTAAAAATTGTTGCGAAAATTTTACTCCATGCTGAGTCCAAAAGATTAATTGCATCTTTTATAGTTAACATCCTAATAGAATTTAGCAATTCTGTTTGTTTTCCAGCCGCTAATGCCAAGAGACTGTGTCTATAATACGGTTTTGTTATTTTATAGGCTGAATTAACGATGTGACGTAGGGTGGCAAAAACATTGCACAAATGAATCCGTCATCTAAAATCAATTGGGATTCAGCCGGATGTGAAGGGGTATTGTCTATTAACAGAAGGGCCCCTTTTTAGTCAAGAAGTCAGTAACATAAGGCCAAAAATTATAACAAAGTTTTCAGTTTTAAATTTATCAGTTGAAGTCTACCTCTTTAACAAAACATTGATGAAACCATTTTACATTTCATCCATGCTGAATTTTTTTTTTTTTTTGTTGAAACCAGCACTCAGGGAATGGCTACTCATGCAGTGCATTGTGCAGGTTTTTTGGGAAAATGGGTTATAGGAAGGTGGAAGAGAGGGAGTAGTGTTTGTGGACATCTCAAGATGCGAACGGCAAGGAAACGAGTTGCTGCTAGGTGACTATAAAATGGCCAGTGCTATACCTTCACCATTAGACAGTCTACAGCAATCGTCCCCAAGAAGACCGCATCCTTCAGTCCTAGCTTCTCACACTACTCATGTTGTGTGTGTTAATTTTATACATGAATGGCGGGACCTACAGTTTAAAGTCGACTCCGAACGACAAATTTTATTGAGAAGCTTTTCATGCCAAATTTATTTACTCTCAGAGTTTTTGCCAGAAGTCTGCTGAGAGGAAGTCGCCGAAGAAATATTTTCGTTTTGATGTCTGACCTGGGATTCGAACTCGGGCCTTCAGTCTAATAAGCCAACACAGTACCTACTAGACCACGGTGACTTCAAAATTTGAATTGGAGAAATTGTAATTGACTGGACAAGTAAAGTTTTTGAAACTTTGTGGATTTTTAGATTTCCCAATTACCAGTAAATTAAGTTAAGTTTGTGAGTCAACGACGTATTTGAACAGACCATGAAAGTTAATCGTTGTTTCTCCATCTTTGCGCCTGAAGCACTTTTCTCCAGTGATGACAAATATGTTTTATATGACAACTGCTTCCAATATAAACCGGATTCATCAGCATTATAAGGCTGATCTTCACAAAGAGAGATTTCTTCCATTTTTGCCTTTAACTTTTTCTTAAGTGGGTCAACATGTTGCAGCTGCACGGAAAGCTTTTCTCCGGAAATTTTAAGAAGGCGAACACCAAACTTTTATATAAATTTTTGAAGCCATCCGTCACTGGTGTTAAAATCACGATCATTTTCTTTAATTTGATTGTGAATTTCTAAAGATTTCACAATTTAAAAACAGATTAAAAAAAAAACAAAATATAAAAAAAGTGTTCACGTTTTAGAACTTTCAGATTTTGTTCATGTTTTAGAATACTCTGTGGAAAAATAAATTTGTTCACGTTTCTGAGACGTTCACACTTTCGAGTGTTCACGTTTTCGCGAGTTCACTGTATTAGCAAAAAACTCTAAGACCTTCCCACACGTGGCCTTATGGAAGCCAATTCACCCATTACGAGTGACTGCTTAGTGCAGCTTATGGAGCAAAGGCATTATTGGCCCGTATTTCTTTGAAAATAAGGTCATGGATACACATATCGCACTATGATAACTGATTTTTTGGTACCCGCTCTTCACGACGAATGTTCGGTTTCAACAGGATGGTACAATTTGCCACACATATCATGCCACTATCGGATGGTTGTTTAATTAGCCGAAATGCTGATAACAATTGGCCGCCAAGTCTCTGCGATTTGACACCGTTGAACTATTTTCTGTGGGGTACCGTTAAAGAAATGTGTGTTATGCCGACAAACCAGCAACAATTGAGCATTTGAAGGCCAACAATCGTCATTCGATTGCCGAGACACGAGCCCATACACACGAAAAAGTCCAAGAAAATTGGTTTAATCGAATGAGGTACCTTATGAATGAAATAATATTCCGTTTCTAAACGGAACAATTGTCAAAATTTCAAACTGTTTTTGTTTTAATAAATTTTTAAATTTAAACTTTTAAATGTCCCGCTCTTTAATTTGGTTACACTAGTCCATGTGAGCAGATAGAAGGTTGTTTACCATTGTTCCAGAAGTTGACATGATTTTGGTCCGTACAAATCCAACGCTACTAGTAAGAATTGGAGTCTGTAGGGGAGATTTCCACATCTAATACAAACAAATAAAGTCCACATGGTGACTCTCCAGGGCTAAATATTCAAATATCTCTTATATATGTATGTGCATATAGGAGTATGTATTTCTAAACCCAATTTACTATTGCCAGTGATATGGTTGTACCATTTTAATATTTTTTATCGCCCTAGAGAGAAGTTTTTTACGGAATATATTCGATTTCATAAATATTTATTTCATAATAATTTCATAAAAAACTAAAAAATAGTAGAAGTTATGTCTAAGCATTTGGGGGCTAGAAAAAGTTTTCCTCTCATAGAATACAAACAAATATTTTAGTTTTCTAATTGCATTGGATGTTGATTTTGGTAGAAAGTATGTTATGATGGCTAAAAAAAAAAAAACAGAGGAGGATATAAATTTTCGCTAAATTTACTAAAAAAATTTTTTCCATTCATTTTTCATTTTCGAATATTTTTTTCATATTTTTATTGAAAGTTTTTTGAACTCTTTTTCTGTGCTTTTTTTTGTTTTTTTTTTTTGTGATATCCTTTCCACTATCAGCACAAAACAATATTTTATTTGCTTAAATGTCCGTTCATTGGCAGTGTGTTTGTCCTTCTCTCTCTTTCTCTCTCTCTCTCTGGGTAAATACTGGCATATTTGTTTCTAATCAACAGCCAGAGATTTATTTCCAATTTTCTTTTTTTTTTGATTTTTTTCTACTAGTTTTTGAAAAATTTTTAGTATTTAATGCACTTCTCTCTCTCTTTTTGTTTTATTACGTTGCCTAGTTTACAAAAAAAAAAAAAAATTTGACTTTTTCCAATTTCATAACACCCCTCCGCCCCTGCCTTTCTAACCCTTTTCACATCATTTAGACCAGCCCGCCCATAAATATTTGTTTATTGTTTGTGAACTGAAATGATTTTGATTGGATTTTTAGTAGTTGTTTATGGGAATTTTAGTTCATAAATTATTTACGAGTTTTAATTATAAAAAAAATTGTTTTTTCTCTCTTCATCTCCCATTACTTTCTGCAGCGCGCAATATTTTTATGATTGTGTGGCACAGTTCATTAAGCAGGCCAACAAGAAATCAATAAAAATCGTAAATTGAAATGAAATTTAAAATTCGATTCGTAATTTAAATAATGAAAAAGAGCAGTAGAACTACGGCCTATAAATATTGGCAACAAAAACAAAAAAAAACCATAATTCTAGTAACCAAATAACCATTTGTCCTTAGCTTGAGTTCCTATGCTAAGGGCTTCTGAAATCGCATATATCGGGTCCGCCATCTAACGTTTTGTTTTTCAACTACTGCTTATTTCGTGAATGGTAACACTTAGCTGATGTCTGATTTGATAGATAATTAGTTTTATCCTTCCGCTGAACGAATATGGTTGTGTATACGCTTGAACAACGCTGGGAAATATTGCGACATTACTTTGAAAATCATGGTAATGTTGCAGAATGTGTGCGAAAATTGAGTACGGATTTTGGAAGAAGATAAGCACCGTCAGCTCCGTATGTTCGTTATCTTGTGAAAAAAGTGAAAGAAACTGTCATCTCAACAATTGAACATTTCGGAGACATCATTGAGACGAATTTTGCATAAAGACCTTGGAATGACGCCATACAAAGTCCAATTGGTTCAGGTGTTGAAGCCAATTGCCAATCCAATGCTTTTTCGCTTCGCTAAGTGGGCCTGCGATCGATTTACAGAAGTTGCCGATTTTGGCAAAAAAAATCATCTTTTCAGATGAAGCTCATTTTGATCTTGGCGGGTATGTAAACAAGCAAAATTGTCGCATTTGGGGCATAGAAAACCTGCACGCATACATTGAAAAGCCGACGCACCCAAAACGGGTCACTGTTTGGTGCGGATTTTGGTCCAGAGGCATAATTGGGCAATTTTTCTTCGAAAATGAGCAAGGAGTGGCCGTTACAGTCAATGGCGATCGTTATCGGGCCATGTTGAACGAATTTTTGTTCACAAAAATTGAAGAGGAGGATATTGGCAACATTTGGTTTCAACAGGCCGGCGTTACGTGCCACACAGCCGAAGCTACACTCAATGTTTTGCGCCCTGTTTTTGAAGATCGCATTATCAGCCGCAGAGCTGATGTCGTTTGGCCACCTCGGAGCTGCGATTTGACACCGTTGGACTATTATTTGTGGGGTGCCGTCAAAGATAAGTGTTACGCCGACAAGCCAGAGACAATTGACGCTTTAAAGGACAATATTCGTGAAGCCATTGGTGAAATACAGTTGCACACCATCGATAATGTGCTTAAAAATTGGACCGATCGTATCGCCGTAGTCTAGTAGGTAGTGTGTTGGCTTATTAGACTGAAGGCACGAGTTCGAATCCCAGGTCAGACATCAAAACGAAAAATATGAAAATATTTCTTCGGCGACTTCCTCTCAGTCTAGTCTAGTAGGTAGTGTGTGGGCTTATTAGACTGAAGGCCCGAGTTCGAATCCCAGGTCAGACATCAAAACGAAAAATATGAAAATATTTCTTCGGCGACTTCCTCTCAGCAGATTTCTGGCAAAAACTCTGAGAGTAAATAAAATTGCCATGAAAAGCTTCTCAAAAAACTGTCGTTCGGAGTCGACTTTAAACTGTAGGTCCCGCCACACAACATAAGTGGTGTGAGAAGCTAGGTCGTAATCCTGACTGAAGGGTTGTAATGACCAATTATGTATGTATGTAGGCTACTGCATCGCCAGCCGAGGCAGCCATTTGAATGAAATTATTTTCCATTATTAACCGGAGGGATTGTACTTTCAAATAAAAAAAGAAATTTGAGAAAATATTCAGCAGTTTTTTTTTTAAGTATTTTTAAAAAAAAAGTTATTTGGCGGACCCTTTATGTTCCCTATGTGTGTGAAGATAAATTCGAATTTGAAAATCCAAGACGCAATCCATAAAATTTAACGGAACAAAATTTGCCCTTAACAGAGAACTGTTATTGATTTAACAGTATCCATTTAGAGGGCAATTTTAGGACAAATACTAGGTCCATGAGTAGGATATCATACTCAGAAGCATGTTCCAAGGCCTCTTAATATAATCAGCAATATAGTCACACACAAGTTGATACGGAATTGAGAAAATTGTCTCTGAAAACATCAATTTTTTGCTTGAAAATTATCTAGAAAATCAGTGGCCATTTTGGAACATATAAGAAACAGCGGATAGCGGGTTTAATGTTGGGATTTGAGAAAATTATTATTATTCATAAATAATAGTGATCATAATGAGAATGATATTTTATGTCTGCAATAATTGCAAAGTAGAAGAATAATCCACTATTGCCAATGTTAAACAGTTAACAGTGCTCTGTTAATAGCAAATTGAGTTTACTCTGTTAGAGATAAGAAGTGGCGCTGCTAAAAGTGTGGGTTTGAGTCTTTGGTTTTTAAATTCGAATTTATCTTCACACACATATATTCTCTTAGGAAAAAGAATACTGGCTACCCAGTTCCCTGTATCAAAGTTACGCTTTAAAACTGGAAGTATTCAAACCTTGCGCTGGCATGCCGAAAAAAAGCAGAATATACCACTTTCCCTTTCTTGGCGTCATTGTAACTGGATTGTTAGGTGAGGTTAGCAGGCAGCTTGCCAGGCAAGTTCACTGGGTGAGCTATATGGCCCACTGTGTCAACCAGTGTAAGGTAAGCCCTCTTCTCATGATTCTGAGCTCCGTATGAAACCCACCAGTTTCCTTAGTGGCACGTGCACCACCATGCCCAAATCTTCAAATGTTCCAACACCCAAAAGCCGTTAACGTCTGTTCTGAAGAGCAAGACACTCACATAAAAGGTGTTGTACTATTTCCTCCGTATTATAGCAGCTTCTACAGTAATCCTGGTGAGGCAGACCGAGCTTGTCAGCGAAACTGCGTAATAGCATAGAGTCCCCATAGAATTCCTGTTAGAATGTGAAACGTTCTCTTGTTGAACTCAAGTAGTTTCCTGTTCACTGCTGCAAACAACAGTTTTTAAATTCGTCAACTAGGTGTGTTGAACCACCCACGGTTTGTTGAATTCCATGCTGCTTATTCCAATTTGAAAAAGTATTCTTGTAGAGGCGCATATATCCCCTCTATCGTCTCCTCTTCAGAAATCTCCGATCCCTATTGTGTCTGTTCGTCCGCCTTTTCGTTTCCCTTGGGCTTTTGGAATCTAAAGAATTTAAGATACCTTAAGCGTTCTCCTTTGTGATCTCCACAAATTAACCCAAGCAACAAGGGTTACCCTTTCCTACTTCCTCTCCTTCTCCTTCTTTCTTATCTCCCCTATGTACACGTCCTCTAATCTAAATCTAAACCTAAACAAAAGTCACATGAGTTTGGAACATATTATAACAGATAAGCGTATAATGAAGTAATAAATTGAGAACTACCTTCAAACAGAATCACAGTGACAGGACTTCATATTCAAACATGTGACATCACTTTCGGGATGCCTCTACTAAGATGGCAGACACTCACAAGATTTGAATTTTACAATATTTTGAGAAGTACAATGTCACTGATAACAGATATACACAATTTATCATTACAACCCTTCAGTAAGGATTACGACCCAGCTTCTCACACCACTTATGTTGTGTGTGTTAATTTTTATGCATGAGTTGCGGGACCTACAGTTTAAAGTCGACTCCGAAAGACAAATTTTTGAGAATTTTTTTTTTAGAAGTTTGATTTACTCTCAGAGTTTTTGCCAGAAATCTGCTGAGAGGATTCGCCGAGGAAATATTTTTTCTTATTTGTGCATCGCGATTGACAGATCCTGGATATGCTGTGTTTTGAATGTAAGTAACAAATGTAATACAACTGGTTCCAGTAGTAATCAGCTTCTTGTTAGCATAATGAGGACTTAAAACCATAAAAGCTTTGATGAATAGCGACTACAAAATCAGAACATAAAAATTGTCTTCACAGAAGGCATAGAAGGCATTGTCTGGCTTCAGTTTATTGATAAGTCCCCCTTTCTGGCTCCTACCAGTATTCTGTGTTATTTTTCATAGTAGACTAGCACTTCGTTCTGCGTTGATATTTTCATGACCAGGCGTCTGACTTTGTGAAGTTGCCCTAGTCTAGTAAGTAGTGTGTTGGCATATTAGAGAAAAGCCCGTGATCCAAACCCCAGCAAGACTTCTCGAACAAAATGAAACATGAACAATTTTTTCTTTTGGCAACTTCCTGTCAGCAGTCTTTTGATAAAAAGTTTAAGAGCAAAGAAAAAAAATGGCGATGAGATGGAGTCGACTTAAAACTATAGGTCCCACCACTTATCGATAAAATTAACACACTCTCCATGGGTGGTACGAGCTGCTAAAGAGTTTATAATCGCCCGTTCTAACATGTCACATTCCATTAGGTAATCAAAATATTTCACATTTTTATGAAATTTTGAATGTCCATGTGTGAGCAATACTCATTTGAATCACTGAATTCAAAAGAATTTAATTTAATCTTGATTTCATTTTATTTTTAAAATGTTCGTTTATTTAAATTGTTCCTTTTTTACATCGTCTACCTACCATATGGTGACATTTAGTTTGAAAAATTGTTTTCTAAAAATATTCTCCCCCCATTTCGAATGAGTACTTTTACTTTGACCTTTACATAGGTATTTTAACCACAGGTTGCATGTTTGACCTTTCCTTTTATTGTTCACTTCCTAACAAAATTCACAGTTTTTATTTTCAGTTTTTATTTCTATTCTCGTATGCCATAATTATATTTGCATTAATATGTCATGACATTAAAGGGTGTTATTAAAAACGTTTCGAATCAAAACTAATTTGCATTTTTTTTCCAACATTTTTAGCTTTGCACACTTTATAGGAATAAATGACGTTTAGAACTAAAATAAACGATTACTTACGGTACCCAGACAGAGGTTCCCAAGTTGTTTCGAAACACACATGTTGAGTTATTATTTTTATCGTGAAAATGGTGCCTAATATTACGACCAAGCAATCTATTGCACTGCCCTCAAACTTTATAGGGTATCCTTATAATATCTGTTCCAGGACTACTGTTCTTTGAAATGTTGCTCGATATGAACCTATCGTTGCCTAGCACCTGATATGCAGCCAGTTGTTTCATTCTAGTATTCCACAGGTTCTATGAATGTGTTCCGATGGTTCATGGTCATTGTCACTGAATAATCAGGTTGAGTTCGAGACAACCGCATTCTAATGGTGTTTTCTTTTCTACCAAAAAATGTGCATTTTATTAACGCAAAATGCAATTTTGCGTTTGTTTCTTAAAAATGTTTCGCCCTCTAAAAGGGTGGTATGTTTTATTCTAAATAATTCGCACTTGCCAATGGTGGAGGGCATTGCATTTTATGCCCTGTATAAATCGAGAGTGCTGATAATGCCCTGTAAAGCAGATGACTTTTGTTTATTTATAGGGCTACCAGATGAAATTTAAAAAAAGTCGCCTGGTATTGTTATCCAATTTGAAGTTAATTTTTTCATTGTTTTGTGGAGTAATCTTAAGGAAATATTACATTATTAAAGCTACATGGTCAGCAATATAAAAAATTGCATTCAATGTTAGAACAGTGTTAAAATATTTTTTTTTTGTTATAAAAAAAAGCGTGCAAAAAATGACGTCGAAAAATTAGCGATCTGGCAACACTTTTTAACAAATTGGCATTTCCT
Source organism: Sarcophaga caerulescens (assembly GCA_927399465.1). Taxonomy (NCBI): domain Eukaryota; kingdom Metazoa; phylum Arthropoda; class Insecta; order Diptera; family Sarcophagidae; genus Sarcophaga; species Sarcophaga caerulescens. Next base: position 82,284,509 of record OV656866.1, read on the forward strand.
CATTCATTTTCTTAATAAGTGGTAAACACAGGGCATACCCTTTTTTAATATTTGTGTTATGTTCTTCTCAAATAAAAAATGTCATTACAACAGGGTTGGTCAAAAATTGTTTTAATGCACCTTGTAAGAGGGTGATATTTTCTTTGTAGAAAAACACCATAAATATGGTTTCTCGGGGTCTATAGTGCCGTGCCAAAAGATTAGAGATTAACCTCAGGTTATTTCATGATAGTCCAAAACATGATTTAGATCTCCACTTATTGTAATTTCCCAAAAAAGGTTTTGATTGCCTCAAACCCAATTGGTTTGAACAGAGCTCCGAACTCTATATATTTTCCCTTTCGTTGACCATACCTTACCAAACATGTGCTCTCATTCCACAAAAGTCTTTTGGCCCCATTAAAGGCGTAGAAGTTCCCTCCTCGTAAGCTCATCTGCATTTCCGAGAATTTCCACAGTAGATGGTAACCTTATTTTACCTACACCCAGCTGATTCAATCCCAGACAATCCTAAAAAGTCTTCGATTTTACCGCATAAAGGCGAAATGCTTGAATGACACCTTGACTGTCAGTATTGCTAGGTTTTGCCTTTTCTATCTCCTATCCAAGTTGATCTGAGCACATCTTTTAATGGCTTAGACTTCTGCTTGAAAGATATCCGCAAGTTTCTCCATGATCTCAGCAAATTTCATTTTGGATTCTAATCACTCCATTAATTTTTGTTATTATGGTTCCATGGGAAGAGCTTCCCATCATGATGGTATTCGTTCTGCCCAGGGAATAGTTAAAGAGGAAACTGACAGACACTTGGTCCAAGAAATCATACATACATAATTGGTCATTACAACTTTACAGTCAGGATTACGACCTAGCTTCTCACACCACTAATGTTGTGTGTGTTAATTTTTATGCATGAGCGGCGGGACTTACAGTATAAAGTTGATTACGAACGACAGATTTTTGCTTTTCCTGGCAATTTTTTATTTACCCTCAGAGCTTTTGCTAAAATCTGCTGAGAGGAAATCGCTGAACAAATATTCTTTCATACTTCATTTTGTTGAAATGTCTGATCTGGGTTTTAGAACCGTGGCCTCACGTCTAACAAGCCAACACACTAACTAATAGATTACAGCGACACTTCTACTTCCAGATTACTCCACTAATATTCGTTACTATTGTACGTTGGGAATAACTCTTCAAAATCGTGACGATATTCATTCTGCCCAGAAGACAGTTAAGAAGGAAACTGTCCGCCACTTGGTTCAAGAAAGCTCCAAATGATTTTCATGTTAGGCTTGTGTTCCATTATTGTGATCCTATTCTCTAAATCTCTGGTCCTAACTGCCAAGGGCAACGGATTTAACCTCAACAAGGCTTCCACATTCCAAATGGTTAAAATGCTCTGCTACAAACTTCAGCAAGGTTGTAGGTTCGAATTTGGGATTTTAAAAAATTTGAATTCTACGACCTGGTATACAACTTCCAGAAGGGATAACTTCCCGAGGGAATAACATTAACATAGGGCATCAGAAAGACTCTCTACTCTAAGACTCTCCCTATGATTTCGTCAACGATAGATGGGCAGCCTCGGACAAGGGTATAACGGCTCGAAAAATCTGGCCAAGGGCGCACGGTATGTCTGCTTAATCTCGGGTCTTTACGGGGCATAGCATTATGGGTACACATGGTCTTGGAAGCCTTGCTAATGATTTTTGCAGAAGCTGTAGGGATGAGATAGAGGAGGAGACTATCCTTCACCTGCTGGGTACATGCCCGGCTCTTTGTCAGAGAAGAAAGGAATACTTAGGTGCTTACTATATGGATGATCTAGAGGAACTGGCAAGGATTGGCAATTTAAATCGCTTCATCAGGAGCTCCGAGTGGTTGCGTAACTGTGGTAACACAATGGGTGTCTGTGTGTCCTTAAACTCTCTTAGATGGACTGCCACCTCCACCTACCTAGGTTAGATTACGTTAAAGGACGTGTACTTGTCAACTGTGACAAGTACAGTACCCGGAGGTCGAATTGACCCATTGTACAACGTCCTAGCTTCACACACTGCTCCTGTTGTGTGCGTTAATTTTATACATGAATGGCGGGACCTACAGTTTAAAGTCGACTCCGAACGACAGATTTTTGAGAAGCTTTTCATGGCAATTTTTACTCTCCGAGTTTTTGCCAGAAATCTGCTGAGAGGAAGTCAACGAAGAAAAATTTTCATATTTTCGTTTTGATGTGTGACCTGGGATTTGAATTCGGGCCTTTCGTCTAATAAGCCAACACACTACCTACTAGACTACGGCGACCTACCTACGTACTTAGACTTGTGTTTCATTATCCTCTTCATAGTCTTCAAAGCTGTGGACTTAACTACCATGTGGAACGGACTTAACAACCAGTGGTTAAAATGCTCTACTACAAGGTTCGTATTTGGCAGAAGACGAAAAGAATATTCATTATGGTTTTGGAATTTGATAAATTAGGATTCTACAACCTAGTCTCCAAATTATTTATACAAATAGCTTCTAGATATTTGAACTTTCAGAGGGGATAACATTAACTAAGAGCTTCGGAAAGAAAGGTCTGAATGCGATACATGTTGCAAATGTGGAGATGTAAATTTCTTCCTTAACGAAATTATTTTCAAACCATGACAATCCAATGTTACTGTTGCTGAGCTATCAGTCCGAAATGGGAAAATTTTGAATATCATTTGGTGGTATGCGACAGTGAGCTGTATGAGCTCCGCAACGACATGGACGTTGTAGCGCGTATTAACATCCAGGGGCTGCGCTGGCTTGGCCATGTCGTTCGGATGGAGGAGGATGCTCCGGCGAGATGGGCATTTGGAGAACGGCGAAGAGGACGACCTTGTTTGCGTTGGAAGGACCAGATCGAAGAAGCCCTTTCATCGATTGGTGTGACCAACTGGCGTAGGCGCGCAAGAAGCAGAGGCGCCTGGGAGGATATGTAAAGGCAGGCCGAAATCCATTAATCGGGTTGTTAATTAAGTAAGTAAGTAAGATTTGGTGACATCTAAAATAAAAATTCTGCCTACTTAGTTCAGTCGAATCCTTTAAATTATTTCAGCCACTGATTGAGAGAGAATTGTGAGATGATTAAGCAGAAAATTTTTATTGCCAACGATATTTTATTTCTCGAAAATTGTTTTTGAAACTATTCAGGAAAACTGCATTTAATTACATACTCGTTCAGTTAAAGAACAAAAACAAAAAAAAAAAAACAATTGGGTTGTAACAACATTATGCTCTCCAGTACCCTAAATGGAATTAAAAGCGAAAAAAAGACGCCGATAAAAATCCCCAATAATACAAACGAAAATAATTAAAAAATAAAAATGAGAATGAAATCCAGAACACAAAATAATATTAAAAACGGAAATGTTTTTAAAATCATTTTACAAAAAAACAAAAAATAAAATCTGCTGATGATGACGATGACGATGATTTTGGTCATGGTGGTTACTTGTGGCATATAGACGCATACATCGTGCTGGTTGAAAAAAAAAATCTTATGATTGTTGCCACAACAAGCAAGAATTGGATCGCCTTTTTGTTTGTTTGTGGCATGCTTGATGCTGGTAAAAATCATTCTCTCCAATTGCAGCAGCAGCAGGCATCCATCGTAAGCCTCAATGCCAACATCTCGTCATAATCTCATTCTTGTGTTGCTTTCCCAAAAATCATTTCTTTATTATTAGTGGCATAATAACAACACCGACAGACAACAACAAATACTTCAAATGCCAACAAGTCATTGCGAAAATTTAATGCCATAAAGCTGCCATAATGATGCCTGTTCTGTCTCTCTCTCTCTCTCTCTGATTCTTATACTCACACTCAAACTTATTTCTGTTCTTTTTATTTCCTTTCTTTTCGTTTACTTTTAATTTGACTTTTGTGGCAGACTGTCTCTTTGTGTCTACATGGCCGAAAAGCGGTAGGAAGCGGAGATGGGCGAGTAAGCGTATTTTAAAAAAAGTTTTCTTCCATTTAGGATTGAAAAAAAAAAGAAAAACGAACAGGAAGGCCATATCAACGAATGTTATGGCTTTTTAACTGTTTTAAATGTCAGACTCTGATAGACGAACGTTATAACAAGGAAAAAGGATGACCCAACAAATATTAAAAATTGATTTCCATGTGACTCTTTAACCGTTCTTATGGCAGCATCATATGCGCCGCTTAAAAGCTTTATTCGTGCAGAACACAAATATGTAAAAGTCATTTCAATAAAGGTTACGTTTCTTAAGAGAAGTTACTTTTGCATGTATTTTATTTTTAAAAAATTTATAAATAAAAGTGTTCCCTGCTCGATACATACATCACTTAGCATTAAAATGGTAAACATGTAAACAAAAATACAACAACAAACACCAGCATTTAAAAAGAGATTAACAAGATTACAAGAACAAATGTAAACAAAATACACAAACAACAATAATGAAACAACGCTGTTTATATTTATAGAGATTTCGAGAAGGCGAAGCCACGAACATTCGCCTTTAAGAACATTCATCAGACTGTTTACCCTGCCATATAAAATGCAAGGAAAAGCAGACGAGTGAGTTAGTAAGGTTCAGTCAGTCTTGTGTGAAGACGCGAGTAGAAGAGAGTAATCGTGCTTTGAAGATCTCCGTTACAAAGATCTGTGGCACAATTGTCTAGTAATTTTTATTGTTTATGCAAAGGGTGTAAACAAAGGAATAACAAACAAACCAGCTGCTGTTGTTTACATCAAGTTGTGAACAGTAGCACACAGAATGGTGTGAATAATTAAGGATTTTAATTAAAACTAAACACCAAATTTATTTTTATTTTATTTCCAATCTACGAGCTCATATTTTAAACGTTTTTAAAAGGTAAAAACTTAACAATATGGTTACATGTGCTTTTAATTTGGAATGTTTATACAAATGGTTTCTTAACATTGTTTATTCAATATGTTATCACATTTTTTACTTTTAAAAACGTGTTTCTCTTGTAGAAAACATTTATTTACATCAGTTTATATTTACTTAAATAATTTTTCTAATTATTTTCACTTCAATTGATAGCACGGCACTATAAATTTTATTACTTCCGTTCCGTCTACTACAAAGTTCACAATTCACTTCTTTATGCGTATAGTATATACGTTGCGGTTTTTATTATAACTGACTGGCCACATTACCAACCCATTGCTATACTTATGCTTCGTCCATATTCGTCGTGGCAACTTTCAGATCTTTACTGTTGATTAATTGCCATTTTTTGCTTTTTAGTCTTTCGTGGTTTTTCTATGTAGTTTTGTTATTGTAATTTGATCCCTTGATTCTCATAATTTATTTACTGTTTTGTTTTTATTTGTTTTTTCTTTAATTTTGTCTTCGCCTCAATATGTATATATTATCCAGAAACAAACACTATATCAATACCAATCGTTTATACTTCATCTATATTCGGTCTGGCAACTTTCGTAGTTTTTCTATGTAGTTTTGTTATTGTAATTTGTTTCCTATTCCCGTAATTTATTTACTGTTTTGTTGTTGTTTGTTTTTCCTCCGAATATGTTTTTAGGTTTCATTTTATCTTCGGCACAATATGTATAGATATTTGATCAAAAAACATACACTATATCAGTATAAGTGAAGTCGCCGTAGTCTAGTAGGTAGTGTGTTGGCTTATTTGACGTAAAGCCAGGGTTCGAGCCCCAGGCCAGATATCAAAACAAAATACAAAAAGTATTTCTTCGGCGATTTCTTCTCAGCAGATTTCTGGCAAAAACTCTGAGAGTAAATAAAAATGCAATGAAAAGTTTCTCAATAAATCTGTCGTTCGGAGTCGACTTTAACTGTAGGTCCCGCCACTTATGTATAAAATTAACACACACAACATAAGTGGCGTCTGCTCTACGAATACTCAAAAAAAAAAAAATAATCCTCAGACCACAAATAGGATTTAAAAAACATCAGAAATTTCAATTACACGAAGCTACAAAATGCCTAAGGAACTGTCAAATGCCTAAGAAACTGTCAAATGACAAAGGAACTGTCAAAGCACTATAAATGAATATTTAATTGTCGCTAATCATCGTTGGAGTTGAAAGTCCTTTGTTACTCATTGCATAAAAGATGAAAAGGAACATTTTCCATCCAAACTTAAGGTCTTGTCTTATCTTAAAAGATACCTTAAAATATGTTGCATAAGCTCGCAATAATTATTTTAAAACCTCTGTATAACACATCCGACATCCGACATGCCTGCAGATAGTTTGCAATGCACTGCTGCATTTGGCCAATAATGTAATTAGCTGGGAATATGCTCAGTCTAGTATGAGAATTTAAAAACTACAAATGCAACGCCCTGATTAACTATTAACGCTTAAAGAATTTCGAAATCATTGTGACATCTTGCAAGGAAATATTTATAGAAGTTATAGCAGACCATTGTGTATAAATACGTACCTCTGAGTCCATGTACAAATGTAACACTGTGACTTTTTATTGCATTAATGTCTTTAGATAGGCACATCAGTCACCTTATTAGAAGTAACTGATGCCTCGTTTGTCGTAGGTTTTAAACATTATGAGATGACGGTACCTCCTTGCGGTCCTATCTAACCTGAGTTGAATTATTTAAAATGTATGTATTGCAGCGAGATGTTACTGCTGCCTTTAGTGCTATTGAACGGGAGTCTACTAAGATGGGTCTGGCAGTAAATGAGGGCAAAACAAAGTATATGTTATCGACAAGTAGAGACGTGCGGCGTATTGATTCTCAGATTACGGCCGATAACTATACTTTTGATACAGTCAAGGAATTTATTTATCTTGGCTCCGCCGTTACCACCAAAAATAATGTCAGTCTGGAGATCAAACGCAGGATTACTCTTGCCAACAGGTGCTACTATGGTCTCAATAGGCAATTGAGTAGCAGAGACCTCTCTCGTACGACAAAACTAATACCCTACAAGACGCTCATCCTACCTGTGCTTCTTTATGGCGCAGAGGCATGGACCCTATTAAGAACTGATGCAGCAGCCATAAGAGTATTCGAAAGAAAAGTCCTACGTAAGATCTTCGGTCCAGTGCGAGTTGGCGATGATTTCCGCATCCGATCCAACAGTGAGCTGTATGAGCTCCTCAACGACATAGACGTTGTGCAGCGTATTAATATCCAACGGCTGCGCTGGCTCGGCCATGTCGTTCGAATGGAGGAGGATGCTCCGGCGAGACGGGTATTTGATGAGGGGATCTCCGGAAGGACCAAATCGAGGAAGCCCTGTCATCGATTGGTGTGACCAACTGGTGTAGGCGCGCAAGAAGCAGAGGCGCCTGGAAGGATATGTTGCGGCAGGCCGAAATCCGTTAATCGGGTTGTTAATGGCCAATTAAGTAAGTAAGTATGTATTGAAGTCGCCATAGTCACTAGCTAGTATGTTGGCTTATTAGACGTGATGCCTCGGTTCAAACCCCAGGTCAGACATCTCCAACAAAACGAAACATGAGAAATTATTTCTTAGGCGACTTCCTCTCAGCAGATTTCTGCTAAAAACTCTGTGAATAAATAAAATTGCCATGAAAAGTTTCTCAAAAATCTGTCGTTCCGAGTCGTCCTTAAACTCTAGGACCTGCCACTTACGGATAAAATTAACACACCACGACATTAGTGGTGTAAGAAGCTAGGTTGTAATCCTGACTGAAAGTTAATGTAATGATCAATTATGTATGACTTTAAAAGGGCGCATCAGTCACTTTAAGAGTAGTAACTGGTGCCTCGAGATGGCGATACATCTGAGAGATCCTGTTAAACGCTGACTATTCATTCAATGTATGCATGTAGCCTTTTTAGAATAAATCTGCACCAAAAGTCACGTAACTAAATAGTATTGCGTAACAGTATCACGTAATTAAGTATACGATTTCAATCAAAAAACGTAGCAATTAAAATGGTCTCTCTTTTGGCGATTTTCTAGCAAATAAAAATCATTTCACCACGTCATATAGGAAAAAACATACGAATCGTCACCACAGGATCAAATATTATTTTTAATTTTCCGATGGGATGCCCTAAATTTAATTTCTCTTTTTTTCTTCTCAGTTGCCTTAATTTTTTCTGACGTTTATTAAACGTTGACTTAATAGGGTGTGTCTATATGTAAGCCTGTCTGCCTTCGTTCGCATGGATGTGTGTGTGAGTGTGTGTGTTTATGTATGTAAAATTGGTGAGTTAAATAAAGGGTTGTTAAAAGAAAATAACTTATGCAAATCAATTTACATATGCAATTAAATGGCGCGCCAATGTATGCATAAATACGCCACATACACAACGAAAACTCATATGTATGTTCACATACTGTTGCAAACACAGGCAGTCAGACACATACATATGTATTTGTATAGTCGCAGTAAAGTATTTAATGAAATAAAAACAGTGTTACCAAGTTCCAGAAAATTTAAAAAACTATTTTATTTCCTTTTTTGAAAAAAATTCCAAATAAATAGAACAGATTGCACCGAAAAAAGTTGGTAACCCGGTTTTGTATTTTGTTGTGTTAATATAGGGGCTTATGTATGTAACTTAAATCCTTTAAATACAACGTAGTTATAGGGTGATGCGTGAAGAGAGTAGTGTGGGAGAAAATGTAAAAGTGTGTTACATAAGATGTAGTAAAAATGAATTCAATATTTTGCCAATTACTACATATTGCCATTTGTGTATTGAAAACGCCGTAGTCTGCTCTAGATAGTGCCCATGGGTTCAATACACAGCTTTGACGTCTCGGACAGTAGTTTGGCAGAGACTATTGCCTTAAAAAACACTTCTCAAATCTACGGTTCGACATTAAATTACGTGTTCTGCCTCTCATGGATACAATTAACACACACATAAAATGGTTGGTGTGAGAAGCTAGGTCGTAATCCTGACTGAAGGGTTGTAATGACCAATTAAGTAAGTAAGTAAGTTTTGTGAGCGCGATAGATGACCTAAATAAGATAAAGACACGGTGCTATAAAACTTTTTGATTACTAGGCTCATGTGTGTGAAGATAAATTCGAATTTAAAAACCAAAGACGCAAACCCATACTTTTAGTAGAGCCACTTCTTGCCTCTAACAGGGTAAACTTTGCTATTAACAGAGCACTGTTAACTGTTTAACAGTGGCAATAAGTAGATTATTCTTCTACTTTGCAATTATTGCAGGTTATTGACATGAAATATAATTCTCATTATGATCACTATTATTTATGAATAAAAGTGTTGAAAGGTATTGGGTGGTTGGTGGGGGATAATTGTTCCAGCTATCCCACTACTACGGTTCGAAAGAGGACCCTCTGAACTACTTTTTGCATATGGTCTGTATTTCTTATATGTTCCAAAATGGTCACTGATCTTCTAGAGAATTTTCAAGCATAAAATTGATATTTTCAAAGCGAATTTTCTCACTTTATGTGTGACTATGTTGCTGATTATATTATGAGGCCTTGGAACCTTCCTTTGCATATAGTATGGTACTCATTGGCATAGAGTATTTCCCAAAATTAGCATCTAAACAAGTGGGCTTGTTTAGATGGATACTGCTAAATAGCTAACAGTGCTCTGTTAGGGGTATATTTTTTTCTGTTAAGAGTAAATTTTGCTCTGTTAACGCCAAATGTGGCCCTGCTAAAATTTATGGATTGCGTCTTGGATTTTCAAATTCGAATTTATCTTCACACACATACTGGACTCACTATTATTTGAACGTAAGTAAGAAGGAAAGTCCCGGCATTTAACAATATTTCTTTGATAATGAAGAAAATGTGTGATAGACCATATAAAATGTCTTGCTACTGTAGAAGGCAATTATGGAAATTTTTCTATCATAATTTTGATGCCACTGAGTCGCGTGTTTGGCACACGGGATGTGGGATTATACAAAAGGTACTTCGAACTCCCGCTGTCCTTTGCGAATTTCTCTCTAAGAATCGCTGCTAAATCGTAGTAAAAGTGACATTTTTCAAAAGGTTGTGGTACAAGTATGTATGGGGATGAAAAGTAAGAACATGCGATAAATTTAAGTGCAAAAGAGCAGTGGTAGAAATCCGGTGATCTTGCTAATATAGTTTTTAAGTTAGGGTAGATGATCAGATCAGATGTAATCGCCGTAGTCTAGTAGGTAGTGTATTGGCTTAGTAGACGTTAGGCCACGATTGAACCCCAGACATCTCCAAGAAAACGAAATATGAAAAATATATTTCTCCGGCGACAGCCTTTCAGCAGATTTCTGGCAAAAACTCTGTGAATAAATAAAACTGCCCTGAAAAGTTTTTCAAAAATCTGTCGTTTGGAGTCGACTTCAAACTGTATGTCCCCTGCCACTCATGTATAAAGTTAACATAAACAACATTAATGGTGTGAGAAGCTAGGCTATAATCCTGACTAAAGGGTTGTAATGACATACAATTATGTATGTTTGTAAGTATAGATGATCATCAAGCTTTGCTCTTTAAGTAAACCTGCGCTCTCAACGTTTAAAATATCCAAAGAAAGCAATCGCCACAGATGGACAACTATGAATCATAATAGACTAACTGTATTTCACCTGGGGTTCACTTGACTGAGATTTTCTTATGGATACCTAATGGGCAGCAGTTTTTTTTTGTTTTAAAGTTTTTTACTACTTTTAAGAAATATGAGGACATCACAAAGCAAAACCCGTATTGTTCTATTATTTCATTGCTTTGCCTCAGTTCAAGTTTTTTCCACCTAATTAGAGCCTCTTGTTCCTTTTCGCTTCTTTTTCAAATGTAGAGCAGTCTCAAAATATCTTCTTTATAAATTCCTTCGATTCAATTCCATCCATAAGTTTCATTTCATTAGCCAGCTAAGGGGTGAATGGTCTACTGCGGCATGATACAAATGGCAAGTTTGTGATATAGAAAAAAAGTATTCGTTGAGAATATATTGGGTTGTTGTCTTGGCTAGATTTGTATATATCAAGAAGTGGTGCTGCCTGATTTACGATGTTTGGCGATATTAAATGGGACATTAATGGTCAAAGGGCTGCCTTGATAAATTATTGTTTGAAATTCGAAAACCGCCACTCATTGATAAAATTAACACAGACACGAACATAACATGGGTGGTGTGAGAAGCTAGATCATAATTCTGATAACAGGGTTGCAATTAAGTAAGTGTGTAAGTAAATGTAAAACCATAATGAACATTTATTGTATTTTTGCGGGTGAACTCGGCTTTGTACCTTTTTTTTTTTTTGGTGAAACCAGCACTCAGGGGATGGCCCCTACTCATGCAGTGCATTGTGCAGGTTTTTTAGGAAAATGGGTTATAGGAAGGTGGAAGAGAGGGAGTAGTGTTTGTGGACATCTCAAGATGCGAACGGCAAGGAAACGAGTTGCTGCTAGGTGACTATAAAATGGCCAGTGCTATACCTTCACCATTAGACAGTCTACAGCAATCGTCTCCAAGAAGCCCGCACCCTTCAGTCCTACCTTCTCACACTACTCATGTTGTGTGTGTTAATTTTATACATGAGTGGCGGGACCTACAGTTTAAAGTCGACTCCGAAAGACAAATTTTATTGAGAAGCTTTACATAGCAATTTTATTTACTCTCAGAGTTTTTGCCAGAAATCTGCTGAGAGGAAGTCGCCAAAGAAATATTTTCGTTTTGATGTCTGACCTGGGATTCGAACTCGGGCCTTCAGTCTAATAAGCCAACACACTACCTACTAGACCACGGCGACTTCTTTTGTATTATATGTTTGCCTATATAAATAGGACGAAATTCTGAAGTTTCTAAGGAACTCTAGCAGATTAAACTTGGTGTAAAAACCATGCCTTAAGACCTGACAAAGTTACGGTCGTCATATAGATTTTGAATAACTAGAAAAATCAGGCAAACAACCATGATTTAATATCGACAAATATGAGAAATAGTTCGGTGGTGAAAATAATTTGGGAACTGCGACACAGTCTAAGTTGTGAGCGGACAAGTTGCCTTCAGGCATTACTTTCACTGCTAGCATACACTAGCAACTATTTCTAGTATTCGTGCTTTCTCTTTACAATTGGGGAGGATACCGAAGAGATTTAATGCGCTTTTCATAAATTTAATACGGGTTCATCCAAAAACACAGTTACGTAATGCAACAACGTTAATCAAGCATATCGGGGGCATATCGCAAATAGATGTATTAGCATATCCGACCTTCAACTTTTCTAATTAAAACTTTCAATTGCTATAAACACGATGTAGTTACATTGCCTTATCAATTATCTATTTTTCTGTTGCTTTCCATTAAGTGTAGAGCCTATTTTGGAGCTCTGGAAGCCCTATCAGACCACCCTTTGTAATGCCATACAAAAAATATTATTCGATGTGCATGCATCCATGCATGCATCTGGTCTCTTTAACATATTTTACGGGTTTTTTTTTTGTTTATTTTTGTTTTTACTTATAAAAACGAAACAAATTTATAATATTTTATATTGCATATGCATACATATGTATGTACATACATATATGCATGTGCATTATGCTATACTGTTCGCATATCTGCATATTTGATTCAAGTTTTAATTAAAATTTTTAAAAGCCTGTGAAGCAAAGGGGGAAGTATAGAGGGCCATTGGATGGGTACCATCCATAATAAGAATAAAACGTAGAAATATTTTTGTTATTAAATAATATGAGATTTTGTTGTTTATGGCTGAAACCAATAAAATTATTATAAAAATTAAATTAATTAATGGAGTAGAGACAATAATAATAATAATTACACGAATATTGGGTAAATTTTTGTAATACTAAAGCAAAAGTTGTAAATGCTGGCAATCAAAAAATGCTTCAACATCCAACATCAACAGTGAAATTTCGAGGATGTACCAGTAAAGTGGCGTTCACAATTGCATCTCAAGTATGGGATAACTTCCCTTTTTATCTAGCTCATAATATGCACTAGTCCTCTTAAATACATTGGCCTTGAGAGTAGATGGCGTTGCTTCCAAGAAGTAACAGATGGCACCCCTTTTATGCTAGAATATGCCGCAGTAAACGAATTAACTTCTGGAACAAAGGAAATAAATAACTGGAAAGAGCATTTCTTTGTGACCTCTATGTTGCTTGCAGATATGATATCTGCATTCTGCATTGCATGGTTAAAAGGTCTGTTAGTGTCGAAATAGGGTCGACTTCGCCCTGTATGCCAAGATATCTAATCAACTAAGAAATCTTAAAATGATCATTGGTGTACACTATTGCTCGTTTTAGCTGAATCGTATTACCCCCGGACACCAACGATATGAAGTTTCAAACGGACGGCACTACGTGCTACACAGCTCATGCCACTTTGGATATTCCAAACGAATTATTTAAGGGCACACATATGTATATAGGCCGGAATACGACCTAGTTTCACACACCACTTATGTTGTGTGTGTTAATTTTATACATGAGTGGCGGGAGCTACAGTTTAAAGTCGATTTCGAAAGACAGATTTTTGAGATTTAATTTACTCCCCAACTGAGAGGAAGTCGCCGAAGAAATATTTTTTCATGATTCGTTTTGCTAGAGAAGTCTGGTCTGGGATTTAAATCGTGGCCTCAGGTCTAATAAGACAATACACTACATACTATCATAATTAATTTAAGTGGTGGTCATGTGAACTGGCCACCGAGACTGTGCGATTTGATCCCGTTAGACTTTTTCTTCTGGCATTTTCTTAAGACGCAGGTGTATGCAAATAAAGCCATAAACCACTGAAGTCCACAAAGCACTACATAACCGTGCCTATAGATAAAGTCTGTTTAATTTATGCGCCAGAATCATGAAAAATTTTACATTTTCAATGAATTTCACTCAAAGAAGCCTTGATGTACATTTGAACGATTTTTTGTTCTACACATAATGGCATCGATAGGTCTTTCAATAGGTCTTTTCAAAAAATGAAAAGTTGCTACGATATCTCACACATACTTTGTCTTTTTTTTAATTTAAAATGCAGGAAAAGCTTAATGAAAGCTCCTTTATCTCTGTATAATTTCAAAGCCAAGATGTAAAGACGTCTTATTATTAAAAAAAAAAACCTAATTCGCAGAGCCACAGTATTGGGTTCTTCGCGTTTTTACGATACTTGGTTTTCCACATCAGAACGGCATCAGAAATAAGCTTAAAAGCACACTTAACACCATCTTTATTTGAAAAAAAAAAAATGTATTTTAAAGCTTCCGTTCTAGCTAGGTAATGTGTTGGCTTATTAGACGTAAAGCCCGGGTTCGCATCTTAGGCCAGGCATCAAAACGAAATATAAAAAAAATATTTCTTCTGCGACTGCCTCTCAGCAGATTTCTGGCAAAAACTCTGAGAGTAAATAAAATTGCCATGAAGAGCTTCTCAAAAATCTGAAACATCGAAAAACATTCTTGAACTTTGTGGCACATTGATGCTTCCAAGAAGGAGACAACTGGATGTCCCCCGCATTATCAGGTGCGTACCCAGCATTATTCTAAAATTTATAAGGACAATAGAATTGGTGAAGTCATAATAGGAAAATTTTTATGGGAACACAATATATTCTAGGGTCGCAGTAATAACACATATTTTCACGACTATAATACAATGTAATATCAAACCACTGGGCCTTTGAAATATGTAGATATAATTGGAATTCTATTGCAAGAATCCCAGATTCTGTGTAGATGGTTTGATCAATATCGCACTTGTACATCATCTTTCTCTAATGCTTACGAACTCATAGGTGGAGTATTTAGTTAAGATATAAGACCCCTTAATTTTAAAAAAAATTCGAAACAGCATTGAGAAATTGTTTGTTAACTGTTACATTTGATTCCAGGCTACTTGGATTTGTTTGTAGACAAATACTTTAAACACAACACTACGCCAGTTGTGAATTTTGATAGGAAGGCGTTGAAACATTTAAAATATATTTCAATTTCCGAAACTTGCGTTTCTTAAACTTTATGTTTCATTAGTTTCGATTTTAAATAAATTCTAACCGGATATATTTTCATTTTAAACTATATTTACGGAACATACATGCCACAATCGATTTTAATTAGCCAAAATATTGATGCCAATTGGCCACCAACAAGCTGCGATTTGACAACGTTGGGCTATTTTCTGTGAAGTGCCGTTAAAGAAAAGTGTTATGCCGACAAACCAGAGGCAATTGAGCATTTAAAGGCCAAGATTCGTGATGTCATAGCCGAGATACGGCCCCACTCACACGGAAAAGTTTACGAAAATTGGTGCAATCGAATGTGGTACTGTGAATCCAGCTTGGAAAGCCATATGAATGAAATAATATTCCATTTCTAATCGAAACAATTCTGCTTTACAACAAAAAAAATAAAATTGGAAAAATTTCAAACCGTTTACGTTTTATTGCATTTTTAAATTAAACTTTTAAACTATTAACTGAGTACAAAATTATATTAATCCCCCTAAATTATGCAATACAAACGGTATGATATAATCAATAATGTTGCGGACGCCATTACTGTATTGAATTGTTGTTTAATATACGTTGATGCAGCAATAGCATGGCGTATGAGTGATATTTAATATGTTGAATATATAATATCGGTCATACGCTATGTTAAAGCAACAACAAATGAAAGTAAATGATTGAAGAACAGTTTAATATAAAACTGCGTCTATTAATAGAATTTATAACGGTATTTATTATACAAAAAATAACACGCAACATTAAAGTAAAAGCGAGATTTTTTATTTCTTTGAAACATTTCATCAGCAACTCACTGAGCAAAGCATTGTTAAGGGTAATAAATCGCTTAAAAATTGAGCCTCGTATTAAAGAAAAATGCATTGCATTGACAAATTTGCATTTGTAACCTCTGCCCCTCCTCTTTGTCGAGGGCTGTTGCAATGAAATACATACACTTTCAGTTTTTAAAAATGGGTCGGAGTGCATTCAAAAGAAAAGGACTTTAATCATTAGAAAATAATTTAAACTTATAGAGTACAATCAAAATAGAAAATTTCGTTATGGAAAAAGTAGGATATCTATACATTTTTTTGTGTGTTTCTATTATTTTTCCACCATTATATATACACATACATATATGTACATATACATATTGTTACGAAAATGGAAATGGTGTTGTTAAAATAATAAGCAAAAGCTCCAAAAACAACACAATGGACTTGATCACACATAAAATGATAAACAAAAGCTCCAAAAACAAAACAATGCAGTTGTTCACGTGATCAACAAATGAGTAAGCATACAACAACAAAAACAACAGGCTTGTTTACAAGATCGATGAATAAACAAAAATATAGCAACAACGTCCGTGTATAAAAAATATAGCAGAAAGACAAACAAACAAAACAACAACAACTCTGCCTGGACGAAAGTAAACAAGATACACGAACAACAAAAATGGAAACAAGTTGTTTACATTTTTGGATTGTTCACGAAGGTCGTCATCATCCTTCAAGGGCATTCATCAGACTGTTGATCCAGTGATATAAAAGGCAAGATAAAGCGAGCAACGATGATTCAGTTAGAATTCAGTCAGTCATGTTTGAAGACACGTGATTCTCGGAGTTCGAGTTAAGTTAGTCGTGTGACGACATCGCGTTGAATTGTGTGAGAATTCAACCAGTGGTGTGTGAAGATACGAGATCGAGTTATAGTTCTGTCAGACTTGTATGCAGACAAGTTGCGTGAAGAAAACAGTTGTTAGTGTCGTGCTTACAAAAAGGTTGTGAGCAAAGAAGAATAACTAACAAGTGTTGTTGCTTACAAAAAAAGGTTGTAAGCAGAGAAATATCACGAACAAGCACATATTGTGAAAGTTATCATTGTATACGTGGAATAAGTTCGAACAGTGGCACAAAAGTTGTGCAGATAATTAAGAATTGATTGAAAAATAAACACAGATTTATTTTTATTTTATTTGCAATTTACGAACTCATATTTTTAACGTTTTTAAAAGGTAAAAAAGTAACAATATGTATATACATCTATTTATATATGTACATATGTACGCCTGTATCATTTTTAATTAAAAGTGGGAAATTTAGCACTCTTTTAAAAATTCGATACTATCGATAGTATCGATAGTTTTATACCGGACTATCGAAACTATCGAATGGGCCGACTATCGATAGTTTTGCAGCTCTACTCGCCACTCATGTATAAAATTAACGCACACAACATAAGTGGTGTGAGGTCGAAATCCTGACTGAAGGGTTTTAATGTGTGTATATTCACTTTAATTCTTATAGAATTTACGATGATTGGTTTACCCAAAGAAATTTTAATTGTACCAGGTTATCCAATTCGTGGTTTCAAAAGAAAACGTAAATAAAACGCACATATAAAATATTTTTTTCATGATATTTCTCTTTTATGGTAAAGTTTGAACGTTGACATTATGTGTGAAACACTACATCATTTAAATGACCTCCACGCGAAGTGTTGCAAGCATTGATTCTTTTGAGATAATTTTCGACCACTTTTTGACACATATTGGGCGGTATCTCAGCTATAACTTGACGAATTTTGGTTTTTAAGTGCTCAAGAGTTGAGGGTTTATCTGCATAAACACGGTCTTTTGCGTAGCCCCACAAAAAAGTCTAATGGTGTCAAATCGCATGATCTTGGTGGCCAGTTGATATCGCCACGACGAGAAATTACGCTTCCAGGAAATGTCTCTTGCAATAAAGCCATATTCGCTCGAGTTGTGTGGCATGTGGCACCGTCTTGTTGAAACCACATATTCTCCAAGTCGTATTCTTCAATAGCAGGCAAAAAAAGTCGGTTATCATAGCAGGCAAAAAAAGTATAATATGACCATAACGCTCCGAATTGACGGTGACAGTCGTTCCATTGTCGTTTTCGAAGAAGTAAGGTCCAATCACACCTTCGGACCAAAGAGCGCACCAAACAGTGACTTTTTCTGGATGTAATGTCCTCTCTTCAATTACTTGAGGGTTCTCAGAACCCCAAATACGACAATTTTGTTTATTAACATACCCACCGAGTGTGAAATGTGCTTCATCGCTGAAGAAAATTTTGTTCGATACGTGGCTGTGGCAGAATCACCATTTTTGTAGTAGGTTTTGATAATTTTTATGCGTTGTGTGATAGTTAAGCGATCCATTTTCGTCAATATCAGACTTTCAACTAAAAGGAAAAAAATTGGTTTCACAACTTAGTTAGACAGATGTCGAATTCCAGTCCCATACTTTTGAAACCACGAAATGGATAGCCCTTTAGTTCATTGCCATCGCAACCCTATATCTCTTGATCTAGTCAGTACGCTTGTTGGTTACAATTCATTTATTTTGCGGCTGTATAGAGAGACGTAGTTTTGTTAAGGAAGTGTCCTCTTTACCACGGACGGAAACCATTTTAGAGATTACAATTTCCATATTAATGGCAGTCCTCGAACATGTGTACGTTTTTTGACCCTGTCTGAAATGTTGTCAGTTATAATTATTTTCTCTATGGCTGCATGGAATTTCTTTAAAGATCTTTGAATATTTGTTAAGGAAAGGGAATAAAAAAAAGCTTTGTCATCTTTAGCGTAGATAGAAACCCATTTGGACAATTCTTATGCCTAGAAAATACACCAAGCTCGTGGCTCAAACCCCCAGCTGAGACATTTCGAACATAATGAAATATGAAAAAACTCTGAGGGCAAATAGAGTTCCCAGGAAAAGTTTCCCAAAAATGCTACTCACAACATGGGTTCTAAGAGAAAGTAGGCTGCAGTCCTGACTAAGAGCGTGTAAGTAAGCTAAGATTTAACTTCGGCTTTATGCTAAAGTCGCTAGCGTATGAAAGTAGCCGTAGTCTAGTAGGAAGTGTGTTGGCTTATTAGGTAAAAAAAATATTTCTTCAGCGACTTCCTCTCCCCCATTTGGACAATTCGTATACAAAAAAATATTAAAAGCTAGTGGTTCATACCCCAGCTGAGGCATTTCGAACATAACGCGTGTAAAAAAACGCCATGAAAAGTTTCTCAAGAAGTTGTTGCTCGGAGGCGATTTTAAACTGTAGGTCCCGTCGGCAATCATGGTTGAAATTAACACACAACCTGGGTTTTAAGATAAAGTAGGTTGTAGTCCTGACTAAGTAAGCTAGGATTTAAGTTTGGCTTTATACTAGAGCAGAAGAGCATTGCAATAACTCGCATCGAATGCATAAACCAAAAGAAAAATTTATTGAAATTATTCCAATCAAATTTAGGACGCATAGCATGAAATTTTATTTGAGGTTAGAAACACAAAAATTGTAAATTTTAATTCCCCTTCTTTTTCTTATTGCTTCTAATTTCTTCCTTTTCTTATAGGGTGAAAATAATTGCTTTCTTGCATTCGTCATTGGCTCCTTTAAGTATACGAACATTTTTATTGCTTTTATTTATCCTTCACTGTAAGCACACTCTTTCATCTCTCTTCCCTTCTGTCTCACTTTACATCTTTTCAATTTAGTGGCAATAGGGTTTGTTAAAAGATTTTCTTTTTTCCAATTTTTTTTTTCTAAAGAGTCTTTTTTCTCCTCGACTGCTTTGTTATATTAACCATGTTTTCAGGTTCTTTTTTTGTTTTGCTACGCTTCTTTTTAAATGTTTTTTCTTGTAGTTTTTGTTACGTTTTTCCATCTTCCAGTTCATTGAAGCCGACAAAAGTATTGTTGGTTGTATTGCACAGCAATTGAATGCGACGATGTTATTGTCAATGCAACAAAAAGTTTTTCTTTTTGAAATCATTTTGACGTAGAATACATACGTTATGGCTGCTATCTACCCCCCATAACCAGCTTGATTTTCATCCTCTCTCTCCCCTTTTTGTTGGTGTTCTTGTTTGTTTTCTTTAACTTTGAAGACAGTCAATAACGACGAGTGTAAAAGAAACGAGAAAAATACACGTTAAATGAGTGGCATGGTAGTAAAGGAAAATGTGTAAAGAATTCTTTGTAGCCCCCCCGTATTCCCGTAGTTAGTGTGGATAGCGTATAACAATTGTCGGTGTCCTGTGAAAGGAAGCATATAAAAGGAGTTGTGTTGTGTTGGTTTAAGTTGGTACCAGGACTCGGGCAATATATAAACAATCATAAATATTTTTGCAACAAAGAGACACAAACTGCTGCAAAGGAATTCATATCCTGCATTATACGCATCCGTTAACTTGTAACGTATAAGTCGTTACAAACAAAAAAGAAAGCGAAAAAATGAGAAAGAAAAAGAACTTCTATGGCATGGTTTACAAATGCTTGGCAAACACTATGAAAGCAGAGTAAAATCAGTTGAGTTCCTTAAAGCGGCAACTGATTTAAATGGAACTGACATAGTTTTCAATAACGTTTGTCCTTACAGGTCCGTTTTCCACTTCTTAAATGGTTATGGCTTACGCAGGCATATGTCTTACCGCACATCCATGCTTATCACGCCTTTTGTCGCTTGCCTTAGTGTTTCGCATAGTCGTAGTTCTGGGCATTAAAAGTTTTCTTTTATTGCCATCGGTTTCTGTTTTTATTTTCAAGCTTATATATCGAGTTTAGTGGTTGTTATTCATTCATTTTCTTTCAATCATTTTTTCTCTCTCAATCTTTTTCTATCTCTCTCTCTCTCTCTCTCTCTTTATTTCATTTTATTTTATAGTTTCGGTTAATTCCTTTGTTATCTGTGTGTGTGCTATTTTTGCAAAAAAAAAAATGTTCTTCTTATTGTCACTCTTATTGCCATTCTTGCATTTTTCCTTTCTTTCCTTTATCGTTACAATTCTGAAGTGTTCGCGTTTTGTTTCGTCTTTATTAAAGGATTTCTCTTTTTGTTTGTTTTTGTATTACAATTAGCCGGGGTTTGCATTCTCTGATACTCTATTGATTCATTGATTCATTTCATCGTGTCAGTTTTCTTTTTGACAGCATTTCAGTTTCTATACAAATGACAAAACAAAAGACAGACAAAGGAATTTAATCGCAAAAAATAAATCAAAAAAAAAAAAAAATATGTATTCAATAGCATAGAATAGAATACATATTTTAACTGACTTGGTTTATAGATTTCAAAATCTATCTTCACACACATTAAAACAAATATTGCTTCGGCGACTGTCTCTCAGCAGATTTCTGGAAAATACTCTAAGAGTAAATAAAAATTTTTATGACAAGTTTCTCATGACAAATTTATAATGCCAAGTAGACTGTAGGTTTCGTCACTCGTGTATAAAATTAACACACACAACAAAAGTGGTTTGAGAAGCTAGGTCGTAAACCTGACTGAAGGATTTTAATGACCAATTATGTGTGTATGTAAGTATATTCTACGCCCTACGGTCTTAAACAATTCATGAAGAGGCCATCAGCGCCTGGAAACCTTATACAGTCGAACTTCTCTAATTTGAACTTCTATTACTTGAATTTTCTGTAAGTTGAAGCACATCTCGTGGCAACAGCATCTTGGAGAGAAATTCTATCAGGTTTTACTTCTTTAACTTGAACTTCCATAACATGAATTCCTCTATAACTTGAAGAAAAACGGTAGTACATACAACGTTTCTATAATTTGAATTTTTTCGAAAAAATTTTGTTTTCCTGGCAAAAATTACCGAATTAGCCGCCAATAGTGAATATATGTATGTTCCTTTCAACTTAATTTGCTATAAAAATCGCAACATTTTATGCAAAATTACATTAAATTGCCAACACTGAAATTTATACATACGTAGTTCGAATTAAAGGAAATTTTAAACACGATAGTAATGTGCTGGAATACATTCACAACTTATCAAGAGCTTGGGATATTGATGCCACTAGCCAGACAATATCAAACTGCTTTACAAAGTCTGGATTTAGACAGCATTCAGTGTGGGAGGTAGAAGATAACATATCTTTGGTATTATTAAATGATTTTAACGACAACGAGAATGTTTTAAAAGATAACTATAAAGTCTGGCTACATTTGAATGAAGTAGAATCTATAAGTTGTACTGTTCAAGACTTTTTGGACATCGATAATGAATTGATTACTTCTGAATTTCCAACTGATGAAGATATTATTGAATATGTCATCGAATCAGAACCACACTCTGGAGAAATAGTAGATAGCGATGTGGACGAAGTTGAGGAAACAGTTAGACTACCGTCCAGACAAGTTATAAATGATTCATTTAAGACTTTAAATGTACTCTTGAATACAAATGAAAACGCAAAAGATGACCTATACAAAGCACTACACAAATTAGAATCACTTTTTGCTCAAGCAAATGTGAAGAAATTCAATCAAAAATTACTGAGTATTTTAGTAAATAATTATATACCTTTACAAAATTACAAATAGCTGTTGTTTATTTAATTTGGATCATTTTTAAATTTTATTCCCAAAGTTGAAGTTTCTATAAGTTGAAGTTTTTTTCTGGATAATGGTGATTCAATTTATAGAAGTTCGACTGTAGTCCTTAAGTTGCAGAATAGCGACTTTAATCTCTTCATGTCTGGACCAGAGATCAGCAATGAGTATTCAAAATGATGAGTATAATCGAATCATACTCATAATTTCTGATACTTATACGCATTCATACTTATTTTAATATCATGGAACCATCATATTCATACTTAACAGAGATCAGCAATGAATCGTTTTTCCTCTACTCATAAGCACTCATGCAATTTTGAGTATGAGTGAATCAACAGAATTGAAATTCAACTACTCTGATTCATTCGTACTCGCTACAGCATTGATTTATAAGTATAGGTTACAATGAGTATGAGTACAACGTTGACATCAAACTCATAACATTCGAAATGTGTTTGATTCATACGCCTACTCATTCTGATTCATAAATTTAGAAAAATACTTATAATACTTATAAGTGATTCGAGTGGCTCGAATCATTCATCAAAATTTACAGCCTTTGTTATTGTTGCATATACATGCAAACAAAGAAGAAAGGAAAGACAAAGAGAACAAGCAAAGCATACACACAATCTTCTTGTGAGTATAGTAGTGTTCGTACGCGAATCATACTTTAAAGTCGACTCCGAACGACAGATTTTTTGAGAAACTTTTCATGGCAATTTTATTTACTCTCAGAGTTTTTGAAAGAAATCTGCTGAGAGGAAATCGCCGAAGAAATACTTTTTGTATTTTTGTTTCGATGTCTGGCCTGGGGCTCGAACCCTGGCTTTACGTCTAATAAGCCAACACACTACCTACTAGACTACGGCGACTTCAAGTTATGTAAATTTCAATATTGTTCATTCACTTGCATTCAAAATTTCATGAGTACTTATGAGTAGTGAAAAAACGATTCATTGCTGAGCTTTCTCAAAGATCGCACTATTAGAATGGTTATAGATGGCGTCTTTTCCGACGAGTTCAGGATAAATTCAGGGGTACCGCAGGGCCCTGTTCTTTCTCCTACTCTTTTTCTCATTTTTCTTAATGATCTTCTATCTATTACTTCGAATCCTATTTACTCTTTTGCGGATGACAGCAACATTTGTCATTCATATTCATTTGATCGGAGGCCGAGCCTTTTGGAGATTGCGGCAAGGAGGTCGAACATTAATGACGCACTCACAAATGACCTGATAACAATCTCTGAGTGGGGCCGCGCGAACAGGGTCGATTTTAATGCGCGCAAGACCCAATGTTGTTTTTTGACAAACCGGCGTGATGCTGGTGCTGGTGTTCTGTCATCTGTATCTATGGGTAATGGTATGGTAAATATTGAGGAGGCGAATGCTCTTGATGTTCTGGGCATGAGAATTAGTTGTGATGCTCGTTGGAACGATAACATTTTTCGAGTGTCGAAGGAAGCATTCAAGTGCCTTGGTTTTTTAAAACGGTGCAGAAAATACTTCACTCCATCCGACCTTCTTACTATTTACAGGACCTTTATCCGACCTAGGATGGAGTACAACTCTCATGTATGGGCCGGTGATTCAAAGTCTATTTTGAAGCTTCTCGACCGCGTACAGGAGAGGGCGAAGGCGCTTATTACTGACAGTAGGGTATCCAGCTCTATTGATTCGTTGGAGCATCGTCGCAATGTGGCGTGTGTTTCATTGTTCTATCGGTACTATAATGGGAGGTGTTCTCTAGAGATAGGGGGCTTGTTTTCTAAGCAAATAGTGGGAAGAACAACTTTGTTACGCGTGTTGTTTTATTTTCCAATTCATATTTCAATTTCATATTTCACATATTTCTACAACGAACAATCACAATTATTTTTTGTAAACTTTATTTTGCTTCTTCTCATCAAATCAAATTCTTTTAAAACCTTGAAAAATCTATCCAGTCGAGTTTCGTTTGTATCCGTTGTAGACACACACAATTAAGGTATGTGTTTACCGACAACCTTTTCCCAATAGATGTCCAGACCGCCTTGGTTCCCAATAATCACATATTTTTACGTGGTACTCGTACCTCTCGCAGAGCACATACTTTTGTGGTTGTCCAGTGGTTGTCCAGTGAACCGCACAATGCATTACAGAGAAAATTCATTTTTTGCCCGCATTGCTCGCTTGTGGAATGATCTTCCTGCGGAAGTTTTTCTCGTCAGTTACGATATTGGTAAATTTAAATCAAATGTCCACAAACACTACTCCCTCTTTCCACCTTCCTATAACCTATTTTCTTAAACCCGTACAATGCACTGCATGAGTAGGGGCCATCCCATGAGTGCTGGTTTTACAAAAAAAAAAAAAAAAAAAAAAAAACTCTGGTCTGGACGGAGGAATCTTCGCGACGTCATCACCAAATGAGTTTGGTTTGGGTTTTGGCAGATTTGGTGCCGTCATCACCCTATGCTGTCTTCATTACCTCAGCACTTCTTGGAATCCGTTTGCATTCTTGCAGGAAGATGCTTCCGACTTGAAAATTTCGGTGTGACGCTTAACACATTGATACAATTTTTGAACACCACTCCTATATCTGCCAAATTCGATTTCCTCATGCTCTCGCTTTTCCACATGCTCTCGCCTTTCTTGAGTCTAAAAAAACGTGTCTTCTCCATCTCATCTCTATAGGCCATGACAATGGCTCGCGTTGCGGTGGACGGCAATGTTTTCTTCAATGCGGCATTTTTCTCTGCAGCATCCTTGCGACTCTCCTTCACTTTTATGTATTGCGTTTGGCAATAAGAAATCTTTCAAAGAAGTTTCTTTTTTCTCCACTCAAAAGCTTATCTTTTTAAGAATTACTCATCCCATCTATTCGATACAATTTATAAAAATTTTATTTTATTTTTGCGATATTCCTTCTAATAAATATTTATTTCTTATGCCTCTTCTCCCCCTCCCTCCTCCTTTCTTTATCCGAATAATATCGTTTTGAAATGTGTGTGTTTATTATTTTGCTGGCATTCCATAAATATTTTTATCACATTTAAATGGCAGTAAAAAAAGAATAAAAAAATTAAAAAAGAAAAAATAAAAACGATTTGTTTCTATCAAATTTAAATCCTGTATTCTTGCACTTCTTCATCCATTTCCTCAAATTGTTTTTTTTTTTTTTTTTTGTGAGCATTCTTACACTTTTTTTTCTTTCGTTTCTTTCTTGGTTTTGGTTTTTTTGTTGGCCAGATTTCGTTTTTGTTTATGGCAAATTATAACGTTTAAATATTTGTTTTGTTGGCCGTTATTCTGGGCTATAACTGTAAGTGTAACTGTAATTCTTGTCTTGTTTTTATTGGTTATTCGTGATTGTAGTAGACAATGTTCATATTTATTGTTATTGTTGTTTTTGTATTTTCTTTTTTTTAAGGTTTAAATTTCTATATTTTTTCTGTAGCTGTTGCTGTTGTTGTTGTTGGCCTTTTAAATAATTTATGGCTTAAATAAATATACAAAATATTGCCAATTTCATTGCCAGCATATTTTTGACTTTTTTCTGTGTTCTTTTTAACGTTTCAAACTGTAATTCACAAACATTTTATGGCTTATTTACATGCATTTGTATTAGTGCGGTAATTCTCTTCTCTTTTATTTTTTTGAATTTTTTTGTTTTTTTTTTATTGCAATGGCATTATACGTGTTTGAAATAAATCCTTAAATATGGTATCGCAACAAACAAACAAACAAAAAAAAAAAAAAAAACAGAAAAAAGGATAAATGATTATGTAAATGGAAGAAAAAGGACAAAAAAAAAAAAAGAATTGAAATCCAAAAAAAGGCCTTACCAGGCAAAATTGTAATTAATTAGGGTCTGTTATAAACAGAGTGAATTATTGGGTTAATAAAAAATCACATCAGCATTACAATAATTTTAGTTGAGTTACGTTTTTTTTTTTGCTATTGTCTGAAAACAATTTAAGAAATAGGCGCTATCAGACAAAAAAAAATTATTCTGCACCAAAATCCGTACATACTTACTTACTTTGGTAAGTCATTACAATCCTTTAGTCAGGATTATGACCTAGTTTCTCACATCACTTAAGTTGTGTGTGTTAATTTAATTCATAAGTGGCGGGACTTACAGTTTAAAGTCGACTAAGAACAACAGATTTTTAAGAAGTTTAACATGGCAATTTTATTTACTCTCAAATATTTTTGGCCAGAAATCTGCTGATAGGAAATTCTGTTGCAGATGTCTACCCTGGAATTTATACCGTGGCCTCACGTATAATAAGCCAACACACTATCTACTAGGCTACGGTGACTATAATCTTTCAAAACCTATAAAAGAAACTCGACTTTTACAAAAATTTTGCAAGCAATCCTGCCATTAGCCAGTAGTAGTTCGATTTCAATGTAGCTTCGTCCAAACAGTTAAATCCCTTTCTCTACCTGTGCTTAAGAGCTTCAATCTGGTGTTAATTCGGTAATATTCTGAGAAGAATTTCTTACGATATGCACAATCTTAAGCCACTTACGTGTGCCTACTTCAGATTTTAATGCTAAAACGACACCAAAATCTTTTGGTGCCTTGATCCATATCTAACTTCAATTTAATAGTATAAACTGCTACTAAATATTCAAATATTAATCCTGTAGGAAAGTTGAGACGAACTGATTATCATATAAGGCATTCCATGTGTGTGCTTCGCCTTTAAGATTTTGCTCTTGATGATTTTGTGCGACAAACCCTATGTTTTCGCAATGAGACAAGAGGTCCTCATTGCTTTTGGTTTAAAAGAGTTTATTTTCAATCCCACGCACCGTTCTGCTTCAGCATGGCCGCGAAATTATAGGCAAGAAAACATGTGTAATCCGCGTAATTTAGTTCTTCTAAACGATTGCACAGCCCTGCAAATTTGGACTTTTTTTGTGCAAATAAGATGGCTCCAGGTGTTTCCGAAGGCATTTTGCGCGCTCGACACGCGCAGGTTCTGGGTTCAAGAGAAAAAGAAACACATTACGGAGGTCCTTAAAAATTAATCAGATTTACTTGAAAATTGTTACTCAGGGGTTTTTGGGGTCCCTGATTACAGATCTTCATTCAGATTTAAAAAATTCAAAATGGCAGATCCAATATGGTAGTAGAGGTTTATAAAAATTAATCGGATTTACTTGAAAACCGCCATACGCCATACGACCGCCATATTGGATCCGCCACTTTGACTTTTTTAAATCTGAATGAAGATCTGTAATCAGCGACCCCAAAACCACTGAGTAACAATTTTCAAGTAAATCTGATTAATTTTTAAGGACCTCCGTAATGTGTTTCTTTTTCTCTTGCATCCCTTAACATAAACCCACCCCCTACTTTAAGGGTGCATGCAAACAATTTGGCTTTGGGCTCATTTTAAAGAGCAAAGATCAATTATCAATTTCTGACAATGGCGATGGTTCTAGCACGTCAGTGTTTAGCTCTACAATTTTTCAAAAATGGCCAAAAGTGCTATTTTTAGAGGTTTCAACCCCCTTTTTCTTGAAAACCTGACGTAGTGGAAAGCTATTGAACCCAGATTCGTGTTCAGCGCGCACCTTCGGAAACACCTGGAGCCATCTTATTTGCAAAACCCATGCAGGGCTGTGTTATGGTCAACAATGTCTTTAATGGACTGCTTCAGACATGCAATATGACAGCCGTAATTCAACAGTGTCAATAAAGACCAGTATGAATTTTTCTTATTAATTCTCATCATTACAGGAGCTACATCTTGGATTCGATGTGATCTCCACATTCTGAACAAGTCTACTGTGTTCTTTGAGTTTACTGAGACCTATTACTTACTTGGTTACAGTTCTCAGTTAGTTCATGGATGACACAAATGTTCTCCTATTCCAATTACCCAACAAATATTTAGATTGTTTAAAACCTATTTATTTCAGATGAGACTCCACCTTTATCTTTTCCGGTCATCTCTAACCATTTATAAGAAGGTTCTAGCTCGGTGAGCAAGTTGGAAGCTTCCTTCGTCCCAAGCTCATATGACCTTGTAACCCAACTGATATTTACCCTATTTTCCCTACATGGCTGAGTCAGCTTCCTCTGACAGTTCGGTACTGTGTTGGTGTTATCCTCATAAGAGTCGAGTACTAGGATGTATTGCAATAATCTGTCCTTTGCACATTTTTTTTTTCAAGTTAAATTGGGCACATCTTTCGATATCATAGGCTTCCGCTTGGAAGAAATCCGAGAGTTTCTCTCGTGGTTTCGCAATATTTCACTTTGCAACCTAAAACTTCCTTTCCTATCTCAGCATGTGTCCTCGACTCTTTTACCACAGTAGGGTTCTTTTTTTAAAAGAGTATATATTTATCGTGTAGATTGGCCGTAAATATCGTTGCGAACTGTCTAATAAAACCATAGAGTCTACAGCTCTGTCTAGGAGTGGCGGTTGTCAGCCACTGAATTCATTGGATCATGGATTTCAATGGTGAATCTCCTATTAGTACTGACTCCTATTATCCTAATAATTTAACTGATGATCCAACACCCCTGATAATAACTGATAATAATGGCTATTAAGAATCTTCTCCAATCTACCGTTTGAAAACGTTGCTAAACCGAAGGTCACCGTTCATGAGAAAATTTAGCACATACAACCATGGTGTGTAAGACGTTTTAATATTGACTACAGGATTGTAATGGCCAATAACGTATCCCCAAATGGTTTTCGCACTTGGTTAGGTCACCTTGTCATTGATCATTTTTGATGCCCATTTGGTTTTAAGTCATCGAGACACAATGAATGTATAATTGGGTGTAGTATTGGAACACCGTAAATACCATAGTTTAGTAGGTATCGTGCTGGCTTATTAAACGAGCGTCCATGGTTCAACCTCACGGTTTAAACAAAACAAAGTATGCACAATTATTTCCTTCGGCGACTCCTTTTCAGAATTCTTCTGGCAAAAACTCTAAAAGTAAAATAACATGGCCATAAAAAGCTTCTGTCAATCGGAGTCGAACATAAACAGTAGGCCCTGCCACTAATTTTTTGTGAAACCAGCACTCCGGGGATGGCCCCTACTCATGCAGTGCATTGTGCAGGTTTTTAGAAAAATGGGTTATAGGAAGGTGGAAGAGAGGGAGTAGTGTTTGTGGACATCTCAAGATGCGAACGGCAAGGAAACGATTTGCTGCTAGGTGACTATAAAATGGCCAGTGCTATACCTTCACCATTAGACAGTCTACAGCAATCGTCCCCAAGAAGCACGCACCCTTCAGTCCTAGCTTCTAACACTATTCATGTTGTGTGTGTTAATTTTTATACATGAGTGGCGGGACCTACAGTTTAAAGTCGACTCCGAACGACAAATTTTATTGAGAAGCTTTTCATGGCACTTTTTTTTATTTACTCTCAGAGTTTTTGCCAGAAATCTGCTGAGAGGAAGTCGCCGAAGAAATATTTTTTTAGTTTTGATGTCTGACCTGGGATTCGAACTCGGGCCTTCAGTCTAATAAGCCAACACACTACCTACTAGACCACGGCGACTTCATGTATAAAATTAACGCAACATGAGTGGTGTAAGAAGTTAGGTTGCAATCTTGACTAAGGGGTTGTAATGACAAAGTAATGTAAGTATGTATGTGAGGATTCGAACGCTGATATCTGATTTTATTTTTAAAATCTCTGCCGGTTAATTCTAACTTTCAATATCTGTGTTTTTCTATGGCATCTTAACATTTCAGCCACAAATTAAATGCCTTCATCTAGCCAAGACACAAACCTAAACGAGGAAAATAAAAACATGTGATATACGAACACCCTTAAAGGCCAACCCTATACGTTAAGTAGGGTATATAATCCCTAAAGTACACTGAATATTACGTTCTGTTTATTTGTTTGACATAAAAAAATATATTCTGAATCACTTTTTCTGTTTCTTTTATTTTTTTCTTTAATAATAAAAATATTTGTTATCAATATATACGTATTTATGGTATTTAATAGTGAAACAACAAGAACAACATAAACACACAATTCTTTCGCCTCCTTTTTTTTCTGTGTTAGCAATCGCAATAAAACGTGACTGCCAGTAGCACATCAAGGAATCCTTTACGGAATTTTTACTCAAAACATCTGTGTGGAGTTGATTCCAGCGAAAATTAAAATGAAATATGATTGCAAAGGACCAAGAGAGACAGAGAGATAGAGAGAGAGAGAGTGAGAGAGTGAGAATATACAGTTGATATGAGTATGAGTGATACTCGTTCTTTTATTCTTTTGTTGTGATTTATTTTATTTTGTTTTTTTTTTTATTATTTGCTGTTGTATTGTGTATTAAAAAATATTTTATAGCATATGCTGTGCTTGAAAAGGGAAGCAGAAAAAAATGGCAAAGTTTTTATCATATTTTCTACATAGAGAAACGAAAGATTTTATAGAACAAAAAAAAAATTCGCTAAAATTTACGATTATAGCCGGTATGAAAGCAGGGATTTGTGCAAAAGTACAAAGAGAGAGAGCTAAAAGAAAAAATATACGAATAATATAGGGATTGGCAGCATATATTATATGAAGGATAATAAGACCCAGCAGATAAAGTAGAGTACGGTCTAAGGACTTTGACGGCACTTAGCCGTATTAAAATTTGAATTTGAATAATCAGAGCATAGCGCGAAGATGTAGAACTCCTCACAACAGAAGCAGCAATTTACCACATTCTGTAAAAAGGAAAGGTCTGGAATAAAACAAAGATATCTACTGTCACTATAATTCACCGGCCGATAAGTTTTTTAACCCAGAAACTAGACTTTATTTCTTAAAAATTCTTGGTGCTCTGAATCCAATGAACGAATGTTGCATGAACCTAGGTTTTCGAGATATCCTAACATAACAGCTCAAAAAAGCTCAAGCGGTTATTATATCTCGGATTAATTGTTTTTGTCTGTAATCCGGTTTCATCATCTGAAAGTGATAATATTTCCACTTAAAATCTTTTTCGAATTTTTCCGAGATCTTTGTCTCTGAGATATGGTTTTCATGCAAATCTCACCACAACAATCTGGATTGTGGTTCAATTTTCCATGAATTAGGCTAAATTTATCACATGGTATAGATTATGAAATCGCCGTAGTCTAGCACGTAGTGTGTTGGCTTATTAGACGTGAGGCCAGGATTCAAACCCAGGTCAAACATCTCCAACAAAACGAAATATTAAAAAAATACGGCGAATTCAGCAGATTTCTGGCAAAATCTCTGAGAGTAAAATTGCGATGCAAAGTTTCTCAAAAATCTGTCGTTCGCAGTCGACTTTTAACTTTAGGTCCCGCCACTCATCACACAACATAAGTAATGTGAGAAGCTAGGTCATAATCCAGACTAAAGGATTGTAATGACCAATTACCTATGTATGTATGTAAGGGTTATGTTGGCTCTTAAGGACAGCTGTGTTTGGTAGCTTATTAGCATACACCTGGGTCAAATCGCATGATCTCAGTGGCCAGTTCACATTACTTCCACGTGAGATGAACATGCTCTCAAATCGCTCATGCAGAATATCCAATGTGGCATGAGCTGTGTAATACATAGTTCCGTCTTCTTGAAACCCCATGTTTTTTTGTTTTTCGATCAAGATTAGGATCTGAACAGAATGCCCATTTTGTTAAAACAGTTTCATAATTTGCACGTGTTTTTGAATGCAAATCCGTTCATTTTGATTTGTCACAACATGCTTAATAAATGCCAAAATCTTTCAAATAGATGTGGCTTCAACAAAGTGGCTGTTACCACGTGCTATTCCATCAATATGGTCCCCAGACTTTTGACAGTATCGTGTACTGCACTAATACTAGGGGTAGGTAATATAACGACTTTATATCTCCATGTAAGACGTTCTAAAACTGTCTTGATTGAGGTAAAATTCTTTGCATCATTTCGATAGTATCACGGCTAAAATTCTAAAAATTTTTAATAAATTTAGAACCTTTGCCCTCCTTTTCTTGTCCCTTGAACCACTGCGTTCGATAAGCCTGTATTTAAGTATTTTTCCTGTATTTTTTATCAAAAGCGATAAACGCAGTATCAATATCCGGTTGCCATAAGGCGTTAATAACCGATTCCGTTTGAGTTTTATTGTAGCGCGTAGAGTAGAGGAAAGGATGATCGCTGAATCAATATCCGTTTGCCTCATGGCGTTGAATACCTACTCCGGTTGAGTTTCATTAAAAGCATGTCCCATGAAAAAGAAAGTAGAGTTAAATATTAAGGTAGAGGTTCCATTACTCGGGATGAAAGTTGTTTAAGGTATTCTCTATATTGAGGAAAGCAGTCTTTATGACTAGCTGATTAGTGTAGCGAGAAATTACCCTACCTGTAGGCATATTTTGCCACTGAAAGGGTATCTGACTTGGTTCTCTCGAGCGTCTTAAGAAAAGGAAATTAATTCTAAAGCAGTTTTTAAAAAATGAAGTAACTTCAAACACATGAAAGAAACTTAATTCTAATATAAAATTGAAGTGTTATCTGGTGTTTATTTTGATTAGGTTAGGTTAGCGGGTAGCTTGCCATTCACAGACAAGTTCACTCGATAGTCCATATGGCCCATCATGTCACCCAGTGTGAGGTAAGCTTCCTTGTCAAGATTTGTTAGTGGTGAGTTTGAACCACCCCAAGCACCGGATGATATTGATCAGTTCCCTTAGTGCCACATTTACCACCATGAACGAATTTTCGAACGTTCTGACACCCAACAACGGAAGAAGTCTGTTTAGGGCACTCCGTTTCCTATACATCATGGCAGCTTCTGCAGTAATCCTGGTGGGGCAGACCGAGCATGTCAGCAAAACTGAAAATAGCACAGTGTCCAGTTTGAATTCCAGTTAGAACACGAACAGTTCTCTTGTCGAACTCGAGTAGTTCCCTGGTTCTCTCGTTGGCTATTGTTGGACATAGCAGTTTTGAAATTGGGCAACCAGATATGTCGGACCAACCACGGTTTGTTGAATTCTATGCTACTTTTTCCAATTTGAAAAAGTATTTTCGTAGAGGCGCATATATCTCCCCAATCGTTTCCTCCGCAGACATCTCTGATACCTTTCGTGGCAGTTCGTCAGCCTTTTTATTTCCCTCTATGGCACAGTGGCCCGGAACACAGTAGAGGCGGTTGTTAGGTCGAAGTGTAGTGTGTAGAGAGTCCATGCAACTCCTAACGCCTGATTATTTATTATTATTCTAATTAATTTATTTATATATAGATCGAGGAAATAATCACCCTTATTCTGGTTGTCGTCGTCGACGTCGTCTTGCGTCGACAGTTTAAAATTGGTATTCTGTTTGTCGTTATTGACAGTTATAGATGACTGTCGACACACATTTGGTATTCTGTGAGTCAATACGCCGTCGATATTGTGTTGTGTCGACTCTGATTTTGTCGACTCTGATTTTATCGACATCATTTTTGGTAACGACGACGACGGCGACGACGACGACGACAACCAGAATAAGGGTGAATATATGTATAGCAGAAGGCGGATGTAACTTAGTTATTTACTCTTAGTCTAGATTACAACCTAGCTTTTCACACCAAGCATTTTGTGTGTTAATTTAATTCATTGGTGGCGGGTTTCATTGGTTTACGACGATTTTTGGGAAGGTTTTCATAGAAATTTTATTTTCTTTCAGAGGTTTTTTCTAGAAAACTGCTGAGAGGAAGTCCCTGAAATTTTTTCTTTTTTTTTTGTTAGAGATGTCTGAGCTGGGTTTTGAACCATGGACTCTCGTCTACCTACTACACTAACATGACTTCTTGATGTAACTTAATCATGGCGATTGATTGATTAATTAATTAATTATTATGCTAATGTTTAATGGATTTATTTAAAAGCTACCTCCTGTAACTATCATTTCTACAAATAATTACTTGTGATTATTGTCATTTGAATATTGTTTTGTATTGTTTTTCATCACAATTTGTGTGTGCTTTTTTTAATTTTTTGCTGATTGTAAAACGATTTTTGTTTTTTTTTATTTATTTTCTTAAACAAATATAAAAACAACAATAAAATTTACACAAAAAGAATATCGTATACAATTTATTTTATCGTTATTATACTTGTGTATTGTTTTTATTGTTTATTTCTACAATATTTTCCATCATCAACACATCATCAAAATAATAAAAAAAAGGAAAGGAAAAAAATAGAAGAGAAATATCAACAACGCTGGATTATGCACGACTACACACACAGATTCCCTAGTATTGAGGCGAACTTATACATTTATACATACTCTACATGGTTATATTGACATTCTTTACATCAGTAGCAACATAAAAAAATTATTTTACATCGCAAATACGCATATAAAAAAAAATCATATAAAATATGAAAAGCAAAGCAAAACAGAAAAAATCAAAATATGCTCATATGAAGGACAAAAAAAAAAAAACAAGAGAAACAGAAACTTTGGCATGGTTATACAGAGAAGGTAAAAATCATGTATTTTATGTAAATAATATAAAATAATAATTTTTATTTACGTTTTCATTTTTATTTATTTTTGAAAACCGCTAAAAACAAACATGTATGTACGTACGTATGGAAACAAGGCATTTGCCTTAATACTCAATGCGTTTATGTTTTTATACCCATTGTTGCTTCCCTTTTTTTTTACATTTCACTCTGATGTTAGTTTACATACGATTGTGTTCACTTCGCAGAATAAAATTTACAAAAAAAAAAAAAAAAAAAAAAGACATGTAAAAATGTTTAAAAGGAAACGGAAACTTACCAGCAAATACTGATGTTGAATTATGTCGCGGATCGTATGGACAGAATGCCTGTCCATTTTTCGTTGCCTCCAGGGTGTAGTTGTTTTCGTTGATTATGTAAGTGTTACACATGGGACGAAATGAATTTGTGCCGCATGCAAATAAACGTCCCGGCGATGTAACAACCATAATGCGTATATAATTCTGGCACGCCTCCTGCGAATGAAACAAAACAAGTGGAAAAAAAAATTGTTTATTTAGTCAGTCATCTTTGTCTCAATATTTTATAAATAAATTTACAATTTACATGTGTTAACTTAAAATACAAATAATATGCCGTCAATAATTAAGAATCAATCTTTTACCCAACAGCTTTGAAAAAATTACTTTCAATTTACATGTGAGGCAAATAAAATTTCTCATTTTAAAAGAAAACTTTAAATTTTTTACATTATTTACATATGGTAAAATGTTAATAATACATCGGCTTTCACCATTAAAAGCATAAAAACATTAATTTTAATAAATAATGTGTGTGAAGTTAAATTCGACTTTAAAAATCCAAGACGCAATCCATAAATTTTAGCAGCGCCACATTTGGCGTTAACAGTGCAAAATTTCCTTTTAACAGAACAAAATTTTCCCTTAACAGAGCACTGTCAGCTATTTAACAGTATGCATCTGAACAAGCCGACTTGCTTAGGAGCTAATTTTGGGAAATACTCTAGGTCTGTGAGCACCATACTATATGCAAAGGAAGTTTCCAAGGCCTCCTAATATAATCAGCAACATAGTCACACATAAAGTGATATGGTATTGAGAAAATTGGCTTTGAAAATATAAATTTTTTTCTTGAAAATTCTCTAGAAGATCAGTGGCCATTTTGGAACGTATATCAGAAACCCGACTATATGCAAATGGTAGACCAGAGGGTCCTCTTTCGAACCGTGGTAGTGGAATAGCTGGAAACTATACCAACCATCGTTTACATTTCAACGCTTTTATTCACAAATAATAATGACCATGTCAAGTCGCCGTAGTCTAGTAGGTAGTGCGTTGGCTTATTAGACGTAAAGCCCGGGTTCGTATCCCCGGTCAGGCATCAAAACGAAATATGAAAAAAAATATTTCTTCGGCGATTTCCTCTCAGCAGATTTCTGGCAAAACTCTGAAAGTAAATAAACCTGCCATGAAAAAGGTTCTCAAAAAATCTGTCGTTCGGAGTCGATGTTAAACTGTAGGTCCCGCCACTCACGTATAAAATTAACACACATAACATGAGTGGTGCGAGAAGCTAGGCCCTAATCCTGACTGAAGGGTTGTAATGGCCAAATATGTATGTATGTAATAATGACCATAATGAGATTTAAATTGTATGTCAATAGTCTGCTATAATTGCAAAGTAGAAGACTAATCTACTTATTGCCGCTGTTAGACAGTTAACAGTTCTCTGATAATAGCAAAGTTTACCCTGTTATAAACAAGAAGTGGCGCTGCTAAAAGTGTGGGTTTGTGTCTTTGGTTTTTAAATTCGAATTTATCTTCACACGCAAAAATAAATCTCAATTGTGGTTTGACATCGAGTTAAATACCTAAACGAAAAACTAACTGTACGATCAGCTCTATTCTATGGGGTGGTTAATTTCCGAGAAAGGTAATCATAAAACCCTGTTGGATTATAAAGGGTGATTTTTTAGCTATTATCTTTTTGGCAACACTGGTTTAAACAGCTCACGCACGTTTCGTGTTTTGTTTCACTGTCAAACATCTTCAGTTTGGTCTATAATTTAACCATGAATCGTCTTACAAACGAACAACGCTTGCAAATCATTGAATTTGGCATCATTGGACCGTACTCCTTCAAAGATGCTGCGAATCGTAACGTAACTGTGAATGGTGAGCGCTTCCGTGAGATGATATCCAACTTTTTTTTTTTCCCAAAATTCAAGAGCTTGACTTGCATGACATGTGGTTTCAACAAGACGGTGCCACATGCCACACAGCATGCGTAACAATGGACTTATTGAGAGTCGAGTTCGGTGAACATTTTATTTCACGTTCGGGACCGGTCAATTGGCCGCCTAGATCGTGCGATTTACTGCCTTTAGACTATTTTTTGTGGGGCTATGTTAAAGCTCATGTCTATGCAGACAAACCCGCTTCAATTGACGCATTGGAAGACAACATTGAAGCATTTATTCGTGAGATACCGGCCAAAATGTTGGAAAGAGTATGCCAAAATTGGACTAAGCGGATGGACCATTTGAGGCGCAGTCGCTGTCAACATTTGCATGAAATAATCTTCAAACATTAAATTATATGGACCGTACTATCGATTCAAATAAAGATTTCATGCATTTTTCTAAATTTTATGTTTTTTTTTTTTAAATTTTCCTATAGCTCTTAAAAAATCACCCCTTATTATGAAAATAGCAACGATCGTGATTATGTGTGCTTTTAGAACATTTAAGCCGTTATTTACTTACCATGCTTAATTGACTTAAGCTTAGGTGTAGTTTATCTGGATATATCTATTGACTATCCGGATATATGTATCCTATTATGATATTTTAAAACACCTGCCGAGGAACATTATTCATGTATGCGCTGACGGATCCAGAGAACAAAACAAAGCCTGCTTTCAGAATACCAGAATCTTAGACTGTGCCTCGCACTACCTGATTACTAACTTACTTAATTAGGCATTACGACCTAGCTTCTCAACACCAATTATGTCGGTGTGTTAATTTTATACATGAGTGGCAAGACCTACAGTTTACAGTCGACTCCGAACGACAGATTTTTGAGAAACTTTTTCATGGCAATCTTATTTACTCACAGTGTTTTGCCAGAAATATATTTAGAGGAAGTCGCCGAATAAATATTTGTTCACATTTCGTTTTGTTGGAGAAGTCTGACCTGGAGTTTGCACCCAGACCTTACGTCTAATAAGCCAACACATTACCTACTAGACTATGTCGACTTTTATATCACAATCATTCTAAAATCTTAGGTGTAGTTGATGTTATTGACTACACGGCTATAGACATACTATTATGATATTGGATTACACCTGCCAAGTAACATCATTCAAATATGCACTAACGGATCCAGATCACATAACAAAGTCTGCTTTCAGAATACCCGAATCTTAGATTGTCTTTTGCACTACCTGATTACTGACTGACTTAATTAGGCATTACATCTCTTTAGTCAGGATTACAACCTATCTTTTCACACCAACCAGGCTGTGTGTGTAAATTTTATTCATGAATGGCAGAACCCACAGTTTAATGTCGACTCCGAACGAGGTATTCGAGAAACTTTTCATGGCAAATTTTTTTTTAATCTTTGATTTTTTGCCAGAATGCTGCTGAATGGAAGTTGCCGAAAGAAATAATTTTTTCATGTTGTTCGAGATGTCTGAGCTGAGTTTTGAACCACAGAATCTCGTCCATAAGCCAACGCATTACCTAGAGGAGTTTATTAAATAGAGTCGTACGCGTATTTACTTACAATAAACCGTTTATTATATACCTAGAGAGTGTGTACACCATATCTAACTGACGACGTTACTCCTATATCCTGTAAAACGTATGTCTTTAAATAATCCGAAATTTCCCTCTGATATTTACGGCAAGTGCGTACGACAACAGACATTAAGATGATGTTCGGTAGGGACTAGATTGCATGTAATCTGCTTGTTTTAGTTGACCAAGTAACTCTCAGGGAAAAATCCGACTACTAAGCAAGCATTTTGGAGCTTCCGATATGAGCATGATCTCCGCGTGGAATACAGTCGGCAGTTGTTAGGCAGTCTAACGAAGATATAATGTCAGAGCCTACCAGAGCTTTCACTGTGCTTTATTTTGAAACCGTGGATATAGAACTCTGGGTATTATAGAAAACTTATTCCACTTGTACTTAATTTACCTGATTCTTTACATTTATGACACGAATTAAAAGATGTGAAGAAAACTCCAAAATTAATACCCAAACATTTAAAAATTTTGTATAAAATGTAGGTGAAGATTTAATCTTCTTAAATTGGTTTTAATTTTAAAAGATTTTTATCTCAGAATCCGTTTTCAATAAAATCAAAAATCTCGTGTAAAAAATGTAAAAGAATTTGTTAAAACATAAATGAAATCATGTAATTCTATTTCAAAACAACACACATGCATTTGTATGTTTTGAACTCTTTCGCTCTCTCTCTCTCTCTCTCTCTATTTCGCCTCTCATTGCACTACATAGACAGAGAGATACTATTTTACACACACATGTGTAAACTATGAAATGATAGCAAAAAGTTTAAAAGAAGTGGAAGCACTAACAAGCTAAACAAGCATATGAAATAAATGGTCATTCTGTTCATTTTCTTTCCAATTTTTTTTTATTTTTTTCTTCTCTTCTCGGAACACTGATAAACTCTTAAGGCGGTGGTTGAAGAGTTCAAATGTATGAATTTTGTTGTTGTTTTTCTATATTGTATTTAGCAGTAACAACTGAAAATAGTTTTTGAAAATAGAATGGCTCTTAAGTATGTTTAACAACTACTGTAGTAGTAGTAGCAATAGCAGTAGTAGCAGTAGCAGTAGTAGTAGCAGCAGTAGCAGTAGTAGTAGTAGTAGTAGCAGTAGTAGTAGTAGTAGTAGCAGTAGTAGTAGTAGCAGCAGTTGTGTATCAAAAACAATACGTTCATGTAGTCATCCATTAAAATATTCTTCTAACCTGGATTTAAAAAACAACAATAAACAAGAAAAAAATAAACATGGCTTGTTAAAACTATACACACTCATACATCCTGCGTTTGTATATACGAATGCAGTTGCTTACCATCATACGAGTATCACAACGCATGGTTATTACAGATTGCTACACTTAAGGAGTCACTGTAGTAGCCATGTACTGTTTATTAAAGATATCGGAGTCAGTTCAGCAATACGCGATATTTGCTACTATGTATAGCAGAATATTTACATGTAAAGTCTGATAAAAAAAAAGAAACCGTCCTCTTATGCTACTTTTTGTATAAATTTTTTACACATCAGACAGCAATAAAGCATGTTGGGTTCTTGGCAACTAGAAGCAATACAGGTAAAGAATTTGTGCAACGCCACACTACTACACGGTGTGTCTCTAACTGAGCTCAGAATCCTAGCTGCTCTTGTACTGCTCAGCCTCTATTTTCTAAATTGTATGTGGTTTAGTAGGTGATATAAAGGCATATTAAACGAAAGCAAGTGATTCAAGCCCCAGCTCAGAAATCTTGAACAAAACGAAACTAGTGAAGCTTGTTTGTTTCTCTGCAGATAAAATGCCAAACTCCCGTATTAGTTCAATTAAATTTGGCATTGTACGAGCCCTTGCATGTATGTCGCCTTTGTTATTACCTTCAATGTCTCTTTATCCAGGAACCTATATAATGGTAATCGTCGAATATCTATTTCGTCCGAAGACATATGACACTCTTAGACAATTTTAGATAAGGTGTACACATTGTTGTATTGAACGCTTTATTGTAAGTAAATATGGGTACGACTCTATTCGATATACTCTTATAAGGGGTGATTTTTTAAGAGCTATAGGAAAATTTTTCAAAAAAAAAAATCACATAAAATTCAGAAAAATGCATGAAATCTTTATTTGAATCGATAGTACGGTCCATATAATTTAATGTTTGAAGATTATTTCATGCAAATGTTAACCGCGATTGCACCTCAAATGGTCCATCCACTTAGTCCAATTTTGGCATACTCTTTCCAAAATTTCGGCCGGAATCTCACGAATAAATGCTTCAATGTTGTCTTTCAATGCGTCAATTGAAGCGGGATTGTCTGTATAGACATGAGCTTTAACATAGCCCCACAAAAAATAGTCTAAAGGCGTTAAATCGCACGATCTAGGAGGCCAATTGACCGGTCCCGAACGTGAAATAAAATGTTAACCGAACTCGCCTCTCAATAAGTCCATTGTGACGCGTACTGTGTGGCATGTGGCACCGTCTAGTTGAAACCACATGTCATGCAAGTCAAGCTCTTGCATTTTGGGCAAAGAAAAGTTGGATATCATCTTACGGTTGCGCTCATCATTCACAGTTACGTTACGATTCGCAGCATCTTTGAAGAAGTACGGTCCAATGATGCCAAATTCAATGATTTGCAAGCGTTGTTCGTTTGTAAGACGATACATGGTTAAATTATAGACCAAACTGAAGATGTTTGACAGTAAAACAGAACACGAAACGTGCGTGAGCTGTATAACCAGTGTTGCCAAAAAGATAAGAGCTAAAAAATCACCCGTTAGGTAGTGCGTTGGCTTATTAGGCGTGATCTCGTGGTTCCAACTTCAGCTTAGACATCATTATGAAAAAAATATATCTTTCTGCAACTTCCTCTCAGCAGTATACTGGCAAAACTCTGAGAGTAAATAAAAATTCTAAAATCTAAAATCGTTAAGAGTAAGACCAGCCTGTCATGGATAAAATGAATACACACAACATGGCTGGTGTGAGAAGCTAGATTGTAAAACTGACTAAAGGGTTGTAATGATCAACAGAGCAAATAAGCGTTGCGGTTGAGATTTTTGCTGTACTGACGTATTCACATTTCAATTGTTAGCAAACGGATGTGGTTTGAGAATTCGTTGCTAACTATTCGAATCGAAACCATCCCTCCAGCGTCTTCTAATTATTTCTCTGCTTTGTTCCAATATCATCATTAATCATGCTCTTCCCGCTAAGCAGATGACCTGAAAGCAAACTAATGAGGTGTATCAGGATGAAAATAACCCCCAAAATTTGTACTCAAGTGCTTTAACCACCAGACCTTGACACCTCTAGTCGACTCCGAACGACAGACTTTTGAGAAACTTTTTCGTGGTAATTCTATTTACTCTCAGAGTTTTTGCCAGAAATCTGCTGGCAATCGCCTAAGAAGTATTTTTTCATATTTCGCTTTATTGGAGGTGACTGACCTGGGATTTGAACCATGATCTTATGTCTAATAAGCCAACACACTTACCTACTACACTATGGTAGCCACTATTGCAGAATATTTCCTGATATTTTCTTCATTCCTAAATGCATTTCAGTCAGCACTGAGGTAGCTTTGGGGTCCTCATTAGCTGCCAATGAAGATGGGTCT
Organism: Sarcophaga caerulescens; assembly: GCA_927399465.1. Classification (NCBI taxonomy): domain Eukaryota; kingdom Metazoa; phylum Arthropoda; class Insecta; order Diptera; family Sarcophagidae; genus Sarcophaga; species Sarcophaga caerulescens. The sequence continues at coordinate 82,326,767 of OV656866.1, forward strand.
AAACCTAACACTAACCCGCTGTAACAAGAAGCTACCGCCTAAGAGTTACTGCATCAAATTCTTCCTGAAATGCACTTCCAAATCCATGTCGTTATATCACTTCATTTTCCCAGTAAAGCACTAGTGACTCGAACAGCGCGGTAATGTTTTATGGCATGCATGTTTTTTTTCTATTCTCTTGTACCCTCTTGTATGCAAGTGTGTAAATACATGTGTCTTTCAAGTATTCGTGTCTTCATACTACTGCAATTTGTTTTTATTGTATTTCGTTTCCTTTTTTATTGTTTTTGCAATTTCATAAGTGAAGTGCTTGTAAAACTAAACTAAAGTGGTTATTGCAGTGGAGACTGTTGTATTCAAAAGCATTGCAAACGACTGAATTTTGTTGATTTACTTGAGTTTCATTTCTAACAGTACACTACACTGTAAAGCAAAGAAGAAGAAAAAACTGAATAAGAATTCGCAACTGGGTCATTATTATGATTTTGATGATGATGATCTTTTAAACTGAAAACATGTTTACTTCAATGTGAATGAAGGACTCAATCACATCCGACATTCGATCAATCTCCGATAGTGGTCGGATGAAAAGGGACGATTTAAATGCGCGAAAGACCCAATGTTGTTTATTGATACTTAAGCGTAGCAGTAATATCATCTTGCATCATCTGTATCTATGGGTGGTGTAAATATTAGAGAGTCTTGATGTTCTGGGCATGGAAATTCAGTGTGTTGTTCGATTGGAAGCAGCTCATTTTTCAAGTGTCGAAAGAAGCATTCAAGTGCCTCGGATTCTTAAGACGGTGCAAGGAATACTTTACTTCATCTGATTTTCTTGCTAATTACACCACTTATATCCGACCGAGAATGGACCGATGTTTCGAAATCTATTTCGAGGCTGCTCGAACGCGTACAGGATAGGGCGAAGGAGCTTATTAATGACGGTAGGATATCCATGTCTATTAATTCATTTGAGCATCGTTGTAATGTGGCTTGTGTTACACTGTTCTATTGCTACTACAAAGGATTTTACTCGACCGAAATAGGGAAACTTGTTCCCGAGAATCGTATATTCCTACATAACACTCGTCTTTCTCGCCAAGCACATTCGTTTGTCGTTGATTGGCAAATGGATCCCACATTGCATTACAGATACAATTCTCTTTTGAGACGGAATTCCTGTCACTTATGGTATAAAGAGATTTAAATCTAGTGTTCACATACATATGTTATTAACTTTTTCTTCCTTCCCTTAACATATTTTCCTAGCCCGAACACAATGCACTGCGTGAGTAGGGGCCATCCCCTGAATGTTGGTAGTTCAAAAAAAAAAAAAGGAAAAGTTCATACTAAATGACGAAATATTTACACTATGTAGCAGCAGATTTCTGGCAAAAACTCTGAGAATAAATAAAAACATTGCCATGAAAAGTTTCTCAAAAATTTGTCGTTCCAAAGTCGACTTTAAACGGTAGGTCACGCCATTACATAATACTATGATCAGACATGCACTTACATACATACATACATACATAATTGGTCATTACAACCCTTCAGTCAGGATAATTGACCTAGTTTCTCACACCACTTATGTTGTGTGTGTTAATTTTATACATGAGTGGCGGGACCTACAGTTTAAAGTCGACTCCGAACGACAGATTTCTTGAGAAACTTTTCATGGCAATTTTATTTACTATCAGAGTTTTTGCCAGAAATCTGCTGAGAGGAAATCGACGAAGAAATACTTTTTGTAGTTTGTTTTGATGTCTGGCCTGGGGCTCGAACCCTGGCTTTTACGTCTAATAAGCCAACACACTACCTACTAGACTACGGCGACTTCCCAGACATGCACTTATATTGAGTAAATTGCAATAAATGGCATTATTGATCTCACTATAAATATAAAATGTCAATTAATTATTGCTCAATAAATTCATAAATTGTTATAATATTGATTAAAAATTTAAATACAGCACTTTCTATTGATATTTGACAACTCAAATATCAACAACGACAAACAAAAAAAAAAAAACAAAACAAAAAACAACGAACAAAACAAAAACAATGTTGTTGAAACAACCAGCTGTTTTGTTTACCAGCTGTCAAATGAATATTGAATAAGCAGCTGAACTGCGTATATTGTTATGTCTAAACACTTAAAATATTGTAATCAATAAACCGAATATTGATTCAATAAAATTGCATGTCTGAACATAGTATAAGGGATGTGAGAAAATAGATCTTCTAAAGGTTTATAATGACCAATTATGTATGTATGTATGTAAGTATGAATGGCTTAGAAAAAATTGAGATAAGTACCGTCTAATTGAGCAGGTCGGTTGCAATTTCTTTAAATTTTAGTCATCAGTTAACAATGCAAGATGATAAACTTCTTCTGAATTGCGAAAAACACACACAAATACAATGATCTTCTCATTGATAACAGAATAACATGAAACAGGAAGAAAATAGGCTTCACAGAAAACAATAACAAAGAGTTAAAAGCACACACACACACAGAATTTTCGAAAGCAAAGCTAGTCAATAGCTCTACCTTTTCTATGCAAATAAAGTAGAAGAGAGGATTTTACACTTATGCACCTGCTTAATGCTGCTTGACTTGTTCTCTTTCATACCATAGGCAGAGATACACAGACACACACACATAAGTTAATAATGGCTGCATAAACAAAAGAACAGTTGGATTAAAATGCAAACAAAAACAACGGCAAACAAACAAAAAACAAAAATGCCCTTTGGAAGATAAAAAAAGTGATAAAACAAAAACAAAACATGGCCGACTTTTGTTTGTCCTTTTGTCAGCAGAGAATTATTATTATTTCAAGCTTAAAACACACCTACGCACACATACACAATAAAAACAACAAAATTACAGCTTTTTCCGATAAACTTTGTTTTTTATGGATTAACGCGAAAAAATATATTTGCAGATACCGTTAGTTTGTTTGTTTGTTTCTTACTGCAAAAACAACTATGTTTTCATTTATGAAAACCAAATGAACTGGATTTTTTTTTTCAGATTTTTTTATAAGAGATTAAAAGGAAATACAATGTATGGCGACATTATGGAAATTGTTTTAGAAAAGTTGTTGCTGTTTGCTGCTGTAGAATTTGATTTCTAACAAAACTGGTCTACATATAATTGATAAATATTTTCAGTTTTTCGTAAATTTTTTTCTAAAACAAAAATTTTGTAAGCCCTTTAGGTCAGTTGCAATGTATTGAAGTTTAATTAGTGGTGAGGGGAAAAAGGCATTCGCCGTATTACTCAAATGTAATAATAGCCGCCGTAGTCTAATAGACGTGAGGCTGTCCAGCTATTCGCCGTGTTATTAAAAAGTAATAACAGTCGCCGTAGTATAATTGATCGTATGTTGGCTTATTAGACGCGAGACCGTCTTTGTATTGAGTGTAGTGATGAGAAATCGTGCTTATTGAACCCTAGTCCTTTTCAAATGTGTTATGTCCTTTATTCGTATGATGTTCATAGTAGTTGTTATCGTTATCGAATTTTAAGGCGTCAGGTTGGTTCTTGAATGGATTATGTGGAGTAGGATTTGAAGTTTCTTAGATTATAAACACGAAACCTGGCTTTGAATCTTAACTGCTCCAGTTTGTAATCTACCAATATACAGTCAAAGAAAAAAGTCTACATATACCGATGCTTTATATCAAATTAAAATAAAGGGCTATCCATTTCGTGGTTTCAAAAGTATGGGATTGGAATTCGACATCTGTCAAACTAAGTTGTGAAACCAATTTTTTTCTTTTCAGTTGATAGTCTGACATTGACGAAAATGGATCGCTTAACTATCACACAACGCATAAAAATTATCAAAACCTACTACAAAAATGGTGATTCTGCCACAGCCACGTATCGAACAAAATTTTCTTCAGCGATGAAGCACATTTCACACTCGGTGGGTATGTTAATAAACAAAATTGACGTATTTCGGGTTCTGAGAATCCTCAAGTAATTGAAGAGAGGCCATTACATCCAGAAAAAGTCACTGTTTGGTGCGCTCTATGATCCGAAGGTGTGATTGGACCTTACTTCTTCGAAAACGACGATGGAACGACTGTCACCGTCAATTCGGAGCGTTATAGTCATATGATAACCGACTTTTTTTTTGCCTGCTATTGAAGAATACGACTTGGAGAATATGTGGTTTCAACAAGACGGTGCCACAGGCCACACAACTCGAGCGAATATGGCTTTATTGCAAAAGACATTTCCTGGCCGCGTAATTTCTCGTCGTGGCGATATCAACTGGCCACCAAGATCATGCGATTTGACACCATTAGACTTTTTTGAGGGGCTACGCGAAAGACCGTGTTTATGCAGATAAACCTTCAACTCTTGAGCATTTAAAAACCAACATTCGTCAAGTTATGGCTGAGATACCGCCCAATATGTGTCAAAAAGTGGTCGAAAATTACCTCAAAAGAACCAATGCTTGCAACACTTCGCGTGGAGGTCATTTAAATGATGTAGTGTTTTACACATAATGTCAACGTTCAAACTTTACAATAAAAAATAAATATCATGAAAAAAATATTTTATATGTGTTTTATTTACGTTTACTTTTGAAACCACGAAATGGATAACCCGGTGGATAATATAGCGTTGTTTAAGGCATATACAATGAAGATTGTTTAAAGAGCAAAAGGAATATTGTTACGTTTTTAACCTTTTAAAAACGTTTAAAATAAGATTTCGTAGATTGCGAATAAAATAAAAATAAATTTGTGTTTAGTTTCAAATCAATTCTTTATTGTTCGCACAATTTCGTGTGCCACCTTTCACGATTTGACTTAAACAACAATAATTTGCTTTAATTGTTATTGTTATATTATTCTTTGCACACTTCCGCGTACACAATAACAATTGTTCAATAGATCTTTATAACAGAGATCTTCAAACCACAATTATTCTCTTCACACGCAACGTGTCTTCACACAAGACTGACTGAATTCTTTCTGAATCGACATTGCCTGCTCTGTCTTACCTTTTATATTGCAGGGAAAGCAGTCTGATGCATGTATTTGAAGGAGAATGTCTTTGTCTTCGCCAAATCTCTATAAATGTAAACAAGTTGTTTATTGTTATTTGTGTATTTTGTTTACGTTGTCCTTGCAGTGTTGTTGTTGCCTGTTTACTTGTTTATCCCTTTTTCTATACTGCACTGTTATTGTTGCTTGTTTACCTGATTATCCCTTTTCTTTATACTGATGTTGTTGCTATATTTTTGTTTATTCGTTGATCATGTAAACAAGTCCATTATTTTTGTTTTTGGAGCTTTTGTTTATCATTTTAATGTTAAACGATAGTAACCACCATAACAATATGAAAAAATATAACACAACTATTATTGGGAAGCAAAATAAAAATTACCAGGAAAAATACAACTATGCATGCAGACCTTTTTATTTGACTGTATATGCAACTGATTTAGGCTAAGTAGCCTTACGTCTTAGATTTTTTCTTCTTTGAGTTTGATGTTTTTAAATTTTGCTTGAGAGTTTAACGAAAATTAACATCAAGAGTGAGATAGCATTGTAAATACCAAACATCCTGAATTTTATTTCGAATTATTTGCTTTATATTAAAAAGTAGATTTTGTATACTCAAAGTAGAGGTCCTAAGATAGAAAAGAGCATTCGTTTAGGGCTACAAGATATTCCTGATACCATGATTTTACTGTGTAGTCGCCGTAGTCTAGTAGGTACTGTGTTGGCTTATTAGACATGAGACCACGGTTCAAACCCCAGGTCAGACAAATCCAACAAAACGAAATATGAAAGAAATTTTTCTTCAGCGACGTCCTCTCGGCAGATTTCTAGCAAGAACTCTCAGAGCAAAGAAAATTGCCACGGAAATGTTTCTCAAAAATCTGTCGTTCAGAGTCGCTTTTAAACTGTAGGGCCCGCCACTCATATATAACATAAGTGGTGTGAGTAACTAGGAAGTGACCCTAACTGAAGGGTTGTAAAGATTCGACAAAGCATTTAAAATTGATTTAAGAATTATGATGGATTTGTTGTGCTTCCTAAAGAAATTACTATTGCTCTTACCCAATACTAGTGGCACCTATCTGAAATGCTAAAATATGTTGCACTTTTTTAATGGACAAAAATAAAATTTCTATCCTCTTTTCCTAGTTGCGGCGTTTTTTTCCGTTTGCATTTATCAAATCCCTAAGCACCTACAATTTTTAAAAGCAAAAGTTTTCCGTGAAAAGGAGATACGAAAAGTTGCGTTTTATATGCAACAGAGAGTGAAAATACTCTCTATTTAATACGATTTGTATGAAGCAACAGTTTTTGAACAGAGATTCCGTATTGCTATCCAAACGCTATGGTGAAAAAAAACTTCTGAAAGCAAGTTAAGTCGATTGCTAGGCTCGCAGGTGTTAACAAAAAAACAGTTTCTAAGGTAAGAATAAAACAATATAAGGAGTCTTTAAGTATTGAGAGAAAGCGTGGAAGTGGAAGAAAAAAGGCTTTGCCGACCAAAACAAAGCAAGTAAAATAATAAGTATTTTTCAAAAAACAACCTAACATGTCTGGAAGAAAAGTGGTTCAAAAAGTTGGATGCTCTGAGACCTTTGTCAGAAAAAAATTTTATACACAAAAGAATTCAAATATTATTTACTTTAATTGAAATATAAAACGAAAAAAATCCGCCACTTAGTTTTATTTCTATAACGAAAAGTGTAAGTCCAGTTTTTTTCGTGCGCACTCCTTATATCAACGCTCAGAAAAGAATGTTTAAAGAGTAGCAAAAACGTTTGAGTTGTTGATCTAAGACCGACATACTATCCAATACATAAACATATACTGGAGTACATTGAGAGTAGAAAAGCGAAGATGCAGACAACTTTGTAGCTAGAGTCTCTCGAAAAGGAACACTGTCTAGGTTCATATTGAAAATACAGTAAAAATATTGGGAATCATATTCAGAAGCTATTACAGGCAACTAGACACAATAGCAGTAAATTGTGGTGACTCAAGACAAGATCTTCCATACATAATTGATCGTTACAATCCTTCAGTCAGGATAACAACCTAGTTTCTCACACTAGATCACGAGATCTTACTTACTTCATTAAGCTGCCCGGTCACACATCAAATTAACTGATAAAACACATATTTTTGTGTTTGTGTTGGTAAAAAATACACACACATAGAGGACGAGATTAGTTACAACCAGCGCATATTCTCTGCATATGCTCTCTGCTTCTTCATAACAGTTATAAAATGAAGTTTGAAGGCAGGATTTTGGTGTGTTGTAGCCATGCAGCTTTAGTCATTACAACCCTTTAGTCAGGATTACAACATAGCTTCTCAAACCGCTCATGTTGTGTGTGTTAATTTTATTCATGAGTGGGGGCACTTGCAATTTAATGTCTACTGCAAACGAGAGATTTAAGAAACTTTTCATGGCAATATTATTAAACTCTGAAGTTTTTTCTAGGGGACTGCTGAGAGGATGGGCCCGTCAAAATATTTTTGCAGATTCCGTTTTGTTTGAGATGTTGTGGAAAAAGCTGTGTACATCTACAGTAAACAGTAACGCTTTTAAGGAGAAAAGTCTGTGACAAATATGATCCTTCACAATGTGTACATATGTATGTACTTACATTTCTACCAAGATTTTCAAAAAAAAAAAATTTAATTTTATGCTAAACAAACTGGATTTATTTTTAGAATAACTATTTGAGCATAAAAATTTTAATAGTTTATTTCACTGAAATGAAATGAGCTGTAAATAATAAATAATTTTCCAAAATAATGATTGTTAATTCGTTAAATAAGAAGAAAGGAAAATTTAAAAATTCAATTAAAACTTAATGAGCTTAAAACTGTTTTCTTTCATAAGAAAACTACTTTCAACAAAACAATATTAATTTTTTTTTTGCTTTTTTGCATAACAAAAGAAAATATTTCCCAAAAATCTATCATTATCATTACATATACCATATGTATGTAACTGCAGTGTGTGTATTCCAAATTAAAAGTAATTTTTATGATAAAAATTTTTATTTCAACGTAATCCAGTATGCAAGTTTTCAGTTCTGTTTCAGGAAATCAAATTTATTTAAAAATCTTTGCAATTTTAATAAATTGCTTTTTAAAATATCGTAAATATTATACACAAACATACTTTATTTACACAATATTATTGAGGAGAGAAAGTCGTTTCGTTTCAGAAAAAAAAGAGAAAATAAAGTAGCATTTAAACTGGAATTTAATTTGGAAAAAAAAATTGGAGGTAATAATAAAAATTTTAAGGCAGAATGACATACGGCAGTAAGTGAAGTAATAAAGTTTTGATTTCGAATTGACTTTGATTTCAATCAATTCTCTGGCAACGCTTCTTTTCGTTGTACTCAGACTTTATTTATTTTCGTTCTGACAACTTTCAGAAACTTACAACGACTATGTAGTTTTGTTATTGTAATATGATCCTTATTTGTCGCTTTTTCTATGATGTTTTGATATCGTTTTTTTAATTCTTTCTCATGCTATTCTTTCCTCATACTTTATTAAGAAGTCAATTCCAATAAAACAAAAATACTGACAGCCTATTGGACCCTAAACCAATAATGGTATAGTCTTTGCCTAGACCAAGTATAGCTATTAGTGATAACACATATTCACTTTTCCTCTAATTCTGGATCTATCCATTGCTTCTGATGAAATCACTAGGGTCCCATATAATTATCTAGAATAGGTGCTTTTTCTCTAACGCTGAACCAAATAAGTGAAGACTGGATCTGTACTCTTCTTCCTCTCTGCAACTTCCAAATAAGTTATTGTTCGTAGGACCAAGGATGCTCGGATAAGTATTCTGAATGCAATATCTCCTAACGCCATTCTTTGGAGACTTTTCGTGTATTCTTTATCTATCTTTAGTCAGGTTTGTTGCATTATCTTCCCCATATACATTAGCGTTATTTCACTTGAAAGTTTCATGGTTATGCCACATCTGGTTAAACCATTTGATCTACAGTTTCCTAGTATATCAATATATCACGGTATGCAATATATTAGAACCTGTTGCCTTAATTATAGCCTGGCTCTTCCAGAGATATTGCAGACACATCCACCTGTATGGCGCTGCAATAATCCAGGTTATTCTAAGTCGTACGGATTGTTAAGTTCTGTCGCTTGCACTCCCATTTCTCCAGAATGGACGTGTATTTTTAAAACGTCTTCAGATTTACGGAACTATTAGTATCTTCTATATCTATGACTATTCTACCGTAAAACTGTTGCTGAGTAAATTAACTTCCATTAATCTCACATGCCATACTAGGAAACTTGAGCATTTTGGTAAATAAAATGACTTAAAATAGCACAGCAATTGGCTAGTAATTAGTAGTAAATGTTACTTACTTACTTAATTGATCATTACAACCCTTTAGTCAGAATAACAACCTAGATTCTTACACCACCCATGTTGTGTGTGTTAATTTTATCCATGAGTGACGGGACGTACAGTTTAATGTCGAGTACGAACGACAGATCTGAGGAAATTTTCATGGCAATTTTATTTTCTCTCAGAATTTTTCTCAGCCACGACAAATTTTTTTTCATATTTCGTTTTGTTCTCCAATTCTGAGTTGGGGTTTGAACCACGAACTCTCTTTCATCTAATACGGTAACATTTACTAGACTAAATGTTAGGTTTACTAATACTTCTGTTTTTGAAAGTTCCCCCTTGACGCAGGGTCACTTGAGTGGATTACTACCTCACCACTTACAATGCTTCACGCCACCTGCTTTATTTATTAAAGGGATCAATAGCTATTTATCCTGCCAGTTCTCTATGGATTAGTTTCAGTCGAATTTCCAGTTTCTTACGGTGTTCAGACCAATAAAAATATTTGATCCTTTTCTCGTACTAACACCAAAGCCTCAACGTTTGAAAATAGTTTGTTTCCTTGATTCCTGTCTTAATCGAATAATCAATTCTTGGAATAAGCTTGGCTGTCAATCTATTTTTTATGCTATCTATCTATCTATCTGGGTTAGCATTTTTGTAAAATTCTAAATTTCATTGCGGTTATCTGTGTTGATCTACTGTCCCCTGTTCGGTTTGTCGTCCACGTATTTCAGTTTAGTTTCTATTATCACAAACTACTACTATATGATATGACGTCTGATGTTGTCACTCAAGATTTGGCACACGAAGAGAAGAGTGACACTTTTATAGGGCAGTACGTAATTTGAATTTATGTGGAAATAAATGAGCAGACGAATTGGCCCGTATTGAATAAATCTAATGCAGACTTCAACCGGCCTCAAGTGCACACAGGCTAGCTAACAATCGTTTTTTTTTAATTTTACTTTGAGATCGTCGGCGTAGTCTAGTAGGTAGTATGTTGATTTATTAGTAGCAAGGCCACGGTTCAAACCCCAGATCAAAACGAAATACGAAACAAATTTTTTTTGGCGACTTTCTTGTAGCAGATTTCTGGCAAAAACACTGAGAGCAAAATAAAATTGCCATGAAAAGTTTTTTAAAAATCTGTCGTTCGGAGTCGACTTTAAACTGTAGGTCCCGCCACTCACGTATAAATTTAGCACACACCACATGTGTGGTGTGAGAAGCAAGGCCATAATACTGACTGAAGGGTTGTAATGGCCAATTATGTATGTACATATGTATGTACATCTAGACGTGGTAAATCAAGACTTATTTGTCCCGATGTTGATTTCTGTCACTTTAGTATGCTCACAGGTCGTAGTAGTAGCAGGTAGTTGGAGGTAATAATAGGAGGTAGTAGTAGTAGCAGTAATAGGAGGTAATAATAGGAGGTAGTAGTAGGTAGTAGCAGTAGGAGGAAGTAGTAGTACGTAGAATTAATAGGAGGTAGTAGTAGTAGTAGTAGGAGGAGGTAGTAGTAGTAGTAGGAGGAGGTAGTAGTAGTAGTAGGAGAAGGTAGTAGTAGTAGTAGGAGGAGGTAGTAGTAGTAGTAGGAGGAGGTAGTAGTAGTATGAGGTAGTTGCAGTAGGAGTTAGTAGTAGTAGGATGTAGTAGTAGTAATAGGATGTAGTAGTAAGTAGTAGTAGGTGGTAGTAGTAGGTAATAGTAGGAGGTAGTAGTAGTAGGGGGCAGTAATAGTAGTAGGATATAGCAGTAGGAGGTAGTAGTAGTAGTAGGAGGTGGTAGTAGAAGTAAGAGGTAGTAGTAGTAGTAAGAGATAGCAGTAGTAGTAGGAGATAGTAGTAGTAGTAAGAGGTATTAGTAGTAGCAGTAGTAGTAGTAGTAGTAGGAGGTAGTAGTAGTAGCAGGAGACGGTAGTAGTAGCAGGAGATGGTAGTAGTAGTGGGTACTAGTAGTAGTAGCAGGAGATGGTAGTAGTATTGGGTGGTAGTAGTAGTAGCAGGAGATGGTAGTAGTAGTGGGTACTAGTAGTAGTAGCACGAGATGGTAGTAGTTTTGGGTGGTAGTAATAGTAGCACGAGATGGTAGTAGTAGTGGGAGGTAGTAGTAGGTAGAGACTTCTGCTTCCGTTATTCAACTCTTAAAAAATGTATAGCTTTGTAACCGGGGAACTAACTATTTTTGCTGGCAATGTAGCGTAGAGTGTCCACATACGAAATTACTTTTTTGCCTCTACCTAATTACTTGATAAAATAAAATCTATTTCTGTGTGTACATTTCCGACAATTTATTGTTGTAAATACAATTATTGTAAATTGCATATGTTAATATTATTTAAATTTATTTACAATTTTAAATTATGAATATTAACAATCAAATAGAAACTAAAACATACACACACACATACACAATCTATTTTATATGCAAAATACTCTTTTAATATGAATATTCAAATGCAAAAATACTATGGAATAATACCATAGCCCTGGAAGCAAATAAATTTATAGAAGAGCCAACAACAACTACAAATACTTTCTCTCTTGGAAAATGTTGTTGATGATGCTGGTCATAATGTTGGTAAAAATGTTTGTTTTTGCTTTGTTGCAGGCATGGCATGGCATGGCATGGCATAGCATCAAATAAATGGCAGGGGCCAGAAGTTGTGGTCAGTCAGTGTCTGTGTTTTATTTTCTGCTTAACCCGTAGGGGTAGATTTATTTAATGCAGTAAAAATAAATAAAATTATTTTCAAAATAACAACAAAAAACAACAACAATCAACTAACCACTACTACTTAAAAATATAAATAAAATTATGTTTGGATATGCGTGCAAGTGTAAATTTCTGTTTTTTCCTTATTTGTTTGTTAATTGTATATTCAGACATGTGTGTTGTGCTTTAAATTTTTTGTCTATAAATAACGACCATATAAGTATTGTTATTATATAATCAAATAACACTAATAACAGCAATAATAACAACTCAATATGGCCCAGAACAAAGAAGGTCTTAATTACAAAGGTCTGTTGTTAGATTTTGTATGAACCATACGGATGGAATTTAGCAGCTAGACTCTGTATTCAATCGCCAAAATGGCTGGCATTAAAAGTCATTCACTGTTCATTCACTGGGGAAGCACGATATGGAAAAGGCCATGGGTTTGTTAAGGCTAATGAAGAGAAAACTGAGCAGGCAGACGGCTATCATAGAGCCACGAAGATGCATGTGGAGCGGACATGGAAACGATAGACTTTATAGATAACGATAGACTGTAATTATTCAGCCTTACATACAAACACATAACCGGTCGTTACAATCTTTCAGTCAGAATTACGACCTAGCTTCTCACATCACTTATGTTGTGTGCGTTAATTTTTATGCATGAGTGACGCAACTTACAGTTTAAAGTCGACTCCCAACGACAGATTTTTTGAGAAACTTTTCGTGGCAATTTTATTTACTCTCAGAGTTTTTGCCAGAAATCTGCTGAGAGGAAGCCACCGAAGGAATATTTTTCAAATTTCGTTTTGTTGGAGATGTCTGACCTGGGGTTTTGAACCGTGGCCTTACGTCTAATTAGCCAACACACTAGACTACGGTGACTTCAGCTTAACATGGAATCAAAATATTTTATGGATGAAGGGAATCAACTCCTTTTAGACGAAATTGTTGGAATATTTACTCGATTCGGAGTAAGCATTTCATATTGTTGAGTGTACAACAGGTCTTAGATAGTTTAAGTGTATGCTGATGAGGCATGAAACAGTCTATTTGTGCTCTTCATAGATATATCATCAGTCTTTTAACGTAATATTTTGACAAAATACATCAAAAACTATTTCAATTTAAAAGCAGTTTCGATCAATGGCCACTGGAACATTATTTCTGATGTAAGATTAACGTAAAAACCCTTCATAACTGCTGTAAGTACTGTCTTGCCTCCATATTTTGAGTTATCCGTGTAGCAACTACTCCTCACGGGCATATGTGGCATGGATCCGTTTGAACTAGAAAGTCGAATTGATATTAGAGCGATACGATTCGTTGTTGGGCATCCTGTCGAATAACTGAGCATCAAGCAAGAGACCGCCCTCTATCCTAACAATATTCTGATGATACAATTTGTGGCTCTTATTTATCCAAACTCGCGCAGCCAAAAGCTCATACTCCCCAAGGGCCACTTCATATTGCATGAAGAGTATTGTTTTCATTGCCATTGTAGGTGATAATAACATCGTATTACTTATCCTTACACAACACATTCGTTGAAACCTTTGAATTATTTTAATGTTGCATTTTCTCTCTATCGATGTATAACACAGTACCGAAGCATAAGTTAGAGGCGGTCTAATCATGTTCCTGTAGAGCCCGTGCCTCATTCTTGGACCTATGGCTCTCCTACATATGCAGCAGCATCAGTGGCATGTGCTGCCTCATCTTACACATGCAGCCACCACTTCAGTTTCCTATTTGGAATGGATTGGCAGGTTAAAAGAGTAGCACTTTCTTAGTTTAAACATGAATTAATTTACATTGTGATGGGTACTCCTTGTACTGAAAGAAGAACAAATTTTTACGATGCAAAACATTCGATTTAGAAGAACAAGTTGCATTATATCACAGCAGCACTTTATGTTGTAGCAGATATCGATAAAACTATGAAGCATAGTATGTTAAAAGCTATGTTAAATCATAACACTACATACATACACATACATAATTGGTCATTGCAAACCTTCCGTCAGGATTACGTCCCTGTTTCTCAAACCACCCATTCTGGTTGTGTTAATTTTATTCATGAGTGGCGGGACCTACAGTTTAAAGTGGACTCCGAATGACAAATTTCTGAGGAAATTTTTGTAGGAATTTAAGAGGCAGTCGTCTAATGATATATTTTTTTCATATTTCGTTTTGTTGGAGATGCCTGACCTGGGGTTTGAACCATGGCCTCATGTCTAATAAGCCAATACACTACCTACTGGACTACGGCGACTAATCACAATAGCTCTCCCTTTAAATCATTGGATGGGCTGGTAACACCTTTTTCAGCAGTGAAACGGAAAGTGTGGAACATTTATTCAATTGCAATCTCCATAAACAAATACCGAGTGGGTATTAGACCCTAAAAATATTAGTTAATCGATGATTGAGCATTGTAAGCATTGCTTCAAGAAATTGATGGAATTCCATTCGGCTCATAACACTTGCATATGTTGGGGACCGTAGGAACTCTTTTACTACATATTTTATGTCGAGTACCTAATACTCTAATACTGTGTTCTGTTATCTTAGATTAGAATTTAAAATTTTTATTCATTTTGTATGAAAAATAACATTTAATGGTAATACAGGAGTTATGTTCCAAACTTAAATGCTTAAATTTAAAATAATTCCTAAAAAAAAACTAAATTCCTTTGAATAAAAAAATAAAATTTTGAAATCCAAAATATGTGTTTAGGATCCGTTTTTTATTATTTACAAACACAATAATAGACAATAATGGCGACAACAAAATGATCATAAACTTTCCATGCAACAATACAGTGCATAAACAAAACTTTACATTACTCCTTAATGCTCCTTAATGCACACAAACACAACCAGCATAGAAAGATAAACCACTCAGCCGGCATGTGTTTGTAATGCAATTGCTCTGTATATGTATGTGTAGTACGAGTTTTATTTTTTATTTATTTATTGTCAATGTATTGGTATTTGTAAAGCAATAAAATATAAACACTTACATTACATATGCTCTCACACATATTTTTTGTCAGAAAAAAAGTTAAAGAGAGAAAGGGAGAGAAGGAGAGAGAGAGAATTTAAACACATCAATGTAAATTACTAAATTAGTAAATAAATGTACACGCACACGTACATATACCCACTTAGTACATGCGACACAACAATATGTTGTTATTACTTTACAAATGTAAACTAAGGAGAAAAAGGAAAACGGAAATAATAACGGGTAGTGCGAGAGAGCGAGAAAGAGAGAGAGAGAACGAAGGAAAAATAAAATAATATTTAAATTATTATACATTTATTGTTGTTGTATAAATAAAAAAGAAAAAAAGAAATTTAAAAATAATCAAATTAACAGTGGAGACGAATTCTACGTAAGAGCTTGAAGGTTGCCAGAGTCTAATACGTTTCTCAATTCTGTCGTTCGGAGTCGATGTTAAACTCAATGAAATTCACATACATCACATGGGTGGTGTTCAAAGCTAGATTGTAAACCTGACTAAATGTTACTGATGTATTAAGTAAGAATAGGATGAGCTTATGCTCGGCAATGTCACAACTAACCGCCCTAATCTAGTAGATTAGGTTTAGGTTTAGGTTAGAGGACAAGTACAGTAACGGGAGGTCAAATTGACCCATTGTACATTGTCCTTAAGATGAGAGGATAAAAGAGGGGATAGGACAAAGGAAACGAAGTAGGAAAGGGAGAATAAGGGAGAAGAGGAGTTACACAGACCAACAAACCTACAATTGAGAGCGTGACTACACTAATGAAGCCCTAGCACTTCTCAACCAGCTCAAACTAATAATGAATCTATGGAGAGCCTTAATGTCGGTTCTCGATAAAGAGTTTAAACCCTCCCAGGCCAGACATCAAAAAATAAAAAAATAAAAAAAATACAAAAAGTATTTTTTCGGCGATTTCTTCTCAGTTTCTCAAAAAATCTGTCGCTCGGAGTCGACTTTAAGCTGTAGGTCCCGCCAATTATGTATAAAATTAACACACACAACATAAGTGGTGTGAGAAACTGCGGGCTTCTTGGGGACGATTGCCTGTAGACTGTCTAATGGTGAAGGTATAGCACTGGCCATTTTATAGTCACCTAGCAGCAACTCGTTTCCTTGCCGTTCGCATCTTCCCCCTTTCCACCTTTCCTAAAAAACCTGCACAATGCACTGCATGAATAGGGGCCATCCCCTGAGTGCTGGTTTCATAAAAAAAAAAAAATCCAACTCCTCCTTATCGCAACATACCCTGCAATAGTCCGGCTGGGTTTTGTTCCAGATCGTTGTCAGCGACCTAATCTCGCAGTGCCCCGTAGTAAACGCAATAACTAACATTAAACTGGCCTTATCCAAGACCAGCAGCCAACCTGTTCTTACACTGTCTATAGCAGGCCATAGACACCTAATTCTAGTAGATAGTGTGTTGGCTTATAAGACGTCAGGAGGCCACGGTTCAAACTCCAGGTCCTCTCAGCAGATTTCGGGCAAAAACTCGGAGAGTAAATAAAATTTCTATGCAGAGTTTCTTCAAAATCTATCGTTCGGAGTCTACTTTAAACTATAGGTCCTACCACTCATGTATAAAATTAACACACACAACGTATGTGGTGTGAGAAGCTAGGTCGTAATCCTGACTGAAGGGTTGTAATGACCAATTATGTATGTACCTATACATGTATACAATAATGCAGGAATTCATCCTTTGACTTGTCTTTATTATTTCAAAGAGGAATAATTCTTTATACTTTTGATGCCATTATGTACGGAATATAAAATCTTTAAAATATCCACAACGACTTCTTCTTCTGGCACATAAATCGTGTTTAATTTTAAAGATTGTATTCACTTTGAGGACCCACCTTGTTTGTGGCTTATTCGCGTCCATCTGGGACTTAAGAATATAAAAGTATAATGATGTCAAGCTGCACGAGAGAGAGAACAGCCACCCAGTGTTCTCATCAGCTTCACATGAGATAAACATTCTCTCATTTCGCTCGTGCAGAATATACTATGCGGCATGAGCCATGTAGCACATAACACCATTCTGCTCAAACCAAATGACGCTAGTGTCCAAATCATCTAATTCAGACCAAAAGAAGTTGATAATCGTGGACTTGTATTAATCGCCGTTATTATTAATGGAGTGACTAACGTTGTTACCAAAGGAATATGGGCCGATGGCGCCGCCAGGAAATAATTTACAACAAACAGTGACTTTTCGGCATGCATTGGCCGCTTTGGGATATCATGTGGATTGGTATCGTCCCAAATTCGACTCCAATTTTGTTGGTTCATGTCGCCATTCATCCAGAAATGGTCCTCTTCCGTGAAGATGATTTTTCGATGAAAATTAGGGTCCATTGCCAATTAATCTAGAGCGCGTTCAGCAAACATACTCCATTGCCTATAGTCGTCCATGCTAAGTTGGCAAAACAAACCTTTTAGCGAGGTATTGCGTGCTCTTGGTTTATATCGTCGTCGAAAATGCAAAAGTACGTATCAGCAAAAAAATCAAAATCGAGTTTTTGATTGATTATGATTCGTAAGGTTATCTCACGTATCTCTACCAATTTTTAGATTTTTGCGACCAAAAATAACGTTTTTATATCAATAATTCAAAATGTTTCTACATATAAAGTACTTGTTATTTTATAACTTTTTTGCTTCTCCTGTAAAATTAGAAAAATGTTTGTTACGTACTTTTGGATTTTCGACGACGATATGTGGATTTTTTTATCGTCAAAAATTCGACACTCTTTCTTGTTCACGTACTAATTAATCCAGAAATGAGTCGCTGGTGGTGATTTTTCTGATGAAAATTAGCCCTGTTCTAGAGCCCAATCGTATACCTTTAGCTCTGGGTCCGTAAAATTTTATGCGGTTGCAGGCCCAAGTCACGACACAAAATTTACTGACTCCGAAATACCGATTGAGCGACGCGAAATCGACTGTATACTCTGACAAACAGCGTCGATGTTTTTGACGTTGTCTATGGTCGTTCACCTTTAGCTCTTGTTCCGTACAATTTTGTGCGGTTGCAGGCCCAAGTCACGACGCAAAATTGGCTGAGTTGTGTTCTTTGAGGGACGCAAAATCGAACAGCGTAGACAATTTTGGCAGATCTTGCATTTCGGCGACATCGACATCGTTTGCTAAACCAGTGGATTTGAATTTATACACCACATTGCAAATAGTGCTCTCCGTAAAATGATTGAAGCGTGGTACATTGCCAGAACATAAAACCCATTTCAATAAAACAATTATTTGGACGTAGTGTTGAGTGCTTTATCCGTTTATTGTATATATTCCAAGAGTGTGGATGAATGACAACTAAGTTTACAGGTATTGCTTCCACAAAATGGCCGCTATTAACTGTCAAAGTTTGGAAATCTCTGTTGCAAGGCCAGATCTCACAAGGCAACAAATGCACAGAACAGAATATGGATGTCTTTTCTTTTTTAATAATTTGTTTTTATAAAATTACCAACATTTTCCTGCAACACTGTTAATTCCAATGTATAATTGCTTAAGTGTGCGCGTGTGTGTGTAAGCGGCAGGCATGTTGAACATGTAATAAAATTTGTTGTATAAAAATTATATGTTTTTAGTTCCTCTTTTTGTTGTTGTTGTTATTATTTTTGTTTTTAAATAATTAGTTTGGCATTATGATTCTTAATAAACAACAACATGCAAACACGCATACATAATAATTTAATGACATATACATACATACATATACACATACACATACAATCAATTGTAATGGGTTTGTATATATGTTTGCTTATGCGTGCGTATTTGTATTTGCAGCTGTTAAATGTGTTTTTAAAGTATTTCCGTCTCTTTAATTTAGTTTATCATCGGAAAATACATACAGGAAATCAGTTTTTACATTCTGTATGTATGTACAGTATGTACAGATGTATGTACATACATACATATGTTTGTCATTAGGGGGGATTTTCCACAAAAATAAATTATTTTTATGGCATTTAAAGTCAAATATTCTTTAACTTTTATTAGAAAATGTCTTTTATTTTATCAATAATCCTTAGGCTTAGCCTAAGAAATATTCAAAAAATGTCAATTTGTTTAACAATTATCCCCTGGGGATTATTTAAAAGACAATGTTTTAAGAAATTTATTTTAATTATTTTTAATATTTTTTTTTAATAAATTGAGGTAAGGATGGCATAAAATTTTCTTCATTGCAGTTGAAATGAAATACGATATATATAAAGGCATTGATTTCCGCACTCATTTGCAGTCATGAAAGGCTTCTACCAAAGAAAATAAAGTATATACATATGGGCAATTTCGTATCAAGTGACCCAATTTTTAAAATCGATGTCTTCCGATTTGGATGAAATTTGCACCAAGGTTAGTACTATGGGATAGTTGGCCAGACACAAATTTTCAGCTCTATCAGTCAAGAACTGCCGGCGTTAGAGGCGGTCAAAGTTGGACATTTTGGTCATACAGGGTTTTTTTAAAATGTGTGTAACTTTCCACCCATTGGTCCTAGCAAAAATTTTCCTGGCATCATTCGACTCATATCATCTCGCTGATAAAATTGAGCTACTAGAGCTTCAGTTTCGCATGCTAAAGTTTTTCCATTCGCATCCCATTAAGTGACCACAAAGCTCTAAAAGGAAAAGAATTAAGCTTTCTTTGAGCAAAAAAAAAAACATCCATTAAAAAAAATATAGTGCATATGGTAAAATTTAAAAACTTTGGTTTTGAATTAAAATATTTTTTTTTTATAGATATGCCTCTTGCTACTAAGTGCCCACAAAGATCTTAAAGGAAATGGTCTAAGTTTTCTTTTGAGGAAAAATAAAAAAAAAACTCCATTTCGAAAAAAAATGGGGGAAAATGAAAATGGTACATGTGCCAAATATTGAAAAATCTCATTCTTGAGTTAAAAAATAATTTTTTTGATAGATATCCCACTCGCATCCCATTAAGCGATTATGAAGGCCTTAAAGGAAATTTTATAAGCTTTCTTTTAAGCAAAAAACAAAAAAAGGCCCAAATTGAAAAAAATTCTAAAAAATTAAAAAAATTATTTTTGGAAAGATTGAAGAAATAGCTATCTAATATCCTTTGGAAAATTTTTGCTAGGACCAATAGGTGGAAAGTTACACACATTTTAAATAAACCCTGTATGACCAAAATGTCAAACTTTGACCCCCTCTAACTTCGGCAGTTCTTGACTGATAGAGCTGAAAATTTGTGTCTGGCCTACTATCCAATAGTACTAACCTTGGTGCAAATTTCTCGGAAGACATCGATTTTAAAGATTGGGTCACTTGACACGAAATTGCCCATATATATATATACGAGTATGTATATGTATATATATACATATATATATATACGAGTATGTATATGTATATATATATATATATATATATATATATATATATATATATATCCATATTCTTTGCTTCTACTAATAAAATTCAATTTGATTAATTGGTTATTTCGAATCTGGCAATACTTACATATGTCATTCTATTCTGTTACAAAATTCAGTGGAAATATTATCTCCACTAAACTTAATGAATCGATTTACGCTTGAGCAACGTTGGGATTTATTGCGCCAACGAGAAACCTCACGATGATGTTGATTTTGACAAAAAAAAAAATCATCACCTCGTATGAAGCGCATTTTCACCTTGGTGGGTACGTTAATAGGCAAAATTGCCGTATTTAGGGCTCAAAAAATACACACGTGGTCTTACAGAAGCCACTGCACCCATTACGAGTGACTGTTTAATATGGCTTGTGAAGCGAAGGCATTATTGGCCCATATTTCTTTGAAAATGAGAACAGCGCAACCATTATGGTCAATGGAGACACCTATCGCACCATGATAACTGATTTCTTTGTACTCGGTCTTCATGGTATTGATGTGAACGATGTTTGGTTTCAACAGGATAGTCCAACTTGCCACACATCACATGTCACAATCGATTTATAGCGTTCAACGTTTGATGGCCGTTTAATTATACGAAACGGTGATGTCAATTGGCCGCCAAGAAGCTGTGATTTGGCACCGTGGATATTGATTCCAAAGAAAAACATTATTAGAGCCCCAGTTGGAGACGAAAAATCCTTCTCCTCGATGCTATAGGCAATAGTCTTTAGATTAGAATATTATTGCGATGAGAGAATACACATTAAGAACAACAAGCGAAAAATTGCAACTGTAGGTACAAACAAAAACTAACAATAACAAATCAACATTAACATTCCCGAAGTTGCCGATGTAAATGAGGTATAAACACAGCGAACGGTAAATATTTTATTCACTTTTAGTACACTCCGAACGATTTTTTTGAGAAACTTTTCACGGCAATTTTTGTTTACTCTCAGAGTTGTTGCCAGAAATCTGCTGAGGGGAAGTGCTGTTGGAAATGTCTGATCGAGGTTTGAACCTCGACTTCAAGATTTACTAGAGTACAACCTCTCGGAAATCTAGATGTTCTAAAACGAAAAAATGCCAACGAATATAAAAAAGGGTCTAACAATCGATTACCCTACAAACTAATCTCATCTATAAAGAGGCGGACTAATTAAAGTAATAGAGAGGTCTACTATAAACTAACACAATTTCTGATAGGACATGGTGGTGATAGAGGTTGCCTGATATCGATTCGGGTGTAATATCTTAACCAGATATCCTCGATTGGATTATCTACTGGTTTCCCACAGGACTTCTGAACTTTGACATCTTTGCTGTAGCTATATCCGTCAAGTTAGTTGTCATTTATTCAGTTCGTTTTGCCAAATCAGCATAGACGATTATAGGCAATGAAGTGTGTTCGCTCAACAGGCTCTTGGCATTTGACTTTAATCGTCTTCATGATGTATGGCGTGAACCAACAAAATTGTGGAATTTGACGATACCAATCCATATGATATCCAAAAGCGTCCAAATGCATGATGAAAAGTTACAATTTGGTGTGAAGTTTGGGTTGGCGGAGTTATCGGACTATTTTTCTTTGAGACAGACGTTGGCCAGTTAATCAATACCCAAGGTGAGCACTATACGTCGATTATTATCAACATCTTTTGGCCTGAATTAGATGATCTGTATCCCAAAGAATTGTAGTGCCGCACAATACATAGCAGAATGGATATTCCGCGCGAACGATTTAAGGGCATGATCATCTCAAATGGAAGTGATGTGAATTGGCCACAGAGATCGTAGAATTTGATTACGTTCGAATTTTTCTTGTAGGACTAAATTCTCAATGAAATCACCATAGTCTAGGAGGTAGTGTGTTGGATTATTAGAATAGAGATCGTGGTTGAAACCCCATCTCAGGCATCTCGAACAAAACGAAATATGAACACAATAAAGCTTTCGTTTCAGCAGTGTTCTGATAAAAATTCTGGGAGTAAATAAAATTCACATGAAAACTTTTCCAAAAATCTAGTGTTCGGAGCCGACTTTCAACTGTGTGCTCTGACACTCATGGATAAAATTAACACACACAACATGGGCTAGGGTGTAATGTCTAAAGGTTTTATAATGACCAGTTAAGTATAATTTACAATATACAGTCAAAGGTAAAAGCCTACTTATACCGGCGCAGCATATTATGCGAAAGATCGCATAGAGGTAGGGAATACAGTCAAGGAAAAGTCTACATACACCGGAATATTTAGACTTCCCGCTGCTTTTTATTAAATTAAAAAAGATGTTGTAGCGTTGTTTAAGGCAACAGAAATTATTGGAAAGAAAAATAAACATACAACGGTGTATGTAGAATTTTTTCCTTGACTGTATTCCCTACTTTTATGCAATCTTTTGCATATAAAGTTTCATTTCAAAAAACTATTTTTCTTAATTGCATTGCTTCTGTATTTGTATTCGCTGCCATGTAATTTTCAGCGTATTTATGACAATGATAATGACAGTTACAGTTGTGGGTCATCTAGATTCAGGCACTATTTTCATTGCACTTTTCAATGCATTCTCTTTAAATATTTAAATTATGCAAAAAAAACCATGCATTGGTATTTGTCTTTTTTGCATTTATCTGTCCTCTTGTTAAGGCTTGTTGGCATTTTTCACTATTTTTAATTAAAAATATTTGCTTCTCTGTGAAAAAATCCTGCCATTTTCGCTCAAAGAATTGTATTTTTTTTACCGGTAATATTGGCTTATTAATAACAATAAAAGTGAAATTATGTACGCGTTCAAATATAAACTGATACACTTTAATATTAATTGTTTTAAATTAAAAAAAAAGAGAGAAATTTTCTTTTTTTTCCGTGGCCTCTTGAAAATATTTCAATAAATAACCAGGAAATACAAGTGCAGCCAAATATGCTTTTAATTAAACACCATAAAACTGTACACGGCCTTTATATGTCAGCGCGCTTTTTGTGTTTTTGTTAAAATACCACCAGGTTGTAATTTTTGAAAATTAATTTCATTCAGATAAGCATCACGTGTTTAAATTTAAGAACTTTTGAATTGAAAAAAAGTTACTGGTAAGGAGCAATAATTAGGCCATGAGACATAAAGTCTTAGGTTACACTCCTATTTTACCCTGAACCTAGTCACTTCATTCTTTGTAACTGATCTGTAATTTATTTTAAGTGAAATGTACGGGACACTAATCTTAATTAGCACGTGTGTAACAACTTAATGCTAAACAATAAGCCTCGAGGACTGCACGCTCTAGTACATTGCGAAAGCTGCACTTTAAGAAGCTGCGATCACAAAGGACAGCTGAGGCATTCTCCGCTCAACTCTCGGATAAGCTCCGTCGATCCCCATCTAATCTCAACGACATTGATGGACTGTGGGCCAACATCTCCCACTCCTTGCGTACTACTGCGGAAACAGTCCTTGGTTCCGAGCGCCCACCCCAACGAAATCAATGTTACGATGAGGAGTGTCGCGAGGCAGCTGCGGCGAAAAACGCCGCATACAAGAAAACGATGCAGTCAGCCGCTACGCAAGCCATTGTCGAGAACTACAGAGAGAGGAGAAGGAAAGAGAGACGCAAGAAAAGGGAGCAGGAAAGGCGTGAGCGTGAGGAAGTCGAGATGCATAAATGTAGGAATGACGCTAGAAAATTTTATCAAAAGGATAGGCGTCTAACCTAGGGTTATAGGCCCGGAGCGTCTTCCTGCAAGGACGAGAACGGAAACTTGGTTACAGATCCGCAGGGATCTGACATCGATTGGTGTGACCAACTGGCGTAGGCGCGCAAGAAGCACAGGCGCCTGGAAGGATGTGTTGCGGCAGGACGAAATCCGTTAATCGGGTTGTTAATGGCCAATTAAGTAAGTAAGTAAGTAAGTAAGTGGTATTTGTATAGGTGGGCCATCTATCGGTTTAAATTTGAATCATCAGTTATTTGGAATCTGGCAATAGTCATGTCATTCTATTCTGTCACAAAATTCAGTTTATTATCTCCACTCCACTATTACGCTTGAGCAAAGTTTGGGATTTATTGGAAATCTATTTCCAAAACAAAGACAAAGATGATCGGAAATTGCACGAAAATGTCGTACAAAATTTGGGCGCAGAGGAGGACTAACAGTGCCCGCCATACGCAAGTTTATTACTAAAGTTCGTGAAACTGGTTTCATTGTTGATGCGCCAAGACTTGAGCGTGCTTGTATAGTGTGTACACTCGAAAATATCGAAGCTGTGGCTCAGAGTGTGCATGAGAGAATCCATCAACAGCAACTCGTCATCGTTTTCAAGAATTGAATATTTCACGCTCCACTTTACATCGAATTTTGCGAAACGATCTCGGTATGACGACTTGCAAAGCTCAATTGGCATGTCGCATGTCCATCCCCTTCGTTATCGCTTCGCTAGATGGGCCAACGAGGAACGGCACGATGATGTCGATTTTGCCAAAAAAAAAGCATCTTTTCGGATGAAGCTCATTTTCATCTTGGTGGTTGCGTTAATATGCAAAATAGCGGTGTTTAGCGCTCAGAAAACCACAGAAGCCTGCGTGCATTGGCTTCTGTGGTTTTCTAGTGACTGTTTGGCATCATTGGCCCATATTTCTTTGAAAATCAATGGAGGCACCTATCGCACCATGATAACCGGTTATTTAGTACCCGCTCTTGATGGTATTGATTTGAACGATGTTTGATTTCAACAGGACGGTGCAACTTGTCACACATTTCATGCCACAACTGTTTTATTGCTTCAAACGTTTGATGGCCGTTTAATTAGCCGAAATGGTGTTGTCAATTGCCTGCCAACAAACTGCGATTTCACAATGTGCGGGTAGGATGATCGAAAAGGGTACTAGCTACAGATATCCCACTATATACAGATTGTAGCCTAAGGTGTCCGTAATAGAACCCAATTAGTGGTATATCTCAAAAGAATTTTATAACTTGATAAATCGGGCTTGAAAATTCACTATGTTAAGAGTGTCTTGGTACGATGATTGGATATGGTGGAAAAATGGAACTTGCTGTAGGTGTCCACGAATAAATTTTTCAATTGGTTTAAAAAATTGTAATATTTGATCCAACTTTACTGATGGCACTGTCGTAAACAGCCTGAAAATTTTCTTTCATAAGACCTGGTTCGTATGTCACTATCTTGGGGATGCAGCAACATTTATTTCATTTCGAGTATAAATAGGCGAATTATTCTATTCCTTTAATGGAAATTGTTTATTTTATGGAATGCTTTAGCTTTTTAGTATTTTACAATGATGATTACAAAACTATTTGATTGTAGAAATACTTGTTACAAATCAACTGTCACAGATTATCTCTGACAATTATACAGGCTATTAAAAGTTTTACTCAATTCCAAAAAGTCATTTATTTCTCACAAATAAAAAAATGTATTTTTCGTATTGAGTAAAACTAATATTCCATTTTATTTTTATAGTTCATAACTATTAACTTTTGTTTTCCGAAAATAAAAAAAAACAAAAGAATTTATTTGCAACAATATTGATTATTGGGCGTTGTTGTGGCTGGTGGCTGGAAACTTAAGAGTGCAAGCAACACGACTTGCAAAGACAGAGTAAAAAAACTATTTTCTGCTTGTTTATGATTAATCATTTGCCTTTGCAGGTATATCTTCTAAAACATCTTTCGTGAAATGGTGTTATAATACATTCACCTATATTATCCATTATTTCAGATTTGAGGTTCTTCTTCAAATACAAATAAAATGCACCGCCCTCAGTAATAATGCATTCTCTACTCAAATAGAAGACAGAAAATTAAATATTCGAGAAAACCAATTTTAATAAATTTAGGACCATTATTACAACTTGCCGTTAAACTTGGGTTTAGTTAAAGGTACCTTTAGCTAAAGGGAACCGTAAAGTTACAGATAAAATAAACTTAACTTTTATAAAAATATGGCAGTGCCGGAGCATTGTCGATAACACGGCTCAATTAAGCAATTTTTTTTAAACGCAGTGGCAACGACGGGCTTCGTTTTTTTGTTGTTTATATTTGAAGTTGTCATTTTGAAAATAATATAAAATATGGCAAGTTCAAACGTAAACTTAACTTAAAAGTTACCGGTAGGATGATCCTCCCTTTAGCTTAACGTTCACTTCTACCATATTGTCCACTTATAATAATGAAAAACAATTTATCTGCCCGTTAAAATACTCCTTTTAGTTAACGGCAAGTTGTAATAATGGCCCTTAAAGCACTATCGTCATTACTGAGACTTATTTAACTTCAACTATTTTACCAACTGAACCCTGTAAAACTTAAGAACCAAACAAATTTACGTACAATTTGTCACAGTGTGACTACAGAAAGAACCAATTTCTATGATAGCATTCCTTATGTCTTACTTATTTACTTTATCTCAACGTGATGATAATTTAGTCTGAGTTAAAATTAAATTCCCAATGCCTTGACCTTGTGGTTTGCGTCCCATCCCCCCAATTTTTCGTTGAAAGATTAGAATCAATCTCATTGCAATTGAATTTTGATCTTCCTTTTCTGTAATTTTACTCAGGTACACTATCGAAAAGCGTATTTGCAGTACCACTGTCACATATATCCATAAATTGGGCAAGCCAGTCGTTGAATTTTAATGAGTCGAATTTAATGGTGCTATACAGCCTATGATTTAATCGCTACCTGAACATGTTACCTATGCAGATGGGCTCACATGAGATCTTGTAGCTTTCGCCTTTTTAAAGAAAACCCTGCCCATTCAGGCTTAAATAGCACATGTTATCTGACAGCGTACGACCCGAGAGAAATATGAGTTGACGGGTGACTTTTTAATAAAAACTTTTTCATAAAATGTTGAAAGTAAACTATCAGTCTGACCAAACTTAGACAGATATGACTTTTATACGTATAGGAATTTCAAAGCCCGAGTGAACGAATAACTATAGTCGCCGTAGTCTAGTAGGTAGTGTTGGCTTATTAGACGTGAGGCCACGGTTCAAATCCCACGTCACGCATCATCAACAAAACGAAACATGAAAAAATATTTCTTCGGCGACTTCCTTTCATCAGATTTCTGGCAAAAACTCTGAGACTAAATAAAAACTGCAATCAACAGTTTCTCAAAAGAATCTGTCGTTCGGAATCGACTTTTAACTGCAGGTCCCTCCACTTATGGATAAAATTAACACAGACAACATAAGTGGTGTGAGAAGCTAGGTTGCAATCCTTACTGAAGGGTTGTAATGACCAATTATGTGTGTATGTAAATATGTATTTGAAAGTGTGAGAAGCGAGAGACACATGAATTGGCAGGTGAGAAATACGTCGTTTGACTTTGCTAATGTTGAGGAACTGGTAGCCTGTTTGAAGCTCCATCCTATCATCTGTGCAGGGCAGTTAAACATATATGACCTTTGTACGTACAGTGATTTTTTGGTGGACGAAAAGCTGCTAACATTTCGATATTCTTTTTCATTCGAACAATTGCCCGGAACCTCAATCGTGTAGCAGCTATGCCGGAATGTTTGGCGTTATTCAATCGCAATATGAAAGTCGCTGAAGACCCCGTAGCATAGTACGCAGTATGTTGGCTTATGAGACGAAAACTTGTGGTTCAAACCCCAGCTCAAACATCTCGAACAACACAAAATATGAAAAAAAAAGTATTTCTCTCGGCGACTTCCTCTCAGCACTGTTCTGGCAAAAATTCTGAGAGTAAATAAGAACTACCATGAAATGTTTCTCCAAAAATTTGTCGTTCGGGTTGGGTGTTCAACTGTGAGTCCAACTGTAAATTTTCCAAGGCAATTTTTGTTATTTACTCTCAGAGTTTTTGCCAGAAATCTGCTGAGAGGAAGTCGCCAAAAAAATATTTTTTCATGTTTCGTTTTGATTGAAATGTCTGACCAGGGTTTGAACCGTGTCCTCACGTCTAATGAATCAGCATACAACTGGACTTTTAGTTCATTTAAAAACCCATGAGCTTATGGACTTATTTGGTATAGTTTCGTGTTTTTTGGATGTCTGAATATGTATTAAAATTTATGAGAGAAGACAATATTATAATCGATAGTCTTTTCGACACCTCTTGTATTTTTTTTATGAAATTTGCTTTAACAAATAAAAATGTCAACAGAAATGTTTTTAATTCTCTTTATAAACTTATTAAAAAAATATAAAACTAAACAGTACATATTTAAATAAATATTTCTGGTATTCTTTTCAATTTATAGTCCCACAATGACAAAAACAGAATTGAAAAACAAAAATGAATTTAAAAAGAAATTTTCTTTTTGTAAAGAAGCAACACAATTATGGGGCAATAACTTCATTTAATCTAACATGACAAAACATAATAAAACGGAAACGGATGTTGTTAGTATGCACATTTGAAATTTATAAACAGAAAATAAGAGTTTAAATTATACACATACACACACATACACACACATACACATATTAACGAACACACAAATAAACAAATAAATAAATTAAAAACGATATTTTTTTTTTAATTTTTTTTTTGTTTTAGAAAAAGAACTCCTGAAACTAAAACTAAAATCAATATGTATGCCATACAATACAATACTAACAAGTAAAATAAATAAATTTGAAACAAAAAACTATTCATTCACTCATTCATTCATTCATTTATTTATTTTGTTTTGTTTTCAAAATCAATAAAAATCAACTTAATCCATATACAATATATCATATACATACATACTCGTACTAGGGATGCCAAACGGGATTGATTTTTAAAAATACCGGGATTCGGGATTTCGTAATCTCGATCCCGAAATCCCGGGATATTTCGGGATAATTCTGGGTCCAAAAATCCCGGGATTTCGCGATTTTCTCTTGATAATATAAATGAAAAAAATATATTTTATTAACAATAAAAATAAAATTATAAAAAAAAAACAAAACAAAAAGTAACAAAAAAGCGTAAATTATACATATCGTCGTCGAAAATCCAAAAGTACGTAACATTACCTTTTCTAATTTTACAAGAGAAGCAAAAAAAGTTATAAAATAAAAAAACTTCATATGGTACGTCATTTTGAATTATTGACATAAAAACGTTATTTTTGGTCGCAAAAATCTACAAATTGGTAGAGATATGTTAGATAACCTTACAAATCCTAATCAATCAAAAACTCGATTTTGATTTTTTCGATGATACGTACTTTTGGATTTTCGACGACGATATACAAATACATTAGTTTTAAAAAAACTATTTGGATTCCAAAATAAGTATATTATTGTTTTAAATAATTTTTTAAAAAGATTAAAGCATCTAACATATCATCAGATAGTCTTGAACGAATTTTGTAGTCAACATACGCTGCCGTTGAAAAACACCTCTCGCAATCAACAATTGTTGGTAAAATGGTTCCAAGATGCAGCAATATGCAGCTTGTAAATATTCACCTCTACCACCTCCTGATGTAAATAAATCCATTTCTTTGGACAGTTGAGTATCTAAATCAGTAACCCTATTAATTGATTTTATAGGGTTTTTGCATTGTTCGATGGCATCAAATAACTTTTTAGCAATGGATTTGGGTTCTCCAAATCTGAGATGCTATTATCGAAGTCCAGTGATACAGAATTTTTTTTCAGGAACTTTTACAAAACGCAGGATTAATGCCTTTAATTCGGAATTTATTAAAGTCGTATCCAAATCATTATCAAAATCAATCTCTTTATTTGGATTTTTGAGAAAATTTAGTAGAGGTGAATACACAGTTCTTCTTTCCTCTATTCTTTTGCGAAGTGCTTTATATAAATCTTTAGCAAGACTACAATTGATTGCTCTAATTTCATTTGGCATAAATATTAATGCAGCATGAATTCACAATTCCGAAAATCCCGGGACAAGTTTTAAAAAATCCCGGGATTCGGGATTTGTTAATCCCGAAAATCCCGGGATTTCGAGTTTCGGGATTTTCCGATTGGCATCCCTAATACATACATATTAAGAGTATGTACAGTTGTGTTCAAAATAATAGGAGTGCCCTTCATTTAAAAGTAAAGTTTAAAATTAAGAAAAATAAAAAAGAAAATATCAAATTCTTTGGACATAAAATTTATTTCTTATTCATATTCTAACTTTCAATCTATTCAATTATATTTAATTAAAACCATAAAAACAAAAAATATTTCATCTAAATAAAGCTTTCTTTCAAAATTAATTGCTCAAAATAATAGGAGTATTAGTACAAAACCTTATAATTTTTAAACAAAAGGCACAAAAGCTTCATATTATCTTAAAATAGTGTAGCTATTTTAGTATTTGATTGAATAACCTTTGTTCTTAATGACTTCAGCACATCTATAAGGCATTGAGTCAATAAGATCTTGGAATCTCTTTGAAGGAATTTGATGCCACGCATCGCGCATTGTGATCATCCATAGTTCTTCTGCATTTGAAGGTTGTTTCTCTGCAACATATTGTTACGTTTTTACCTTTTAAAAACGTTAAAAATATGAGTTCGTAGATTGCAAATAAAATAAAAATAAATCTGTGTTTAATTTTAAGTCAATTCTTTATTTTCTGCACAACTTTCGTGCCACTGTTCGAACTTATTCTACGCATACAATGATAATTTCCACAATATGTGCTTGTTCGCGATATTTCTCTGCTTATAACCTTTTTTATAAGCAACAACAACACTTGTTAGTTATTCTTCTTTGCTCACAACCTTTTTTTTTGTAAGCACCACACTAACAACTGTTTTCTTCACGCAACTTGTCTGCACACAAGTCTGACTGAATTATAACTCGATCTCGTATCTTCACACACCACTGGTTGAATTCTCACTCAATTCAACGCGACGTCGTCAGACGACTAACTTAACTCGAACTCCGAGAATAACGTGTCTTCATACACGGCTGACTGAATTCTATCTGAATCAACGTTGCTCGCTTTATCTTGCCTTTTATATCACTGGATCAACAGTGTGATGAATGCCCTTGACGGATGATGACGACCTTCGGGAACAATCCAAAAATGTAAACAACTTTTTTCCATTTTTGTTGTTCGTGTATCTTATTTACTTTCGTCCAGGCAGAGTTGTTGTTGTTTTGTTTGTTTGTCTTTCTGCTATATTTTTTATACACGGACGTTGTTGCTATATTTTTGTTTATTCATCGATCTTGTAAACAAGCCCTGTTGTTTTTGTTGCTATATGCTTACTCATTCGTTGATCACGTGAACAACTGCATTGTTTTGTTTTTGGAGCTTTTGTTTTTATGCGTGATCATGTCCATTGTGTTGTTTTTGGAGCTTTTGCTTATTATTTTAACAATACCATTTCCATTTTCGTAACAATATTTTTTAACATCTCCCCATAGATGTTTTATGGGATTAAGGTCAGGAGACTGAGCTGGCCACGTCATAACCTTAACTCCATTAACCCGAAACCACTCATTTGCCAATTTACTGGTGTGTTTCTTGGTGTGTTATCTTGTTGGAATATCCATTTTAGAGGCATATTCCACTCTGCATATGATAGCATCACTTCTTTCAAAATGCCGACATAGACTTACCTATCCATTATGCCTCTAATGGGATGAATTTGGCCTACACCATTATATGAAAAGCTTCCCCATATCATTAGTTTTGCACCACCATATTTAACTGTCTTTTGTGTATACTGAGCTTTATATTCGGTGTTGGACGGACGTCTAACATACTGTCTAGACCCAGTACCACCAAATAAAACCATTTTGCTTTCTTCGGTTCACAGTATGTTTCTCCATTTTTCTTTCGGCCAATCGATATGTTCTTGGGCAAACTTTAAGCGTGCTGCTACCTGGTTTTTTTTGTCAGCAATGGCACCTTTCATGGACTTGTTGCGAATAAATTGCTGTCTATCAGTCATCTACGAATAGTAGAGCTACTTACGGCAAGATTAAGATCCTTTTGAATTTTTTTTGAAGACGTCGAAGAATTTATTTTGCTGTATCGTACAATTCGGCTGTCATCGTCAGTTGATGTTTTGCGCTTGCGCCGAAGCGTTTCGGGTTTTTTTTTTTTAAATTTTAATGCATTTCCGATCATTTGATCGGAGCAACTTAAGGTTTCCTTAATTTCTTTATAAGTTTTGCCTTTTTTTTTGAAGATTTTAATTAGTTCTCTCTCTTCTTCAGGACAGTGCTTTCCTCGTCCCACTATTACAAAAATATATGGGTATCACTGTAGGAAAAGTTTTAACTTCATTATTTTGAACACAGCTGTATGTACATATGTATGTGTGTTGTATGTGCTCATTTGAACTTTATAACTTTTGGTTTGGTTTTTTTATTGCATTTAAAGTGCTCATTCATAGAGAAAAACATCATCATCATCTGCATTATTTAACACGCAATACTCACTCACTCTCACGTTCAATAAATATTGTATTTTGAAAAATTCAATACAACAACGAAGAACAGCGTAAATGTTATTTGAAAGAAAGAAAAATGGTAGAAAAAAATGGCCAAACCACCACCGCCACATAGTTAAACCACTAGCAGGGTATGTTAAGGTTTAAATTGTATGGAATACGCATTTAAAGCCGTGGACCGGCAGTACTCCTATAATACTCCTTCCATAATTGCCCCCATCCTCCGCTTGCATATTCTTCGGATTAAATTCGTATCTATTGCGTTGAGTTATGGCTAAGAGTCTCTTGCGTTATACATATATCCCCATGCATGTTTTAAGAATAAATCCAGCTGTTCTTCAATAATTCGAAAATAGAATCCTAGCACCGACTTCTCTGCTATTTTACCATCCAAACTTGAAGCTAATCTGGCCAATCCGTTAGCAATTTCGTTGTCGATAACGCTGCAACGACCAGGTACCCAGCTTAATCGGTAATATGTAATCTTAATCTAATAATCTGATATAATAAGATCGCTTAACAGCCTTTTATACTGCCCGATGTAGTGTTACCTGATTATCTACATAAAATATAACTCTTGAGCTCATCGGTGTACGTCGTCTGCCCAGTTCGATGAGCTTAACCACCGACATACATATGTGAATTCCTGATATTTTCCCCCAAAAATTCAAACCTTTGCACGAGTTTGCCAGAGCACCCTGTATGAAATACAGCAATCGGATATAAGCACTAGTCTAGCAGGTAGTGTGTTGGCTTAAGAGACGTAAAGGCCACGGTTCAACCCCCAAAAACGAAAAATTTAAAAAATATATCTTCGGCGGCTTCCTCTCAGCAGATTTCTGGCAAAAACTCTGAGAGTAAATAAAATTGCCATGAAGAGTTTCTCAAAAAATCTGTCGTTCGGAATCGACTTTAAACTGATGGGACCCATCACTCATGTATAAAATGAACACACACAACATTAGTGATGTGAGAAGCTAGGTCGTAATCCTGATTGAAGGGTTGTAATGACTAATTATGTATTTATACATTGTGATGAAAATGAAAAATCAAGATACTGTTGTTTTGCTTTTACATCGCTTACCATTAAAATTATAAACAAAAGCTACAAAAACAAAACAATGCAGTAAACAAACCTGTTTACAAATTATCGTACTGCTTAATGTAACAACAAACACCAGCATAAAAAATGGTAAATAAAAATACACAAGCAACACTACAAGAATAAATGTAAACAAAATACACAAACAACACTACAATAATAAATGTAAACAGTGATGTTTACATTTGTAGAGATTTCGAGAAGGCGAAGTCAGGAACATTCGCCTTCAAGAACATTCATCAGACTGCTTACTCTGCTATATAAAAAGCAAGGCAAAGCAAGCGACTGGGTGAGTGAAGTTAAGTCAGTTTTGTGTGAAGACGCGGTGTATTTGAAGTGAGTAATCGTGGTTTGAAAATCTCTGTTACAAAGATCTGTCGAATAATTGTCTAGTAATTGTTATTGTTTATGCAAAAGGTGTAAACATAAAGTCGTGAACAGTGGCACACAGAATTGTGCGAATAATAAAGAATTTTAATTAAAACTAAACACAAATTTATTTCTATTTTATTTGCAATCTAAGAGCTCATATTTTAAACGTTTTTAAAAGGTGAAAACGTAACAATATGTATGTACATATGTTACGCAGAACGCATATATTCGTTGATCGATTGGTCAGTGGTGAGCAGATGTAATACGTTCTTTAGCCTCAATATTCGTATATGGAACGCTTGTCTGGGAGAAGTCTTTCTTGTCATTTATAAAGCAAATAAATTCCGATTAATTTCTATAAACACTACTCCCTCTTTCGTTCCCTCTTATTGCCTATTTTGCTAGGTCCAAAACAATGCATTTCATGAATAGGAACCATTCGCAGCTTGTAGCTACATCAGAAGTCCATGTACAGGACTGACTTCAGTGCAATTTTTTAGTCTGAAGAACGTTTCTTCATTAAATTTTTCTTTAGTTTTCGAATTTAAAGTCTCTTGCCAGACAATAGAATACCTTAACGAGTGAAACACCCACGTTCTAGAAAATAAGCATTTCTCTTTTTCTTTACTTTCTCTTTGTTTCCTCCTCTTACTGTTGTTTCCCTTTTTAAAAATGGAAATTTATTCACTATGTTTCACAGAATAAAACAAAACAAAAAACAAACAAGAACTAAAAATGAAGTTATTAAAAACAACATTTAAAAAGGAGTTGGGTTTTGTACGCTTTAGTTCGCTACAACGACGCTATTGTTATACCAAAATGGGTAACTTCTTGACCCAAATAAATCTGTGTGGAGAACACAAACAACAGCTTTAGAGGAAACTAACCAGAATTAAGTCTCCGTTGTTATTGTTGGTGTTTTACCGTTAGAGACGTCAGATATTATTTCGAATAGTTTCAAGCTTTTCTACTCCACTTTTTTCTTCTCTTCTTCCATATTGCACTCGAGAAAAACTTTTTAGAGGAAAAAAGAGAAAAAAAACAACATGAAATTGAAGTGTAGGCGTTAGACGTTGCTGGTGTTGGTGTTTGTGGTTGTACAAGTAACGTTTAAATTAAGCCAGAACATGAAAACAAAAAAATGGCTGCCAGACATACGCTTATCAAGGCTGGCGGTGGTGGTGTTGGTAATGCTCTCCTATAGTCTCACAGTAATGGCGAATATTATAAGGCACAGCAACTATTTAAGAACGTTTTTTTATATGATTTAAAGCCAAATTTAGACTCTGTTAAGCTAAATACATACAGTTTTCTTTTACATTTTTTGTTTTTTTTTTTTTGTTTTCCTTGCTTTAACGCCAAAAAGTAGACTTCAAAATGAAAGAAAGAAACATGGTTTATAAGCAGAAATGTAATTAAAGCCAAAGAAATATTTTGCATAGTCACGCAATTAGTAGTAGTTTATGGAACGACTTCCACTTTACGAAAAAAAAACAGAAAAAAAAACGATGAAAAATAATAGGAAAATCCAGCCAGACACGAAGTATAACAGGTATTAAATTAATGTATAACAACAATTTGCACTGCATATTTTAAGGCAGATACATGATATATATAAAGCATTGTATACTATTAGGCTTACAGCATAATAACAATTATGCAAAAATAAAGAAAAAACAGTAAAAAAAAATCCAGAAAGAAAATGTAATGGAAAATAAGCGAACAATCAAGATCTCTTTCAAACGCCTATTAGCGCATACAATGCAAAATGCATTTTCGTTCTTTGCTTTCCTTTTTTCTTCATTAAGTTTTTTTTTTGTTTTCAGCAAGTAAGATTATTTAAAAGGTTTTCAGTTTTGCTGCTTGCATATCTTTAAATGGAGTATTTCTCTCCTCCTTTATTTTACTTTAATTCTTCTAGTCTAACAGATTTAAAGTGTATTTTTTTTTTGTCTAAAACCGATTGTTCTTTCCGAGTTCATCCTGGTATTAAAAGCAGTTGTTATACGCTTAAAGGCAAAAAATAAAGTAAAACGATAAGAAGCATGTTGTCCGTTAATGAGATTATGCTTCGATAAATTAATGGATAACATAAATTATGTTTTAAAGGCAATCTTCAAGGGCGGTTTGGAAGTTGGTCAACTTGGCAATGGCAATACAATCTGCTTTGAGCTCTTTGCATACCTTTTTCCCAGCGATTATTAACAGCTTCGATATCCAATAATAATAGTAACTGTGAAGCAGCTATTAATGTTTGTAAATCTTTTAAATGCGAGTAATTTTTTAAGTTTACATAGGTCTACATAATTGGTCATTACAACCCTTTTGTCAGGGCTGCGACTTAGTTTCTCACACCACTTACATATATCGTGCGTTTTAATATTATTACGAACATGAAAAATCTAGATACTGGTGTTTTGCTTTTAAATCGCTTAACATTAAAATTATAAACAAGAGGTACAAAAACAAAACAATGCAGTAAACAAACCTGTTTACAAATTATCGTATTGCTTAATATAACTATCAACACCAGCATAAAAAAAAAATGGTAAACAAGTAAACAAATACACAAACAACACTACAATAATAAATGTAAACAACGATTAAGATCTCCGTTACAAAGATCTGTCGAATAATTGCCTAGTAATTGTTATTGCGTATGCAAAGGTTATAAACAGAGCAATAACAAACAAAGCAATTGTTATTGTTTACATAAAGTTGTAAATAGTGGCACACAGAATTGTGCGAATAATAAAGAATTATAAATTAAAACTAAACACAAATTTATTTTTATTTTATTTTCAATCTGCGAGAGCTCATATTTTAAACGTTTCTAAAACGTAAAAACGTAACAATGTTATACATGAGTGGAGGGACTTACGGTTTAAAGTCGATTTCGAACGACAGATTTTTGATAAACTTTTCATGGCTATTTCATTTACTCTCAAAGCTTTTGCCGGAAATGTAGTGAGAGAAGGTTGCCGAACAAACATTTTTTCATATTTCATTTTGTTGTAGATGTCTGATCTGAGGTTTGAACCCTGGTCACACTACCTAATAGACTACAGCGAATTCAAGTTTGAAAATAGAAAATAAGTTGAATGTGCGAAATTTTAAAGCATAAAGTCAGTGATGAAACGATTCGAGTAGTGGTTATGTCAACTGTCAACTGTCAACTGAAACGACGCTTTTTTCGCTAATAGTGGTCCTCTTATCTTAATTACAACGCTTAAATGCTGCAGTCATGGGACTCACCCTTGGATTCTATGACTGTTCCAATGAACAGACGACATAATCCCTTAATGATGGGTATGATTCCCACAATCTAGTTCACTTTCTTGATTAGTGATTTATTTCTCAGACATGATTATGAATCGATGCAAAAACTCATATTAATTGCGGTGAACAATTCACCAAAACCTTTCCATTTTCTTTTTTCTCTTAACAGTATCTTCTCTATTTCTAATTATTTCTTGGATTCTCTATCAGTTTTTAAATACTGACTTAATCATAGGACAAATAGTGTTCTACTCTTTTTTAATTGATGTTATCCTCTAGGAAAGGAATGGGATTTGCTGGATGATTATTTTGGTGGAGGATTTAATTCTCTTAACATGCTAGCGTAATAGACGAGATCTCGAGGGTTCAAACCTTAGCTGTGATATCTTAAAAAAGGCTTTATAGCAGAAGGCTTTCCATAAAAATCCTGAGGATAATTAATTGCCATGGAAAACATCAAAAAATATATGTTGTTGATTATTCCACATATTGCGTCTTATCTTATTTTGTTTATATTAATTTGAATTATAATTTATTTAATTACTGTATTTACTGTTTAGTTTTATAAAATAATGAATTTAAATGAATTGAACCACCCTAATGTTGTAATAAAATTAGTAATAAGGTCATTGAATTATCAGAATAACAAAGTCAGATAAAAGCAACGGAGTTGCTGAATAAGTAGAACAGTTAGGATTAAGTACATAGAATAAGTTAGAATTAAGAAATATGAAATAAAATGAATTCAGTTGATCATTAGAAACAATATCGACCGGTCTTTTTCTTTAATTGGTTTTGGTCTTAGTGAGTTCGAAAAGAAAACTTATTCAGTGCCCAATTTAATAGGACTTTAAATTATAAATTAATTAATTTAAATAAAAATCGTTCCTAAAAAAGATTAGGAATTTACAATATATTTTTGAAAGGGAGTGACCCCTATTCACGCAGTGCATCGTAAGATAGTTTATAGGAGAAAGGAAAGAGGGGGTAGTGTGTGGCAATTTTTATTTTTTTTTTTTTATATTACCAGTGTACCGTTACTTTTTTCGAATTGTTTTTTTAGTAAAAATTTTTACTTTCTTATATATATTTCGAGTACTCATGTAATATCAGAAAAACCATCCATTTCTGGCAAAAACACTGAGAGTAAATAAAAATTATCATGCAAAGTTTCTCAAAAAGCTGTTGTTCGGAGTCGACTTTAAATTCTCCATAAGTCCCACCACTCATGTATAAAATTTATGCACACAACGAAAGTTGTATGAGCAGCTAGATCGTTATCCTGACTGAATTATGTGTGTATCTCAGGAAAGGATACCGGAATATCTTCTGTTAGCCAGGCGGCTGTTAGAGCCCGTGGTTCTAACATAGCAAACTCTAATATGATCCAGTACTCTCGCAGGCTTCTTAATAAAATAGCGTAGCGGTACGACATTCATATCACATAGGCCCGGGCGTATAGTGGTATTCTGTATATGTAAGTGTGGATAGGATTAACTGGCTAGACGTGGTATAACCATTGCATTCGCTGGTGAGTTTATTACATTGGGAACACGTTTGAAGACCTGTAAACTTATCATTGATAATGGAGTTATGGATTCCATCTTTTTCAACTTCAAAAGCGAATGCTCAGAATGCCATTATGGGACCTTGGATTATGGTTAGTCATGAAAGTCTTAGAGCCATGTCAAACGACTTCTTGCGAGAAGAAGAGATAACTGTTCTCCAGCTATTGGGTACATGCATATCTCTACATCGAAAAAGGAGGAAGCATTTTGGTGTCTATTATGTCGTCAATTTAAATAATCTATCGTAGTTTAGTTAGTAGTGTGTTGACTTATTCAAACATCATGTCAAACAAAACGAAATGCTTACACAATATTGCTTTCGGCAACTTCTTTCAGCAATCCTCTGGGAATAACTGTGGGAATAAATATGCCACGAAAACTTTCTTAAAAATCTGCCGTTCGGAATTGATTTTAAACAGTAGGTGCCTTCACACATGGATAAAATTAACACAAACATGATGGGTGGCGTGAGAAGCTACTTTGTAATACTAAATAAAGGGTTATAATGACCGATTTGATTCGGTTCAAACCCCAGGTCCAGGCATTTCCAACTAAACGAAATATGAAAAAGTATTTCATCGGCGACTTCCTCTCAACAGATTTCTGGCAAAAACTCTGAGAGTAAATAAGGTTAGAGGATGTGTACTTGTCGACTGAGACAAGTACAGTAACCGGAGGTTGACCCATTGTACAGGAGAGTAAATAAAATTGCTATGAAAACTTTCTCAAAAATCTGTCGTTCAGAGTTGACTTTAAACTGTATAAAATTAACGCACAACAACATAAGTGATGTGAGAAACTAGATCTTACTCCTGACTGTAGGGTTGTAATGAACAATTATGTATGTATGTAGGTAATGAACTATTAGGTAATGTAAGTAAAATATACAAAATTTTTCATGTTTTACATACATAATTGGTCATTACAACCCTTCAGTCAGGATTACGACCTAGCTTCTCACACCACTTATGTTGTGTGCGTTAATTTTATACATGAGTGGCGGGACTTACACTTTAAAGTCGACTCCGAACGACAGATTTTTTTTTGAGAAGCTTTTCATGGCAATTTTATTTACTCTCAGAGTTTTTGCCAGAAATCTGCTGAGAGGAAGTCGCCGAAGAAATATTTTCATATTTTCGTTTTGATGTCTGACCTGGGATTCGAACTCGGGCCTTCAGTCTAATAAGCCAACACACTACCTACTAGACTACGGCGACTTCTTTCTTCATGTTTTAATTTTCTCAAATCAAATACTACAAATGACACGGATACTGTGTCATATCATTTTCTATTATCATCATCATATATATATTATTTCTAAAGCACTTTTTTTTGTCGGTTGCAAATATCTCCCATACCACCGCATCAAATTTAATGAATGATATCTCATTTTAAAGCTTATATCTAACACTAATGACGAAAAATAATTAGAAATTGAAAAATTAATATTTTCTTTGATAAAAATTATATTTTATATAGAACTGCATGATAATACTGTTGTCATTATGATTATATGTATGTTTTTGTTCAAGTGTGGTAATACAGGGTCGCTTAATAGTAATGCAGTTCTACATAATATAGTAGGTATTAAAATCCATTCTGGTAATACCGCTATTTACTATAATGGCATTTATTACTAAGTCAGTTATATATAATATGCATATTAAGTTGTAAAAAGCTGTTTTGGCAATATTTTGCAGTAGTTGTTAGATCAAGTGCGATAAACAGGGTCGCTTAATTTTAATGCTATTCCACATAATATATAAAGTTGTAAAAGCCATTTTGGTAATGTCGTTATTGTCATGGCATTGTTTGTTTTATGAAGTGTAGTAATACGGTGTCTTTTAATATATACATATATATAGTGTCAGCTGATATTTAACAGTTAAAAAGGTTTTAAGAAAAACAAGGTCAAACCCTGCAAAAGGTAGGATTGTATTTACCAGAACCGGTCTTTTCACATGGGCAGTTATACGTGGCTTTTTCTCGAGTGCGTACGTTTAAAGATATTTTTGTCTGTATTAAGGATTCGTACGGGCAAAAAGTTAACGATGATCATGTCATTACCTCTAACATTGTTTTCAAAGAAGTATTATAAAAGCATTTAAACATATGATATATTATGATTTTGTAATATTTTTATACTTTTAATAAAATTTCTATTAATGATTTTCATTTTATGTTACAAAAATGACAACTAACGGTGCGAAATATTCGCACGGGTTATCTAGTGTGTATTAAATTCATAACAATATTTAAGAATGAATGCCTTTGCTTGACTGTTAAACTTTCCAAAAGAAATGTTTGCTTGACAATAAATTTTATTTGAAAATGACTAACAATTTCTGAATTTAATCTTTTGCAAATCAAATCAAATATTTAAAACGAATTGCCTAAATAGTATCAGGGTAAAGACAACACCTTTTGTTTTACTTCCTGTAACCACATTTTGTTCCTTTCTCTTTTTTGCTTTTAGTTTTTTTTCAATTTTTTTCCCCTTGTATGTAGTGGTCGTGGTAGTAGTTTATGTAAATGTCACATGACATTTTGTTTCTAAGCATTTGAAAATTTATGTCTGTCTGTGTATTTGTAACTGCCATTTTTATAGTCTTATTTACAAAAAAGAAAAACGAAAACTCGTAAATAAAATAAACAAAAAAACAACAAGAAAAAGTTTTCTATTTAAAAAACAGTTTTTCCTATCGACTTTAACAACTTTTTTGCGTGTTTAAACATTTTTCGAATACCAACTCATTTATGGTTGGTATTGATATGTGCATACGTGTTTATGTATGTAAGTGTTTTCATACAAACATACATACATACATATATGTATGTATGTTAATGTGTTTGTCTAATTGCTTGTGCCAAAGTGTATGTGAATATGATTTAAATTTTCTTTTTTTTATTGAACTTTTTAATCCATTTTTTTGCTGTTTTGTTTTTTTTTTTTTTGTTGGTTTTTTTTTGTCTTGTGGTCTTTAATACAATATTTATTCAAACTTTATTGAGTTATTAAAAATGCAAACGGAAGTCTATTTTTCTTTCTTTCTTTCCTTCTGTATTTTTTTGTTCGTCTTTTTTTTTTTTTTTTGTTCAGGTTTTGTGTTTTTAAATTACAACCACAACAACAACAAAAAAGTTGTTATTTTTTGCAAACGACTAGAAAAGTAAATATTTAACCCTAATCGAACCACATGATTTTTATTTCAAAGGAAAAATTTAATTTTTTTTAAAGCAAAGCACAGAAACATTGGCATTGATTTGCATTCTGTTTTAAATTTGAAAGGAATTTTTCTTTGATTTTTCTCTATTTTATTACGAAATCGAATGTCATGATTGATCACCATTAGAGATCAGCAATGTGTATTCAACAAGATGAATAGAATCGAATCATACTCATAATTTCTAATACTCTGATGCGCATTTATACTTGTTTTAATCTCATAGAACCTTTACTCATATTCAAAGTTGGAAGTACTTATCATAGTCATACTTAACAACACGTATGATGTTGTTCATTTCGAGTCTCCGTAACTCATGTTCGTATGCGAATCATACTTATTTTGTGATTCTTGTAAATGTTGAGTTATAAAGAGTCGAAATCAATAACATCATACGTGTTGTTAAGTATGAATATGATGAGTACTTGAAACTTCGAATATGAGTAGAGGTTCCATGGTATTGAAATAAGAATGAATGCGTATCAGAGTATCAGAAATTATTAGTATGATTCGATTCTACTCTTCTTTTTGAATACTCTTTCCTGATCTCTGGTACGTACACTAAAATACTTACCAGAAGGTTGTGTGTTTGCTTTGCTTGCTGCTCT
This sequence comes from Sarcophaga caerulescens, assembly GCA_927399465.1. Taxonomy (NCBI): domain Eukaryota; kingdom Metazoa; phylum Arthropoda; class Insecta; order Diptera; family Sarcophagidae; genus Sarcophaga; species Sarcophaga caerulescens. The sequence goes on from OV656866.1 coordinate 82,369,923, forward strand.
GTCTTTTTTGCTTATGTGTCTTCTTTTCTTTTTTTTTTGTAAACGCAACAATAACTAAGACTGTAAATTTTGTTGTATGATTCGAGTCATTCGAATCAATTATAAGTATTTTTCTAAAGTTATGAATCTAAATCAGTAGGCTTATGAATTAAACATATTTCGAATGGTATGAGTTTGATGTCAATGTTGTACGCATACTCATTGCAACCTGTACTTATAAATCAACGTTGTGTGTTGTGAGTACGAATGAATCAGAGTACATAGTTAAATTTCAATATTGTTGACTCACTTATATTCAAAATTTTATGAGTTCTTATGAGTAGCGAAAAAACGGTTCATTGCTGATCTCTGGTCACCATGTGGTTTGAAAGGAATTTTCAATACACCAAACACCCTAAAATTTGTTAAATATTTTTTATAGGAAAAAGTTTGTCATAAAACATCTAAGAAGTGCGAACGAAAAAACTTGGGCATACTTCAAGACTTATATTTTTCAATGTCATTGAAATAATAATTACCATTTATTTTTTGTTGCTAATCATCTGCCTCAGTTCAAGAAAGCAATAGCCAAGCTAAGTCGCCAAAGTCTAATAGGTGATGTGTTGGATTAATAAACGTGAGGCCACGATGTTCAAAGCCTAGGTCAGACACCTCCAACAAAACGAAGTATGAAAGAGTATTTCTTCTCTAACTTTCTCTCAACAGATTGGTGGTAAAAACTCTGAGAGTAAATAAAATTGTCATGAAAAGTTTGTCAAAAATCTGTCGTTCACTGTCGACTAATATTAACACACACAACATAAGTGGTGTGAGAAGCTGAGTGGTAATCCTGACTGAAGGGTTGTTAAGACCAATTATGTATGTAAGCTCTCAGTTATTAATCGGAAGATTATTTGGCTGGCAGTGGCGGAAGTGACAGAAAGAAAGAATCTACAGCCCAGAACCAAGCGAGTAAACTAATAAGATTTTTTAATACACTACTCATGTTGGGTGTGTTACTTTTATAGGTGAGTGGCGGGACCTACAGTTTAAAGTCGAGTCCGAATGACGGATTTTTAAGAAACTTCTTCATGGCAATTTTTTATTAACTCTCAGAGTTTTTGCCAGAAATCTGTTGTATTTTTACTGTTTTGTGTTTTTGTATAGTAAGGGAATTTTTCTCTACAATTTGGACAAAGTTTAACAATTTTAGGAGAGTAGATTAGTCTGACGATGATTTCACCTTGTATTGAAAGATGATCAGCAGGAGCTTGCAGAAGAGCTGTGTATTTTATCCATCAAACGAGTTCTAGACAATATTAAAAGAATAAGGTTGGGAATGAGCAGGTTTGCTGGGTCAATTATTTTTTGTGTAATTTGCAACTATTAACTGTCCAAATTTAAGAATCAGAATGTAAAATCGTACAATGGGTCAATCGTATTGTACAATGGGTCAATTCGACCTCCGGGTACTGTACTTGTCACTGCTGACAAGTACGCGTCCTCTAACCTATGTAAAATCGTTTGCATTCAGTTGCACTAGAATCTGGGATATTTGTGTTCTTAGTCGTGGACTTTAGAAACATTTTAACAATTTTTAAGAAATAAATGAAACAATATTAACCCCTTTAAGAGGTTAAGCAATTATGTATGTATATTGACATTTCAATCGCATATAAAACTGTTGTATGAATTTGTCAAAAGCCACTTAATTTAAGTGTTATTAAGGATTTCTATTTGCTTCTGAAAGTCTAGAAAAAGTTTTATTGTGTATAATTTTTGCATAAAAATAAAATCGTTTTAAATGAAAATATTTGTTTCACATAGTAAAAAAGAAAATCTAAAAGACATAAAACAGTGGCATAAATAAAAAATTTTTTTGAAGCTGCTTTAATTATGACACAAAACGGAAAAGTGAAGGAAGAAGGCAAAGATGTTAAGCTTAAAACAACTTCAAGCTATTATTTCTAAAACCAAACATGGTTTTTATATTGAAAGAAATAAAATCTAGATCCTGAAATGAAATTATTTTCTTCACATTCTACTCTCTATATACACGAGTAGAGAGCAGAGCATAGCTTAATTTATGCCACCACTTTGGGTTTCTTAAAAAAGTTTCCAGTTTTCTACTTCGTTTTCTATTGCTCTCGTTAATTTTTTAATAAACTTTGACAAACTGTTTTAAATTAGAAACAAAAACAACAACAACAATCAACAGAAAATAAAATGGAAATTAATTCAATGAATTAAACTTAAACTAAAACCCCACTGCATTTAATATTTTTTTCTTCTTTTTTTTTTTTTTGAGTTTAGTTTGGTTTGATTCTCAAGATCTCCTTGGCCTACATTTTTTCCTTTAACAAACTGATGATGATGAGACACTCTGTCTCTAGTACTGTGGCAGTACCACATAAATGAATAAAGAAGAAGAGGAGAAGACACCAGAGGAGAAGAAACCAGAAAATCAAGAGATTTTTTCTTTTCTTTCTTGCTTTCCATCTTTAAATAGAACAATGAAGAGAGAAGCCTATTGTCGTAAATCTAAAGAGAAAATAAATTCCATTATGATGAATGCGATGAATATTTAAATCAAGGTTGTTTAGTTTAATATTCGTTTATCGTTATTCGTTATTCGTTTACATGATAAACAAGTAAACAAAATTATACCAACAAAAACCGGTATAAAAAAGAGATAAACAAGTAAACAAAAATGCAACAACAAACACTGCAAAAATAAATGTAAACAAAAATACGAACAACAATAATGAAACAACGATGTTTACATTTATAGAGATTTCGAGAGGGCAAAGCCACGAACATTCGACTTCGAGATCATTCATAAGACTGTTTACCCTGCCATATAAAAGGAAAGGCAAAACAGGCAACGGGGTCAGTAAAAATTCAGTCAGTCTTGTGTGAAGACGCTTAATGTTTGAAGATCAATAATCGTGGTTTGAAGATCTCCTCTATAAAGATCAGTCGAACAATTGTTATTGTTTACGCAAAAGAGTGTAAAGAAGAATAACAAAGCAAAGCATCATCAAGTTGTGAACAGTGGCACACAGAATTGTGCAAATAATAAAGAATTTTAATTAAAACTAAACACAAATTTATTTTTTATTTTTTTTGCAATCTACGAGGTCATATTTTAAACGTCTTTAAAAGGTAAAAACGTAACTATATACTCCAACAATAAAAATAATCGAAAAATTTAATTCGATTAGTTTAGTTTATTGATTTTATTTTGTCCTCCACATACATATGTAGAAGAAGAGTCCCTAAAAGATCTTCCTTAATTTTATTGCATGAATTTATTTTCATTTCGTTGTGAGTTTAATACTCTCGTATACTCTTTAAGTCAATTTTTATTATCTTTCCGTTTGTAAGAATGAGTGTGTGTGTGTATATGTATGTGTGTTAATTTTTTATTTATTTTTTTGTAATTGTTTAAGTGCAAGTGCACACTGCACAAATGATTGTTAGCAAGTGTACAAGTTGTTGCTGTTGTACTTGTTGTAATAGTTTTTATAACGCCTGCATGAGCATGAATATGTTTATAAAACTGCTCAACTGTATAAACATGCATATCCTGTTTGTACACATTTTGTATAGATTTGGTCTCTGCTGTATTTTTAAACTTCCGCTTACGTTTTATGCTTTTGCTCGCTACAACAACAAAACATAGATTCTCTATTACATGCGCTCTTCTGTTATGTTTTGTTTTTTTTTTATTATTTTACTTGCATGCTTAAGTAACACTTAAAAGTTAAGCTGTTTTACTGATATCCCACCATATTTTTTTTTTGCTCTCCCTCTCTCTCTCTCTCACACACACCCGTTATCTTTTTCTCTTTTCGTTTGCATGTATTTTCTTTTGTTTACATTAAAGCAAGAGTTAAATACCTCTACTATTTAATAAACACATACATATGTACGTACATGCTTATGGGTGTGTGTGTATGTATGTAAGTGTGTGCATGAGAGTTTTAATGTTTTTTCATGCTCATAATACTTATACACATACATAGTCATTCAGTTTCTGTTGTTCTAAATGCATAGGTACAGTGGGTATAGAAAACTAGCACTGACCCCCAAATTCGTATGACTTTGGCTGAGAGTTGTAAGTCAACGATTTGGCAAAAATCTAGTGGAACTTAATTGCATTCTGGATTATTTGGAAGGAAGGGGCCTTTAAATTCCAAAAATGTTAAGAGTCAGCAGGAATATTTTTTTCCTCATTTCCTAAGTTTGAACCTTGAACTCCGTTTACGACCATTTTAACCTTTACATCACGGGGAAAATTATGACGCCTCAATAGGAAAAACTTTATCACATGTTCTGAAGATTATTCGTTTGGCATCTATCGGTATAAATTTGAATCATCGGTTATTTCGAATCTGGCAATACTTATGTCATTCTATTCTGTCATAAAATTCAGTATATTAACTCCACTCAACGTAATGAATTGATTTACGCTTAAGCAACGTTAGGATTTATTGGGACAAACGAGAAACCGCAAAATGATAGCGATTTTGCCAAAATAAATCATCTTTTTTGCTTTTTAATAAGCAATGTTGCCGTATTTGGGACTCAGAAAATCCACACGCGGTCTTACAGAAGCCAATGCACCCATTACGAGTCACTGTTTGGTGCGGCTTGTAGAGCGGAGGCATCATTGGCCCACATTTGTTTGAAAATGAGGACAGCACAACTATTACGGACAACGGAGACACTTATCGCACCATGATAACAAATTTTTTTGTACCCTTTCTTCATGGTATTGATGTGAACAATGTTCGGTTTCAACAGGATGGAGCAACTTGCCACACATCTCATGCCACAATCGATTTATTACGTCAAACGTTTGATGGCCGTTTCATTAGCCGAAATGGTGATGTCAATTAGTCTCCAAGAAGCTGCGATTTGACACCGTTGGAACGTTTTCTGTGGGGTCCCGTTATAGAAAAGTGTTATGCCGACAAACCAAAGACAATTCCGCATTTAAACGCATTTGTAAAGCCGATGCCGAGATGCGACCCAGATCGAATGAAGTACTGTGAGGCCAGCCGCGGCAGCCATATGAATGAAATAATATTCCATTTCTAACCGGACTAGTTTGTTTCAATGCGCAAACGGGGACGTAATGTGGATGTACCACATAGAGACCAAACAAAAATTAAGGAAGTTTATATCACGTAGTCTAGTAGGTAGTGTGTTGGCTTATTAGATGTAAGGCCATGGTTCAAACCCCAGGTCAGACATCAAAACGAAAATATGAAAAAAATATTTCTTCGGTGACTTCCTCTCAGCAGATTTCTAGCAAAAACAGTGTTAGTCACTAGGCTTATGCTATTCAAAATTTCGATATATGTATGTCAAGAATGGAAGGTAGAATGTAGCATTCCAGAGATAGAATTGGGTGTGGCCAGTTTCTATAAACGATAAAGTTAACATACCCTCACAAAAAATTTTCCAGTGGGGTCAAACCCTATGATGCTGGTCATCAAAGAAAAATAGATTTCCCTTCACACTTGCCTCTCTATAGGTTCATGGTATTGGGTGACTTGTATGTGGCGCAGACTTGTGCAAATCACATGGCAATCCTTTCAACTCATCAACTCATTTCAAAAAAATCAGCAAACATCGCACAGTACCATGCTTTATTGCCTGCAACGTTGTGATTATGATCGTAGTTGAAGAAATTCTGACGTCGACGGAGAATATGCAACAAACAGTACATCTAGCAATTTACATTGGCAGCTTATGAACTCACTCTTGCTTCTGCTCTTTACACATAGTTCTGTTTGTTGAAGCTCGTAGTGTTGAGCCAAAAATAAGCTTCATTAGTGAAGATAATTTTTCGATAGAAACATATTTTTCACGCACCTTGAATTTTGTTAAAAAAAAGTTCAAGTATTTTGCAAGCTTTATTTGTTATATGCTATCATTTTCTCCACCGCTGTTTTGTAGTACATAAATCTGTAATTATTTGTTCTGTTTTTAAGCAAGAACTTGTAAATGCAGCTGTAAACGTGGGTGTATGTGTTGGATGGTATTACTATGTAAATGCCTGTATGCGTATGTGTTTGAGAGAGAGAGAGAGAGAGAGAGAGTGTGTGTGTACTTAAATGTAAGTACCTGAGAACGTGTGTGTTTCTTTTATTGTCAAAGTGCATGTGTGTGGAAAATTTGAAATTTTAATAGTCAAGTGAGCGTATGTACATGTTTGAATTATAATTTCTGCTGTTACTTCTGTTGTTCGTTTTGTTTTGTTTTGTTTTTTCCAGTCACTCTCTCTCTCTTTCTCTCGTTCTCTCTCCGCTTTAATTCTCTTTATTTAATTATGGAAAAAACAGGGGAATTTTTCTAAATGCCTGTAATAGAAATACAAAAATTACTGCGTTTAGTAGAACATTTTTAATGTTTTCCTCTCTTCGCTCCAGCCTGTTGACTTTCAAACTGCGTTGGCAATTACAATTCAAATTTGCTTGCAGATTACAGGGAGATTGCGTTTCTTTTTTCTTTTGTTTGCCATTTAATTTTATTATGATTGTATGTGTGTGTGTGTGATTTATTTAATTTAAAAATCTAATTTATTAGGAAAACTTTAATGAGTATTCAACTTAAACGGTGACTTACCTCATCTTTGCCTTTCATGACACACATTTTTTGATCCTCTTCGGGTGAATTCCAAACTAAACGCTGTTGTTCTTGTAGATCATGTATGCTTAGATTATAAACAATATTTCTGAAAGAATACACGAAAAGAGGAAGAATTTATTAGAAAAAAAATTTGTATTTTTCGATAACATAAATTCTACTTCGATAATATAGGATGTTTTTTTAAGAGCTTTAGAACTTAAAATGATAATACAAGAGAAACTATTGTTAGAAAAATTTTTTTTATTATAATCTGAGCGCTTGGCTCAAAGTCAAATCCAAACAACTCGAACTAAAATATTTCTTTCAGCGACATCATCTCTGCAGTGTTTTGGCAAAAATTCTGGGAGTAAATAAAATTACCATGAAAAGATTCTCAAATTTGTCGTTCGAAGAAGACGTTAAACTGCAGATCTCGCCCCTTATGAATAAAAACTATCGGGTGGGCCATCTATCAGTTTAAATTTGAAACATCGTGTATCTCGAATCTGGTAATGCTTATGTCATTTTATTCTGTCACAAAATTCAGTATATTATCTCCACTGAATGTAATGAATCGATTTACGCTTGAGCAACTTTGGAATTTATTTCCAAAACAAAGTCAATTGGCCGGAAATTGCACGAAAATGTCGTACAAAATCGCAGAGAATAATTGGGGCTCAGAAACCTACATGTTGTCTTACAGAAGTCAACGCGCCCATTATGAGTAACTGTTTGGTGCGGCTTGTGTAGCGTAGGCATCATTGGCAAATCTTATGCCACAATCAATTTATTGCATCAAACGTTTGATGACCGTTTAATTAGCCGAAATGTTGATGTCAATTGCCAGCCAAGAAGCTGCGATTTGACACCGTTTTTGCTTTACTGCATTTTAAATTTAAACCTTTAAATGACCCACTCTTTATGTACATAACATGCGTGGCTGGCGTGAGAAGCTGGGTTGTAATCCTGACTAAAGCGTTGTAATGACTAATTCAGTAAATAATCAATCATAATGGATGGAATGGTGATTCACCAACGGCTTATTATATGCGATTACAATCGCAGCAAAACTGTACTTTGGCTTTTTGACCTGAAATGAGCTTCATCAGTTCAAACACAGTTTCAAATCTGCTCAATCAGCAAATATGCAACGCATACGATGGTCATGTAGCTTTAATTCTTGAACGGGCTGTACAGTAAGTCAAGATCTTTATAGTCAAAGGAAATTTTAACAATTTCAGACTAACGAGAAATCGACATTTTGGCATCTTCAATAAGCAATAATATTCACCTAATGTTGACGAATTTGAGGAGATCAAAGGACAGTATTATTAGTGCGGGAACTGAACAAATGTGTCGTAGTCTAGTAGATAGTGTGAGGCCACGGTTCAAACCTCAGCTGAGACATCTCCAACAAAACGAAATTTCAATGTTAATTAATAATTTTAAACTTCCTCTCAACAGATTTCTGGCAAAAACTCTGAGAGTAAATAAAAATTGGCATTTAAAGTTTTTAAAAAAAATGTTTCATCCGGAGTCGACTTTAAACTGTAGGTCCCTCCGCTTATTGGATAAAATTAACACACACAACAGAAGAAGCTACGTCGTAGTCATGACTGAAAGTATGTAAGTATAATGTTCCGTGGACTTCGGGAATACATTTTTTTCTTTTTTTTAAACTAAATGTGCACTATTCATGATGACTTGAAAACTTTGTTGAACAGATACATGAATATAATTTGACTTTCTCAGATGTCCACCTATAGCTGTCGCTATCGATAGTTCTCATGCAAAAAAAAAAAAATAATACCCGATGTGGACTAAATAACGCAGATTGTTTTCATTTTCATAGAAGTCAATAGCAACTGAAAAAGGTCGCAGGAACCTACTTCAAATTAAAAACGCTCTTTCAAGAATCTCAAAATATGAAGTTAAATGCCAAATAATATTAATCCGTTTGCTGCTTGCAATTTTTGCTGATATTTTGGGCATTAGTATCGTTTGTCTCATCCACAGTTTTAATTTGCAAACGCTAATTAAAATTCTTTCTCATATGAATTTCTCAGAGAATGCAAACAAACATGCTCGAATTTTAACAAAAAAATAAGTAATCTATTTGGCTCTGTAAAGAAGTAAAATTTTTTGCTTATGTGTTGTGTACGGAAATTATATGCTGGACAAAAAAAATAAAAAATTCAACACCATTAGTGAGCGAAAAAATGCCGTGAAGATAAAGGGTTTTAGTGGACCAAGGTAAGGGCAACAATCTGAAATTAGGAAACACACACACGCACACACAAACGTTCATATTCATTAAGCCAAATAGTGAAATACACGGTAACACTGACAACAATGTTTGCATTTAACGTAACAACCAAAAAATTCTGTATGGAGAGGTAGAAATTGGTCAAACACTGAATAACAGTGATGTGGCATATCACATACCAAAGGTATTCAAATTTTTCTCAGATTTTTTTGCCAGAAATCTGTTTAGAGGCAGTTGCCGAAGAAATATTTATGTTTTGTTGGCTATGTCTGGCCTGGGGTTTGAGCCGAGGCCTCATGTCTAATAAGCCAACACACTACTTACTACATTACGACGACTAAGGTGCCTATTCAGCACAATATATGGTTGGTCTATCCATGATGTGAGTTGTTGAGGGCATGGGAACGCGAAGCTTTTTGAATTGATTATTTATATTGGAAGTGAAGCCTCTTCATTTCTTAAACTTTCGGATATTGCAACTAATTTGATACATGTTATGTTTTTCTTTATCTTTATGTTGTAAACGGATATTAAATTCATCCAGCATTGATTTATACAGTGGTAGAAAATCGTTTGGCCGCATTTAATTTTTGAAATATGAATTCATCTTATTTTATTTCCTGTAATGTAATTACTTTTGTTTTTGTTTTATTGTTTACATTATTGAATAAAGTAATTAAAGCAAAAACAATAACGTGTCTAGCGGTTTTTAGAAAAAAAAATATGCATTCTCTTTTGAAATTATTGCATTTTAAATGAGAAATTCATTTGGACGCAGCAAAAAAATTTTTAGTATGTATAGCAAATTTGGTAGCGTAAACAAGTGTTTTTTTTTTAAATAATAAAATTGGAGCAATTTAGGCATCGAGGCTTAAAAAGCTGTTGGAAGTGAAAAAATGGGATCTGGAAAGCGGCTAAATGAATCTGAAAAAAATTTTATAGGAAATTTAAAAAAGACGGAAAATCCAATAGAGAAATTGCCAGGTTAATAAACCGTTCTGAAAAGGTGGTAAGAAACTTTCTAAAACTGGGCAAAAGATATGGCATTAAGGCTCCTACAAAAGGTAGTTCAAAATTGACTGCGCGGCAAAAGGGTCAGATTCGCTTTGAAGCCACGAAAAATCGACTAACTTGCCGTGAAATAAAGGAAAAACTAAGCCTTCCAGTAACAACTCGAACAATTGCCAATGTTTTAAATGCCACTTCCACCATAAGATGGAAAAAAGTTAAGTCAGAACCTCGATTAACGAAGGTGCATAAAGAAAAGCGTCTCTTATTTGCGAAAGCACACATGTCTTGGACAAATGAGTGGAAAAACGTGATTTTTTCTGATGAAAAAAAATTTAATTTGGACCAGACTGCTATAGTTGCTACTGGCATGATTTGAAGCAAAATAATGTAGTGAGATCAAAGAGAAATTTCGGCGGGGGGAGTGTCATGGTGTGGGGAGCGTTTTCCTACAATTTTTTTTTTTTTTTAATTCCCAAATGTACTTGGATCTTTTAGAAGATGTCTTGATTGCAGCATTGGATGACAATCCGGATGAAGAATACATTTTCCAACAAGCCAATGCAGCTATTCATGTTTCTAGACAATGTATGGAATGGTTCTCATCCAAAAATATAAATGTATTACCATGGCCAGCATGCAGTCCAGATTGTAATCCAATTGAGAATCTTTGCGTCCAAAGTATATTAGAAAGGGAGACAGTTTTCGAGCGTTAATGACCTTAAAGCCAAAATTAAAGAGTGTTGGTCCAATATTGATATCGAGATCTTAAAGAAATTAGTAGATTCAATGCCTAACAGGATTTTTGATGTTATTCGCAACGAAGGTGGTCACACAAAATACTAATGCCCAAAAAAAGTGGCGGTATTAATTGGATATTTTTATTTTCTTAATAGTGCGTCCAAACGAATTTCCCATCAAAATTGTGTTTTTTCTTATTTTTTTCTTTTGAAAGCGAAAGATATTTTAAATTTCGTTTTTATTTGTAAGCTCTTAAATTAATAAATCACAAGAATAAAAAATATTATCAAAAAGTTTTTTATTTCGCCTTTTTTTGAAAAAGTATATGGTGCGTCCAAACGATTTTATGCCACTGTATAATCTCCCTAAAAAGTAATGGCCTTTGGCTCTAGAGAAAGTAGAGCATTGCACTGAAATATATTTTGCTCGACACTAGAATAAGGAATACATTCCACTTTTTTTTTAAGATTTAAAAAAAATAGTGCCGCATACATATTTATGACAGAAAAAAGAAATGCAAACAAACCAGGCATTTGACAACAAAACAACCTGGTGATTTTTAGTCTACCCGCCATTACATCGTTTTCAAAATTGTTGCCAACAACTAGAAAATACTGTCAATAAAAAACTCCAGGCAATCTCTGCAAACATAGTAAAACATTAAAATACGTTGGGATAGGTATGTACGAATGTATGGTTATAGGGTGGCACAAAAGTCGATGGATATTTTTAAAATTTTCAGTTTTACGGCATAATTTTTATAAAAAGGCATTTTAAAGTCGACATCAATCTGAAGAGAGACTGTTTGTTGTCTTTAGTGATTAGCTAAGAGTGGGTTTACAAGAAAGTTTCACCATTAAAGTGTTAACTTTTGGCCCAGCCTGTATTACTTGATTTTGTGTTTTTTGCTTTAAGTCATGTTGCTTATAAACGGCTGGCCTAGTGTGAACATGCGATTGAGTTGGACTGAAGTGAAAATTCGTTTTAAAATTAAAAGTGAGAAATTCAGAAATTTTGTGTTTTTTCTGCTTCTTCCTTTTGTTTCTCCACTGTTAGTGACAATTTTCATCAGGCGCAACAAAACTTTTAAGCCTCGAGTACAATACTCCACATTTGCTTGCGAGCAGAACAGATACTTGTAGATAGAAAAGCTCTTTGTTTGTTTGTTTATACAGTTTTTATGTGAAACTCTAGAATTTTCTCTTCTTTTTTCCCCACCTGCAAATAGTTGATATTGCCACCAACGTTGTCTACATTTTTCAAGCGACAACTTTTGCCCACCAAACTACAATACCCACTGCGCAGTACATCGCCATTATGATGTATAACCGCATACAAATGGATGACAGTTGAAATTAAGTTGAATTAAATTCACTTGCCTTACGATGTAATACGAGGGAGGGGATATTTTTAGGCATCATAGTAAAGTTGATACGAGTAGTGAAAATATAAATGTTTTTAGAGAAGATTATGTCTGAATATAAAATGCTGGAGGATGAACTCTTAACAACAAGTTCCCGAACAAAAATAAGGATTTCTAAGCTTTTTGAATGAAAGTTCCAAAAAAAATTCGTAGGTATCAATTTCTTGTCATCATATTTTTAAAAAATCTTTTCTTTTTCCTTTTTTCAAGTGGCATTCGTTTTTGTAACGTCACGTCTGATAGCCTTCTCGATTGAGATCAGAATTTATTCAACATGGAAGTCCCATGTATATTCTCTCTCAGGCAAATCTTGCTAAAAATTGTGCAATTGGATGATAGTCGCCGTAGTCTAGTGGGTACTGTATTAGCTTATTCGACAAGAGCCCGTGGTTTCAACCCCAACATTTCGAACGAAGTATGAAAAAAAAAATATTTCTTCGGCGACTTCCCCTCAGCAGATTTCTTGCAAGTAAATACAATTGCCCACCACTCATGTACAACAATTAACACACACAATATATGAGGGGTGAGAAGCTATATCGTAATCCAAACTGAAAACGCAATATAAAGGAATGTTTGTCTCGGCGACTGCCTCTCAGTAGAATTCTGGCACAAATTCTGAGAATAAATAAAATTATCATGATTTTGTTTCAAATTTGTTGCTCACAGCCGACTTTAAACTTTAGGTCCCGCCACTCTCGGATTAAATTAACACTCACTACATGGGTGGTGTGAGAACATAGGTTGTAATACTGGCTAAAGGGTTGTAACACCAGTTAAATAAGTATGTATCTCATAATGGTCAGGCCAATGGAGTCATTATTTGGTAGGCAAAATGAATTTTGAAAACATTTCGACACACACTATCTGTTCGTCAACGATAGGGCAGCATTCGATGTCGTTTTTTACGCAATCAGCTCGTTATTCCTGCGTAGCTGGTAAGGGTGTACAGTATAACCTTGAGCAACTCCTATAAACCCATTAAGGTGTCCGTGCGAGGTTTCCCATAAGTCCACCGCTTACCATGCCTTCTCTTCAACCTCATCATGGAGAGTGTTCTACAAGAGCAGAACTTCAGAAGTGTTCTGTTGGTTGAATACGCCGTCGTTATTGGACATACCAAACGAGATGTCGGCGTAGTCTAGTAGGTAGTGTAATGGCTTATGAGATAAGTGGCCACGATGCAAACCTCTAACAAAGCGAAATATATAAAAATATTTCTTCGGTGACTTACTCTCAGCAGATTTCTGGCAAAAATTCTGAGAGTAAATACAAAATTGCTATGAAATTTTTTTTTAAAAATTTGTCGTTCGGAGTCGATTTTAAAACTGTAGGTCCCGCCACTTGTGAGAAGCTAGGTCGTAATCCTGACATTAACTTTCAGCGACTAGACTGTCTCAGGAATATCGTTAGGACGGAAGATGTAGGAGTTTTCGGTAAGTCAGGTATTTGATACGAGGATTACAAAACGTCGCCAATGAGCAGACAGCTGAGGTTGTAAGAAGGGCCATTGATGGGAGCAGAACCCTTCTGTGGGATGGGAGCGGATGTTTAGAAAAGTATGCCCAACGAGAAGGTAGATAAAGAGAGGCAGCAAAACATTTGTTGAGGAATTTTAAACAAGAAGAGATTTGAGTCGTGCATCAGACTATCAAGAAATAATCTCATGCTAACAACCGGTCTTTTAGCAAGGCACTGTAAACTCAGTGTATACTTATTCAGAATGGGGGTTTTCTTGAATCCAACATGTGATTCTGTGGCTATAATAATGAATCATCGGAACACACGCTTGGAACCTGTGACGCATTATCGCATGCCAGGAAGAAACATGTGGCATATCCAGTGCTAGGCTGGGAATTGGCGTTGTTGGCAACTTGCAACATTCCGAAATTTTTCAGGGTAATAGGCTTAGAGGAGACATAATAGCGATAGGCTATTATGTTAGAGCGTACAACAGCGTCACCTTTTCATAACAATAATAACACCGGGATGTCAGAAGACTGTCTAGAGCACAGTGCTTAAACATCACAGTATTTACATCTGTGAGGAATTAATGCTTCCCAGGAGGAAATAAATGAGTGCATTTCAGTTGTAAGGAAGGGAATTGTCATTGTTAATATCGAGTATCATACTAAAGTTCGTTAGGGAAATAGAATTGAAGGAGACTCTATACAAAATCGCTGTAAAGTTGAAGAAGAGTATGAGTTTTTGGTTGACATTGTATCCACTATGTTGCAGTGACACAGGTCCTAAAAAATGCGATATGAACATTCCATGCTTCGATGTTTAAACGAAACCAACAATCAGACGTTTAAGCTTATTTAACAAACATGTGAAAAAGCACAGACACGAGCTGTAATAAAAATGTTAATAACCATTATTACCGCCATCATCATCAGCATCATCATTATTATTATGATCATTGGCAGGGTATAGTAACAGTCATAAAGACAACTAAGCTGAGGATAATGACTATGAAACGATAAGATCCTATACAAAACGATGACAAGAATGTTGATGTTGTCATCACAGAAACATAAAATGTTGTAATAATTTTACCACTAACACAGCTACATATGTACATATATGTGTATACACAGAAATATTCTCTCATTTACACACACACACACACATGCTTACATAATACGCTGACATATGAAATGCCTCATCAATTGTGTAATTTTATGTACAAAATTTATGCTCAACATTGTTATCGCGTATGTGTCTCCACAAATATGTTGTTGAAGTGTATGTGTCCAAAGCCTTAACTTAAAGGGAGTTGGTTAGTATGCGTGAATATAGTTCTTGTGTGTGTATGTGTGTGTGTGTGTTGTTGTGAAATTGTCATAGTTTAATGCGGTCATATTGCATGCAGCATAAGACACTGAAACAGAAAATTTATGTTAAAATTTTACAAGTGTTTGCAATAGTCTGCGTGTTTTCCTTTATGCATACATATATGGACGTGTGTGTGCGTGTATGAGTTAATTGGTTTATATAACACTTAAAGAGAAACGATATTTAACAACGAAAGACTTTTCTTTTGTTTTGTTTTTACACATCAAAATAAACGCATTTGTGAGGGGACGTGGTGTTATATTTTAGAAATATTTATAAATTATCCAATGCCAACAAGGAAAATGAAAAACAGTACATATATCGTGTCTTCCATTCAGCGCTTCCGATCTTTACATTTAAATCAAACAAGTGTGTGTGAAAAGTCGTCAAAATTTGTCTTCGTGTAAAAGACCTATTGAAGCCATATGTGTGGAGTATAGTCTAGTAGCAGTGTGCTGGCTTATTAGACGTTTGACCACGATTTAAAGCTCAGGTCAGACATCTCCAACAAAACGAAATACGAAAAAAATATTTCTTCGGCGACTGCCTCTCAACAGATTCCTGGCAAAAACTCTGAGAATAAATAGAAAATCGCTATGAAAAGTTTCTCAAACATCTGTAGTTCAGGATCGAATGTAAACTGCAGGTCCCGCCGCCCATGTATAAAATTAACACACACAACATAAAGGCTAGGTTCGTATTCCTGACTGAAGGATTATAATGACCAATTATCCATGTAGGTATGTGTACCAGTTTAATTTTTTCAGCCTTAACACCTTAACTGTTGTTAAGTGCTGTTTAAAGTTCAATATTCTCAACTTATTGCCTCCAATATACAATTCCATTTGCTGACTAGGTTTATGCGCACTTAGCAATACGTTGTTACGTTTTTACCATTTAAAAACGTTTAAAATATGAGCTCGCACATTGCAAATAGTTTTAATTAAAATTCTTTATTATTCGCACAATTCTGTATACCAGTGTTCACAACTTGATATACATAAATACATAATTGGTCATTACAACCCTTCAGTCAGGATTATTGACCTAGTTTCTCACACCACTTATGTTGTGTGTGTTAATGTTTTATACATAAGTGGCGGGACCTACAGTTTAAAGTCGACTCCGAACGACAGATTTTTTTTTTTGAGAAACTTTTCAAGGCAATTTTATTTACTCTCAGAGTTTTTGCCAGAAATCTGCTGAGAGGAAATCGCCGAAGAAATAATTTTTGTATTTTGTTTTGATGTCTGGCCTGGGGCACGAACCCTGGCCTTACGTCTAATAAGCCAACACACTACCTACTAGACTACGGCGACTATTTTCTATTATTATTCCTCTGTTTATAGCCTTTGCATAAACAATAACAATTACTAGACAATTATTCGACAGATCTTTGTAACGGAGATCTTTAAACCACGATTACTCTCTTCAAACGCACCGCATCTTCACACAAGACTGAATGAACCTCACTCACTCAGTCGCCTTCATTGCCTTGCTTTTTATATTGTAGGATAAATAGTCTGATGAATGTTCTTGAAGGCGAATGTTCGTTACTTCGCCTTCTCGAAATATCTATAAATGTAAACATCGTTGCTTACATTCATTATTGTTGTTTGTGTATTCTGTTTACATTTATTCTTGTAGTGTTGTTTGTGGATTTTTGTTTACCTTTTTACCATTTTTTTATGCTGGTGTTTGTTATTGTATTAAGCAGTTCAATAACTTGTAAACAGGTTTGTTTACTGCATTGTTTTGTTTTTGTAGCTTTTGTTTATAATTTTAATGTTAAGCGATTTAAAAGCAAAATACCAGTATCTAGATTTATCAGTTTCGTAACAACATCTTTCGTTTCCTGTGCAACTAATTCGAGGTTTCATTGTGGTTGAAGTATCGCTAAATTTTGCTTGCAGAATGTCGAACCGTTTGGCACAACAACCAGCACGATAAATATCGTTGGCATAGTCTACAATCAACGCAAATTTTGGGTAATGTTAACCTCAATAAAGTCGTCGTAGTCTAGTAGGTAGAGTGTTGGCTTATTAGACGTAAAGCCAGGGTTCGAGCCCCAGGCCAGACATCAAAACAAAATACAAAAAGTATTTCTTCGGCGACTTTCCTCTCAGCAGATTTCTGGCAAAAATTCTGAGAGTAAATAAAATTACCATGAAAATTTTCTTAAAAATTTGTTGTTCGGAGGCGACTTTAAACTGTAGGTCCCGCCACTCATGTATAAAATTAACACACACAACATAAGTGGTGTTAGAAACTAGGTCAATAATCCTGTCTGAAGGGTTGTAATGACCAATTATGTATGTAACCTTAATATGCCATTGAATATCGCATTCCTCAATGAATATCGTCCCTATAGGACGATGCATGTGACACTTTTTACTTTCACAAGACATTCTTACACTGAACTTCGTATCAGGGTAGGAAATCATCCACCAACTACTCTGTTAAGCTTCAATTGAAAAACATTTGTAGACCATGATCATGAATTTAATTTTCATATGCAAGAATCCTTAATTAATATTTTATTTAATCCGTTTAAAAAATCTCAACCAAAAGATTTAAAAACCGAATCTCCTTTTGGTTTCCCGTTAAACTAGTTAAAGAAAGTTTTCTTAAATCGTTTCCTAACAGAAGAAGATTTTCTTCGTTTTCTTATCGTTTAAATAAATTTGTTTAAGCCTTAAGTTTTTCCTCTTCTTCTTGCTTTCTTTTTCTGTATTGTTGTTGTTGTTGTCTTGCTTTGCTTTGCTTCCTTCTTCCTGTCCAATACAATTAAATTTTCCACTTTCAAGTTTCTGGTGAAACTGTTTGGTTATTGGTCGTACATTGTGGTGTTGTGCTTAAACTATACGTATATGTATATGTATGTACTTAAAAGTATGTCTCTGTGTGTGTATGTGTATATACATATGTGAGTGTGTGTGTTTGTTTAGCAGGCCAAAATTTAAACTTTGTTTAGCTGTTATTATTGCTGTTGCTGTTGTTTTTTTTTTTTTTTTTGGTTTAAGAAGGAGTATTAACTTGTTTTAGTCTTGTTTGTTGTTATAATTTATTGCTTGACCATTTCTCTTCTACTTTTACTGTAACAACTCGTAACTCGTAGCCTTAACAAACAGTCAACCATTCAGCCAACTAACCAGGCCAGCCAGCCAGCCAGCCAGCCATCCATTGAGCCAATTTCTAACCAGCCAGGCAGTAAAACTTTAAGGAAATTAACGGAAGCATTATAATGTGTTGTAGTGTGGTCGTGGTAGCGGTAGTGGGTAACCCAATTTCTTAGAACACGAAACTAAATGAATGAAATATTTATTGCCCTCTCTCCACTTAAAAGTTAATAGAAATTACAACTAAAACTATAACAACAACAGCAATAACAATAACAAAACAAAGTTTATAAGTTTTGTTTGGTCACACAGTCAGTGCATAAAGAATAAATTCGTTTAACAAAAAAGCCAAAACCATAGTGAAAGGAAACATTTAAGAGAGCAACACAAAATTATTATCGGAACAGACACACACATACAGACATTCCTTGGGAAGGAATAGTAAAGGGTCCGCCAAATAACTTTTTTTTTTTTTTGAAAATGCTTTAAAAAAATTACTGAATATTTTCTTAAATTTCTTTTTTTATTTGAAAGTACAATCCTTCCGGTTAATAATGGAAAATAATTTCATTCAAATGGCTGCCTCGGCTGGCCATGCAGTAGCCTACACGATCGGTACAATTTTTAAGCACATTATCGATTGTGTGCAGCTGTATTTCACCAATGGCTTTACGAATATTGTCCTTTAAAGCGGCAATTGTCTCTGGCTTGTCGGCGTAACACTTACCTTTGACGGCACAAATAATAGTCCAACGGTGTCCAATCACAGCTCCGAGGTGGCCAAACGACATCAGCTCTGCGGCTGATAATGCGATCTTCAAAAACAGGGCGCAAAACATCGAGTGTAGCTTCGGCTGTGTGACACGTAACGCCGTCCTGTTGAAACCAAATGTTGCCAATATCCTCCTCTTTAATTTTTGTGAACAAAAATTCGTTCAACATGGCCCGATAATGATCGATATTGACTATGTTTTGCAATGTTTTGTATTCTGCAACATTACCATGATTTTCAAAGTAATGTCGCAATCTTTCCCAGCGTTGTTCAAGCGTATACACAACCATATTCGTTCAGCGGAAGGATAAAACTAATTATCTGTCAAATCAGACATGAGCTAAGTGTTGCCATTCACGAAATAAGCACTAGTTGAAAAAAAAAACGTTAGATGGCGGACCCGATAGTAAGAGTTACACTCCAAGGAATTTTGTTAATAAAATAATATTTTCATATTGTTACGTTTTTACATTTTAAAAACATTAAAAATATGAGCTCGAAGATTGCAAATAAAATAAAAATAAATTTGTGTTTAGTTTTATATAAAATTCTTTATTATTCGCACAATTCTGTCTGCCACTGTTCACAACTTGATGTAAACAACAACAATTGCTTTTCTTTGTTATTCCTCTGTTTACACCCTTTGCATAAATAATAACAATTACTAGACAATTATTCAACTGAACTTTGTAAAGAAGATTTTCAAACCACGATTACTCTCTTCAAATACACCGTATCAAAAACATGACTGACTGAACTCTTACTCACTCACTCGTCTGTTCTGTCTTGCCTTTTATATGGCAGGTTAAACAGTGTAATGAATGTTCTTGAGGTCGAATGTTCGTAGCTTCGCCTTCTTGAGATCTCTATAAATGTAAACATCGTTGTTTTCATTATGTTTGTTTGTGTATTTTGTTTACATTTAATCTTGTAGTGTTTGTTGTTGGTATATTTTTGTTTACTTGTTTACCATTTTTTATGCTAGTGTTTGTTGTTATATTTTTATTTACTTGTTTAGTATTTTAATGTTAAGTGATGTAAAAGCAAAATACCAGTATCTAAATTTTTTGTTTTCGTAACAATATATTCATGTACGTGTATGTGTTTATGTCAACGATATAAAATATTAAAATAAATGTCTTATGAAATAAAAAACTGTCACGCACTTTATCCTATAGGGTTCTGTACTTAAACCAAACATTGTGGGATGCGATATACGATGGCATATTGAGGATAACACTAACCATAGCTGGCGTTGATTGTAGACTATGCCAGCGATATCTATCGCATTGGTTGTTGTGCCAGTAACCCAGAATCAGAGACAGATAGTCATCTGCACTTAGAATTTGATACGCCTACAGGACAGTATCCGAGAAGCAATCGCAGTAATACCCGGAAAAATACGTAACGATTTCTGAGATTTCTGATATGGAAATCAATCTCAATATCTCAATATCAATATTACAGAGTGGTAGAGAATGGGAGAGAGGCATCGAAACGGCAGATAACCATAGGCCCTTATGACTTGTGTCAAAATGTGCACTGCATGGCGAATTGGATTATAATCTCAGACAGATCTGAAACAACTGGAGGTACAAAGACGTTGATATCTGATAAGATGGATACTTCAGAAAGACGATAAATGTTTAGAGACAAATGAGCTGTAAAGACTGTAACATTTGAGCATGCATTCTGACATCATGTTGTTATTATTGTCGTAAAGAGGTGCCTTAGTACTGCGACCACACAATCTGTTGTACGGACCTCAAACCTTATTGGGTGTCGCTATAATATATACTCCAAGCCTATTGCCCTGAAAAATTTCGGAATGCTGCTCGTTATCAATAATAGCAATTCCCTGCCTAGCACCCGATATGCCAGATGTTTCCTTCTGGCATGCATTAATGCCGCACAGAATCCAAAAATATGCTTCGATGTTTCATTATCATCGTCAGAGAATCTACATGTTGGTTGTTGAGTCCACATTGTCCTGCCAAAACAACGGTTGCAACCTCAGGATATTCCTAAATAGTCTGTTGTATGACTTAGATCTCCTTTTATGGTAATTTGCGAACAAAAGTTTTGACTGCCTCAAATCCACTTGGTTTCAAAAGATGTTTTGCTGGTCTTTATATTCCCATTTTGTTGACCATACTTTACCAAACATCTGTATCTACGGCACAGAAGGTTTCCGATTCCATTGATGGAGTTGAAGCTCTCGTCTCATAAGGTCTTGTCGAGAAATCCTACATGACGTAGGACCTAACAGAGGGTAACCTCATTTTGCATACTAGCCGATTCAACTTCCCCAGACAGTCTCGTACTATCTTTCATTTAACCTCATTAAAACAGAGTGGGGAAATGTCGGCCTGATTGTCAGATAATATTGCTATGTCTTGTCTTTTGTACCCCCTCCCTAAGTTGAATTGAGCACTTCTTTCAATGGCATAGACTTGCGCTTGGACGATACCCCCGAGTTACTTCATAGTCTCGTTTTGTTTCATTCTGGGACAAAAACCTCCTGTTCTTAACCCATCTGTATACTACAAACTAGTCTCTCTTTTCAGAGAGTACGCAGCTTCTCGTTAAAACTAGATAACTCCGTTCCTGGCACACGTTCCTCGTATACAGAATTCTTATACTTATCTTATGGCTCTTCTTCTATTTTTACTACTATTCCTAGTACTATTTTTTTTTCGAACGTCCCCGGCCACAAACTAACCCACCCTCACCCGACCGACCGACCTCTACTACTATTTCTACTAATATTTCTACAACTAATTCTACCACTATTTCTAGTACTAATTCTAGTACTATTTCTATTCCTACTACTATAATTTCTACTACTATTTCTACTGCTATTCCAACTACTATTCCTACTACTAATATATCTAGTAATATTTTTAGTACTATTTCTACTACTATTCCTATTTCTAGTACCATTCCTACTATTATTTCTACTACTATTTCTAGTACCATTTCTACTGCTATTTCTACTGTTATTTCTAATACTATTTCTAGTACTATTCCTACTACTATTTCTACTATTATGTCTAGTACTATTTCTAATACTATTCGTACTACTATTCCTACAACTATTTCTACTACTGAATGTTTTCACATTCATCGCAATGAAATGAAATTTTCATCTTTTACAAATCAGCCTATGGACGGAATATTTTCTCTGTGATCAACAAGCATCAGGCAGCTCCAATGAAACTCAAAAAGCATTGAAGAAAAAACATTTTTATTTTAAACTCCCAGTATTGTTGATGAAGTTTTCGTTTCCAATTTTCGTTTTCAAAATAAACGACTGAAGTGCGTTGGTGGTGGCACAGGGAATAACTAACAAATCAAATGACTGACACGCGGATTGCATAGGGGAAAGTTAAGTGAGGTGCCCTCTCTTCCCCTGTTTGCATTTAACAAACTTTATTCAGTCAGTCAACAATGACAATATGTGAACGATATACATTCAAGAATATATTTTTATTGGCATTGTTGGTTTTATAGCAACAATAAACTGGATTTTAAAATTTCTTTTTTTTTTCTCAATACAGAATGCCAACAACAATGCAGCAACGACTGTGTAGCAATAAAAACTTTAACCAGCGAAATCTGTCAATTTCTGTTAACATCTGTATTTAAAATAGGAAAATTTAGAATATTAACGTTAGAATAACTTTGGTTTTCTAAAAGTTTCAGTTTATTTTTCTGGCTTAAAGTCTTAAGGTGCAGCAAAACCATAAAAAATATCAGCAAATAACTACCTTACGTCAATGCTATTTTCATAAGAAAGTTTATTCGTATCAAATTAAGGAAACTTTTGAGTTGCGCAGTGAATTATTATTACAAACAAACTAATAATCAAGTATGTACGTAAGACAGAAATACTTTCTATGTCCCCTTGTCTAGGTACTCTCGTAGAGCTAACCGTTGCATGTGTCGCTAGCTAGTCCTTCTTATCTAGAGAAAGAATGGACGGACTGGAAAGTCTCCGAGGCACATTTCTCCTTAAGCATGTAGAATCCTCGTTTGAAATATTAGAAGGCAGGGTTAGGGTTGTATAAATTTGTTCACTCGTATGAACAGAGGAATTGACAGAGTTAGAGGTACTTGAACTCGAAGGTATTTTACTAAAATGGAGTATACTTCACGGCTTAAGATGATGTTAGATAAGTTTACCAGAGTTATAGCAAAAGCGTATACCTAAGCCCGTCAAAAGAGCGAAGCGCAAACCTCCTGGCTGGAGCCAAGTTTTTCAAAAGACTCACAAAAGATTCATGAGCATTGCTATGAGGAACTTGTGGAGGGGTTTTTGGGGATACATGGAAACTGTAACCGACATCTCTAGGCAAATAAATTCAGCCACTTTCCATCGGAACAGGGCTCATGCACGTAAGTCCTCACTCTGGGAAAAGGACCATCTCAGGACTACGCAGTAATTATGTCTGTAAGCAATTAAATAGACATTTGATGAGTTTAAATCGTTTAAGGCTCTTGGAAAGATATTTGTAGCCAGTCTTAGATTAAATCAACTACCACCGGAATCTTTATACCAAAGGCGAGGCTATACAGCCACGCAACACCTTAATACATACATAATTGGTCATTACAACGCTACAGTCAGGCTTACGACCTAGCCAGTAAGAAACATCTGGCATATCGAGTACTAGGCAGAGAATTGCCGTTGTTGAGACCGGCATTCTGAAATTTGTCAAATGCAATAGGCTTGGAGGAAACATTATGGTAATACCTAGGACAGTACAACAGATTGTGTGGTCGCACCTTTAAGGCACCTCTTCACGATAATAATAGCAACGTGGAGACAGAAGACTGTCTAGGGCATACATAACATACATAATTGGCCACTACAACCCTTCAGTCAGGATTACGACCTAGATTCTCACGCCATTTATGTTGTGTGTGTTAATTTTATCCACGAGTAGCGGAAGCTACAATTTAAAGTCGATCAGCCATCAAAACGAAAATATGAAAATATTTCTTCGACGACTTCCTCTCAGCAGATTTCTGGCAAAAACTCTGAGAGTAACTAAAATTGCCATGAAAAGCTTCTCAAAATACTGTCGTTCGGAGTCGATTTTAAACTGTAGGTCCCGCCACTCATGTATAAAATTAACGCACACAACATAAGTGGTGTGAGAAGCTAGGTCGTAATCCTGACTGAAGGGTTGTAATGACCAACTACGTACGTACGTACGTTCTGTTCTAGTCATCATTAATAGGCATAAGAGAACTCTCGGTACTGGCATCTGCTTAAAATTTTTAGTTTTTTCTCAATTAATCAGTCTTCTCGTTAGGAGGCGGTCAAGTCAACTCCAAAAAACTGGCAAAACATTTGTTAGGAGACTTAGCTTTGCATTTGGTTACGATTTATATCGATTAAGCCTTTGAGGCCTTTTAACATAAGGCAAGACCTGCGGCCATTAGAGTGGTTAACTGCGTTTTGGGTTCAGGTTAATTGAAATACTCGGAAGATTCGGGAAAAAAAAATTATGGTATTCCACTAACGGAAATTTTGAACATGATGGATGAATGAGTAAAAAACGAACGAATTATCGGTATGATCTTAAGACATGTAAAGCACGACCTGATCATAAGAGAACAAAAATGGCGGAATGCAGGATCAGACATTGTTTGCAAGAATTGTTGCAGGGGACTGCATGATCGACTACCGCCAAACTATATTTGTTTGTGTTTTCTTGCATGACGTTGAGTGCCCTTGTTCGACTTTCAAGGGACAAAGGGTAAAATACTTGATTAAGCAGTTCTATTAGAATTTTTCTGCCCGACCTCATAAGTAAAGAAATGAAAACTACAGGGTGGGGCAAAAGTCGCGAAGGGATTTGAAAAATTAATAACTTTTCTAATTTAATTTTTTTTTTTATTTTTCTTTTTAGGACTTGTAAAATAAATCTGGGAGATTAATTATGGAAGGTTACAACGTTACCAAAATCATAGAACTTTATTTTGAAAATCATCGATCAATAATTCAAACTCAACGAGCCTATCGTCGTCATTTTAATGTGCGGAATTCACCATCCGAATCAATTAGTGACACGTTTTCAGGAACAAGGCTGAGTAAGGGATCTTCCACGAAGCGGAAGACCACATTCTGTAATTAATGAAGCAAATATTCAACGCGTTCTGGAGAGTGTTGAGGAGAATCCTGAAAAATCAACTCGAAGGCGCTCTGCTGAGCTGCAAATGTCTCGGCGGTCTTTACGCAGAATATTAAAGGGAAATTTACATCTTTTCCCATACAAGCTGCAGTTAGTGCAAGAACTAAAGCCACGAGATTCCCAAGAACGATTAAACGATTAAACCCCTTCGTGACTTTTGGCCCACCGTGTACAAACAAAAAAAAAAAAAAAAAACAAAAAAAAAATAAAAACAATGTTGTTGAAACAACTAGCTGTTTTGTTTACCACAGTCAAATAAATATTGCGTATACTATGTGTCTGAACACTTAATATATTATACTTAAATAAACGAATATTGACTCAATAAAAGTGCCTGTCTGAACAGAGTATAACGTTGGCTAGTATGGTGAGCCATACTTCCAATAGTAGTAAGTATTTAGTGATATCAGCTGTAGCAGTTTCAGACCAAGCCAATGTAACACGTTACAGCCGACATCATTAAGTTCCCTAAGTGGATGAATTCAGAAAACAACTAACCAGCTTCTACAAGCCTTCAAGGGGATTAGTAGCTCTTCTCTTATACCATATTGCCAATATATAGAGCCTTCAACGGAAACATCACAACTTTGATGCTACATGTGTCAAATTAGTTACCATTTCTTCAGTCTGTTTTACCAGGTCATTATGTACGACCATAGATAACGACGTTTGTATGCTGAATGCGCTCTGGAGTAATTGATAACAGATCCTAATGTTCAATAAAAAATTATCATTTCACACTAGTCTTGAATTACTAAGCTCCGCTGGTCTCTTTAAGAAAAACACTGCAAGCTTAATAACCATCTCAATTGATCTTAATTTGTATGCCGCTTTAAATCGTTTTATGTTTGCAAACATGTTTTGAAATTGTAACTCAAAAGCACATATTAAATGTTGTATGTTACCTTCTCCCCCGGTCGTCCTATATTTATCAGAAACGTTAAAATTTCACAAACATTTTCTAAAACACCATTAATGCCGCCTTTTTCAAAAAACATTAAAAATTTAAAAACATGTTGTATGTCTGCAACATAAAATGGAAAATAATTTAATGCTGCTGGAGAAAAAGTCAAAAGGCCATCAAAATTAATGTTTATTTAACTCCACCATTTTGTATTTTAATGGTACACTAACACACACACACATATGCACTTATACATATACATACATTCATATGAAAAGTAAAAATGTATTACAATGACAAAAGCACATTATGACCTAAACTGCCCTAACTGAACCTATCAGTTTAAAATTTTTTTTACCGTTGGAAAGTTACAAAAACACACAAAGAGTATGAGCGAAAGAGAGAGAAAAGCAGAATACTAATATGTCAGATGGGTTTGTGTGTGTGTTGTGTGTGTATGTGTGTGTGTTAAGTTCATGTATATTCTGACATGTCAGCAAATAATTGTCATTTTAAAGGTATAAACAAACACCAGCATGACGATGATATAAACAAACACATGTATAAAGGATACACACTTACACACACATATGTAAGCTTTGAACATACATGTAGAAAATATGTCATATCAAGTCATAAACATGATTAAAATTGTATAAATTTATATGAGTTTCACTGTAGAGTGCAGAGTAGAGCAGAGTAGAGTATATAAATTTTGTTCGCCTCGTTAAACATCATTCTTATATTCACCGCTATATGCTGGCTTGTTTGGTTGTTGAAAAATTTATTTTTAGATTTATTATTCGGGGCTTTTTCTGACATATTCGTTTGTATGTATGTGTGTGTGTGTGTTTTTTTTTTTTATTCTAAATGATGGGTTTTTCGTTTTCATTTTCCTACAATGACATGACCGACCAAGACAGGAGAGCAGTCAGTCAGTATAGTTCATACTCTTGTTGATGTAATAATGCCTGTCACTCATACCTAACTGTACTTGTATCTGTACCTTTTGGCAATGGAGTTCAATTCAAAAACCAAAAAAAAAAATACTTTTTTCGCCATGTCATTATATCTTTCACATTGTAAAGAGATACAGTGTAACAGTTTGTTTGTTTGTTTGTATCGTATATGTTTCTCCAGCATTGATCATTTATTACTTGACATTAAAATGTTACCTTTGCCACATACATTCTATAAATAAATGAACGAAGAGAACCATCAAACCAGAAGATAGTGGCCATGAAAGCATATACGAAATAAATAAAAGTTTGATACGCTAATTTAATTAAAAACCACTGAAATGTTTAGATAACCTGTATGCACAAAGTACAATAAAAAAAATAGCAAGTCATGGTGCAAAAATGTAGATGGCTAGGTAGATAAGGTAGAAATTAAATTAGTTTCTCTGTGTTATCAAAAAAAAAAATCGCTTGTTATTGAAAGAAAAATGAAGGAACACAATTCATATGCATTTAGAAAAGTATGTCCATCTCAATTATACTGAACTAAACAATTCAAAATAGCTTTCCATATTGTTACTAAAATGAAAAATCTAGATACTGGTATTTTGCTTTTACATCGCTTGACATTAAAATTATAAACAAAATCTACAAAAACAAAACATTTGTAGTAAACAAACCTGTTTACAAATTATTGTACTGCTTAATATAACAACAAACAGCAGCATGAAAAAAAATGGTAAACAAGTAAACAAAAATCCACAAAGAACACTACAAGAATAAAGGTAAACAAAAATCTACAAACAACCATATTTTGAATGTAAACAATGATGTTTACATTTATAGAGATTTCGAGAAGGCGAAGTCATGAACATTCGCCTTCAATAACATTCATCAGACTGTTTACCCTGCCATATAAAAGGCAAGGCAAAGCAGACGGGTGAGTGAGTGTAGTTTAATCAGTTTTGTGTAAAGACGCGGTGCGCTTGAAGAGAGTAATCGTGGTTTGAAGATCTCCGTTACAAAGATCTGTCGAACAATTGTCTACAAATTGTTATTGTTTATGCAAAGGCTGTAAACAGAGGAATAACAATAAAACACAATTGTTTTTGTTTACATCAAGTTGTGAATTGTTCGAATAATAAAGAATATAGAATTTTAATCAAAACCAAACACAAATTTATTTTTATTTTATTTGCAATCTACGAGCTCATATTTTTCAATGTTTTTAAAAGATAAAAACGTAACAATATTCTTTCGAAATTTTTTAATCCTTCAATCTCTCTGATTTTGAAGAGACCTCCACTTTTTACTGAAATGCAGGGTATAATTTTTTCCTCGTAATAGACATTTGCTGGATGTCGCTGTAGTGTGTTGGGTAATAAGACGTGAGGCCAGGGTTCAAACCCCAGGTTAGGCATCTCCAACCAAAACCAATTGTGAAAAAAATATTTCGTCGGCGTCTTCCTCTCTTCTGGCAAAAACTCTCGAGAGTAAATACAAATTGCCTTGAAAAGGTTTCTCCAAAATCTTTCTTTCAGAGTCGACTTTGAACTGTAGCTACCGTCACTCATGTATAAAATGAACACTTACAACATAAGTGGTGTGAGAAGCTAGGTCCTAATTTTGACTGAAGGATTGTAATGACCAATTATATGTATCTATGTATAGGTATATGAAAGTGATGACCAAAGCTATGGTTTGGTTAATGAGAGCCAAATCTAACGTGAAATTCATCAGGAGGCAACGCAACCTGATAAATAGAATGGCTGACAATTCCCTGATTTACAGTCCTATAAACAGTACCGATAAACTGTATTATTTTAGGAAATGATTTACGTTGGGAATGAGAATCCGAAAGTTGTGACCTATTCAACTTCTACAGGAAGTACAGAGGAGGGGAACCATGGTCACTTGTCTAATATGCCAACACAGTGCTGGAAAGTTTTAAGAAGCGGTATTACTATTTCAAACTTCTACTGTATATTTCATAATAAAGCTCTTTACTCTCCATATTGTTTATGTATCACGGCAATAGAGTCCATCCTCCTAATGTTGTCTCGAAATATACGAACACGTTATATACAATTAAACATTACACCCCTATAGTCTGAATTACGACCTAGTTTCTCACACCACCTATGTTGTGTGTGTGTTAATTTTATCAGTAAGTGGCGGATCATACAGTTTATAGTCATCTCCGAGCAACAGATTTTTGAGAAACTTCTTCATGGTAATTTTATTTACTCTCAGAAATTTTTCCAGAAATCTGTTGAGAGGAAGTCGCCTTAGTAAGATTTTTTCATATTTTCGTTTTGATGTCTGACCTGGGGTTTGAAGCGTGGCCTTATGTCTAATGAGCCAACACACTACCTACTAGACTATGGCGACTTCTGTGTACTCATTTGAAAGTCAAAAAACTTTCGAGCTGAAGTTCAGTTTTACAAACGATTTTAGACTACTCCCAAGGTAATATTTCTCCTTTCTCAAGTTAATCTCCGATTTCAAAAGTTAATCTCTGCTCTTTCTCGACGAGATCTTAAACTCATTTCATTGAAACTATTTTAAATTATAAACTCGACGAAAATCTAAAGCAAATTAGAAAAAAAAAATACTTTGAATACAAAATCAAGCCAATTTGAATATTGGAGGTCAACTGCCTCAAACTTATTTTTGTTTTTGGATTTCATTTATGATTTTTTTTTTTTAATATTTTTTCCCTCTTGTTGATTTTATGTATCTGATGGAACTAATTTAAGTTAACACAATGCAACAAATACAATCACCAACAATAAGAAACCATTTGAAAGAATTCGATTTTTTATTTGGCCATTAAAAGAGTTAAAATTGGCTTTGATTTTAAATTCCTTTTTGTTTTGGCCTCTCTCTCTACTTCTCTATAGTCACGTCAATGGTTTTTGATTTTAATATCCTTTAAAGCTTTGTGCGGCCATGCTGTATTTCACTTCGTTGTTTTGAGTTTTTTTTTCGCATTTTTTGCTCTCCTATGTTTTACAAAATTAACGATGTGTAAATGCTTTTTGCTTGCATTGTATGGCCATGCAATTTTTTATTTCTTTTTTTGGCATGAAGAAGAAAAAGCGTGAGTTTTTCCTCAACCATTGAAAACATTTGCCCAGAATCTCTGATTAACATCTAACGCTTAAACGAGATGTGAATTCGTTACTTTTTTTGTCCTTTTTTCGATTTTTTTTTTGGGACGTATAAAGCAGCGCTTGTCCCAGCCTGAGAGTGAATAGAAATGTTAGATTGGTTTAATAGTGTTTTAACTGATTGGCTTTGGCTATAACAAACGATATATTGATGGTTTGGAAAATAGAAACGAAAAAATAAACGCGTGGCTGCAAAATCTAGTCCGAAAACATTACAAGGCCTTAGAGCCAGAAAGGCCCATGAGAAAGTAGGTGAGAATAATGATCGGGAAATGAAATGTTAGGGATTTGAAGTTGCATTAAAAGGCCCAGCAAAAGGCCTTTTGTAATATACGTATTCAAACATCATACATACATGCATACTCACTTACATATATGGTCGAAATAATAGGGACACCCTACATGTTTTTAAGGGCTCGTAGGCGAAAATTTATTTCAATTAAATGAAAAACAGATAACAAATAACATTGGAAATAAAATAAATACTAAAACAATAACAAAAAAAAAAACAAAAATTAAATTCAATGTTTTTCAAAAAGTAAGAAATTAATCAAAAAACATTGTATACATACATACATATTGTTACGAAAATGGAAATGGTGTTGTTAAAATAATAAGCAAAAGCTCCAAAAACAACACAATGGACTTGATCACACATAAAATGATAAACAAAAGCTCCAAAAACAAAACAATGCAGTTGTTCACGTGATCAACGAATTAGTAAACATATAGCAACAAAAACAACAGGATCGATGAATAAACAAAAATATAGCAACAACGTCCGTGTATAAAAAATATAGCGGAAAGACAAACAAACAAAACAACAACAACTCTGCCTGGACGAAAGTAAACAAGATACACGAACAACAAAAATGGAAACAAGTTGTTTACATTTTTGGATTGTTCCCGAAAGTCGTCATCATCCTTCAAGGGCATTCATCACACTGTTGATCCAGTGATATAAGAGGCAAGATAAAGCGAGCAACGAGATTCAGTTAGAATTCAGTCAGTCGTGTATGAAGACACGTGATTCTCGGAGATCGAGTTAAGTTAGTCGTGTGACGACGTCGCGTTGAATTGAGTGAGAATTCAACCAGTGGTGTGTGAAGATACGAGATCGAGTTATAATCTAGTCAGACTTGTGTGCAGACAAGTTGCGTGAAGAAAACAGTTGTTAGTGTTGTGCTTACAAAAAAAAGTTGTGAGCAAAGAAGAATAACTAACAAGTGTTGTTGTTGCTTACAAAAAAAAGGTTGCAAGCAGAGAAATATCACGAATAAGCACATATTGTGAAAGTTATCATTGTATATGTGGAATAAGTTCGAACAGTGGCACAAAAGTTGTGCAGATAATAAAGAATTGACTTAAAATTAAACACATATTTATTTTTATTTTATTTGCAATCTACGAACTCATATTTTTAACGTTTTTAAAAGGTAAAAACGTAACATTATATATACAGTGGACAGCAAAAGTGTTAGTACGGCAATAGTTTGTATACAAATTTATAGTTTATATATTTATTTTATTAATTTATTTCTGTTTTATTATAAAAAAAAAACAACTTTTTAATGTTTTTCATAAAACAAGAGAAAAATACGGAAAAGTTTCAGATGACTCCATAGGTACCCCCAAGGAAAACCCTGAGTAAATTTAAAATTCAAAGTCCTAATATTTGAAAATGTTATCCATTGTATTTAGTAGAATATCCCTTAAGGTCAAGCACTCCATTTAACCCATTTCGAATTGAATGTACAAGTTTTGTTTAGTGTTTTCTGGTGGCAACATGAGCAAATTTTTCGTTTGACTTTTGTTTGTGGTTTACGATTACGTAACCGTTCTTCCAAATGATCTCCTAAATACTCTCTTGAAGTCATATCGGGTCTTTGTGCAAAAGTATTAAGCCTGTAAGGACTTTTTTTTGTCAAAATATATTGGTGTATTAAGACTTTTGCTGTCCACTGTATATATATTGTTACGTTTTTAACTTTTAAAAACGTTAAAAATATGAGTTCGTAGATTGCAAATAAAATAAAAATAAATCTGTGTTTATTTTTTAATCAATTCTTTATTATCTGCACAACTTTTGTGCCACTGTTCGAACTTATTCCACGTATACAATGATAACTTTCACAATATGTGCTTGTTCGTGATATTTCTCTGCTTACAACCTTTTTTATAAGCAACAACAACACTTGTTAGTTATTCTTCTTTGCTCACAACCTTTTTTTTTGTAAGCACCACACTAACAACTGTTTTCTTCACACAACTTGTCTGCACACAAGTCTGACTGAATTATAACTCGATCTCGTATCTTCACACACCACTGGTTGAATTCTCACTCAATTCAACGCAACGTCGTCACACGACTAACTTAACTCGAACTCCGAGAATCACGTGTCTTCATACACGACTGACTGAATTCTAACTGAATCTCCGTTGCTCGCTTTATCTTGCCTTTTATATCACTGGATCAACAGTGTGATAAATGCCCTTGAAGGATGATGACGACCTTCGGGAACAACCCAAAAATGTAAACAACTTGTTTCCATTTTTGTTGTTCGTGTATCTTGTTTACTTTCGTCCAGGCAGAGTTGTTGTTGTTTTGTTTGTTGGTCTTTCTGCTATATTTTTTATACACGGACGTTGTTGCTATATTTTTGTTTATTCATCGATCTTGTAAACAAGCCTGTTGTTTTTGTTGCTGTATGCTTACTCATTCGTTGATCACGTGAACAACTGCATTGTTCTGTTTTTGGAGCTTTTGTTTATCATTTTATGTGTGATCAAGTCCATTGTGTTGTTTTTGGAGCTTTTGCTTATTATTTTAACAACACCATTTTCATTTCCCCTCTAGGGAGCATGGGGCCGCAAATAATAACTACATTTAGTTAAAATAAGCAAAAAAGGAAAAAAAAAAATTATTACTTTTTCTTATAAATTGGCTGAGTTTCGTTAAAAGTCGGTACATCCACTCTTTTTGGCACGCTGGCAATGCCTGCTTCCTGCAGGTTTCTACTGGTATTTCATACCAAGTTTTTTGAACAAAACTCCATAACTGCTTATTTATAAAAACCTGCTTTCCAATTCTTTGCTTCAACTCTCCCCAAAGATTTTCGATTGGATTTAAGTCTGGAGATGGAACCAATCCCTTACCAACTTAGAAATATGCTTCGGATCGTTATCCTGTTGGAATGTCCATCTAAGAGGCATACTTTCCTCGGCATAGGTCAACATCGTATTTTCCACGATATCTTTGTAGTGGAATATCTGATCATACATATGTACATACATACACACACATAATTGATCATTACAACCCTTTAGTCAGGATTGCGACCTAGTTTCTCACACCACTGATGTAGTGTGTGTTAATTTTATACGTGAGTGGCGGGACCTACAGTTTAACGTCGATTCTGAACGACAAATTTTTTGAGAAACTTTTCATGGCAATTTTTATTTACTCTCAGAGTTTTTGCCAGAAAACTGCCGAGAGGAAGTCGCCGAAGAAATATTTTTCATACTTTCTTTTTGATGTCTGACCTGGGGTTTGAACCGAGGCCTCACTTCTAATAATCCAACACACCACGTACTAGACTACGGCGACTTTCATATATCCATATATCTGGTCATAGTGTCGGTAATTCGATGTATCGGACCGACACCATACCACGAGAAACAAACCCAGACCATATTTTTTCCACTCCCATGCTTGACCGTCTTCCTTGTAAAGCTTACATAGAATTCCCTACCCTTAAGGCGTCGAACATTCCAGGCACAGTCGTTGCTAATTAAATTAATTTCTGTTTCATCGCTCCACAAAATGTTTCGCCATTTATTTTTTCACCGTCTGCTGCGGACCAATTGGAATGACTTTTTGCAAAACGCCAATCTAGCCTTTAAATTTTTTTTTTGTCTAAGCAATGGAACTCTTCTGGCTATCCGTCGTGGTAAATGTGCTTCTTGTAGTCTATGACGAACAGTTCGCAATGAAATTGCATTTCCAACTTCTGCTGAAATCTTTCTTGCAGACACAAATGGGTCCTTCTTCGCAAGTGTTACAATACGGATATCTGTTGTTTTTGAAATTTTTTTTGGGTCGAGTTTTGACGGGATTTTTAGGCTTTAAAGTATTTTGTACAAAAAATAGGACCGATTCATAGTTTCTGTTATATAACGAAGACTCTAGCCGCTTTCTCTTAGGCTTGAAACATTTTTTCTCGCCTCCGGAGAACAATGACTTTTTCGACCCATGTCCGATTTTTTTTTTTACTAAATATTTTGTTATGAATAAAGATAAATAATGGGCCTTGTGTGTCTGCTCATGACTCCATGGAGGGGACAGCCACTTCTACCTACCTACCTACTTAAAGATAACAGTAGAATAACTAGCCTTTCCGAAAAAACTAGAGGAGACTGCGAAAATATTGGAGAATTGAGCCAAGTATTTATTATTTTGACCAGATACTAAAATCACACCTGAAGAAAACTGACTCACAATGAAAACAATGGGGAAGCCCCAGTTTTGTTTTTACTTTTAAAGCCATTACCATATTAAAGTTATTAAAATAAAAAAGAATTGCCATGTTTACTTTTCGTTAAAGTAACTAAAATTAAATCAAAAGCAAAAATAAGCAAGTGTACTTATTATTTCGACCACATGTGTATCATTTGCATGCGAGAAACAACGTTTGAAATTTTTTCTGCAGGAAATCCAATATGAAACGGTATAGGTGAGGCAGGTATGAGTTTAGGTATGAGTGTGTGTTCATGTGTTACACGCAACATATCAAATTTGATGTATGATACAATAAAAATGACCTTTGGAAACCTGCTATAAATACATATGCATTCTATCATCTCTTAGTAAGTCTATCGGTCTCTCTCTCTCCCTCTTTCTCTCTCTTTCTCTTCTTGTTGTATTCAATTTATTTTTGTTTCAAAAAATAATAAAAAAATCAGAAGAAAAATCAGAGAAACATGAGTAAAAATGTTAAAAATAGCAAAGCAAAGCAAGAAAAAAGAGAAAAAACAAGGAAAAGTAACAGAGCCGGCACAATGTTGTAACCCGTTAACCTTTTGTGATGTCAAACTGTCAAATGCCAAGTTATAGAACATTTCTGTTCAGTGACGCTTTCTATTCTTGCTCTCTCATTCTCTCTCCTTTCACCCTTAAAGCAATGCATGGCGTCCTATGCTATACAAATAAATGTCTATGCGTTTGTGTATATGTATGTCACTGTGTATGTAACTGTAATTGTGTTTGTATTTATGCTTTAGGAATTTTATACAGGAAAACCTCTGACAGGTGCCATTTGACTTTTCTAACCATTAAATAATACTACGTACATAGATGTGTGAGCATCATCTGTATGCTTGTATATGGGACTGTATTTGAGTTTAGTATTAGCCTGTATTTGTATGTTTACGTTTACGATTAATCGTATATGTGTTAAGAAAGCTCCTCTTCTCTTCTCTCCTCTCTTCCTTCCTCACTTTCATTTGCCTCTGAGCAAATGTATTAGTAGCTGATATTAATATCACACTACATTAGTATACCTGCATACAACATGCATGTGCTACCTTCACTAGCTTAGGAAGCATTTAAAACCCTACCGTTTTAAGGGACAGATGCCACAGTAAAGAATTTATCAGCGAAAAAGAATTCAATTCAAGTGAAAAGTTGGAATTTTTCGAAAAAATTTTAATGCTGATAACGTTTTATGAGAGTAGTTACTGCATCAGTCCCAAGTAGGCAGCAAAGTAACCATTATTGTAAAAAAATGGCTGCATAATGTAAAGTGAATGTGGCGAAATTTAGACCAAAAGAGGAAAAATAATATCATACGGAGACAAAAGCGTATACACAACCTTCTGTTTAATGTTCTGCGTTAAAGATTGGAATTTAAAATTAATGACACATTTGTTTGGTATCAAGGAGGCTTTAGACCTGTAAAATCCAAGAAAAATAAATCAACATACATGCTTTCGATGGCTTGGTTCGTGCGATTACGTTGACTTGGATATGTTGTGCGTATGAGTGAAGATGGCTCGACAGAAAGATTTTCCGAGTATGTATACAAGGGAAGGCATAGACGAGAAGGACCAGTGCTCCGCTGGAGAGATCAAATTACAAGACCTCTTTTGATAGCCAAATTCCTGCGATTACGTTGACTTGGATATGTTGTGAGTATGATTGAAGATGCTTCGGCAGAAAAATTTTCTGAGTCTGTATCCGAGGGAAGGCGCAGAGGTGAAGGACCGGTGATCCGATGGAAAGATCAAATTAAATACGATCTCACAGAATTAGTTGTGAAAAATTAGAGGAAGAGCGCTTACGATCGAGGAGTACTTACTCCTTAATTCCGTCAACAAGTATTATGTTAGAAAGATAGAACTCGATAGGAAAATATCCTCAAAAGCCAATAATAGATAGCAAGCCAAGCTTACTGCTTTAGCAGACCAATCACATTGATTAATGGAACTGAAATTGATTAATGAATCTGAAGCAAAGTCAAACAATAAAGCCATGAAATTGTGGAAGATGCGTTCTAAGAGCTCTATGTTACTTAAAAGAAAGAACACTACGATTCCCTATACATTTGGAATCAATTAATTTTTAGTATGTCAGACTACAAAGCAGAGGTTGGTGAATAACAAAAAAAATTTTAATCCAGCTGGATAATGTACAGCCAACGACAAGTCAGTATATTACTTCGCATAATCGTTCAGTCCATCATAAACGAAGTTAAAAAACTAGCTTTCCTAGACGCCAAAATCTACAACACTGGGTACTCCGAACCCAAGAGCTCATTTGGTGAACTGTGGGCAGTTACAATAGGAAACCGGCTTGTGATCTGTCAAATTATCAATCAGAATACAGAAATATATTTGAGAAACTGTATGAGACGGATCTCTAGATGATAGATCTCTATAATAGATTATGATAAATCGTTTGACGCTAACTGAATTCCGGATTCTGTCACCAGCAATGCATTTTCATCAAATAAATTTTAAAATTTAAGACACTGACTAGTCTGGGGCAATACTTAGTTTGACATTCCTGGGTAGTTGCAAGAAGACTGGGTATCGTATTGAAGTAACTCAATAAGACCGATTTAAAAGCAAACAGAAATTCAAAGGACAGTTTAGACGATTAGTTTACGGAATAAAGCATTTGAAGTAAAGCAACGCTTGTTAGTTTGACGGAAACTGAATGAAATAAATTTTGCGTGTTAAAAAAACATTGTTTTTTGACCACAAAAAATACTTGATAAACAATATTTGGACTTTGCATCAGAGAAATAGGTTAGGTTAGGTCGGAGTGGTAGCTCTGATGTCACAAAGCTCACTTGAGCACGCATAGCGGCCCGTTGTGATGCCACGGGTGAACGCAGTCCCTGTACTGACCAAGTTCCACCACAATCAGGGAAAAGGAAGAAGTTGGTCAGCGCAAGGGCTGCACAACGGAAGCACGACTACCCCGCACTGGAAAACCAGCCAGAAAGTTTGATGAACGAAGCTATATCCTTGATATCAATGGATGATAGCTCCGTTAAGCTAACAAGGAATGGGGAGCCAAATAACCTATATCTACACCTAGCAAGAGACGGGCACTGACAAAGAAAGTGAATAACAGTCTCCTCCTCCTCAGAGGACCTGCATCCACGACAGAAATCGTTAAAAGGGAGCCTCATTCTTTCCGCGTGTCTGCCCATGACCCGTAAGCACGGCCACCGTAGTCGAGATGACATCACGACCAAGACCAAGTAATTGGTTGGTACGCCTTTTATCCATCAAGGGCCAGGTGAGCCTAGCGGTGGAGCAGGACTCCTCGTTGACCCAGGATAGGTTGGCGTCTCGAAAGAATTTCCGCGCAATGGTCAATTTGACCGAGGCAAGTGGTATACCCAATTCAACAGAAGAGGATTCCGGAAGGAGCGCACCAGCTCTGGCGAGCTCGTCTGCTCTGCAGTTACCCGGAATTTCACTGTGCCCGGGGACCCACACCAAAGAGACACTGGTGAAGCGCCCCGAAAGAAGGTCGAGACAGCGACGACATTCCCTAACGATCCTAGAGTTAATCACGAAACCCGATAGAGACTTTATCGCGGCCTGACTGTCAGAGAAGACCGAGACGCGAGTGAAAGGAGCATCGTTGACGAGGATCCATTGAGCGGCCCGGTAGATCGCCATCACCTCCACCTGAAACACGCTGCAGTAGTCCGGCAGACGGAGAGAAATGTTCAGGTTCAGTTTCCCAGAGTAGATACCGCTTCCAACACCATTGTCGATTTTAGAGCCGTCCAGGACTTCCGGGGGGACGACCGTATTAGGATTCCAGTCATCCCTATTCGGAATCAGAGAGTGGAAACATCTGTCAAGACAATATTCAGCAGTGATATAGTCCATGTTCACAGGGGCCACCGGATCAACCTCCAGAATAGTGGAGTGACCAGAAGGTATAATGTGCCAGCGAGACAAAGCATTAAGTCTAGTCGCAGTAAACTTGGCCGCCTGCTTAGCGAGAAGCACAGTAGGAAGCCAGTTGAGCATTGCGAACAAGGCTTTCGTGGGGGTGGTGCGTAGAGCACCAGTTA
Organism: Sarcophaga caerulescens; assembly: GCA_927399465.1. Lineage (NCBI taxonomy): Eukaryota > Metazoa > Arthropoda > Insecta > Diptera > Sarcophagidae > Sarcophaga > Sarcophaga caerulescens. Next base: position 82,408,550 of record OV656866.1, read on the forward strand.
TGTAAATGGCGGCAGACCTTCTGACCTTGTCAAGGAGTCTGACGTTGTGTTGTCTGTCCAGAGCAGTCCACCAGAAAGCAACGCCGTATAAGAGGTTGGGTTCGATGACATCAGAGAAATCATTCATTGAGAAATGGTTGACTGAGTTTAAACGAGGCGAAATATGCACCGAGGGCGATGCACGCAATCGTCGCCCCCAAAGAGGCTGTTACTGATGATGTGTACCGTTTAATTAGCTGAAATTTTGCTGTCAACTGGTCGCCAAGAATTTGTCAATTTGACACCTTTGGACTATTTTCTGTGTAGAGCCGTTAAAGAAAAGTGTTATGCCGACAAGCCAGAGACAATTGAGCATTTGAACGCCAACTTTCGTGATGCCACTGCCGAGATACGACCCTATACACTCGAAAAAGTACACGAAAATTGATCCGATCGAAGACGCCGTAGTCTAATAGGTAGTGTGTTGGCTTATTAGACGTAAAGCGCGGGTTCGTATACCAGGTCAGGCATCAAAACGAAATATGAAAAAAAAAATATTTCTTCGGCGATTTCCTCTCAGCAGATTTCTGTCAAAAACTCTGAGAGTAAATAAACCTGCCATGAAAAAGTTTCTCAAAAATCTGTTGTTCGGAGTATACGTTAAACTGTAGGTCCCGCCACGCACGTATAAAATTAACGCACACAACATGAGTGGTGTGAGAAGCTAGGCCGTAATCCTGACCTCTCCCTTTTTTTTCCAAATTTTTTGAGATGCGAAAAAGTTTTCATTAAATTTGTTTTCTCACAAAACAAGTTTTTTCGACAAAATTAAATTAAATTTTTTTTTAATAAATTTAATAATAATAACACGAAATATTTACATTTTTAAATAAAATATTGTGTATTATATTAGTCCCGGCCAAAAGAAGCAAGGAAACACCAACAGAGGGCACCGGGCTCCGCTGTTTCCCTTAAAAATGTTGGTACTTTTGTAAAAAAACAAGTTTTTTTTTGGTAAAAAAAAGTTTTATTCCCTGAAATAAAAAGTTTTTCAAAAAAAATTTCTGGCAACGCTGATCCTGACTGAAGCGTTGTAATGGCCAATTATGTATGTATGTATGTAATATTCCATTTCCAATCGAAAAAATTGTACTTCACAGCAAAAAAAAAAAAAAAATTGGCAAAATTTAAAACAGTTGTTTTATTGCATTTTTAAATTTAAATTTCCCATCCTATACATTGAATTATATCAGATGACTTCAGTCTAAATTCAGGGGTCTCCACAATGACCTGTTCTCCAACTTTTATTTTCAATATTCTCATTCTTTGCAGATGAGCAGATAACATGTTTGTCAATGGAATCATGAGTATAGGCTCACCCACCCTATATTATGTGCGAAAACATTTTTAATTTTAAAATTAAAATTTATTTGAACGTCATTGTCATCATTGGCGGAATACTATACAATATTAAATGCCATCGTGACCTATAGAGTACCATTTACGGATAATAATTCATGTTATAATAATACATGTTATCATAAGCTCAACATAACCATGGCCTAGTAAAGTAATAAATTTCATTTCAGGCATTCCTCAATAGTGGTTTGCATTGAATATGCAGCAACACCATCATTACCTTTACATTACTAAGGCTTAGAAACTGACAATTGCCATCTCTGGCATATGGCGATAAAAACTAACACTTTACCTGTTATAAACCACTTGCGGTTAGCAAAGTATGTAACAATTGGCAATTGACTCTACTTCCTATATAGGTGTACTGTCCCTTACATACTCTACTTGCTGCTGCTTTAGAATGTTGATTTAATAATATTGGCATTGACGACATGACTAACGATTTTAATGTTTCTTTACGTTTCTAGTTTTTTTTTTTGCATTTCATATGGATTTTGTTTCTGTTTTTTTTTCGTTTTTCTGTCATTTATTATTACCCCTTTTATAAAGGATATTGTTGGCTTTTTTATTTCATTTCTGTTTTGAGACAGAAGTGCCTTTCATCATCAGATGAAAAGAAACACTCAAATAAATGAATTCTGATACGTTGCTTTTTAGAAAAAAATTCTAAAATTCAATTCAAATGTTTATAAAACAAAATTAATAATTGAAATTGCCACATAATCTATGAATAGCGAATGATTTTTAATTTATTAAGGTTTTCAATTTATGATCCAATAATCGTTTGTTAATACATTTGCATTATGTTTGGCTTTTTATTTTTTAATTCATATTTGTAATAACCAATTATGTATTGTTACGAAAATAAAAAATCTACTTTTAAATCGCTTAACATTAAAATTATAAACGAAAGCTACAGAAACAAAACAATGCAGTAAACAAACCTGTTTACAAATTATCGTAACAACAAACACCAGCATAAAAAATGGTAAACAAAAATATACCAACAACACTACAAGAATAAATGTAAACAACGATGTTTACTTTGCCAGAAATCTGCTGAGAGGAAGTCGTCGCAGAAATATTTTTTCATATATCGTTTTGCTGGTGCTTGTCTGTTTGAACGGTGGCCTCACGCCTAATAAGCTAACACACTACGGCGACTTCAGCTGGCAGACAGTTTTTATATTTATTTCAAATTTTCAATCCCCGATTCCACAAGAATCGCAACAATTTTAATAAATACTTTTAATTAATTGGTCATTACAACTCGTTTAGTCAAGACTGCAACCTACCTTCTCACTCCATCCAGGTTGTGTCTTGATTTTATTCTTTTCAATCGGAGTATATTTTTCTTCGAGATGTCACAGCTGATGTTGGAACCAGAGATCAGCAATGAATCGCTACACATAAGCACTCCTGAAATTTTTAATATAAGTGAAATTTAACTACGTATGTACTCTGATTCATTCATATTCACTACAACGTTGTTTTATAAGTACAGGTTGCAATGAGTATGCGTGCAACGTTGACATCAAACTCATACCATTCGAAATATGTTTGATTCATAAAAAAAGGCACATAAGCAAAAAAGACAGAACAGCAAGCAGAGCAAATACACAACCTTCGAGTAAGTATTTTATTGTTCGTACACGTTCATACTTATTTTGTGCTTCGTCTAGATATTTTGAGTTATGGAGAGTCAAAATGAACAACATCATACGTGTTGTTAAGTATGAATATGATGAGTACTTCAAACTTTGAAAATGTGTAGAGGTTCCATGATATTAAAATAAGTATGAATGCGTATCAGAGTATCAGAAATTATGAGTATGATACGATTCTACTCATCTTTTTGAATACTCATTGTTGATCTCTGGTTGGAACTCTCGAGCTCTCGTCTAATAATACAATACATTTTTAAGCCTAGCTTTAGATGTGCTAGTGATTAGCATAAGAGCACTAAATGTGGTTCCATTTCGCCTCGTATTAAATTACAAGATTTGATTTTGATTGACATACGCCAGCTGAATTCTTTACGTTCTTTACCCACTTATTTACACCTGGTTTCAAATACAAGCAGAAAAATTTGTTACCACTTTTGCACATCCTGTTCCCGTGTATATTATGCGTGATCATGAAGGACATATGCATGAGTAGAAAATGAAAAAAAAAATAACAATTAATGTGTGTTGGTTGCCTCTCCATGATGCTTTTGTTTGTGTTAAATTCATTTGAAACCTTGCGGCAGCAGCAGCACATAAAGAAATTATTCCCAAACAAAAGAAGAAAGCAAACGACCAGAGAGAGAGAGGAAGAGGGAAAGTGGAAAAATAAACAACAAAAAAAAAAGAAATGAAAGAAAATAAAATTTTAAGTTGTTTTATAATTTCAAATAATTATCACGTAAACTGCGACTATGTGGCAAACAAAGAGAGCGTAAAGTGAAACTAAAAAGAAGCAAAAAAAAAAAAAGAAAGAAAGAAAGAAGAATTCACAAAAAAAAAAAAAAAATTATGAAACACAACGTTTGTATAGTTTTGCCAGCGAAATTTAAATTCTGTATACAAGCGACCGAACTTTTCGTGCACACACGTGTGTAAGCGGCTAAACGAATGTGTTTTTAAAGGATTTTTATGGGTTCCTTTGTGCGCGGCAGTTAACACAATGCTCACACACATGAAATCCTGTCGTCATGTGGTCGTTGTATGCGTAAATTTTTTGAATGTTAAATTATTTGGTTGCCATTTATTTTATTCAGTTGATGTTTTTCTCTTTTTTCTTCTTTGGTTTCTTTTTATTAACGCACCATATTTTTATGTCATTTCAATGATTAATGGCTTCTTAACACAAGTGTTCTTAAGGGTTTATTTCCTTTCTTATCACAAAAAGAAAAAATAAAAGAAAAGAGGCGTTTATAGTGCTAGTTTAACGAATTTGGGAAATACTTTACATGTGTATGACATACATACGTATGTACATGTATGTTGATTAGTTTAACAACATTTATTGGATTAAAGTTTTGCACACCCTAAAGAATCTCTGCCGTAGGATTTCAAAGTAAAAGAGCAAATCTTTGAAAATTGTTCCATTGAGGGCAGACAACATTCCGACATTTAAAAATCTAAAAATGCCTAAAACTAATATTTAAAGGTTCATTCTTTAATATTGCTATTGACTTAGATCCAAAACCTTACTATTTATATGGACCAGAGATCAGCAACGAGTATTCAAAACGATGAGTAGATTCGAGTCATACTTATAATTTCAGATACTTATACGCATTCATACTTATTTTAATATCATACTTATACTACTCATATTCAAAGTTAGAAATACTCATCGTACTCATACTTAACAATACGCATGATGTTCTTGATTTCGACTCTCCATGATTCAACATATACACGAAGCACAAAATAAGTATTATTCGAGTACAAACACCACAATACTCGCTAGAAGATTGTGTGTATACTTTGCTTGCTGTCTTTGTCTTTTCTTTTTTCTTCTTTTGTAAATGCAACAATAACTACTACTGTAAATTTTGATGAATGATTCGAGTGACTCGAATCATTCGTAAGTATTATAAGTATTTTTCTAAATTTATGAATCTGAATGAGTAGGCGTATGAATCAAACAATGAATCGAATGTTGTCAGTTTGATGTCAACGTTGTACTCATACTCATTGCAACCTTTACTTATAAATCAATGTTGTAGCGAGTACGAATGAATCAGAGTAGTTGAATTTCAATACTCTTGACTCACTCATACTCAAAATTTCATGAGTACTTATGATTAGCGAAAATACGATTCATTGCTGATCTCTGATATGGACCAGGGTATTCAAAATAAAGAATTGAATCGAATCATACTCATAATTTCTGATACTTATACGCATTCATTACAAGTCGCCGTAGTCTAGTAGGTGGTATGTTGGCTTATTAGACTGAAGGCCCGAGTTCGAATCCCAGGACATCAAAACGAAAATATGAAAATATTTCTTCGGCGACTTCCTCTCAGCAGAGAGCATTTATTTATAAAAAAAACATTGTTTTCAGTGATGATCTTCATTTCTGATTAAATAGCTGCATCAGTATGCAAAATTGCCCTATTTAGGGGGCAATCCCCTAAATCCTCAATCCTCAATTAGCTGTTTGGTGCGATTAACATGTTGGCTTAATCAGATCATCATGTTGGCATAATCAATATCTTGACAACTTTCTACCGTACCGTACCGTAGTACCGCTCATTGGGCAGCTTATACGTGCGACTTAATAAGTCTGAAATACTTTTTATGGGATTATGTTAATTCCTTTGCTTATACCGCCAAGTCAAGTCAGCCGGTAGTTCCAACCTCACTTTGGACAACTCGAGCAAAACGAAATACGTGACAAATAAGTCTTTGGCAATATTCTTTCAACAGTACTCTGGCAAAAATTCTGAGAATGAATATTATTTTCGAAAAGTTTCTCAAAAATCTGTCGTTCGGAGACGACGTGTAAACTGTAGGACCCACCATCACACATGGATAAAATTAACACACACAATATGGGTGGTGTGCGAAGCTGGGTTGTGATACCGAAGTAAGTCATGTTCGACAAACTAGTAACTCTTGAAACATTGGAAGCATATAATCAAACCAACATTGATGCCATACGACCAGATTTATTGGAAAAAGTAGTCGAAATTTAGATTAATCGAATGGACCAGGGCTGCGTCGGATATACCATAAACGAGAATTCTAACAATATTGCTGTCGTGATTTACAATTGAAGTTCTCAAACTCTTCAAAAACACTCTGTAATAAGATTATTATTTGACATAAGCAAACATTTTAAGATTACAACACTAAAATTGAAAATACTTTAGAGTTTGAATAATATTTGGCGTTGGCTTTAAATCTCAACGACTGAAATTTTTTTGTGGACTTTGACTAAACAGAGCTCTCTATTCTATTTTGCACTATGCCTTGTCCATCTTATTTTAAGGATAAAGTCGTATACTATGTTCAGACATGCACTTTTATTGAGACAATATTCGGTTTATTGATTACAATATTTTAAGTGTTTAGACCAAGGCACATCCAATAGGTAATCGCATGTGTACAACAAGTACAACAATGCAAAAACAACAGGCATTTTGTTTTTGTTAAAGTGCTAGCGGAATGTCAAAAAAATTAACCCTCAAACCTCCATAGGAAATTAATAAAAGCAATTAAAAAACTAAATAAATTTTATATATTGAAATTTCTTTTAATTTTTATGTCATGCTTAATTAGGCAATAGTGGAGCACCTATAAATTAAAAAAAAAAATATTCCATGCAATCGATAACATTTCCACTTTATGTAAAGAACATGTTTTTATATGACCATCGAGAGTTGGAGATACCGAAATCTTTTTTGGGTAATTCACTACTCTCGTCTAAATATAGTAAATCTAGGTTGTAGTTTAAAAGATATGTGTATTTAGTGTTAAAGACTTAAATATTATTAATCATCTTGCAAAAATTTTAATAAAATTGGCTTTGAAATAGTAATCATGAAGAATTTCTAGAGTGCGTATCGTTAAGGATACATCCGGTACATATGGGGGTTTATAAATACGAAAATGATTATCGAAACAAAACACAAAAAAAAAACAACAAAATTTTGACATTTAAAAACGCGTCAGCTGTTGACATGCGATTACCTATTGGATGTGCCTTGGTTTAGACCAGGGACCGGCAATTCCTATGCACGCGTGCAAGGCGAATTTAAACAACGTACTCACAAGTATTAAAAACACACTCAGTCTCTTTTCAGCATTCATTGAAAGAGGTTGTGTTGTCGCATGTTTCTTGATTTTGTACATGAAGATCTACTAATGCAGGGATGGAAAACTTAATGTTTTTAACATCAGCGTATGTTTTCTATGAAATATGTATATTTCAAAAAAAAAAAAAAAACAAATTTTAATCTAAAATGCTTTCTTAAATCGATCTAGTCAAAGAAGTCTAAACGAATTTTATAAATTTTAATTTAATAAACTAATATTTTTAATTAAAATACCACCATTTAAAAATTTAAACTTTCCAAGCCTGTATTGTAGTGAATGTAAGAGTACAAATTTTCTCTTTTCTTATTTTTCGCTCTCGCAACAACTGACCAATAGCAAGTGCTGCCGGTCCCTGGTTTAGACCATTGTTTACCATTTCATAGCACAATTGTGCGGAGAGAACTCACACGCATTCTTGTGCTTTATGATTTAGTTGTCGATTAGACTGCGACAAGGACACATGTGCGGCGGATGCATTAGCATTTTATTTCGGAATGACACTCAAAAAATATTTTATGTTAAAAGATGCTAATATTCAATGACTTATATGTATGTATGTTATAAAACATTTAAAGAATGTAGGGAATATGTTCTTAAAAGACATTTTGTCTGTTAATATGTAAAAAATGGATTTTTTATTTTTATTTATCTAAAATTTTTAAGCCGAACATAGATAGTTTTATGTATGTTGATGAAATGTAAATCAAAATAGCGTATATTACTAACACTTTTCTATGGCTGTAAATAAATAAATTCTCTTACTTATTTTCTCTCTCTTACTCACTAATACATAACCAAAAATTTTTTGGTAACCCCTGGTTTAGACATAACAATATACGCAGTTCAGCTGCTTATTCAATATTCATTTGAAAGCTGGTAATCAACACAGCTGGTTGTTTCAACAACATTGTTTTTGTTTTGTTATGCTGTATTTCAATATTATAACAATTTATGAATATATTGAGTAATAATTAATTGACATTTTATATGAAATATTGAGATCAATAATGCCGCTTATTGCGATTTACTCAATATAAGTGCATGTCTGAACATAGTATTAGGTCGGGTTAGTGTAGGTTAGTGGGTAGCCTGCTGTTCACAGGCAATTTCTCTTGGTGGCCATATGTCTCATTGTATTACTCAGTATGAGGTAAGCCCCTTGTCATGATCTGTTAATGATGGGTTTGAACCACCCTGAGCGTCGGACAGTTCCCGAAGTGGCACGTTCCCTACCATGCCCAGATTTTCAAACGTTCTGTCATCCAAAAACCGATGATATCTGTTCTGAAGCATTCAAAGTTTTAGTTCTGCCATAATTCATCACAACAGTTGTTCGAATATTTAGTTTTACTGACACTCCCAGCAAATTAAATTCTCTAAGACCTAAAAAATTCCTCAAACTCTGATAGGGTACTTAATATTGATTTTAATGTTTTCCTTCAGACCATTAAAGTTTTAATCAATTTCGTTTCCTTCCTTTATGTGAAAATTTTAAATACAAAAAAAAATATCATACACCACACCACATCCTTTTTTCAATTTTTTTTTCTGGTTGTTATCGAATACATGAATGAATTTTAGTGGAAATTTTACGCCAAAACCCATTTGAAAAGCCAAAAATTTATAAATAAATTTTATAAAATGGTTTTTTCTACACTCTCCCTCTCCCTCTCTCTCTCTCTCTCTCTCTTTCCTTTCAATACCAATACGACCGGGAGAGTATGTGTTTAATTTTATTTTTATTGGTTGTGTATAGATGGTTAAATGAATGAATGAATGAATGGTAGAATACATATGTACATATATGTATGTGTATATGTATGTGTATGTATGCATGCATGTATGGATTTGCGTATTAAATTTTATGGATATAAACATTTATAAATGCTACAATTTATTATTATACAATTTGAATTTTTTGTTGTTGTTATTGCTGTTGCTATTTTTTACCTATTGATACTGTTTCATAGAATATAGAATAGTATTATGGTATCCAGATGCAGAAGGGGGTAAGCAGCAAAAAAAAAGAAAAAAAAAAGAGAAAAGAATATTTTAAACCAACAATGTGTGGCATTATTATGCGGTTCATGTGTTGTGGCTTGAAATTTCCATACCTTTTTCAGCAAAATTCGGTTTTTTTTCCTCCATTTTCCATTCAAATGTTTCCAATAAATGAACGCATGATAGAATAGAATTTGGGCAAATGAACGATTGAATAAATGATGTTCTGGTTTGAACAAATATTTTCAACTTTTTGGCTTATTTTTTCATAGTTTATCTCTCCTCAATACTATTTTCTACTTTTTTTTAATTTTAATTTTCATCAAACCATGTATGTATGCTTGTTTGTTCCAATAACAACTTAAAAATTTATGGTTTTATTATTAAATGTTAAAAACATTCAGGGTTTTTTTCTGTTTTTTGTTTGTTTATAGTTAAGAATTTTGAAATTAAAAAAAAATGGCATTAAAATAGCAACGAAAACAAACAAAAAAAATTGAAAGGAAGACATAAAAAATGTGTAACAAATCAAATTTAATTAAAAAAAATTTTTTTTCTTTGGTATTAACAAGTGAAATGGTGCATGAAAAGAAGGCTACTAAACCCGGTGTATGGATCAGCAATAAAAATATTAAGCACCCAGAATTTTTAGTAGAAACTATTTAAGTGTAAAACCAAATAATCAATCAAATTTAAATTTAACAGCAATAGCAACAAATTTGTTTTATTGTAAGACCAACACTCAGCAGATGAACTCGTACTCCTACAGTGCATTGTGTTCTGATAACAGAAAGATAGTTTATATCGGGTCCGCCATCTAACGTTTTTTTTTTTTCAACTAGTGCTAATTTCGTGAATGGTAACACTTAGCTCATGTCTGATTTGACAGAGAATTAGTTTTATCCTTTCGCTGAACGAATATGGTTGTGCATACGCTCGAACAACGCTGGGAAATATTGCGACATTACTTTGAAAATCATGGTAATGTTGCAGAATGTGTGCGAAAATTGCGTACGGATTTTGGAAGAAGAGAAGCACCGTCAGCTCCGTATGTTCGTTATCTTGTGAAAAAAGTAAAAGAAACTGGCATCCTCATCGATAAACGAAAGCGTGAAAAGCCAAAAACAGTGCGTACAACCGAGAATATTGCTGCTGTGGCAGAAAGTGTGCGTGAAGCGCCATAAACATCAATTCACCGTCGTTCTCAACAATTGAACATTTCGGAGACATCATTGAGACGAATTTTGCATAAATACCTTGGTATGACGCCATACAAAGTCCAATTGGTTCAGGAGTTGCAGCCAATTGACCATCCAATGCGTTTTCGCTTCGCTAAGTGGACCTGCGATCGACTTACAGAAGATGCCGATTTTGGCAAAAAAAAATCATCTTTTCAGATGAAGCTCATTTTGATCTTGGCGGGTATGCAAACATGCGAAATTGTCGCATTTGAGGCACAGAAAACCCGCACGCATACATTGAAAAGCCGACGCACCCAAAACGAATCACTGTTTGGTGCGGATTTTGGTCCAGAGGCATAATTGGGCCATTTTTCTTCGAAAATGAGCAAGGAGTGGAAGTTACAGTAAATGGCGATCGTTATCGGGACATGTTGAACGAATTTTTGTTCACAAAAATTAAAGAGCAGGATATTGGCAACATTTGGTTTCAACAGGACGGCGCTACGTGCCACACAGCCGAAGCTACTCTGGTTGTGCTACGCCATGTTTTTGAAAATCGCATTATCAGCCGCAGAGCTGACGTCGTTTGGCCACCTCGGAGCTGCGATTTGACACCGTTGGACTATTATTTGTGTTGTGCGGTCAAAGATAAGTGTTACGCCGACAAGCCAGAGACAATTGACGCTTTAAAGGACAATATTCGTGAAGCCATTGGTGAAATACAGCTGCACACAATCAATAATGTGCTTAAAAATTGGACCGATCATGTAAGCTACTGCATGGCCAGCCGAGGCAGCCATTTGAATGAAATTATTTTCCATTATTAACCGGAAGGATTGTACTTTTAAATAAAAAAGAAATTTGAGAAAATATTCAGTAGTTTTTTTTAAAGCATTTTCAAAAAAAAAAAAAAGTTATTTGGCGGAGTATTCAAAAAGATGAGTAGAATCGAATCATCCTCATAATTTCTGATACTCTGATACGTATTCATACTTATTTTAATATCATGGAACCTCTACTCATATTCATAAGTTTTCATACTTAACAACACGTATGATGTTGCTTATGAATCAAACATATTTCGAATGGTATGAGTTTGATGTCAATGTTGAACTCATACTCATTGCAACCTGTACTTATAAATCAACGTTGCAGTGAGTACGAATAAATCAGAGTACATAGTTAAATTTGACTCACTTATATTCAAAATTTCATGAGTGCTTATGAGTAGCGAAAAAACGATTCATTGCTGATCTTTGGTAGCCATCGAAGTTTAGTACACTACCAACTAGAACATCGGGGCTCCCATTTTTGAAGACATGTGTTGAACTACATTAAAACCCTTCAGTCAGAATTACAACCTAGCTTCTTACACGATCCATTTTGTGTCGGTTTTGTGGCGGGACCTACAGTCGACTCCAAACGATAGATTTTTTGAGCAACTTTTCATGGCAATTTTATTTTATTCGCAGAGTTTCTGCCAGAGAGGAAGTCGTTGAAGAAATATTTTTTCATATTTCGTTTCGTCAAAGATGTCTGACTTGGGGTTTGAACCATGGCCAACATACTACTTACTAGATTACGGCGACTTCAATCCTGTTTACCTTATTTACTTGTTACAAATTGTTAATTTAATTTATCGTGCATTACAGCAAAAAAAACCTTCAGAATTTAAAATTTTTCATATGACCAGAGCACTGAAATTGCTTTCTTGCGTACAAGTACACAAGTACACTTATTGCCATTGTGCCCATCCATCATATTGACAATATTGTCTTCATTGACAAAGAGTATGAAGAATAAACAGCCAAAACAGAGTAAGAAAATTACAATAATGAAGAGAAAACTCTTTTTCTTGTTTTTACTATTACCAAAGTAAAAATACATCGAAAAACATAATTTTATTTCTTAAGACGAGAGAATTTTCATTTGTGCCCCTCATTAAGAGAAATAATTACGAAAACTTATGGGAAACTGAAGATAAGTGGAATGAAATCCAAACAGCATTTAAGAAAGTATGTACACTCCTTGTGAACAATACAAATTCAAGGAATTTGCTAAAGGCTGCATTCCATTCCATCATCGAAGCATTGAATGGACAAATTGGCGAGGGGCAAATGAGATTATTGAAAATAAGATTTGAAAGTATAATATCGTGGGAATACATACTACATATTATTGTTCTTTACAACCATTCAGTCAAGCTTACAACCTAGCTACTCACACTACTTATGTTGTGTACTATGTTACTCTTTTATACGTTGGTATGTATGTTGGTATGCTCTTTTGAAAACTTAAATGCTTTTTCGTTTCAAATTTGCGACATCAGACGGATCATCGAAAAAAGTAAATTCGTTTTATTCGTCAGTTGTCTACTAATTAATCCCAATTAAACTACAATAGTTACAGTACCCAATGTCCTACGCTTGTCGATTTGAATTGCGTTGTTCGATGAGCGTGGCCAATTTTGATGAAAATCAATTTTTTTTTTTTTAATTTAATCAATAGAATGCTCCTCAGATGTGTGTGAAGATAAATTCGAATTTAAAAACCAAAGACGCAAACCCACACTTTTAGCAGCGCCACATTTTGTCTCTAACTGTGTAAACTTTGCTATTAACAGAGCACTGTTAACTGTTTAACAGTGGCAATAAGTAGATTATTCTTCTACTTTGCAATTATTGCACGCTGTTGACATAAAATAACGGTCTAGCGATCAATGTCCAGCTACGTGCCATCACAAACAGAAGACACACACTTCGAAGTCGCCGTAGAATAGTAGGTAGTGTGTTGACTTATTAGACGTAAAGCCAGGGTTCGAGCCCCAGGCCAGACTTCAAAACAAAATACAAAAAGTATTTCTTCGGCGATTTTCTCTCAGCAGATTTCTGCCAAAAGCTCTGAGAGTAAATAAAATTGCCATGGAAAGTTTCTCAAAAAATCTGTCGTTCGGAGTCGACTTTAAACTGTAGGTCCCGCCGCTTATGTATAAAATTAACACACACAACATAAGTGGTGTGAGAAACTAGGTCAATAATCCTGACTGAAGGGTTGTAATGACCAATTATGTATGTATGTATGTTAACATAAAATATAATTCTCATTATGATAATTATTATTTGTAAAAAAAAAGTGTTGAAATCAATAGGATGCCTGGTGGTGGATAATTATTCCAGCTATACCACTACCACAGTTCGAAAGAAAACCCTTTGGACTACCATTTGCATATAGTCTGTATGATGTACTATTTCTTATATATATGTATGTTCCCAAATGGCCACTGATCTTCTGGAGAATTTTCAATTAAAAAAAGTGATATTTTCAAAGCCAATTTTCTCAATACCATATCACTTTATATGTAACTATGTTGCTAATTATATAAAGAGGCCTTTGGAACCTTCCTTTGCATATAGTATGGTACTCATACACCTAGAGTATATGCCCTAAAATTAGCTCCTAAATAAGTGGGCTTGTTCAGATGGATACTGTTAAATAGTTAACAGTGCTCTGTTAAGCAGAAATTTGACTTAGTTAACGCTAATGTGGCGCTGCTAAAATTTATGGATTGCGTGTTGGATTTTCAAATTCGAATTTATCTTCACACAAATGTAAATTTTTTTTGAGGAATTTAACATCAAGTTCCATTTGATGCATTAATTTTGTCTGACACTGTATAAACTACATATAAAGCGCTATCCATTTCGTGGTTTCAAAAGTATGGGACTGGAATTCGACATCTGTCTGTGAAACCAATTTTTTTCTTTTCAGTTGAAAGTCTGACATTGACGAAAATGGATCGCTTAACTATCACACAACGCATAAAAATGATCAAAACCTACTACAAAAATGGTGATTCTGCCACAGCCACGTATCGTGCGTATCGGCAATTTTTCGAACAAAATTTTCTTCAGCGATGAAGCACGTTTCACACTCGGTGGGTATGTTAATAAACAAAATTGTGGTATTTGGGGTTCTGAGAATCCTCAAGTAATTGAAGAGAGGCCATTACATCCAGAAAAAGTCACTGTTTGGTACGCTCTTTGGTCCGAAGGTGTGATTGGACCTTACTTCTTCGAAAACGACGATGGAACGACTGTCACCGTCAATTCGGAGCGTTATGGTCATATGATAACCGACTTTTTTTTGCCTGCTATTGAAGAATACGACTTGAAGAATATGTGGTTTCAACAAGACGGTGCCACATGCCACACAACTTGAGCGAATATGGCTTTATTGCAAGAGACATTTCCTGGCCGCGTAATTTCTCGTCGTGGCGATATCAACTGGCCACCAAGATCATGCGATTTGACACCATTAGACTTTTTTGTGGGGCTACGCGAAAGACCGTGTTTATGCAGATAAACTGTTGAGCACTTAAAAACCAACATTCGTCAAGTTATGGCTGAGATACCGCCCAATATGTGTCAAAAAGTGATCGAAAATTACCTCAAAAGAATCAATGCTTGCAACACTTCGCGTGGAGGTCATTTATATGATGTAGTGTTTCACACATAATGTCAACGTTCAAACTTTACAATAAAAAAGAAATATCATGAAAAAAATATTTTAATGTGTGTTTTATTTACGTTTACTTTTGAAACCACGAAATGGATAACCCGGTATATGTTTGATGCCGTGTACGAGTGAAGTAATAATAATATTTTGTTTAAATTTTATTCAGCACAAGTATGGTGCTGTTATTTGCTGAAACGTAAACTTCAGTTATATTTACACATTCTTACACCAATTCTCTCTATCTCTCTCACATTCGCTGGGTTTCCATTTCTCTGTGCGAGCAGAAAAAAAACAAAAAAAATTCAAAATTGGGTCACATATTTCCATTTACACGTTTCCTCTAACGCTGTAACGATTTTAAGAGAGAGAGATAGAAAACGAAAGAGACAATTTCCATTGAAAGTAATATTTTGTAACACACTCTGAATCCATAAATATTTCATGTGTAAAAATGCAACACAAAGGAAAAGACAAAAAAGAAAAGGAAGAAACAGAAATGAAAAGAAATTGATAGTAATTGTAGGATTGTGTGTGTGTGTGTGTGTTGGAAAATAAAACTCTTCTCTAAGGTTTAGTTGTAGTTTTGAGAGGAACCAAATTCAAATAAAATTTATAACAATATTGGGGGGTATTAAAACAGACAAGACATCCACTGTTACACACACAGACACACACACACATAAAATACTTTTAACTTTTGTCGATTATTTGTTTTGTGTGTGTGTGTGTTTGTATTGCAATTGTAAATAAATTGTGTTTGCATTGCCAGGCTCTGTAAATATAGTGTGAGAGGGGATGGTGGTAGTGGAGATGGTGGTTTCAAATACATCTCCAAAAAACACACTTACTGACACATAAAGAAGCCATATATGTACATACATACATATTTTGCAAATATTTTTAAAGACAGACAGTCAGTGTATTTATATTTCGAAGAGGAGAACACAAAATTCTTAAGATTTTATTGTTCAAATATTTTTATTTTCATTTTCAATTGAAAGTGCAGTTTTTTTATTGTTGTTTTATAAAAATAAAGTTATTTTTAAAATCAATATTTTTATTTTTTACATGAAAAGAGTTTTATTAAGTTATCTTAGATACAAACTGATTGGGTTTTTACTTTTTGTATGTATGTATACGGGCTTTTCCTATTTTGAAATTTAAATAAAACGAAATTTTTTATTCGTTAAAAAAACCGATTGATGCCATTAAGTGTGAAATATGTGTACATTAGAGTTTGGGGAATCCCGGTATTTCCCGGGAAATTTTTGTCGGGAATTCCCGGGAAATTTTTTAAATATTCCCGGGAAATACGGGAAATTTTAAATTAACGTATTCTTGTACACTTTTTTAGAAAAAAAGGTCTGTAGACTAGTAAATAGACTGTTCTGAAGACTAGTAAATAGACTGGTCTACAAGTCTACAGACTAATCACTGACAACTCTTTTGACTTGTTTATGGACTAAAATCATTTAAAAAAGTTGTATTGAAAAAATAAAGCAGAAAAATAATTCTTTGTATAAATTGAATTATTTTCTTTATTTCAGAGAATTATAATGAAGCTATTGCCAACATAAGGAAAATAATCAAAATTTCCAAAAAAAAGTCTTTTAAAAAATGCTACTCTTCAAAAATATGTAAAGGAAGAATTCAATAAAGAGTATCATCTAATCCTAGATGTACGAACTAGGTGGAACAGCATGGTTGGAATGATACAATCATTTCTAAAAATTAAAAATGCAATAAAAAAGGCTTTAATAGATTTACATTTATCAGCGTTGTTTGTTGAAGATTATGTCCCACACTTGGAAACATTGGTAAACGTTTTGAACCCCATAAAAGATGCAGTGGAAGCATTAGGCAGGCGTGAAACCAATTTGATAATAGGTGATGCTATTATGAATACACTTTATGAACAGTCATTATCTGTTGATTCTATACTTTCGGAAAAAATGGTTCACACAATTAAAAGTAAAGTAAATGAAAGATATAATGACAAATTGATGTCATTAGTAAATTATCTAAACACTTCACAACACAATAATATTAACATAACAAAGACAATGTTAAAATCCTATGCAGAGCAAATGTACAAACGCCTATTCCAAGGTACTGAAATAACATCGGCTGAAAGTGATGAAGATATTTCCGTTGCACAAGTATATCAATGTTTTAAAGAAAAGTTGGAAAACGCCATTAATGGGGCTAAAGAAAAACCAAGAAATCTGATATTAAAAACAGACAACTTATTTAAAAGAGAGCTAGCTTTATTTGAAGATAGTACAAACAGAACCAAAAATTTAGACATACTTTTTAATGCATTGTTAACGCTTAAGGCCACTTCTGTAGAAAGCGAACGTGTTTTTTCCGTAGCTGGTAAATTTTCAACAAATTTAAGAAATAGAATGTCTGATGAGTTTTTAAATGCACTAATAATTTTAAAAACTCATTTTTTGAAAACTTAGTTCTTCGAAAATTTTTTTATATTTTTATTTTTAAATAGTATTTAATATTTTATCATTAATCTGTTTCTTTTTGTTTATACAGTATGAATTTAAAAGATTGTTTTTTTTTTTTTGAAATCGAATTTTTCATTCCCGTTTCCCGGGAAATGAAAAGGTCCGGGAATTCCCAAACTCTAATGTACATGCATAAGTACATAATTGTTTTTTTGGGAGATGTTTGACCTGAGTCAAAATACACCAAAAATAATGTCAGTCTGGAGATCAAGCGCAGGATCACTCTTTCCAACAGGTGATACTATGGTCTCAATAGGCAATTGCGTAGCAGAGATCTCTCTCGTACGACAAAACTAATACTCTACAAGACGCTCATCCTACCCGTGCTTCTTTATGGCGCAGAGTCATGGACACTATTAAGCGCTGATGCACTAGCCTTGAAAGTATTTTAGAGAAAAGTCCTACGTAAGATCTTCGGTGCAGTGCAAGTTGGTGATGATTTCCACATCCGATCCAACAATGAGCTGTTTGAGCTCCTCAACGACATGGACGTTGTGCATCGTATTAACATCCAGCGACTGCGCTGGCTCGGCCATATCGTTCGAATGGAGCAAGGAGCGTTGGCGAGACGGGTATTTGGTGCAGGGGTTTTGCGCAAGACGATGAAGAGCTTGACCTTGTTTGCGTTGGAAGGAACAGATCGATTAAGCCCTGTCGTCGATTGATGTGGCTAATTAGCAAAAGCGCACAAGAGGCAGAGGATGTGTTAAGGCAGTCGGAAATCCGTTAATCGGGTTGTTAATAACCAATTAAGTAGGTAAGTAATTAGTGCAGTCATGTTCGAATTCAAATATCCCCCTTGCTATACGACTTTTGTACTGATTTGAGTTTAAATTGGATTTTTAAAGTCAAATTCTGTTTTCGGTGCCATTGTATTTGAATTGCTTGATTACGAAAAAAATGTTTTCCTACTTTGGCATTCCATTCTAAAGTCATTCAACAATTTCAATTTTTTCATACTTCACGACTCATTTTAATTTTCAATCAATCCTTTATACAGACAAACAATCACGTATGAGTATTTATGTTCTTAATATAACGATATTTTCTCTCTCTCCCGCTCTCCCTCTCTCTCTCTCTTCGTATATTTTTTGGAGAATTTTTTTTTTTGGATTTTTCATTTGCAATATTTTGCCACAAATTGCGCTGATTTCAACATCAACGTGATTACATTTTGCCAGCAACTACACAATCATACGTTTTTTTCTTTCTTTCATTCCTATTCTTTTTACGTTCTCTCTGTGGCACGGCCAATTCAGTATTTTACTTAGATTCGTTTTTCTTTCCTTCTTTTTTTGGCAAAAGACATTAAAAAAAAAAGAAAAAGAAATTTAAAGAAGAAAAATGGAAAACGAAGACATTTTTTGCCAGTGATTTCGAACAAAAGAAAAAAAAAAAAAAAAAAGATAACTTCTTCATCATATACTTGGAAGGATAATAAAATAAAAAAATAAAATTAAAACAGAAAAAGGGAGAGAGAGAGAAAGAAAACACAAAAAAAAAAGGAGGAGTGTGGTTTACAAAAGTTAATGCATACACCCAGGCGCATATACCCACACAGCTTCAGAGCAGTCACATACAAAGATTTACTCCGTAGGAATGTTGAAGAGAGAACAAGAAAAATCTTTTACCTTATTATGTAGTGGTAAATGCATACATGCACCAGAATACACTCACACAAAGACGCACATGCACGTATTCATGCACAAATTTCAAATTGTATGAATTTTTGAACAAAAGAAAACGCAGGCAATTGAATTTGTTCGCTGTTCTTTATCGTTCTTTGTGTGTTGTTAGTGTTGGTGTTGTTGTTGTTGATGTTTTTAGCACAATTTTCTTTTTTCTCTGAGTTTTTCCCATTTCATCAGTCTTTAGTTAAAGGAAACCACATAAAACCTAAATGGTTTTTTCTTTACACTTTATCTCCCTCCCTCCCCCACTCTTCTGTTTCTTTTCGAACAACACACATGCATAAAATTATTTTTTAAATACTCATACAACTTCAAACACAAATGCTTCCTATTATTAGCATCACTATGGCAACACATACAAATGTGTATACACTGTTGAAAGAAATAATAGGGACAGTGTCCGTTTTTCTTATACATAATAAACACTGTACTGATGCAGTGTACTTAATGGAATTTCTTGCACATAAAATAGTCGATTTTTTAGTTCGAATTTATTTATGTACAGAGAAGTAACGAAGAACGAACGAAATTCGCATGGAAGAAATAATATGTATACTCATAACAGATGGATTACACTAACAGTGAAAAAGTTTGAAATATGAGCTCGTAGCTAGCAAATAAAATAAAAATAAATTTGTGTTTAGTTTTTATTTAAAATTCTTTATTATTCGCACAATTCTGTGTGCCACTGTTCACAACTTGATGTAAACAACAACAATTGCTTTTTTTTTGTTATTACTTTGTTTATACCATTTGCATAAACAATAACAATTACCAGACAATTATTCGACAGATCTTTGTAACGGAAATCTTCAAACTACGATTACTCTCTTCAAACGCACCGTGTCTTCACGCAAGACTGACTGTACTTCACTAACTCACACGCCTGCTTTGCCTTGCTTTTTATAACGCAGGGTAAACAGTGTGATGAATGTTCTTGAAGCCAAATGTTCATGATTTCGCCTTCTTGAAATCTCTATAAACGTAAGCATCGTTGTTTACATTTACATTTATTCATGCTGGTGTTTGTTGTTGCATTTTTGTTTACTTGTTTACCATTTTTTATGCTGGTGTTTGTTGTTATATTAAGCAGTGCGATAATTTGTAAACAGGTTTGTTGACTCTATTATTTTCTTTTTGTAGTTTTTGTTTATAATTTTAATGTTACGCTATGTAAAAGCAGTATCTGGATTTTATTATTAAAACCCTTTAGTCAGGATTACAGCCTAGGTTCTCACACCACCCATGCTTATTTTAGCAATGAAGACCAAAACCTTCAGTTTAACGGGGAATTCGAGCAACAGGTTTTAAAGCTTTTTAAGAGCTCTTGTCGAAAGATTGCTGAGAAGGGGTTGTCGAACGTAAAATGTTCTCCCAACCTACTACCTCTTAGATTACGGCGACTACCAAAGTTAAAGATAATAACCAAAAACCAAAACAATTTTCTAGTGAAGTACACTTTTTATAATCAAATCTGAAAATGTGAGATACTGTTTATGCAACAAGGTGCTGAGAGAAATTTGAATTTCAACTTAAAAACTGAACTAGAATCAGAAAGTCGTCCAAAACTTAAGCGTTAAAGGTGATTCACTTAAAGAAAACTTGAGAAAACAAAAAGGCGGAAGCGTAGAAGTACTGAATGTTTGGTTCAACTTTTAATTACAAACTCAGAAATTAACTCCGCCTCTTCAAGAAAAAGGTTTGCGGATTCGGCACTTATGTATTGGAGACTACTAAAAGTACATCTTATCACAAAAGCGAATGTACAGGAAGGATTGCAGTTTATCAAGCAAGTTCTACTTACATAATCAGTCATTTCAACCCTTTAGCCAGGATTACAACCTAGGTTCTCATATCGCTTATGTTAAATTTCTTAATTTTATTCATGAGCAGCGGGAGCTAAAGTTTAAAGTGGACTCCGAACGACAGATTTACTCCCAGAGTTTTTGCCAAAAGACTGGTAAGAGGAAGTCGACGAAAAAATATTTTTTTATATGTATTTCGTTTTTTGCGAGAAGTCTGAGCTGGGGTTTGAACTATGGGTTGGCGTGTAATAAGCCAACACCAGATAACGACAAATTCTTTGTTTACATTTAGGTTAGATTAGGTGGCGGACCCTCTCTAAGGGAGATGTCCCATTTAGGCTAGGTTTTAGGACCATTGTTAATTATACCAAGGGATCAACCATTCTCTCGAGAAAAGCATCGCGATTCCAAAATAAATCTTGCTATTGCAGCAGTCTTTTTTTTTTTGCTCCCTTTATGCTCTTCATGACAAAAGTCGGGCGAAGGACAATCTTCTCCTATGCCTCAGATCCACAGCTCCTGCAGAAGTCATTAGATGGAATACCGAGCCTTTCTGCATGCCTACCAAAGGGACAGTGGCCAATAGACTGCCACACACGTATTGATATTTTTTTTAGTGTTCATATTATTTCTTCCACCACTGTAGCTTATACAATATTTACTCACACATATGTATATTAGAATGTGGTACATGCATGTATGTATGTTTGTGTTTTTGATATGATATTTGTGGCACAATAACAAAAGCCGAAAAACTAACTGCATTGCAGCAAATATTTTATTTTACTTATAATATTATATTGTTATTGTTGTTGTTGTTGTTATATACATATGTATGTATTTACAACAATAACAATGATTTTAAACAATATTGAAGAATTTCGTTTCCTTTGTATTTTACTTTTGCATTTCACGAAAAAAACAACAAATTCACAAAAGCACTCATCTTCAAATTCGATTTAGAAAAAAAGGCAAAAAAGAGGAATTTCGATATGTTTGACACAAATAAAGGAAATATATGGAACGATATCGTTCAGTAACAAAGGAAAAGAAAGTTTATCACTTACTTGGGTTCACTATGTATGAATGCCAAAAATGTTATTCATTTTGAGTGGCGTATTTTTTACATACAAATATAGGGTCTGCTCTTTAAAAGCTTTCTATTTTTAAATTTATGTAAAACAAAGTGTGTGATAGGTATTTTTGAAATTATTTAATGTGTGTAAAGATAAATTCGAATTTGAAAATTGAAGATGCAATCCATAAATTTTAGCAGCGGCACATTTGGTGTTAACAGAGCAAAATTTGCTGTTAACACAACAAAATTTGCCCTTAATAGAGCACTGTTAGCTATTTAACAGTATTTTTAATTTTGTGAAATATTCTACTTTTAGGAACCACTTTTTCGAACTGTGGTAATGGGATAGCTAGAATAATTTTGAGAGTTGTGATTTTGAATTTAGAAAAAATCGAAATTTGGCCAAAAATATATGAAAATTCTCTAGAAGGTCAGTGGCCATTTTTTAACGTATAAGAAATAGTACACCATACCGACTATATGCCAATGGTAGTCCAGAGGGTCCTCTTTCGAAACGTGGTAGTGGGATAGCTGCAATAATTTTGAGAGTTGAGTAAATATTCGTCCCCCATCCCCACTCAACCAACCAACCTTTATATTTCAACACTTTTGTTCACAAATAATAATGATTATAATGAGAATTGAATTGTATGTCAATAGTCTGCAATAATTGCAAAATATGTAGAAGAATCTACTTATTGCCACTGTTAAATAGTTAACAGTGCTCTGTTAATAACGAAAGTTTACAATGTTAAAGGCAAGAAGTGGCGCTGCTAAAGGTGTGGGTTTGCGTCTATGGTTTTTAAATTCGAATTTATATTCACACACATAATTATTTATGCGTTTGAAAAACCTATTGATGTCGTTATTTGTGGAATAAGGTGAAGTGCATCCGACATGCATAATTTTCCATGACTCTGGTGCATAAATTAGACTGAATTTGATCGATGACATGGCATATATTGGCTTTGAGGACCGCTGTTGTTTGTGATGCGACTGCGACTTAGGAAATCCTCATAAAAAAATATAAATTCGTTCTCTTCTATCACTGTTCTATTTAAGACCAAACTAACTCAGTTACAACCTTTACATCAGTAGATAGCAAGACTGCCTTAGTATAGTTGGTAATGTGCTAAACTGTGATGTGAAGGTGAAGGGTTCTAGGTTTTGCACATAAAACTCAAGAAATAAACTCTAAGAACAATTGTCCATACAGCTTAGATAGAGACAAATCGTATCCTTCTCACTAACATGACGACTTTTTTTGAAATTTGTATTGTTTTCGCAAAATCTAAGAATTCTACGCATAAATATGAAGTTATTCAGTTTGATGGAACTTAAAAATTAACATTAAAGTGACAGCAAATAAGAAAAATCAGAAAAAAATACAAATTGACATCAAAGAGTTGATTGTTAAAATGCAATTTCACCAGCAGAAAAAATGAAGGATACTCCTTCGCGAAGTTAGTTTGGATTTACGAAAACTTTTTACTTTAAAGTGAATGTATGATATGTTTTGCACGTAAAAAAGGACGGATACCCCCATCTGGGTTCCTAAACATGGGGACATCCAAGGCAACAACAAAGACGACGCATTTGCTAAAGCTGGCACCACAGAAAATTCAATTAAATTTCTACATGAGATTGGCGTTCTTCTGCAGAGGCAAATAAATAGTCTCAAAAGAACTCAATTCATTTGCAAAGGCTTGATGGATTGTTGAACCCACTTGTAGAGCCACCAGACAGATCTCTCCCGACATGGATACATGTCGAAAATAATTTGCATTAAACCTTAGATTCCATCTAAGAAACCTCATAGCACTTAAAACGGGACACTGGTCTCCGGGTGTTCACACCAGGAGACTAGGAATACCTCATAACGACTTTTGCAGAAGCTGTAACGACGAAGAAGAAGAGGAGATCACAAAACATCTTCTTTGTCACTGTTC
The DNA here is from genome assembly GCA_927399465.1 of Sarcophaga caerulescens. Classification (NCBI taxonomy): domain Eukaryota; kingdom Metazoa; phylum Arthropoda; class Insecta; order Diptera; family Sarcophagidae; genus Sarcophaga; species Sarcophaga caerulescens. The sequence goes on from OV656866.1 coordinate 82,432,503, forward strand.
GGCACTTAGGAAACGAAGAAGAAGAATTCTTGGACTCCCAGAATTTAGTGATAAAACGTATCTAGCCGAAGTCCTATGGGGATGGTTGAGTTAACCAGGAGCTATAATTTTATGCTGACATAGGTGGTATCGGTGTTACAACGGGACGTTAGAGCAGCCAAGTAATCTAGATTCTCCAACCACTTATGTTATGTGTGTTATTTTTATACATGAGTGGCAGGACCTACAGTTTAAAGTCTAATCCTAACGACAAATTTTTTGAAAAACTTGTCATAGCAATTTTTTTTTACTCTCAGAATTTTTGTCAGAAATTTACGGAAAGGAAGTCGCCGAAGAAATATTTTGTTTATATTTTGTTTTGTTGGAGATGTAGCCAATTGTAGCGAACACGCTACCTACTAGACTATGACGACTTCAAGCTCAATTTTCACAAAAAAAAAACGCTTATTTCCTACCGGTACATCTGGCATAAATGTTTAATATCTAAAGCATACATAACTTAGGTTAGAGGACGTGTACATATTTTTACATTTTTACTTTTTAAAAAAGTTTAAAATATGAGCTCGTAGATTGCAAATAAAATAAAAATAAACTTGTGTTTAGTTTTAATTAAAATTCTTTATTATTCGCACAATTCTGTGTGCCACCGTTCACAACTTTATGTAATCAACAACAATTGCTTTGTTTGTTATTCTTCTTTGCACTCTTAAAACAATAACAATTACTAGTCAACTTGTTCGACAGATCTTTGTAACATAGATCTTCAAATCACGGTTACTTTCTTCAAACATACCGCGTCTTCACACAAGACTGACTGAACTTTTACCAACTTGCTTTGCCTTGCGTTTTATATGGCAACGTAAACAATCTGACGAATGTTCGTTGCTTCGCCTTCTCTGTATAAATGTAAACATCGTTGTTTCATTATTGTTGTTATGTATTTTGTTTACATTTATTCTTATAGTGTTTGTTGTTGTATTTTCGTTTACTTATAATTTTTTATGCTAGTGTTTGTTGGAATATTTTTGTTTACTTGTTTATCATGTAAACAAGTTCATTGTTTTTGTTTTTGTAGCTTTTGTTTATAATTTTAATGTTAGCAAAACACCAGTATCTAGATTTTATAATTTTTGTAACAACATCATTGGGACAGGTACACTACCCAGCGGTCAAAATGGCCCATTGTAAAAGCCTAACTTAAAACAGTCCATTACTACTCCATTCAAACAATTGTGCGTTGATATCATGAAATTGATTTCATAGTTCATTTCATGGATATTTAAATCTTTGGCTTTAATTTTTTTGTATACAATTTTAATTTCAATTTCCTTAAACTGTTTATTTATTCCCACGACGTTTTGCAATTGCCCAGTCCCATCATGTGACTTTCAGGAAAAGTTTGTTCATCTTTTTGTTTGACGCACTTAAGCTACAACAGCAAATAAATATTTTCTTCTTCGTCTTCTTTGATTTTCTTCTCAATATTGTTCAATTCAAAGTTTTTCTTCGGCTTTTACGAGATCAGCTTATTGTTGTTATTGCTGGTTATTATTGTTTCCTAGATAGAAAGTTTTTTTCCGGGGCGGAGAAAAACAAAGACAAAACTGCTGATGTTACTTTTTTATTACTTTGTTGGATTTCAAGAAGATGGAAAAAAATCGAGAAAATTTTTTTAAATTTACAAAAAAAAAAAAAAACAAAACAAAGAAGACAAGAAATCAGTAATTCAAATAGAAAAAAACAGAAAGAAAGAAAAATGGCTGCTGCAGCAGATAGCGGAAGAAGGGAAGTAGTAAAATGGCACCGTTACTGTTATTTTCTTATTTATTTTTTTCGTTTTTTGTTTTCGTCTGCTTCAGCAGATTGTTACTCGTAAGTTGTGTCACAAGTAAATAAGTTTCAGTTTTGTTTTATTAGATCTTTTTTCTGGTTTTTTTTATTCTTTTCTTCTGACATTTGGTAGGCCTTTTTTGTATACTTAAGAAGAAGGAAAAAAGAAGAGAGAACAGGCTAAAAACTTTTTCTTGATTTTTTGCCGTTTTTCTTACGTGCAAAAGTTTTGTGGCTTTTTATTAAAAAAATAAAAAAAAAATCGTTTTTTTTTTTTGTAATTTTAAAAGAAAAAATATTGATGTCACAACAATTTTTGTACCCACCGTACAACACTATCGTATGCTGCCCTAGAAAGTAAAGTAGATAACTATCTACATATGTGCATGCATACATACAATCCTTATCTAAACTAAAGTAAAAAACAAAAAAAAAAAAAAGACAAGAAAAAATGAAAAGGAATTGGCAGTAAATCAAAAGGATATAGAAAATATTCAAATAGGATTTTACTTAACAAGGCTTTTGTCAAACCAAAGAAGAGAATAAGATGAGAAAAAACTATTGAAAAGGGTCAGTGATCTCTTAAATAATTTGGAAGCCATTATAACACTCAACGTATGAAATTCTTTTTCAAACATTTTTTCTCAATACCCAAGAGGTTTTAAAATTTTTAGTATTTTTTTTTTTCTTTATTTTCTTTTATATTTTAATTGTCATTTTATTTTGTTTAAAATAATTACATTTTTATGTAATCAAATTATTATACAATAAAGAAATCATTTACGTTACGTTTTTATCATGCAACAGCCCAAAGGTAAACTTTATGAATTTATAAGACAGATAGACATTGATCCATTCATACGATTTACCATAACAGTGTTGGTGAAAACTGTATACATAAAAACAAAATAGAAAACTTTTATAAGAGGTAAAAAAAGTTTTAAAACGGCCCTAGTGTAGTCAGTAGTGTGTTGGCTTATTAAACATGAGGTCATGGTTCAAACCCAGGTCAGACATTTCCAACAAAAATATTTCTTCGGCGAAAAATATTTCTTCGGCGACTTTCTTTCATCAGTCTTCTGGCAATAAGCTCTGAGAGTAAAACAAAATTGTAATGAAAAGTTTATCAAAAAGGCGTTGTCGACTTTAAACAGTATCGGAACCGACTTTAAACTGTAGGTCCCATCACTCACGTATAAAATTAGCACCCACCACATATGTAGGTGATGGGAGAAATTAGGTTGTGATCCTGACTGAAGGATTGTAATAACCAATTACGTATGTACGAATGTATGTTAATTCTAATTAAATATTTAAACGATGACATATCCCTCGAGATCTTTAAAATATTCAGCAATTTGTTGTCAAACCCATATGAACATATTGTTAGAGCGGATAATATGTAACCAGTTCCAGGAACACAGGGTCCAGTGCGAGTTAGCGATGATTTCCGCATTCGATCCCACAATGAGCTGTATGAGCTTCTCAACAACATGGACGTTGTACAGTGTATTAACATACTGCGGCAGCGCTGGCTCGGCCATATCGTTCGAATGGAGGAATATGCTACGGCGAGACGGTTATTTGATGTGGGGATTTGCGGATTACGTTGGAAGAACCAAATCGCAATGCGCAAGAAGCATGCTGGAAGAATGTGTTAAGGCAATCCGAACAGAACAGTTTGAAGACATTCCCACAGTCGATGTTATCAGAATGGTGACAACAATAATACTGGAAGCGTGAAGCGGTGAGCACACGGGGAATAAATTCTGTGCGGTAATTGCTATGAATGTTGAACATGCTTTTAAGTCGGCGAACTGGAATAATACTCTGCAAGATGCGCAGATACAGCAGCCTTGAGAGTAGTCCAGAGAAAAGTCTTACGTTGGATCCAGTGCGATTTGGCGATCCGCATCTGATCCAACACTGAGCTGTGTGTGCTCCTTAACGACACGGATGTTGTGCTGCGTATTAACATACAGTGGCTGCTCTGGGTTGGACATTTATTTCGAATGGAGGAGAATGCTGTGGCGCGACGGATATTTGGTGCGGAGATTTGCAGAAGAAGTCAACCTTATTTGCGTTGGAAGAACCAAATCACAATGCGCAAGAAGCAGAGACGCCTGAAAGGATGTGGATGGCCAATTAAGTAAGTAAGAACAAGACGAACGTCTTGAAGTCGCTGAAACATTTCAATATACATGAGTGGTTACTAACTAGTTATTTCAGCCAATACAACACTACAATACAGAACTGAAGAGAGTTGTCAAAGAATAAAGGGTTACAGACTGCGTTCAACAGCGCTCTGTGCTTCAATCAACATTGTGAAGTGCTTTGTACGATAGCATATTGAGACTTGCACTCTTCGATGGTACATTGTTTGTGTGTGATAAACAAGATATTGGATGTACATGAAATAGTATTGCGCATAGACAATGGCAGCAGATGATACTTGTGGCAATAAAATTCCTTTGTTGCAATGTATGTATGAAAGAAGCAACTGCAGTTCCCTATGAATGAAAGCAATAGGTTAGATAAGGTAGTGGACCCCACTGAAGTATTTAAGCTCTTTGTGATACCGGAAGCATTATTCATCCCGGAGATCAAACATATCCAAGAAGAAATCGACATGCTTCCAAAATAAACTTTGCAATTGTGACCTCGGAGTGACCACAAAGTGAGAGCTCGAAAACCTTCGGTTTTATATAACCAGGGGCACGACACTGAAACAGATTACGCAGCACTTGACAATAGTTGGTGTTAAGGTTGAAAAGAGAAAACGTGCACTCAGGGGCTGACCTTAAAAATTACTTAGTTGGTCATTACAGCCCTTTAGCCCACCCATGTTTTGTGTGTTAATTTTATCCGTTAATGGCTGGACCTATAGCTTAAAGTCAATCCTAAACGACAGATATTTGAGAAACTTTTCATAGCAATTTTTTATTCTCCGACTTTTTGCCAGTAGACTGCTGAGAGGAATTCGCCGAAATAAATATTGTGTTCGTTTTGTTTCTGAGTTAGAGTTTGCAACACGGGCTGAATATAACTGGCCCTCAAGGGCTTCTGTCAATGCTTATGGACTCCGTTGTACTCTAGGCTACATCAATATGGGCATATTCGAAAAACTTCTGCATGAGGCAGATAAGCACAATTTCATAGACGCTTTGTGTTAAGAGTCTCCTGCACGTATAGGCCAGTGTATCCAATGTGGGAATTGCAGTAATATCCAGGAAAATGCCAATGCTAATCTAGAGAGTTTAGCCGGCTTGATAATGGACAAGGTGCGGCATCGGCGTAGGAACTGAAATCATAAGAGTGCTCGCAATCTATTAGAGATGTAGCACAACGATAGATAGGTATTTGCTCCTGGACCTTGTGTCAAAATATGGAGTTGAAGACCTCACGGTGAACAGGATTATTAACTGCCACAGATTTTGTCTGGTTACGGATGTTTCCAAGAATACTTGCATCCATTTAAGCTGACAGATAGTCTAGTTTTCAAATTGCCTGGATGAGCTCGTAATAGAGGAACATTTAAGTTGCGAGTGCGGTGGATCCACAGAAGAACGTTGTGCATTAGAGAAGGTTTGCAAATCTATTTACCAAGATATCAATCAAGTGAATACTGAAATACCGGATAAGAGTTTCTCAGACGAGTATTGTGCAGGTTGTATACAAGCAAGAGAGAATACAGAGCTTTGAAACAAGTGAAGCAATAAGGACATTGAAAGCAGATCAGGCACACATTTCAGGAAGGCGATGAGATCGGAAACAACTGAACTGTAGTATATGGACGGTCTCCTGACGTAATGATTGATCCAGGGGTTTGGAGGCATTTCATAGCCAGACAGTGGGTTGTTTTTAATAAGAGGGAGTCCCATATTAACTGAGAATTTTAACTGCTTTACAGTGCGTTAAAAAATACTTATTGTACTGCGTAGTTAGAGGATACCAAATACTAACTTCTTAATTTTTTTTAAAACTTTTACGTGCCACTGTTGCAGTATTTTTTCATTTTCTTGTAATTTTTTACTCAAATAATTTAAATCATACCCTAAGGATTTCCAGAAAGAAATACGAATTAGGAAATTCTCTTTAATAACTTAGTAGAGTATTTTGGATTTGATTACAACAACAATTTGTAACAGAAAAATTGTTGTTTTATGTAATAAAATAATACAATAAAGAAATTAAATTCCCAGGAAAACTGTAAGAAATTTTATTAAATTAGCAAAATTGTTGTAAATAAAATAATTCTCTATTTAATAAGAAATATTGTCATCAATTAGCAAAAAAACATTTAAAAAATAAAAATTATTACGAAATATTTCTGGGACTTTAAAGCGAAGGAAAGAATTTTTAAGTGTTTGTCAGTAGAAAAAATGTGTACTTAAGGGAGCCATAACTTATTTACTTAATCTGTTATTATAGCCCTTCATTCAGGATTACAACGTAGTTTCCTCCACATCATTACCACATCACTGTGTGTGTTAATTTTATTCATGAATAGCGGCCCTACAGTTTAAAGACGACTCAGAATGCTTTTTATGACAATTGGATTTAGTCTCAGAGTTTTTGCCAGCATACTGCTGAGAAGAAGTTGCCGAAAAATGCTTTTTTCGTACTTCGTTTGGTTCGATGTGTCTTAGTTAGATTTGAGCCATGGGCTCTCGTCTAATAAACCATGACACTACCTACTAGACAACGGCGACTTCTTGGCAGCCATAACATTCACGATTATTTTGTCGCTACACAGCTCAGAAAAGTATACGAAGTGCGAAACATTGAGGAGCATCACTGGAACATTCTGATTACCCGTTAAAAACTGAAGAAAAGAATTCTCTTTCGGCAGAGCGCAAAGACTTTTGGAAACTTTGTCTCCAGAATATTGAAGTCTTGGCAAAAGCAATTGAACTTGAAAGAAACATTTTTTTTATTTAATCGAATAAGCAGTATTGCTACTAGATTAAATGGAAAGTAATAGGGGCATCAATAACCGTGTTCGCTGATATGCTCTTCGAGCTGTCAAAAACTTTAGAGTGCCATTGCATTAAAACAAGAGAAACTTTTCACGAGCAGCACATTTGGGGCAAATCTCCCTATTTTGAGGGGAAGAAGGCAGAAGGCAGCAATGCTAGCTTGTTACTCACAAGTGTTGACATGCAGTCAATAGCCAATCGCCACCAGCCAACAGCATCGGAATCTCGATCACTTTTTTTTCAGGTCTCGAGTATTTAAAAAAGCTTCTTAAACTTTTCACAACAAACAAGTCATTTGAATCGGAAGGTAAACCAAAATGTATGTATATTCTGCTCATGCAAGCTCCATCTCTATGGATAGCGAAGGTATGCAAGATAAAATAATTCCTCGTTTCTTAGGAAACTACGACCCCTTTAATCCAATATATTATGAATCAGGGGATTTAGCTCGAATAGGAACTTTTGCTCGTACGAATATTTTCTATTCACGCACATTCAACTGTTGTTTGAGCACCTCTGAGTTTTCTATAACAGAAGTAACTGTAGTTCCCTATAAATGAAAGATATACGTTAGGTTAGTTTAGGTGGCATCAACAGGTGTCCAAAATAAAGTTAGCTCTTGTAGCTATCGTTATAAAGGGTGGTTCATTTAAAAGTTTTAATTTAAAAATGCAATAAAACAAAAACTGTTTGAAATTTTGACAAATTTATTTTCTTATTTCATTCATGGCCTCACACTGCCTCATTCGATCGGACCAAATTTCTTGCACTTTTTCGAGTGTATGGGGTCGTATTTCGGCAATGGCTTCAACTCCTCAATTGTCTTTGGTTTGTCGGCATAACACCTTTCTCTAATGGTGCCGTACAGAAAATAGTCCAACGGTGTTACATCGCAGCTTCTTGGTGGCCCATTGACATTACCATTTCGGATACTTAAACGGCCATCAAACGTTTGACCCAACATCATTCACATCGATACCATGAAGAGCGAGTACAAAAAAATCGGTTGTCATTGTGCGATAGGTGTCACCGTAACGGTTGCGCCGTCCTCATTTTCAAAGAAATATGAGCCATTGATGCCTTCGCTCCACAAGCCACATCGAACAGTGTCACTCGTAATGGGTGCATTGGCTTCTGTAAGACCACGTGTGAGTTTTCTGAGCCCCAATTATGGCAATTTTGCTTATCAAGATGAAAATAAGCTTCATCCGAAAAGATGATTTTTTTTTTGCAAAATCGAAATCGAATCGTGCAGTTTCATGTTGGCCCATTGCTCAAGCGTAAATCGATTAATTACGTTCAGTGGAGATAATAAACAAGATTTTGTGACAGAATAGAATGACTTAAGTATTATTAGATTCGAAATAAGCGATTGTTCAAATTTAAACCGATGGATGGGCTACTCGATATAAGAGTTACATTGGAATGATATGAAATTTTCCACAAAAATCCTCACTATTCATAAACTAGGAAGGATGCTGAAAATATGTTCGTTAGGGACTTAATCGTAGTCTGGCTTTACAGTTGAAATAACAAATACAGAGGCTCCCAGCTTATTTCAACCAGCACCTTTAAAAAAAATTAAACTTGTATAATTTCGAAACGAAACAAGACATTAAAAAAATTTGAATAAGAGTTTATAGAATATGTTTAAAAATTAAGAAAAAAAAGTTTTATTCAGTCTCAAATGTAAACTTAGAAACTAAAAACCAAAAATATGGGAACCCAATTCGTCACAGCTTATTTCAACCACTTACTATAAATAAACAATTAAATGATTAATTAACTAATAGTTTTAACTTCAAAATTTAGTATAACCTCCTATTTGCTTAATTACAGCTTTCAGCCTTTTTTGCATTGATTCCACTTTCTAGTGGTTTGGGGAGTTATTTTTGCCCATTTCTTTTTCAGAGCTCCTATAAGGTCATTCTTGTTCGAAATCTGGTGTTGGCGGACGTTTTGATCACAAATTGCCCATAAATATGAGACTGAATAAAACTTTTTTGTTTAATTTTTAAACATATTCTATAAACTCTTATTAAATTTTTTTTAAAGGTGCTGGTTGAAATAAGCTGGGAGCCACTGTACGTCCGTATTATGGTAGAAATTTTAAAGGAAATAATGAAGTTATTAATATTACACAACCCATCCCCAATAGAGTTTCCATACCGTTCGCTCTTAATCGGATTGAGATACTCCGAAATTTACTATCAGATATCTAATGATTTGATTGGATTGACCTCTTTTTTTCTGGTCACGTAATTTCGTTTTTTTTTTTAATAAATTTTTCAAACCAAAAACATAATTTCCAAAAAATATTTCCAAACCAAACGAACTGAGGCGAGAATGCCATGGTTTTCATTCTTTTTTTTTGTAAATTTCTTTACATTTTCACTTTGTTTTTTTTTTTTTTTTTGTAAATCACGCACGCCACAATAAGCTTTATTAACGCCTTAAAGCAGCTTTCAATTTTATTTCGTTGCAGTTTTTCTTCTGAAGGCTAAAAAATCATTCATCAATTGGCAAAAAAAAAAAAAAACAATTCAGTGGAGTTTCCTGTTTACGATTCTCTGAAAAAATACTTACAAACAATCGTTATTTTTTATTTTTTTGATTGCAGTTTATTTATATTTTTCTTTTTTTGTTGAAAAACGTTAGTTTTTGTATTCAATGTATAGTTTCAGGCGCTTAAGCTTGCTTGCTTGCTTGCTGGCATGCATGCATGAGTAAAAACTTGTTTATTTACCCTATATTAGTCGAGGAAAAAAGTTTGGAGTGCACGAGTGTTAATAAAGTTTTCACAACAAATATCAATATAGACAATAACAATAACAACGACAAATAGAAAAAAAAGTCATGAAAACTGGGTCACATTTTTCATAAACACATTGTCTGTTTATGGTCCTGCTGCATAACAAAACAAAAGGCATTATAAACAATAAGTTTCTTGATGCTGACGCTGCTGCTTGCCGCATGCCGTTGTTGCTTGCTGCTTGCCATTGCAAGTGGGTTATTTTGTATGTGTATGTGTATAAATAATATTTTTTAATAAATTCTAAAAAAAAATTTTAATAAAAAAATTGGAATTAAAATTTTCGGAAAATAGACGATGAATGCTTTTGAACTGACAACATTATTAGTTTTTGTTTGTTTGTGTTACCGTTTAGCTTGAAACAAAACAAAACTGCACCAAATTGTCTACTAGTTTGCTTCGGAAGATATTGTTACGAAAATGAAAATCAAGATACTGGTGTTTACATCGCTTAACATTAAAATTATAAACAAAAGCTACAAAAACAAAACAATGCAGTAAACAAACCTGTTTACAAATTATCGTACTGCTTAATATAACAACAAACACCAGCATAAAAAATGGTAAACAAGTGAAGTCGCCGTAGTCTAGTAGGTAGTGTGTTGGCTTATTAGACTGAAGGCCCGAGTTCGAATCCCAGGTCAGACATCAAAACGAAAATATGAAAATATTTCTTCGGCGACTTCCTCTCAGCAGATTTCTGGCAAAAACTCTGAGAGTAAATAAAATTGCCATGAAAAGCTTCTCAAAAAAAAAAAAAAAAATTTCGTTCGGAGTCGACTTTAAACTGTAGGTCCCGCCACTCATGTATAAAATTAACGCACACAACATAAGTGGTGTGAGAAGCTAGGTCGTAATCATGACTGAAAGGTTGCAATGACCAATTATGTATGTAAACAAGTAAACAAAAATACACAAACAACACTACAATAATAAAAAATTGTAAACATCGTAGAGATTTCAAAAGGCGAAGTCATGAATATTTGCCTTCAAGAACTTTTATAAAACTTTTTACCCTGCCATATAAAATGCAAGACAATGCAGACAACTCGAGTGAGTGAAGTTCAGTCAGTCTTATGTGAAGACGGGGTGTGTTTGAAGAGATTAATCGTGGCTTGAACATCTCCGTTACAAAGATCTGTCGAACAATTGTTTAGTAATTGTTATTGTTTATGCAAAGGGCGTAATTAGAGGTATAACAAACAAAGCAATTGTTGTTGTTTACATCAAGTTGTGAACAGTGGCACACACGAATAATAAAGAATTTATTTTGTGCAAATAATTTTAATTAAAACTAAACACAAATTTATTTTTATTTTATTTGCAATCTACGAGCTCATATTTTAAACGTTTTTAAAAGGTAGAAACGTAACACTATTCAATCACTATGGCAACTTTACACTGTTTAATTCCCTTTCTCTGCATTAAAAAACATAAGGCCACCATTAAACATCTCTTGCAAAATGTTGATATTTCTTTGAATTCTTTTAGTTTCATTAATTAAATGTTTTCCAGCTAACAGCTGGCAGGTCTATTGTAGCTAGGATTATAGGTTAGCAACGTGTTCTTGCCCAGAAACAAAGTTCTCTGAGAAAATGTTTTGGTTGTGGCGGTAAAGATTTTTCGCTCATTGAGTACACTTTTTCAAAAGGTGGTCTGCCTCGTATGGCAATGATAATTGATAGGAGGCCTCCTGAATGGATTATTTGGAGGGAGACAACAGCCTCTTAAATTAAAAAAAAACCGCTTACACCACGTCGCCGTAATCCAGTAGGTAGTGTGACGGCTTATTAAACATGAGGCCACGCTTCAAACACCAGACCGGACTTCTCGAACAAAATGAAATTAGAAAAAATTATTTCTTCGGCGAGTTTTTCTTACTAGGTGGCATCACAACGGGCCGCTATGCGTGCTTAAGTGAGCTTTTGGTATCAAAGCTACCACTCCAACCAACCTACCTTCCTCTTAACAGATTTCTGGCAAAAACTCTGAGAGTAAATAAATTTGCCATGAAAAGTTTCTTAAAAATCTGGCGTTCAGAATCGAGTTTAAACCGTAAGTCCTGACACTCATGTATAAAATTAAGACACTCAACATAATTGGTGTGAGAAGCTAGGTCGTAATCCAGACTGAAGGATTGTAATTACCAATTATGTATGTATGTGTAAACATCACATTTGTAAAGTCAACTGCTACACTCTAAAATGTCTCCCCAATGAGAGTGAGAATTGATCATTTCGCTGTCATTATTCGTAATTGCTTGTGATTTATTTCTCTTAAAAAGTGTATCTTTCTTCTTAAATTCTGTTTTAGAATTTGAAAACAAAACGCCAAACAAAAATACTACATGTGAACTGTCACGAGATATTTAAAAAATTCATGTGCATTTCGAAGAAATTCCAATGTTGAGATTTCAACAGAGTGACACGCAAAAGAGAACTAAAATCTGAATTACATTGTAACACAGCCAGTTATGAAGAAGTGCGAATGGAAATGTATTCCTATTTGTGAACATTTTTTTGTTTGTCACTTCTGAAAGAAGAAAAACTACTACCGTGTGCAAACAAACACTTTCACAACACTTTTGTCACTCTACACTCGTACCCACTCACTGTGTTTCTCTTTGAGTGTAAGTGACAAGCTACAGTAGAAGTGGTGTTGCTTGCAAATGTTTGTCAACCACCAGTGTGAGTGTGTCACAGAGTTTGTTGTCGACAAGAAGTGACTTTTTCATTCAAATTTTTCTGCATTTCTTCTCTCCGATTTCTGCTCTTAATGTCTTTGCAAAAGATCAGCAAAAATGTCTCAACAAATATTTGCAAACAAACAAAAAAAGTAAAAACCGAAACGTAAATGACAGTCAGTCAGGTAAAGTTTTCTTTGCTTCATGATGAATTTTGTTACAAAAACAAAAATGTGTGAAATTGAAATTAGATTTCACTTGCAAGCTAAAAGAAGAGCAACTAATGAAAAAAGTTCAGAAGAGTAAGTTTTTTCATCAAAAAAATAGGAGGACATGAATAGGAGTCAAAATAAAATATAACTTTTTGAAAATAGCCAAGATTTTGCCTTCATTTTTGAGAAGCCACCATAAGGCAAGGTAAGGAAATTATTTGCACTTTTTGATCGGCGAATAAATCTGCGAAACATTTGGATTCTCTTCAGGAATTGAAATGTAAAATCAATTTCAGAAATGGTCAACTATGTCCTCAACTGAAAAACCGTTTTCCACAGTATTTGCCTGGAGTGACATGAAGCGTTGTTGGAAGTTGTCATGGTCCACTGTCATATCATTCCTTCAAACCATATTGTTACGTTTTTACCTTTTAAAAACGTTTAAAATATGAATTCGTTGATTGCAAACAAAATAAAAATAAATTTGTGTTTAGTTTCAATTAAATTCTTTAAATTCTGTCTCCAACTTGATGTATACAACAATAATTTGCTTGTTCATTATTGTTATTGTTTTTTGCTTACACTCTTTGCGTAAACAACAACACTTGTTCGTTCGATCTGTATGTGATCTTCAAGCCACGACTGTTCTCTTTACACGCAACGCGTCTTCGCACAAGACTGACTGAATGCTTACTACTTCTTGCCTGCTTTGTCTTGCGTTTTTATATGCCCACTTAAACAGTTTGAAGAATGTTCTTGAAGTCGAATGTTCGTGGCTTCGCCTTCTCAAGAACTCTCGTGTTTTTATTGTTGTTTGTTGTGTATTTTATTTACATTCTTTGTTTGCGTTCTCGCTTACTTGTCTATCCACTTTTCTTTCATACTCATGGTTTTTGTTTTTGTAGCTTTGGTCTGTCATTTTAATGTTAAACGATGTTACACCGTTTCCATTTTCATAACAATATGTAAATTGGAGTCAATCAGTGCTATGCAGTACTCAACGTCCACAGTTAGTGAAATATGGATGAATAGTGCCCTTTTCGATATTTGATTGCATAAAGTACTGAGGCCTTTTTTATAAGATACACAAAAAAAACATTTTTTATTCCCAATTACTTACTTACATACGTAATTGGTTATTACAACCCTTCAGTCAGGATTACAATCTAGATTCTCACACCACTTATGTTGTGTGTGTTAATTTTATACATGAGTGGGAGGACCTACAGTTTTAAGTCGATTCTGAAAGACAGATTTTTCTTTAAAATTTTTCATGGCAATTTTTTTTTACTCTCAGAGTTATTGCCCGAAATCTGCTGAGAGCAAGTCGCCGAAAAATTCGATTCGTTTGGTGTGGGGTTTGAATCACGGTCTGACGCCAAATAAGTCAATACTCTATCTACTAGACTACGGCGACTTCAAAGGGGTATGTTAAACATGATTCCTATAAAATCGCTTTCAGTGATTTTGATGGCTGATGATGATGATGAAAAGGACAGCGAAAATCACAGTTTGGGTGCTTTGGAGTGCCATAGCGATGCGTAATAGTATAGCATGCAACTATATTTTCTGAACATTCATTTTATAACAGATTCTGTGAACAAATTTACAGCGACAACCCGCAGATTATAAGTCGAACACAACAGGATTTAATTGGCGGAATACGATTGAATCAAAATCGGAAGTTTACATGATTTAGACAAGCAGCTTTGTAGGTCTTGCATGTTGTCTACTCGATCTTAAATTTGATTAGTGAGTGCCAGAGTTATTTAAACGAGAACGTTTCCCCGTGCCAAAGTCTACTAACGTGAATAAATATAGTCATGAGACTAAGTGACGTTTAATTTTTAAAGAGGTTTTCAAATGCAACTTCTTACAACATATAAGAACAGAACAGAAACAATTTTTTTGCTGTGAGAAACTACTTAGGTCCATAATCCTGACTGAAGGGTTGTAATGACCTGACTTTATCATTTTAAACCTGAATCTAAATGATTTAGAGCCGATTGCACAGGGTAATCTATTTCGAAGTATGCAAAGGATTTATAGTCCACTGGCAAGGCTATAACATCAGCATATTGGAACGCACTGGGTATGACATTTAACAACCATCTTTAAAAGGGATACAGTGTCAAATCCCAATGGAGTTACAAAAAAATTCATCATGGTTTCCAACTTTAAAAAAATTAAGTGGCTTTAACACCTACAATACAAACGATCTAATATCACCGGAAGGTCCAGCGTACCCCCTCCTAATGGAGAAAAAAGTTTGGAATCAACGATTATCTCGGTTCCACACTCCTGCAACACATACTCGGTGGGCGTTTTCCTTAGGCAACGATAAATGGCAGCCCCATTATCTTTGAACGTGCTGCAACAGACCAATAACCTGCTTAGCTTGAACAACAAAAATATATTAACGAAACAGAAACAAGGCAGAGTTAAAATCAAACGGAACTTAGGGCAACTGCTTTTAGCACACGAAAAGGAACACGTATTCTTATATGGGAAGACGCAAGAATAACAGAAACCAAACGGATAAGATAGAAATACTTTGTGGAAGAGAGGTAATGAAAAAAAGGGAAACCATCAACAGCAATATTTATAGAGTTATTGGAGCATTTTTTCTATATCACTCCCGTGTTTGCCGTAAAGTCATATATCCAAACGTTTTAATGGTAATTGACTACTTTACGTTATAAATATAGAGATATGGCTGCCGCGGCTGGCCGCACAATACCTCATTCAATCGAACCAATTTTCGTGCACTTCTTCGAGTGTATGGGGCTGTGTCTCGCCAATTGCATCCTGAATATTGGCCTTCAAATGCTCAATTGTCTCTGGCTTGTCGGCACAGCACTTTTCTTTAATGGCGCCCCACAGTAAATAGTCCAACGGTGTCATATTGCAACTTCTTGGCAGCCGATTGTCATCATTATTTCAGCTAATTAAATGGCCATCAAACGTTTGACGCAATAAGTCGATTGTGGCATGAGATGTATAAAAAGTTGCACCATCCTGTTGAAATCAAACATCGTTCACATCAATACCATGAATATCATGAAGTTCACATCAGACCATGAATGGGTTATCATGGTGCCATAGGTGTCTCCATTGACCGTAATGGTTGCGCCGTATTCGTTTTCAAAGAAATATGTGCCAATGATGCCTGCGCACCACAATCCGCACCACACAGTCACTCGTAATAGGTGTAGTGGCTACTGTAAGACCACGTTAGGGTTTTCTGAGCCTCAAATACGGTAATTTTGCTTATTAACGTACCCACCAGTACAATGGGTCAATTCGACCTCCGGGTACTGTACTTGTCACAGTTGACAAGTACACGTCCTCTAACCTAACGTGCCCACCAACATGAAAATGAACTTCATCCGAAAAGATGACTTTTTTTTTTTGCAAAAACGACATCACCGTGCTGTTTCTTGTTGGCACATCTAGCGAAGCGAAAACTCAGCAGAATGGTCATGCGGCTTCAACTCTTAAACCAATTGAACTTTGCAAGGCGTCATACTGAGATCTTTTCGCAAAATTCGACATAAACTGGTGCGTGAAATCTTCAATTCTTGAGAACGCTGAGGAGTTGATGTTGATGGGTTCTCACGCACACTGTCAGCCACAGCTTCGATAATGTCGGGTGTACGCACTGTATGAGCACGCTTACGTCCTGGCGCATTAACAAAGAAACCAGTTTCACGAACTTTAGCAATAAACATGCGTATAACGGGCACTCTTGGTCCTTCTCTGCTACAAAAATTTTTTACGACATTTTTGTGTAATTTCCGAACATCATTGTCTTTGTTTTGAAAATAAATTTCCAATAAATCCCAATGTTGCTCAAGCGTAAATTGATTCATTACGTTCAGTGGCGATAATATACTGAATATTGTGGCAGAATAAGTGTTGCCAGATTCGATAGAACCGATGGTTCAAATTTAAACCAATAGATGGCCTACACGATATAATTTCTTTTGTACCTGATCTAGCGGAAAATCCACATTGTACTCGTAGTATAGTTACTAACGTACGATTATTTCTTTCTTTCATTTTATTACGTTTAAGAGTTTAAATATTTAATGTCCGTATAAAAATATTACAAGACAAGACCAGAAAAAGAGAATCGTATCTTTTAATTCCATAACTTTTATCACACAGTGATGATGAATTTTTTAAAAATATTTTTATGGCCCACTTTACTTTTAACGCCATATGAATTTAGATTTGTAACAGTGATTTTTTTTATAGCCATCGTTTAGGTTTCATAAAATATAATAATCTTATCTGTTATGGAAGACATTTCTGTGTCTTTCTTTTTTTTTTTTTGTATTTTTTTCTCTATTTTTTTGGGGTCATCACTTATAAGAATCTAAAACGGAAATGACTTGAGCATGATGACTTTGTTGCTCTACGCTCTGGACAATTTTCAAATACAGTTTTATGGGAACGTAAAAACGAGCAACAAATATTAGAAAGAAAATGTTTCAAGACATAGAAAAGAATAAAAAAAAAAAAGAAGTGATAATAATAAGGCTAAGAAAGAAGAAAAAGAATAGGTAATAAAGGAAAGCCTTTTCACTTTTTAAGTGACAAGTTTCTTAGCTTGACTTCCTGTTTTTTTTTTTTTGAATGCTTATGTCCCAACCATTCAGAAGCAATGGCAGTAGGAATTTAATAATTTCTATTAAAAATTATTACAAAAAAGAAATGGAAAAATGGAAAGAGGAAAATAAGAGCACTCACCTGGCTCCCACCAGTAGAGAATCACCATCACGCGTTACCAGTTTAAAGTGATCCACGGCACTTTCATTTCCGTGAAATTTTAAAACATCATCAGAACCTGGAAGAAAAAATACCAAAAAAGAAAAAAACAAAATGGAGATGAAAAAGTGAAAGAAAAAGGAATAAAAGTATGTACAATTAAAATGAAAAAGAACCTTTCATTTATAAAGAGAAAAATGCTTCGTTTTTTATTTTTTTTTTTTTGAAGTAATTGTTGCTTTTAATGAAGGCCAGTAAAAACGTGGCAACCTGCAGCCACATCAACAACAACAACAATGTCATTTTAAATACAACAGCACGACTAATTAGACAATTTTCATTTCATTTATAAACTCGAGTTTAGTTTTTGTTAATTTGGCTGCTGCTGCTGCTGTACCTAAAGCTGTTGCTACTCTTACTCTTGTAAAGAGGAGAACAATTGTGCGACAAAAATAAAGAAAAAAATAATGAAAATCCAGGGTTGGATATTTTAAAGTGACATACAATTTTTGTGATGCTAAAAGTAGCAATTACGTTTTATTAATTTAAGCTTTGAGAACTTAGACTCAAGCAGCTGGTTTCACACACACTTACTCACAAAGAAAATTACAAGATAGCCCTTTAACTTCGTTGAAATAAATGTTAGGTATATGATACGCATTAGGTTCACAAGTTCATCATTAATATGGGTACCAGAAGGTATACAATTTATAATATTGTTACGTTTTTACCATTTAAAAATGTTTAAAATATAAGCTCGTAGATTGCAAATAAAATATAAATAAATTTATGTTTACGTTTAATTCGCACAATTCTGTGTGCCACTGTTCACAACTTGATGTAAACACCAACAATTGCTTTTCGTTGTTATTTCTCTGTTTATACCCTTTGCATACACTATAATAATTACTAGACAATTATTCGCCAAATCTTTGTAACGGAGATCTTCAAACCAAGATTACTCTCTTCAAACGCACCTTATCTTCACGCAAGACTGAATGAAATTCACTCACCCAGTCGCCTGCTTTGCCTTGCCTTTCATATGGCAGAGAAAACGGTCTGATGAATGTTCTTGAAGGCGAACGTTCATAACTTCGCCTTCTCGAAATCTCTATAAATGTAAACATCGTTGTTTAAATTTATTCTTGTAGTGTTGTTTGTGGATTTTTGTTTACTTGTTTACCATTTTTTTATGCTGGTGTTTGTTGTTATGTTAAACAGTACGATAATTTGTAAACAGGTTTGTTTACTGCATTGTTTTTTTTTTTTGTAGCTTTTGTTTATAATTTTAATGTTAAGCGATGTAAAAGCAAAACACCAGTATCTAGATTTTTCATTTTCGTAACAATATATAAATAGGCTGGCTTTCAAAATGTGTCAATACAAAGTTTGTGTGCAGTTCTACTACGGTATATAAATTATGTAGATATGCAAAGTTACCAAACAATGCATCAACTATAAATCCGATGCCTGATTGCTTTTTGACTGCGTTAAAAATACACTTTGATGACGTTTTGAAATAGTATACATTGTAAATATTTTGTACAGCGGCTTTATGAAACACTATACTTTGTTCAAGCACAAAGCAACTAACATTTTGGAAGTCAGCCATACATACATACAGGACATACAAAATTCGTCATTACAACCCAGCTTCTCACACCTCTTATGTTGTGTGTATTAATTTAATACATGAATGGTGTGATCTGCAGTTTAAAGTCTACTCCGGAAGACTGATTTATGAGAAACTTTTCATAGCAATTTTATTTTACTCTCACCATTTTTGCCAGAAATCTGCTAAGAGGCAGTAGCCGAAGAAATATTTTTCATATTTCACTTTGTTGGAGATATCTGACCTGTGGTTTGAAACGTGGCCTCAAGTCTAATAAGCCAACAGCGATTTATAATATGAATACTGAATATTCATTCTAACAGCATGAAGAAAGAACAAGAAACACAAACAATAACAGAAAAACAAAGAAATTACAGAAAAAAATCAAAGACCACGAAATAACAATAACAAATCAACATTAAGATTCTAGAACTTGCCACAATGAAAATTAATAAGGCATAAATAGGCCGATAACAGGCCGATAACCGTGTTTGTTATCAATTAAAGCATGTTGTTGATAAATAATGAATAAAAGGAATAAAAATAGATGAAATTGAATTTTGTGTCCTCTTACACATGCTTAATCTACAAATTATGTCTTTGGAATTGGCAGATAAAAACAGTTCTCAGACTTTTAATCGTACGATATTCTTACTGAAACTTTATAGCATATAACAACTATGTTATCAGGGTTAAAAAAGCAATTCTTAATTACCATGTCAAGGTTATATCCACACAAGTTGACAATTTACAAGTTGACAAATTTTTTTAAATTCAAGCACCGGAAAAGAACGAGATTCAATAGATTTCTCCACATGAATTGATTATTCTTATCTGTTATTAATTTGACTTAATTGATCATTACAAACCTTTTAGTCAGTATTACAAACAAGGTTCTCACGCTACCAATGTACTGAGTATACTTATTATTTTTGGACGGCGACAGATTTTAGAAACCTTTCATAACATTTTATTTATCCTTAAAGTTTTTGCCAGAAGACTACTGGAAGGAAGTTGCAATGCTTCACATCCATAAAGCATAAGTCTACAATTTTTAAATTAAATAGTATATTGGTACATTAGATAAGGGTCTATGGTTAAAACCCATCTCAGACATCGCGAAATGAAATTTGAAAGAATGGCAATTTTATTTACTCTCAGAGTTTTTGCCAGAAATCTACTGAGAGGAAGTCACCGAAGAAATATTTTTTCATATATCGGTTTGATGTCTGACCTGGGATTTGAATCGAAGCCTTACGACTAAGAAAACAACACACTCACTACTAAACTACGGCGACTTTAAGAAATTATTTGAAAACTGCAAAGAAATTAGCGGCGGTGTATGTAGACTTTTTTCTGTGACTGTATATGCCTAGCACAGCAAATAGAATGGACTATCCGCTTAGGAAATTTTAAAAAAAAATTTTTATGCCTTTTTATATCACTTGTAGCTTTTGCATCATCGTTTGTAGCGTAGCACACCTGAGGAAGCCGCTCATTTAACTACTGAACTAATCTTCAAAATCTTTTTTTTTTTCTCTCTTGGCAACTATTTATTACGTTCTAAAGAGATGGCAAAGGAAAAAAGCAAAATAGAACAGCTAAAAAGAGGACCGTCATTTAAAATAAACATTTAAATAGCGACATACACACACACATACACACAGAATTTATCGTCCTTAGGAGTTATAATCGTAATCATCATACAATGATTGTGAAAAACGCAACTCGTTTATAACGCTTCCTACTCAACCAAACAACCACTGTTACAAAAGGTTTATCGCTCTCGCTTTATCTCTGTTTATGTGTGGTGTTTTTTCTTCTTCTTCTTCTTTCCTTTCCTGCCTATACCCTCTCTCTTTCTGCCCCCTTTTTGAAACGTTGAAATAACGTTTGTGTTTATGATGTTGACAACTTTTATTGTGTTGCAAATTATGCGCTGATGTTGATGACTTGTGTTGGTTGTGATGCTGGTTACGCGCAATACACAATTACACACACACACAAACAGATATTATACAGTAGACAAAAAGAGAGAAAAGCAGTGGAGCAAACAAAAACAAAAAAACGCGCATTAAAAAAGGGTTCATTATGAAAAGAGGACCTTTTTTTCCCCGGTTTTAGCACACAAAAACAATAAAAAATAATAACAGGCATTTATTTAATAATAATAATAATAATAATGAAAAAAAAGGATCACACTAACACAAACACACTCATATACACTCACACACATATACACAAACAAACACATACTCATACAGTCATTTCAATTGCAAAGAATTTTCTTTTTTATTTGCACTGCCAACAATAGAATTTTTTTCTCTCTCTCTCCCTCACTCTTTCTCTCTCTCGCTCTCTCTCTTTTTTGCTACTTTGTATGCCAGTGTATGTGCGTAGTTGCATAAAAATTATGATAATTTTTTTTGTGTTCTTCTGTTTGCCTGACTACTGACTGTTGCAAACGTTGAAGGATTAACATAAAAAAGGACTAAAATGTCGAGGACTAAAAATGTAAGAAAAAAGTAAAAAAATATTATCTTCTATAAAACACATTTATTTTATATGAAGAAAAAAATATGAATAAAAAAATAAGAATAAATTTCTAGTGGCAATAGAAGTGGTGGTAAAAAGATCCCCCTTTGCATTGGCATATATTTTTGACTTTACGATTGTGCACAGCACATCTGTCTCTTAGCAAAGAGTAACCCAACAAAATATAAGGTATTGTACTAGAGAGTCTCTAAAGCAATTGTTTGGAAACACATGTACACAGTTCGTCCTTTTATAACTTTAAAAATTTGTTGACAATCTTACGAAATTCATATTTTAGCTCATCAGCCACGACATTTGTTTCTCTCCCATATCAAGAATTCCTCTAAATTCCGGGATAGTAAAATCGAAGCGTTTATTCAACAGTTGAACTTACGCAACACTGCTTACATGTAAGCTATTAAGGAGTTATTTCTTGGATGTTATGCGCCGTGATCTAGTAGGTAGTGTGTTCGCCTAGTTGACGTGAGGCCTCGGCTCTAACCCCAGGTCAGTCATCTCCACCTAAACGAAATATTACAAAATATTTCTGCGGCGACTTCCTCTCAGCAGATTTCTGGCAAAAACTCTGAGAGTAAATAAAATTTGCAATGAAAAGTTTCTCAAAAAAAAATCTGTCGTTCAGAATCGACTTAAAACTATAGGTCCCGCCACTTATGTATAAAATTAACGCACACAACATAAGTGGTGTGAGAAACTAGGTCGTAATCCTAACTAAAGGGTTGTAATGACCAATTATGTATGTATGTATCTTATGCTGATTAAAATACATCCCCATTTAGCTGCATTTTCGAACTTGATAGATGAATAGGAGTTGAGGATATCATAATGATGCGATTTACGCTTCAGTAACATAGGGATTTATTGGAAATATATTTCCAAAACAAAGACAAGGATGGTCGGAAATTGCACGAAAATGTCATAGAAAATTTGGTCTCAGAGAAGGACCAACAGTGGCCCGGTATACTCAAGTTTATTGCTAAAGTTGGTGAAACTGGTTTCATTGTTGATGCGCCAAGACGTGAGCGTGCTTGTACAGTGCGTACACCCCAAAATATAGAGGCTGTGTCTCAGTTTGTGCCTGAGAACCCATCAACATCAACTCCTCAGGGTTCTCAAGAATTGAACACACTAGTCGAACGCTAGTCGAACACTAGTCGAACGCACTAGTCGAATTTTGCGAAAAATTCTGGATGTAACGTCTTACAAAGTTTAATTAGTGCAAGAGTTGAAGCCGCATGCCCATTAGCTTCGCTAGATGGGCCAACGGAAAACAGCACAATGATGACGATTTTGTTAAAAAAAAATCATCTTTTCGGATAAAACTCATTTTCATTTTGGTGGGTACGTTAATAAGCAAAATTGCCATATTTTAGCCTCAGAAAACCCACACGTAGTTTTTCAATAGCCAATGCATCCATTACGAAAGACTGTTTGATGCGGCTTGTGGAGCGGAGGCATCATTGGCTCCATATATCTTTGAAAATGAGGACGGCGCAAACATTACGGTCAACGGAGACACCTATTGCACCATGATAAGCCATTTTTATTTTTGTACCCGCTCTTCATGGCACTCATGTTTGACTTCAACAGAATGGTGCAACTTTTCGCACATCTCATGCCACAATCGATTTATTGCGTCAAACGTTTGATGTTTGTTTAATGAGTCGAAATGGGTGAAGTCAATTGACTGCCAAGAAGCTGCGATTTGACACCGTTAAACTATTTCCTGTTGGGTGCCGTTAAAGAAAAGTGTTATGCTGACAAACCAGCGACAAATGAACATTTGAAGCTCAATATTCGTGATGCCATTGCCGAGATACGACCCCCCATACACTCGAAAAAGTGCACGAAAATTGGTCTGATCGAATGAGGTACTGTGATACCAGCAGCGACGGCCACATGAATGACAAAAAAATTCCATTTCTAAACGGAACAATTGTACTTTACAACCAAAAAATTAGGCTAAAGTAATTGTCATACAAAGGTGTCATTATACTCCGAATATAAGTTCTACATATTGTACAGACCGCAAACTCTCAATGGTAATCCAACAATGTCTCATCGACGCCTACATATTGCCCTGATAAACTTCAGGTTGCTGCTCGGTGTCCACAATGACAATTGCTGAGTTAGCACCTGATATGTATTCAGATATTAGTTCTTGGGATGAATTAATGTCCCCCCCACAGGTTTCAAGAAAGTGTTTCGATGATTCGTTATCATACTTAAAGAATTTTAATGAGATTCGCCATGAGGCAGTACGTGACATTATGATGTACGTTATTTTAAAATCAAACAGTTTGAACAGAGATTTGAAGAATGTAGTTACCAGTACTTTCACAAGCATTCACACAAGTGCTGAGCGTTAAAGCATAAAGCAACAGCCGGTCTCTTGCTCCAAATCGGTAATTCTATAGGTATCATGCGTTAGTTCGCTTGGTCGACAGATAGTCCCCCATTTAGCAGTGTTTCATGAGGATGGATGCCATAATGTTAATAATGTTAAGCCGGGGGATAAAAAAAGAGAATTTGCGTTCTCCCGTCGTTTTACCAGTTCAAGTGCTATTTACCAGAGAATTAAGAGACTTTCAAGGAAGAGATTGAATGTCGATATGAAATTCGAAAGAAACTTTATTGTAGCCTGGCTGTTCGAGTAGATCCCAGTATTTTGTCAGGGAACGTGCTGGGAATACTACTGCACAGCTATTTCCAAGAGTTATTTGGTTAACATTTATATTTCCCCGCTACAACCGCATTCATTCGGTTTTGAATAATTGATGACAGCATTTACGCCCCATATTTATTGCAAATATTGCTGGGTATTGAAATAAAATTTCAATTTCTTTTCTTTCATTCGTTTATTGGCAGACAAACGTTTTTATTTGCCTCAAATTTAACTGCTGACAGTAATCGTATCGTTTAAAAACTTTTTGAAAACTTTTAACATAAAAACGAAAAAGAAAACAAGAAAAATTCGCCAACATTTTACTGACTGCGCCATACACATACATAAAGACCCTTGGTGGACTTATAACACACACTAGCTGGCAGAGTAATAAGTTTATAGCACACGAATACAAACACACACCAAAGGTTTAAGAAGAACAAAAGAACACACATAAGCGAATGAAAGGATTTCATGTCCTGACTGTCCTGAACACACACACACAGTATCTCTTAGGGACCAATGAACATTTTACTTTTACTTACAACAACATCAACAATGGAAACTAAGTAAGTTTTCAATAAAACTGTTATAAATTTTAAAGGTTAAAAGTGATTTCGACACACTAAAGCAAACGAAAACCAACACTAAAATCATTAACTAAAGGGTGGGCCATTTAAAAGTTTAAATTTAAATATGCAAAATGAAACAAAAACGATTTGAAATTTTGCCAAATTTATTGGATTTGTTGTGAAGTAAAATTGTTCCGATTAGAATTGAAATATCATTCCATTCATATGGCAATCGCAGCTGGCCTCACAGTACCTCATTCGATCGGACCAATTTTCGTGCATTTTTTCGAGTGTATGGGGACAATTGGATCGTGAATGTTGGTCTTCAAATGCTCAATAGTCTGCAGTTTGTCGGCATATCACTTTTCTATAACGGCACTCCGCAGAAAATAGTCCAACGGTGTCAAATCGTAGCTTCTTGGCGGCCAGTTGACATGACTATTTCAGCTAGTTAAACGACCATCAAACGTTTGACGCAATAAATCGATTGTGGATAATGAGATGAATGGCGAGTTGCACCATCCTGCTGACACCAAATATACATACATATGTACATAATTGGCCATTGCAATCCTTCAGTCAGGATTACGGCTTAGCTTCTCACACCACTCATGTTGTGTGTGTTAATTTTTATAAAGGGCTATCTATTTCGTGGTTTCAAAAGTATGGGACTGGAATTCGACATCTGTCAAACTAAGTTGTGATACCAATTTTTTTCTTTTCAGTTGAAACTCTGACATTGACGAAAATGGATCGCTTAACTATCACAACAACGCATAAAAATTATCAAAACCTACTACAAAAATGGTGATTCTGCCACAGCCACGTATCGTGCTTTTTCGAAAAAAATTTTCTTCAGCGATGAAGCACATTTCACACTCGGTGGGTATATTAATAAACAAAACTGTCGTATTTGGGGTTCTGAGAATCCTCAAGTAATTGAAGAGAGGCCATTACATCCAGAAAAAGTCACTGTTTGGTGCGCTCTATGGTCCGAAGGTGTGATTGGACCTTACTTCTTCGAAAACGACGATGGAACGACTGTCACCGTCAATTCGGAGCGTTATGGTCATATGATAACCGACTTTTTTTTTGCCTGCTATTGAAGAATACGACTTGGAGAATATGTGGTTTCAACAAGACGGTGCCACATGCCACACAACTCGAGCGAATATGGCTTTATTGCAAGAGACATTTCCTGGACGCGTAATTTCTCGTCGTGGCGATATCAACTGGCCACCAAGATCATGCAATTTGACACCATTAGACTTTTTTTTTGTGGGGCTACGCGAAAGATCGTGTTTATGCAGATAAACCTTCAAGTCTTGAGCACTTAAAAACCAACATTCGTCAAGTTATGGCTTAGATACCGCCCAATATGTGTCAAGAAGTGGTCGAAAATTACCTCAAAAGAATCAATGCTTGCAACACTTCGCGTGGAGGTCATTTAAATGATGTAGTGTTTCACACATAATGCCAACGTTCAAACTTTATAATAAAAAAGAAACATCATGAAAAAAATATTTTATATGTGCGTTTTATTTACGTTTACTTTTGAAACCACGAAATGGATAACCCGGTACATGAGTGGCGGGACCTATAGTTTAAAGTCGACTCCGGACGACAGATTTTTGAGAAACTCTTCATGGCAATTTTATTTGCACTCAGAATTTTTGCCAGAAATCTGCTGAGAGGAAGTCGCCGAAGAAATGTTTTTTTTTTTCATATTTCGGTTTAATGTCTGACCTGGGGTTTGAATCTTGGCCTTACGTCTAATAAGCCAACACACTACCTACTAGACTCCGGCACCTTATTTCCTTTGAAACCAAACATCGTACACATTAAAACCATGAAGGGCGGGTACAAAAAAATCGGTTGTCATTGTGCGATAGGTGGTTCCAATGACCGTAATGGTTGCGCCGTTCTCATTTTCAAAGAAATATAAGCCAAACAGTCACTAGTTATGCGCGCATTGGCTTCTGTAAGACCACGTATGGGTTTTCAGAGCCCCAAATAAGGCAATTTTGCTTATTAACGTACCCACCAAGATGAAAATGAGTTTCATCCGAAAAGATGATTGTTTTTGACAAAATCGACATCATCGTGCTGTTTCTCGTTGGCCCATCTATGCGGCTTCAACTCTTGAACCAATTGAGCTTTTTTAAGGCGTCATACAGAGAAATCTTTTTCCAAAACTTGACGTAAAATGGTGTGTGAAATGTTTAATTCTTTAGAACGATGACGAATTGATGTTGATGGATACTTACGCACACTCTCAGCCACAGCTTCGATAATTTCGGGTGTACACACTGTACGAGGACGCTCACGTTTTGGTGCATCCACAATAAAACCAGTTTCACGAACCTTGGCGATACTCTTGCGTATACCGGGCACTGTTAGTCCTTCTCTGCGACATTTTCATGCAATTTCCGACCATCATTGTCGTTGTTTTTGGAAATAAATTTCCAATAAATTCCAACGTTGTTCAAGCGTAAATCGATTCTTTGCTTTCAGTGGCAATAATATACTGAATATTGTGAAAGAATAGAATGCCAAAAGTATTGCCAGATTCGAAATAGCCGATTAAAACCGATAGATGGCCCACCTGATACAAGTAAGAAATGTCTTTAAAAATAAAAAAAATATAAAAATCAAAAAGAAATGGAAATAAAAATTTCTATTAAGCCTGGATACTATTCTATTAAATTGTAATAAATTGTGAAAAGGATAGCATCTTCAAGGGAAATCCTATGAAAATAAAGAAAAAAGAAAAACAATTTTCCTTTCTTTATGTTTGTTTTGTTTTAAATCATTAACTCTCTCTCTCATATACAAAGAGAGTTCATAGTTAATAATAAGCCTGGTTTTATTTGATTTATAAAGCCTTTTAAAAAAATGGGTTTTTCTTTTAATTTATGTACAGCTTATGATGTTCTCCCCCTTTTGAACGGTATACGCTTTTACGTTTTACAATTTCCTTTCAAAAAAGGCCGCCTGCCTTTTGCAATTGCTTTTCTTTTGATTGGCATCCCAATAAAATCACTGACCGCACTCAAAGATGTTTAAAAGGCAGGCACAGCAACACACTAAGAATTTCACATGAATGCAGGTCTTGTGTACGAATGTGAAATAAAAATTGAAGTCAATTTCACGTAAATTGCCTCCACTCGAACTGGGGTAAAGGAAACATGAGAAAGAGCAGGAAAAAAAGTTTACAAAGTCCAAATGAAAAACTTTTGGGGCAAATTATGAGATATTTACAATGTAAAATGGCTTAAAACAGAGGCTATAATGTAAGCAAAAATTATTAAGAAAAGGAAAAAATTATTGTACATAGGTTCAGGCATTTATTTCTGTGGGTTTTACATTTGATTTACAATCACGTCACGTAAAACTATTGACATTCGTATCTCTTTTTACGAATTGGAAATCATCATAGTTTTCTAAAAATTTAAATATGAAATGTTTCATATAAAAAAATTGAAGAAAGGTCTTCTAAATTAATTTAAATTTTTGTTTTTTTGTTTTTGTAAAAAGATATCGGAAAGCTAAACTCAATTCTTGGAACATATTATTGAAATTTTAAGGGGGAGATCTTCATACTTATATTCATATATACATACATAATTGGTCTTTACATCCTAGCTTCGATTACGACCTAGCTTCTCATAAAACTTATGATGTGTGTGTTACTTTTATACATGAGTGGCGAGGGCCTACAGTTAGTGTCGTTTCCGAACTACAGATTTTTGAGAAACTCCTTCATGGCAATTTTATTAACTCTCAGAGCTTTTGCTAGAATTCTGCTAAGAAGCAGTCGCCGAAGAAATATTTTTTTATATATCATTTCATTCGAGATGTCTGAGCAAGTTTTCACCACTTATGGATAAAATTAACACACACAACATAAGAACATCGTAATCCTGACTGAGGGTTGTAATGACCAATTATTATGCGTGTATGTTTGTCAAGTGGAGTGGATTAAGATACAGAGACTAGCGTATGTTTGCATAACAGCGGCAAAGAGAACCTGTTTTACAGCGGCGTTGAAAATTCCGCTGGATTTAAGTCTTAGATTGTTGGCAGACACGTATAACAGGATTTATATAGTGGATTTCGCTACCTAATTAATCAATTGGTTGATTCGCCCTAAACCGTCCCCTGGATAGACCCAGTAGACTTTACGAATTTGGGAAATACTTCGCAACGATACTTACTAACAAATGGAGTAGTCTGGAAGCTATATACTCTTAAAATAAGGACTGTTTTGTGGTATACAGATGGATCAAGAAAGGATCGTAGAACAGGAAAAGGAGGTTTTGAATCCAGAATGAAATAATCAGAGCCTGTAGGGAAATTCACGGGTATCTTCCAGGCGTAAGTCCATGCCATCGAAAGATGTACTCAATTCAACTTGGATAGTAGACACGAAAGAAGACAGGACATAGCAATACTATCTAAGAGTCAGAGCGGCATTGAAGCACTTGGGTTTTATGCGTTTAAATCGAAAATAGTATTGTTACGTTTTTAACCTTTTAAAAATGTTAAAAATATGAGTTCGTAGATTGCAAATAAAATAAAAATAAATATGTGTTTAGTTTTAAATTAATTCTTTATTGTTCGCACAATTCCGTGTGCCACCTTTAACGATTTAACTTCAACAATAACAATTTACTTTAATTGTTATTCTTTCTTTTACACTCGGTCGTTAGAACTTCAAACCGCGATTCTCTTATTATTGCGTACGCAATAACAATTGTTCGTTATTCTTCTCTGCTTATAACATTTTTGTAAGCAACAATACGGAGATCTTCACACAAGACTGACTGAATTCTTTCTGAACTCACGTGTCTCACACACGACTGACCGAATTCTTACTGAAACGCAAGGGTCAGCAGTCTGATGAATACACTTGAAGGAGAATGTCTTCGAGAAGTATCTAAAAATGTAAACAAGTTCTTTTCATTATTGTTGTTTGTGTATCTTGTTTACGTTCGTCCAGGCAGAGTTGTTGTTGCTTGTTTATTTGTCTATCCGCTATTCTTATACTGCACTTAGTAGTTGCTTGTTTATTTCTTTCTCCCCTTATTTCTTTTCATACTGATGTTGTTGATATATTTTTGTTTATTCATTGGCTTGTTTACATGCCCATTGTTTTGTTTTTGGAGCTTTTGTTTATCATTTTTAAGAACACCATTTTCATTTTCGTAACAGTATGGCTCTGTCTTGAGATTCTGGATAAAGAATATAAGGTTATGCTTTGCTAGGTCCCAGGTCATGTAGGAATCTTTGACAATGAGCAATATGATGAGCTTGAGAGTGGAGAAGCTTCCACACCGCTGACGGGGTAAGAACATTTCTGTGAAGTGGAAGCAGATGTTTGGAAAAGTATGCTTAATGGAAGGCCGGATAAAGAGCCAAAGTGTTCTCTGTTCACCTAGAATGTGATTTGGATAAAATTCAAAACTTAATTAAGCTATCAAAAACGCTGAGAGATGCCAAGAGGTGTTGCAACGGAAATTTATAGAGTCCACATAAGTTATGCTAATTAAGGCGATTGCCAATTTAACTTAACCTAACCTAGTCAAACAAGAAACGAATGAGTTTTCTTAAAACATAGTCGTTGAAGTCGCAGACGTACAAACTTAGTACGCTTATTAGATGTAAAAGCACGGTTCAATCAAAAGGTCAGACATCAAAACGAGAATATGAACAAATATTTCTTCGGCGGCTTCCTCTCAATAGATTTCTGGCAAAAACTCGGCTCGGAGAATAAATAAAATTGCCATGAAAAGTTTCTGAAAAATTTGTCGTGCGGAGTCGATTTTAAACTGTACATCGCGCCACTCATGTATAAAATTAATACACACAACAAAGGTGGTGTGAGAAGCTAGATCGTAATGCTGACTGAAGGGTTATAATGACCAATTATGAATGTACGTATGTGTGTATTCGATAACTCATTAACAAGTTGAAAGCAATATAAATAGCGAAATCCTCTATAAAAGCCTTCTCTTTAACTTCTACGACAGCGCTTTGCGAAGTGAGGAGTACCAAGTATCTAAAAATCATCGATAATTTAAAGGCAATGAATAATTATGTATGTATTGTTACGAAAATGGAAAACCTAGATACTGGTGCTTTGCTTTTACATCGCTTAACATTAAAATTATAAACAAAAGCTACAAAAACAAAACAATGCAGTAAACAAACCTGTTTACAAATTATTGAACTACTTAATATAACAACAAACAGCAGCAAAAAAAAATTGGTAAACAAGTAACCAAAAATACACCAACAACGCTACAATAATAAGCGTTAATAACGATGGTTACATTTATAAAGATTTGGAGAAGACGAAGTCATGAACTTTAGCCTTCAAGAACATTCATCAGACTTTTTACTTTGCCATATTAAAGGGAAGGCAAAGCAGGCGACTGAGTTAGTGAAGTTCAATCAGTCTTGTGTGAGACGCAGCGTGTTTGAAGAGAGTAATTGTGGCTTGAAGATCTCCATTACAAAGATCTGTCGAATAATTGTCTAGTAATTGTTATTGTTTATGCGAAGGGTATAAACAGAGGAATAACAAAAAAAGCAATTGTTCTTGTTTACATAAAGTTGTTAACAGTGGCACACAAAATTGTGTGACAAATAAAGAATTTTAATTAAAACTAAACATAAATTTATTTTTATTTTATTTGCAATCTACGAGCTCATATTTTAAACGTTTTTAAAAGGTAAAAACGTAACAGTATGTTATGTAATCTGGTGGACTACTTTGCTGAAATATTTAAGGATTTTATTTTCTTAATTTTCTTTTAATTTTTCTTTAATCAAAAGCTATATGAGGGGTCACAAGATTCCATTACTGTGTTTATTTTTGTTTAGAACAGCTGAGTTTCAGCAATTGAAATATTTCTGTTTTCTTTTCCATTCTTTTTGTTGTTGTTTGTTTTGTTAAAATGATTATTTATTTAAAGATTTCCGACTTTGAGCATAAGTATTTCAACAAATTCTGAATAACCATCCACCCTCCCTCTACCATTAATTATTCCTTGACAAGTATTCTTAAGGAAACCCCAGTGCAATTTTGCTTTTGAAAAATTTTTCAACGTGTTTTTCAAACCTAAAAACACTTAAGAATGGTTTCTTACTGGAATGTACGTACGTAGTACTCCATTACACTGACATTAAAAACAAAGAGAGAGAGAGAGAGAGAGGGAAGGGGGAGAGAAAAATTAACCACAATTTGCCAAACGGAAATATTTACTCAGATGAGTTCAAGGGAACTTAAAGAAAAATATACGCACACATACACACATCCTGTGCACCTAAAAACAGAACCAAATAAATGGTGAAGGAAGTTAAAAACGTAATAAAATTCTCATGAAATGAATGCAAAAAAA
Source organism: Sarcophaga caerulescens (assembly GCA_927399465.1). NCBI lineage: Eukaryota > Metazoa > Arthropoda > Insecta > Diptera > Sarcophagidae > Sarcophaga > Sarcophaga caerulescens. Next base: position 82,464,603 of record OV656866.1, read on the forward strand.
AACAGACAAACGTCAGCTGACTTTTGGATGGCAGCAAAAGCAGAATACTACGCAACATGTCAGGAAGTAAAGCGGGAGAGAAATTGTTTGTGTTTTTCGTTACATTATTAAACATTTAAAAAGATTTTTCCACTTAGTTTTGTTGGGGTACAATGCTAGGGTATGTGCATATATTAAATGGAATAAGAATGCTACTGCCTTAGTTGATGACATAAAATTATTATTAAATCGGGGGAAAAATGTTGAAGCAAATGATATGAATTTTTCATAAGAAGACTATGACTACAACAGTATTCCGGCTGTATTATTAGCAATATTTAAAGATATAAAGAAGAAGAAGTAGAAGAAAATTAAAAAATTTCCAAAACTACAGGCAAAAATTAAATCACACGACATTAAAAGAAATGAAATTCACTCAAGTGTAATATGGCCAGACGAAATGGCCATTGTAGGTACTTAATATCACTATGAAGAGAGCTCTACAAATGTCTTCTATACCATAGCCTAGACACACACCACCATATCATGCAAACATGGCAACCAATATCTTACTTTATACCCATAAAACAAGGCATAATTATGGCTACAAAAAATGCTTGTGATGTCCCACCACTTAGCGCACGTTTTCACACGTCCAGTTGAGAGTAAATGACTAAGCATCTGCGTAGAGCCACACTCACAATGCTACTATAGCACCTTAAAAATTTAAATTTTAATAAATGAAATGAAAATGAAATTAAAATTGCTGCCACATCTCTTGCAGAAAATGTCCTTGACTTCAGGCACCCTGGTGAGTCCTTTTTTCTTTTTTTTTTATTATTTTTTATTGCGTTTTTCGTTTTTATTTTCTTAATTTTGTTCGTTTTTAATTTTCTATTTAATTGAAATAAATGTACTTGAGTTTCTATGTGGCATTTCCCTTCATTTATGTGAATATTTTTTTTTTTTTTTTGTACACAATCATGTGGAATCAGGTTAAAAATTGCGTGTGGCCTGTTGTTTCCTTCGGTATATCCTTGAGCCAATAACAAAATTTCTTTATGATTTCTATGAAGGAATATAAAAAGAGGGTCACTAAGCATTCATTTCTAATTTCAACTGGCTTAACTTACTTCGGCCAGCAGAAAATCAAATGAAAACAAAAAAACCAGAAAAACATAAATAAGCATCAAAATTATGAAAGTTTTATAAGAAATAATTTTTATTTTTTGGTTGTAATTTGGTGACTTAACGGCTGTATAGTTTCAGTATTTGCTTGGCAAAAATTTTCGGTATGAATCGCGGGGAGAAAACTCAAGAGACTCATAACAATACTTGCCACAAGGCAACTGTTATCATGCTTTGTATTACGGGTCGCAGGGATAGCGGAAAGCTGTGGTGACACAGTGGGTTCTTTGCGGCCTATGTCTGTTCATCGAATTCTCTTTGATAGACAGCCTCCTCTACCTGGCTCTCTACCTTGTCTTACAATAAGTATCACACGGGACCACATAGCTTCTCAGTACAGCTGTTAATTACATTCCAATTTCATTTTAAGTAGTAGTTATCGCCGTAGTCTAGTAGGTAGTGAGTTGACTTATTAGACGCGAGGGCACGGTTCAAACCACAGACATCTCCAACGAGACGAAATATGAAAAAATATTTCTTCGTCTATTTCCTCTCAGCATATTTCTGTCAAAAACTCTGCGAGTTAAAAAAAATGCCATGAAAAGTTTCTCAAAAATTTAAGCTGAAGTTTCCGCCACTCATGTATAAAATTAACACACACAATATAAGTGGTGTGAGAAGCTAGGTCGTAATCCACACTGAAGCTTTGTAATAACCACTTACGTATGTATGTTATCATTCTTTTCTTTTTAATTGGATTGTAAAGAAGACATATGCCAATTAAGCATGGTATTATTCTGGCTTGTTTAATGAGAGCCTATGCTTCAAGCCCCAGTTCAAAAATTTCGAATAAAACCATACGAAAACAAAATTTTTCTTTCGGCGAATTCGCCTCACAGCAGTCTTCTGTCAAAAACTCAGAGAGTAAATAAAATTGGCATAAAAATCTATCGTTTCGGAGTCGACTCATGGAGCCACTCACGTATAAAATTGACAAAATGGGTGGTATGAGAAGCTAGGTTGTAAACCCAACTGATTAAGCCTCCACGGCTCTGATAATTTTCCATGGCTTTTCAGATATGCAGATATGCGGCTGTTATTCACAATGACAAGTTGGTTCTTAAATCTGAGGTCAGAAATTGTTTCTGATTTATTCGCATAATCCCACACGGCTTAAAATCGCATGATCTTGGTGGCTAGTTGACATCAGTATATTCTGGAAATCGTGGCTGCAATAAATCGATGGTAACACGCGCATTGTGGCGGGTTGCATCGTTTTATCTAGATCAGTGGCTTAAAATTTGGCCTCCGGTTTTATGCTTCTGTCACAGTAATTTCGACTTCATCTTCAAAAAAGTAAAGCCCATCACCTGGCCAAAATGAGCTCCGTGCAGTTGCTTTTTGTATGCATTTGTTTCTTATGAATTGCAAAACGATTTTCTTACTCCAAAATTCTTTAATTTTGTGTATTCACCAAGCCATTCATATGGAAATCATAGGAGAATGTCATTGACTTCACTCTTCTCCATTACCTATTGAAATGATTCCAATGATTAAAACAATAGGTGCCCTATCACAACTGAAAACCGGGAAGAAATCGATTGTTAAGCGAGCCGTATGGTACCAAATGTCACTGATGTCCAGCTGCCTAAATATTTGTAAATAAAAATGCAGTGGACATGGCTCGAATGTGCTCACTATTTATCGTAACAACAGTTCCTCGTTATTTTCGAAAGACTCGTCATGTTGCTGGCATGTAAAGCGAACCACAGAACCAATTTCAATGGATAGAATAGAGATTCGTTAATGATGTGAGGACTTTTTTTCTTTTTGCTGCACTCTATAAAATTCACGAACAGATTTATTTTTCTTCAAATTAATTGCTCCAAATATATAAGCCGTATTCGCCGTGGTCTAGTATGTAGCATGTATATTGTAGTATGAGCCCACGGTTCAAACCTTAGATCAGAGATTTCCAAAAAAACGAAATAAAAAAAAACATTTTTTTTGGTAACTTCCTCTCAGCAGATTTCTTACAAAAACTCTGTGAGTGTAAAATAAAATTGCAATGAAAAACTTCTCAAATATCTGTAGTTCGGAATCGACTTTAAGCTGTAGGTCCCCTTACGCTCGTAAAAAAATAGCATACACAAGATAAGAAATGTGAAAAACTAGGTTGTAATCCTTTTTTTTTTTTTTGGTGAAACCAGCACTCAGGGGATGGCCCCTACTCATGCAGTGCATTGTGCAGGTTTTTAGGAAAATGGGTTATAGGAAGGTGGAAGAGACGGAGTAGTGTTTGTGGACATCCCAAGATGCGAACGGCAAGGAAACGAGTTTCTGCTAAGTGACTATAAAATGGCCAGTGCTATACCTTCACCATTAGACAGTCTACAGCAATCGTCCCCAAGAAGCCCGCACCCTTCAGTCCTAGCTTCTCACACTACTCATGTTGTGTGTGTTAATTTTATACATGAGTGGCGGGACCTACAGTTTAAAGTCGACTCCGAACGACAAATTTTTGAGAAGCTTTTCATGGCAATTTTATTTACTCTCAGAGTTTTTGCCAGAAATTTGCTGAGAGGAAGTCGCCGAAAAAATATTTTCGTTTTGATGTCTGACCTGGGATTCGAACTCGGGCCTTCAGTCTAATAAGCCAACACACTACCTACTAGACCACGGCGACTTCAAATCCTGACTAAAGGGATGTAATGACCTACTATGTATGTAAATATAGGAGCACGACTTACTAAACCTTACCGAACAAAAATGTCAAAACAGTTTTGCATTCTTTGTTATCAAAACATATACTTCTTGTTATTGATATTTCTCATGCAGCTAACAAAACATTCGATAGGCACAAGTAGATGGAATATCAATCTGAATGATATTCTCAGATTCTATTAATCTGACGAACTGCATATGAGGAGCATGAAACGACATGTGATGCCGATATGGTGCTTCTACTTTTTCTACCATTAGGTCGACAGGAACCCAGTTAAAGTTATGTGTGTAAAGATAAATTCGAATTTGAAAATCCAAGATGCAATCCATAAATTTCAGCAGCGCCACATTTAGCGTTAACAGTTGTAAAATTTTCTCTTAACAGAGCAAAATTTGACCTTAACAGAGCACTGTTAGCACTGATAGTAGTCCAGGGAGTCTTCTTTCGAACCGTGGTAGTGGGATAGCTGGAATAATTTTGATAGTTCAGAAAAATTTCCATCCTCCATCCCTACCAACCATCCTTTATATTTCAGCACTTTTGTTCACAAATAATAATGATCATAATGAAAATTATATTTTATGTAAATAGTCTGCAATAATTCCAAAGTAAAAGAATAATCTACTTACCGTCACGGTTAAACAGTTAACAGTGCTCTGTTAAAAGCACAGTTTACCCTGTTAGAGGCAAGAAGTGGCGCTGCTAAAAGTGTGGGTTTGCGTCTTTGGTTTTTAAATTCGAATTTATCTTGACACACATGTTAAAGTTTACTTTGGTAACTTCTTAGTAGTTGGTTTTAACTGCAACGGTAATCAGTTAAACGTATGACTTTATAACTTTAGCGAACTTAGACATTATAACTGCTCCATACATAAGAAAATTTCGGAATTAACATGTCGCAATAAGCACCATAGGTATTTTGTATAAGTTTCCAACCAGTGTAAATTATACTCAATATGTGTCTTTAACAACACCACGGTAATGCTTAGGCTTGATGACAATTTTTAGTAGCTTTTTATGTTATTTTGGGATCTGAAAACTTTCAGGATCCAGATTAGAGATCAGCAATGAATCGTTTTTTCGCTACTCATAAGCACTCATGAAATTTTGAATATAAGTGAGTCAACAATAATGAAATTTAACTATGTACTCTGATTCATTCGTACTCACTACATTTTTGATTTATAAGTACAGGTTGCAATGAGTATGTGTACAACGTTGACATCAAACTCATACCATTCGAAATATGTTTGATTCATAAGCCTACTCATTTAGATTCATCATAACTTTAGAAAAATACTTATAATACTTAATGATTCGAGTGACCTTCTGGTAGGTATTTTAGTGTTCGTATGCGAATCATACTTATATGTGCTTCGTCTATATATGTTGAGTTATGGAGAGTCGAAATAAACAACATCATACGTGTTGTTAAGTATGAATATGATGAGTACTTCATTCAATCTTTTAATATGAGTAGAGAGGTTCCATGATATTAAAATAAATACGAATGAGTATCAGAGTATCAGAAATTATGAGCATTATTCGATTCTATTCATCTTTTTGAATACTAATTGCTGATCTCTGATCCAGATGTTACCTTAAATTTTTTAACTCATGTGAGTTAAAATTTAATTTTAAAAAATTATACTTCATGGGGCTTACTACTATACCTACAGGACTATTGTTGACTTTAATTTTTTTTTTTTGGTTAAAATTTCCCGTTATTTAAAGGATAACCATAAAGATTTCAAATGTAAATTTTTATACGCACACAATGAATGTAAAAAATTTTTTTTCTTGCTGCCTGTTTCTCTGCCATACATTAATTTAATGTATTTCTGTGTAATTGTCCATGTATTGGTAGTTATTTTGTGTGTGTACAGAGATAGTCATTGTCGGTTAATGGCTAAAATAAACTGAAATGAATTGAAAACGGCTCGTTTTTTGTATATGTATTCAGGACTCTGGTGCCTCTTTTTCTATTTTAAATTCCGTATTTATTTTTTTTAATTTTTTTTTCTTAATTTTTTATTTGTTTCTGGCCATTCATTCCTTTTCATTGCGTTGATTCTTTAACGGTGACTATTAATTTCATTTTTATTTAACCAATACCAAACAAAAAAGTACAAAATAAAAAAAATCTCGTAGAGAGGAAGAAAAAGAATAAAATCAACAAAGAAAAACTCAGTCATGTTAACAAAAAACCACAATAATGTAAAAACTTTAACCAAAAAAGAATAAAAAAAAGAATGCGTGGAAAAAAAAGCCAAATTATGAGGGAAAAAACAGAGAACCTGTCTCTGCCGTAATATCGGGAAAGAATGAAAAAACACGGAATGAAAAACGTGTGGCGGTAATGGGCAGCTGAGTAAAACGATATCGTTTTTCATTCCTTTTTGCTTATTTTAATGGCCAAAACAAAGAGTGGCCAAATGAATTGGCAAAACACAGATGAAAAGTACCCAAACGAACTTCAGCTTAAATAAACATTGTTGATGAGCCGAGCAACATAGCCACATAGCAACATAAAAAATAAAATAAAATTTCTTTCACATTTGAGTAGAGATTAAAAAATTAAAAAGCAATTGATAAAATTAAAACAGCACTGGAATAGTAATTTAAACAAATTATCACTGAAAAACCCCCCAGCAAATAAACGTATAAACAACGCCTCTGCTGTGTTAAAGAATTAAATTTCTCTGGCTTTAGATTTCATGTAAAGGCTTTTGCAAAATGTTATTACATCAAGAGGAAATAAAAGTCTGAATCATTCATATAAAATTATAGGCTACAGAAATGAAATAAAGCGCTTTCTGAAATAATTAAACGGAATTTTTTTTGTCCAACACTCCTCTTGGGATTACGTGGCGTCCACAGAACATTTATGCCTCGTTTCCCTTTCTTTAATCCATTTTTGTTTTGTTTTGTTCCAGCTAAGTAGGCGATTGGTCTGCTGTAACACATCCTAGGATAATGGGGCTGGCATCTATCGTTGCTTAGAAACAATGCCCTCACAATATTTAGTGTAGTGGTGGGAAGTCATTTCCCACTGGGCGACGGCAATGCCTGATCTTCCTGTGATGTTATCCTTTCTGCAGGTAGTGAGGGATATTCTTACATGGATAGTAATGGAATGGGTCAAAACATCTTAAATTGAAATTCGAAATCCATGATGAACGATTTTTTTTCAGCTCTATTGGGAAGCTGGGCATCTAGACTTGTAGCTGTTGTCCACTACACCACGCCGCAACCAATTTGACGGAATAAAATGATTTAAAAACCATTCAAAGTGGAACTAAAATCATAAAGAAACCCGGCTACTAGTTAACCACTTTAGTTGCCAACCATCAGCCCCCAAATTGATACTTAACATGTGGCACCGTCTTGTTGAAACCACATGTCATGCAAGTCAAGCTCTTGCATTTTGGGCAAAAAAAAGTTGGATATCATCTCACGGTAGCGCTCACCATTCACAGTTACGTTACAATTCGCAGTATATTTGAAGAAGTACGGTCCAATGATGCCAAATTCAATGATTTGCAAGCGTTGTTCGTTTGTAAGATGATTCATGGTTAACTTATAGACCAAACTGAAGATGTTTGACATTGAAACAAAACACGAAACCTGCGTGAGCTGTTTAAACCAGCTAATTGGTCGGAAATTGCCCGAAAATGTTGCAGACAAGCACCAACAGTGCCCGATATACGCAAGAGTATTGCTAAAGTTCGTGAAACTGGTTTCATTGTTGAGGCACCAAGACTTCAGCGTCCTCGTACAGTGTATACACCCGAAAATATCGAAGCTGTGAGTAGAATTCAACAATATCAACCCGTCATCGTTCTCAAGAATTGAAAATTTCGCGCACCAGTTTACGTTGAATTTTGAGAAAAGATCTCGGTATGACGCCTTAAAAAAGCTCAATTGTTTCAAGAGTTGACGCCACATGACCATCCGTTTAGTTTACGCTGCGCTAGATGGGCCAACGAGAAACAGCACGCTGATGTCGATTTTACCAAAGAAAAAAAATCATCTTTTCGGATGAAACTCATTTTCATCTTGGTACGTTAATAAGCAAAATTGCCGTATCTGGGGCTCAGAAAACCCACACGTGGTCTTACAGAAGTCAATGCATCCATTACGAGTGACTGTGTGGTGCGGCTTGCAAAGCGAAGGCATCATTGGTCCATTTTTCTTTGAATGGAGACACCTATTGTACCATGATAACCGATTTTTTTGTACCTACTCTTCATGGTATTAATGTGAATGATGTTTGGTTTCAACAGAATGGGTCAACTTGACACACATCTCATGCCACAATCGATTTATTGAATCAAACGTTTGATAACCGTTTAATGAGCCGAAATGGTGATGTCAATTGGCCGCCAAGAAACTAACATTTGACACCGTTGGACTATTTTCTGTGGGGCGCCGTTGAGGAAAAGTGTTATGCCGACAAACCAAGGGCAATTGAGCATTTGAAGGCCAACAATCGCGATGCACTCGAAAAAGTGCACGAAAATTGGTCCGATCGAATGAGGCAAGCCGCGGCAGCCATATGAATGAAATCAAATTCCATTTCTAATCGGAACAATTGTACTTCGCAACATAAAAATAAATTTGGCAAAATTTTAAACCGCATTTTTAATTTTAAACTTTTAAATGGCCCACCCTTTATAAGTTCAGAATTGTAGGAAACTGGTTAGGGCGTCGTATGTCTATCTTTCTTAAGTCTCTAGTCAATTAGTTTCTAAGGAAATTCAGCAACATTGTCGTTAACGTAATAGTATGAGTATGATGTGGTGGTTGTTCTCACATCGGATATGTTTCCCTGGCATTATAAACGGATCTTGAATTGAAAACTCTCTAGTAAATGCGTACGTAACTGGGCAGGATCGTGGAATTAAAATTGAACATCGAGTTAGGAGACCCACTACGTTTGTTGCAAAATATTTGGCAGAAGTTAAGTGCTGCAATTTAAAGAACGTATTCCAATATGATGTCTTTATATTTACGTGTTTACTATACTGGCTACAACGACCTGTAGCGTGGGGAATCTTGCATAGAGAGAGATTAGTTTGTAAAGACACCTGCTTAAATGGGCCTTATCAAGCATAAGAGGCACCCCAGGGATAGAAATGCCCTCAATTCCTGCTTTAGAAAAGTGAATTGAAAAGAACGCGTACTAGATCGTTAATAAATGGCAGTAAAAAGCATACCTCGAAATTAGTAGAATTGATATTTTTATTGGACACTTATGCATTGGCGACTATGTCCGCTGAATGGAAATACAGCATGATGATAATTTTCGAAGCTGTGGTGATGCGTATCATAATTTCGTACGCAATTGACAATCTTCTTTAAATACCACCAAAGTGTTTTGTGTGGGTCTTCAAGAATATCGCTTCAATATTGATGATATTCTCAGATTTCTCAATCTGACGAACAGGAGATTAGGAGCATAAAACGCCCAATGTGGTATCGATGTGGTACTTTTACTTTTTCAGCCGTTAGGCCAACAGGCAACCAGTTGATGTTTACTTTGGAAAATTCTTAAGGAGTTGTTCTAAGTGCACCGATGATCAGTTAAGCGCATGGCCCTAGCGAATATGTCACAATTACCACTCTTCTCAAAAAAGTGCCAATTGCTCCATGCATAAGAAAACTTCGGGATAACCATGTCGCAAAGCCACAATGGATGCCTTAGGTAAATTCCATAACTTGCCAACAAGTATAAATTGCACTCAGTATGTATCTTGAACAACCACACCATAATGCTTAAGCTCAATGACAATTTGGAGCACAATACGAGATCTAAATACTTATCCATAAGTACTTAACTCGTGCGAGAAGCTAGGCCGTAATCCTGACTGAAGGGTTGTAATGGCCAATTATGTATGTATGTATGTAATTAACTCGTAGGTAGTGGTAGGTAGAGGTGTGTGAAGATAAATTCGAACTTAAAAACCAAAGACGCAAACCTACACTTTAAGCAGCGCCAATTCTTGCCTCAGGGTAAACTTTGCTACTAACAGAGTTCTGTTAACTGTTTAACAGTGGCAATAAGTAGATTAGTCTTCTACTTTGCAGACCATTGACATAAAATTTAATTCTCATTATGATCATTATTATTTGTGAACAAAAGTGTTGAAATGTAAAGGATGGTTGTTGGGGATGGAGGACGGAAATGTTTTTTAAAATCTCTAAATTATTTCAGCTATCGCACTACCACGGTTTGAAAGAGGACCTTCTGGACTACCATTTGCATATAGTCTGTATGGTGTACTATTTCTTATATGTTCCAAAATGGCCACTGATCTTCTAGAGAATTTTCAATCAAACAATTTATATTTTCAAAGCTAATTTTTACAATATTAATTTAGGCCTTGGAACCTTCGTTTGAGTATGATATAGTACTCATAGACATAGTATCTGAACTAAAATTGGCTCCTAAACAAGTGACCTTGCTCAGATGGATACTGTTAAACAGTTAACAGTGCTCTGTTAAGAGAAAATTTTGCTGTGTTAACGCTAAATGTGGCGCTGCTAAAATTTATGGATTGCGTTTTGGATATTCAAAGTCGAATTTATCTTCACACGTAATACGAGAACTAAATACTTACCCATAAGTACTTAAGCCGTAGATAAGTAGTAGGTAGTGTTTTGGCTTATAAGACGTGAGGCCACGATTCAATCCCCAGGTCAGACATCTCCAGCAAAAAAAAATATAAAAAATAATTTTTTCGGCGATTTCCTCTCAACAGATATCTGGCAAAACTCTGAGAATAACCAAATTGCCACGAAATGTTTCTCAAAACTCTGTCGTTTGGAGTTGACATTAAACTGTAGATAAAATTAACACACACAACATAAATGGTGTGAGAACCTAGGTTGTAATCCTGACTAAAGAGTTGTAGTGACCAGTTATGTATGCGTTATTTATTTTATTCCTTATGCCGATGAGAAATTACAAACATTTTCGTAAATTTTACTTTTAATTTCATTATTAAAGTTGCATATTCCTCGGCAGCTTTAATTTGTACTCCAAAGGTTTTTGAAATCTCTTTATCACTCAGACTTTATATGGCCAGCATGTTAATTCTGTTTAATTTTTCCTTGTTTCAGTTGTTGTTCCATAATTTTAGTGTTTCTTATACTATGTATGACAAGGGTTGGCCCAGTTTAAGTGCACACGACTTGTGTGTATTTTATTCTTGACAAAAATTCCATTAAAAAAGGGCCATTTAACGAAATTTTCTCGAGTAACCCAGAACACTATTTAAAACACACACACACACATACATACATACACACACACATACTATTACTGTAGCACCGCGTATAACATGACTTTACAATTACAAAAGCAAACAGAACCGCCAATCATATTGAAAATTTCATTCACAGGGGGAAGGCAGTGAGATTGGGAGAACCATCGTTATGCTTGCATTTAACGCAGTAAATGAAAATACATTTGTACGAGGGAGGAAGGATAAAATGGTGTACGTAGAAAGGGAATTTTTAAATGAATTTTTTAGTACGAAGAAGGCACCAATTTTTTTCACAATTTTTATCATGAAATGCTGAAAAAAAATTTTTTTTTTTTTATATTTTCACAGAACGAATTTCGATCAAAAAAAGTGCATGAAAAGTATGCAAAGAGTTTGAAATAAATTCTCGTTAATAAAAAATAAAATAAAAATAAGAGAAAATAAGTCATATAGTAGAGTTTTTATTAATGAATTTTGCATAAAAAGTCTATAAAATGTTTTTAATTGCTGGACAAGTTTATTTATACGGTCAATATTTCAATATTTTTTTGCCTTTCAATTTTTTTTCGGACAGTAAAAAATTTAGTTTAAAATCAATTGGAGTACTTTTTACTAGGAAAGTTCAATTACATGTTGGAACATTCAAACGGAACACATTTTTTATGTAACAGAATTCATAATAACAGCAGTGCTATGGCATCGTAATCAATTATCGCAATTCCTGCTACCCGTACATAGGGTGGGCCATATATCGTTTTATATTTGAACAATCGGTTATCCTGAATCTGGCAATACTTATGTCATTCTATTCTTTCATAAAATTCAGTATTTTAAATCCACTGAACGTAATGAGTCGATTTACGCTTGAGCAACATTAGGATTTCTTGGGAAAACGAGAACCTGAAAAAAAATCGTCTTTTCGAATGAAGCCCATTTTCATCTTAATGGGTACGTTAACAACTAAAATCACTGCATTTAGGGCTCAGAAAACCCACACGTGGTCTTACAGAAGCCAATGCATCCATTGGAATCAATGGCCCATATTTCTTGGATCAGGAGGACTGCGCAACCATTACGATCAATGGCGACAGACACCTGTCGCACCATGAGAACCAATTTTTTTTGTAGCCTCTCTTCATTGTATTGATGTGAACGATGTTTGGTTGATGGTGCAACTTGCTCCACACATCTCATGCCACAATCGATTAACTGCGTCAAACATTTTGATGGCCAGTTAGATAGCCGAAATGATTGGACTACTTTCTGTGGGGCGCTGTTAAAGAAAACTCTTATGGCGATAAACGAGAGACAATTGAGCATTTGAATGCTAACATTCGTGATGCCATTGCCTAGATACGACCCCATACACTCGAAAAAAATGCACGAAAATTGGTTCGATCTAATGAGGTACTGTGAGGCCAACTGAAGCAACCATATGAATGAAATGATATTTCATTTCTAACCGGAACAATTGTACTTTACAACAAAAAAATAAATTTTGCAAAATTTCAAATCGCTTTTGTTTTATTGCATTTTTAAATTTAAACTTTTAAATGGCCCACTCTATGTCTATACTAAGGGACAGAGGCAAGTGTCTACTGCAAAGAGATAAAGATTGTACTTGAAAGCTTTAGAAATTTCGGAGAGGGTATAGAATTCCTACCACAGGTAGCAAGGGTTTATAAAGTTGTTGTGAAAAACAGATCCTGGATGATAATGCTATGAGAAGATAGAATGTTACGTACACGTAGAGTAAATTAGAAATAGCTGAGTAGGGACCATTCTGCGACATATGGATGCATCAATGAGAAGTATAGGGACAGGTATGCGAGTGTTCGACACTAGTGTGAAATATTTGAAACGCATCGTAATATCTTACAAGCGGAAATTTATGCTGTCGAAAGGAGTGCTCTATCCAACTTGAACAGTAAATACAGTAAACTCTGTTGCCATCCGAGCACGTGACTTCATTATAGTCATATAGTAGTCATGTAGTTGACTCTAGGTTCGAGAGTATTGGAATATCTGAGTATAATAAATCAGCTAGGCAGGAATCATTCTTTGCTGGATCCTAACTTTTGATGCGTAATTATAACGGAAAGAGATTTAAGTACTGCAAGAGTAGCCTGAGCAGATTTCTGGCAAAAACTCTGAGAGTAAAAATAAACCTGCCATGAAAAGTTTCTCAAAAATCTGTCGTTTGGAGTCGACGTTAAACTGTAGGTCCCGCCACTCACGTATAAAATTAAAGCACACAACATGAGTGGTGTGAGAAGCTAGGCTGTAATCCTGACTGAAGGGTTGTAATGGTCTCTTATAAAAAAGGGTAGCCTGAGTATAGTAATCGCCGTACTCTGGTAGATAGTGTGTTGACTTATTAGACGTGAGAACACGGTTCAAACTCCAAGTCAGATATCTCCACAAAAAAATTTAAATTTGAAAAAATATTTCTTAGGCGACTTCCTTGTTTTTATGTTTATTGGTACACAGATTCGTTTTCTCAAAATGAACGTTATACGAACGTCATACACTTCCATGGATTTAACGTTAGTCTCTATTTATTTATCTAGCTCCAGGGCGTAGATATGACTCATCTACTAAATTGGTTCTAACTACAGATCCTTGTTATCACATGTATGTATGTATTGGGCTTGAAGTGATCCCTATTCTGGATAAAGGTTCTTTAAGAGTCGTTTATTTTCTAAGTCTACTCAGACGTATGTACATACAACCCTTCAGTCTGGATTACGGCCTAGCTTTTCACACCACTTATATAGTGTGTGTTAATTTTTATACATGAGTGGCGGAACCTACAGTTGAAAATCGATTCTGAAAAACAGATTTTTGAGAAACTTTTTCATGGCAATTAATTAATTTCAGAGTTTTTGTCACTAATCGCCGGAGAAATATTTTTTCATATTTTGTTTAGTTGGAGATGTCTGACATGGAATATGAACCGCGGTCTAATAAGCCAGCAGACCACGGCGATAACTAAGGCTATTGAGGTAAAAACTCCAACTTTATACCGCCTGTATTTTAAGAATAATATTTAATGTGTGTGAAGATAAATTCGAATTTAAAAACCAAAGACGCAAACCCATACTTTTTGCAGCGCCACTTCGTGACTCTAGCAGGGTAAAGTTTGCTATTAACAGAGCACTGTTTACTGTTTAACAGTGGCAATAAGTAGATTAGTCTTCTACTTTACAATTGTTGCAGACTATTGGCATAAAATATAATTCCCATTATGGCCACTGATCTTCTAGAGAATTTTCATATAGTTATGGCAAAAAATCGATTTTTTCAAAATCCTAAATCTCGAATTTCAAAATTATTTCAGCTATCCCACTACCACGGTTGGAAAGAGAACCCTTTGGACTACCATTTGCATATAGTCTGTATGGTGTACTATTTCTTATATGTTCCAAAATGGCCAATGATCTTCTAGAGAATTTTCAATAAAAAGGTTGATATTTTCAAAGCCTATTTTCACAATACCATATCACTTTATATGGACTATAGTTCTGATTGTATTGTTACGAAAATGGAAATGGTGTTGTTAAAATGATAAACAAAAGCTCCAAAACAAAAATAATGGACTTGTTTATATGATTAATGAATAGACAAAAATATAGCAACAACATCAGTATAAAAGAAAAGGGGATAAAGAAGTAAACAAGCAACAACAAAGTGCAGTATAAAAAAAGCGGATAGACAAGTAAACAGGCAACAACAACTCTGCAAGGACGAACGTAAACAAAATACACAAATAACAATAAACAACTTGTTTACATTTATAGAGATTTCGCGGAGACATTCTCATACAAGTGCATTCATCAGACTGCTTACCCTGCGATATAAAAGGTAATACAGAGCAGGCAACGACGATTCAGTAAGAATTCAGTCAGTCTTGCGTGAAGACACGTGCAATTCAGAAAGAATTCAGTCAGTCTTGTGTGAAGACACGCTACGTGTGAAGAGAATAATTGTGGTTTGAAGATCTCTGTTATAAAGATCTATTGAACAATTGTTATTGTGTACGCAGAGATGTGTAAAGAATACTAACAATTAAAGCAAATTGTTGTTGCTTAAGTCAAATCGGTGAAGGTGGCACACGGATTATGAGAACAATAAAGAATTTATTTTTATTTCAGTTTTTAAAAGGGTAAAAACGTAACAGTATTAAGAGGCCTTGGAAGCTTCCTTTGAGTATGATATGGTACTTATATACCTAGTATATGCCCTAAAATTAGCTGCTAAACAAGTCACCTTGTTCAGATGGATACTGTTAAATAGTTAACAGTGCACTGTTAAGGGCAAACTTTGCTCTGTTAAGAGAAAATTTTGGCACTGTTAACGCTAAATGTGGCGCTGCTAAAATTTATGGATTGCGTCTTGGATTTTCAAATTCGAAATTGTCTTTACACACATTAATATTTATTGGAGCATTTTCGAATAAATT
Organism: Sarcophaga caerulescens; assembly: GCA_927399465.1. NCBI lineage: Eukaryota > Metazoa > Arthropoda > Insecta > Diptera > Sarcophagidae > Sarcophaga > Sarcophaga caerulescens. Next base: position 82,480,168 of record OV656866.1, read on the forward strand.
TTGGAAGAATTTCTTCATTTAAAATTATTTTCAAAAAAATTTGGTAACAAAAACTAACAACGTTTTGCAATAAAGTTACAGCTTTTGAACACTTCTTCAATGTGTCTGTATTGAAATCCTTTTATGGCTTAAAACCGTTTTAAAATCTTGTGTGTGTTTTTTTTTCTAATTTTGTCTTCACTTAGCTTAGTTTTTAAGTGTCTTAACTTTTGTTGCTTACTGCGGAGGATGGGCCGGCCTTCTTATCATGTTTGTTCATGGTTTCTAAAATGAATTTTTCTTTCCACTTTTTTGTATGTATAGATGTACATACATATTTATATCACTTTCTAGGCTTACATACTTACTAGCAGTTGTACTATTACTACTCTATGCCGCATTGTGAAAGTATTTTATCTTGAAAGCCATTTGAAATTCTGGTTGCTTGCATGCTGGAGTCCTTTTTTCGGTATTGTTCGTTTCTTTCTCTAAACCTCTGTGCGACATCTTTTTCCATTTGTCTTGTGTTACATATGTATTTGTGCACTTCTACTCTCTCCCTCATGTATGTGTGTATTTGTAAGAGAGGGATATCCTTGTTTTTTTAAATTTTATTTGTATTAAAACAGTGCTCGACTAAGTAAAACTAACAATAGTTTTACAGAGTTTCTCCCTTTTTTTGTACTTTTTTTTTTGGTACTTTTTCTGAATCTTTATTTTCTTTTTATTTTCTTTAATATGCTGTTGCAATTTAACAAAAATACAATAGCAAAATGAGAAAGACAAGAATGTTGACAAAGGACAACAACAGCAAGAAAAAAATTAAAAAAAAAAATTAAAAATAAAGTTGAAAAGAACCAAAAGAACCAAATTTATAGAGTAAAGCACAGAATAAAAGAAAATGGTCTGGGAGTATTACAATCTCCCCTACGTATTCTGTGTCTCTATCTCTCTCTCTCTCTCTGTCTGCTACCAGGAGTACAAAATTTAATTTATCAAATTTCCTTCACTTTTTATATTCCAGAGGGAGGGAGTTTCTTTTTTTTTTGTTTTTTTCCTCCAAAAAATTTAATAGAAAAGCCGTAAACCATACAAGCAGCAGCAGCAGCAGGAAGAAAGCTCCCCCAGTTTACAAAAAATTTCCACATCAAACTCAACCTACACACACACACTTGGCTTAGAAAGTCTTGCTTCCACCATATACTCCCCTATTGGGTCGCCCTACTGACAGTCTTTGCAAGCAACACTCGAGTTAAAGTCATGCTCGATTGAGTTGAGTTTTATTTTTTCCAAGTGAAATGGAAAATTTATTAGCACCAGTAGTAGAAATGAAAGAAAATGAAAATGAAAAACAGAAAGAAAAAAAAGCAACGCTCTCCAACTAATTGATAAGACACTTTCAAGTGGAAATGGGTATGAAGAAAACCAAAGCAAAACAGAAAATAAAAAAAAATAAAAAATAAAAACACTGAAATAAATGGAAAAATATACTCTCTATTGTATAGTAAAAGGTACCAAAATGAGAATGAGAACAACAAAAAAAAAAAAAAAAAAAGGAAAATTAAAATGATTTCATAAAATGATGAACAATTTAAACGTTTTCCCCATAATTAAAGTAAAACACTCTTTAATTAAGATAATTAAAGCACAATCGAAAGTATTTTACGGACTTTTGAAAATCTCAGAAGAATTTTACGTTCCCCCAAGAGCAAGTTATTATGGGTTCATTGAACCATACTGTGGTTAATTAAATTCGAATCTTCGAAATCAGTAAAACGCAAGGAATGCTACCGCTTGCATTGGGTTTCAGTTCCAGCAAACGATTCCACCTTACTTAACACATTGTTGACCGGTCACGAGTTAACTCGTGTTTTCCTGCCCAAACGTTGTTGATCAATCACGAGTCAACTCGTCGGTCAACAAAGTGTTGTTGGTCATAAATTAAGATTACAATCTAGCTTCTCACACCACCCATGTTGCGTGTGTTAATTTTATACATGAATGGCGGGACCTACAGTTCAACGTCTCCAAACTACAGATTTTAAGAAACTTTTCGTTTTATTTGTTCTTAAGAGTTTTGCTTGCAGACTAATGAGAGGAAGCCGCTATAAAAAATTTTTGTTTCATATTTCGTTTCGTTTGAGATGTCTGAACTGAGATGTGTCCAACTGATACCGTGTAATAAGCCGACACGCATATACGGAATTGTTCGTTTTAACTCTTCAGTCAGGATTACGACCTAGCTTCACGCACCATTTATATTGTGTGTGCTAATTTTATACATGAGTGGTGGGACCTGCAGTTAAAAGTATACTCAGAACGACAGATTTTTGAGAAACTTTTGAATTTTTGCCAGAAATCTGCTGAGAGGAAGTCGCCGAAGAAATATTTCTTCATATTTCGTATTGTTAGAGATGTCTGAACTGGGGTATGAATCGTGGTCTCACGTCTAATAAGCCAACACACTATCTACTAGACTAAGGCGATGTCGTATGTGCTTTAAATTAACGTTTCTTTACTGGCTACAGGTACTTGTGTGGCGTACTGAAACCGGCATATTAGATTCTTCCGGAACTTCAGAGCGAATTTCATGTCTAACATATTCGACATGGATGACAATCAATTAACATTGAAGGTAAGAATTCCCTCTAGATTAAAATGAAATTGATCTGAAGTCTCTTCATGGAATCGTCAGCAACAATGGATTTGAGGATGGCCAACACACCTCCTACTCCTACCTACTAAACTACAGCGATTTTTGAAACTGCTCCACGATCTCTTCATTATCGACTGTTTGCTATCTATGAAGGCGATGTGAATACTGTATCAGGTCTTTAGATGATAGGACTGCCATCTGTAGTTACAAATTAGTTGGACTGTTGAATTGAAAGTAATGAAGAACTTTGCTCATGTCTTTCAAAAAAAAAAAATGAAACTGCTGATCGTTATTCATACGACTCTCTCTGAGAGACCATAAAGCTTCCTGAATAGTTTTTTTGGAGAGTGCTTGAATTATATTTTTAAATTAATTTGAAAACCATCATGAGGATTTTTTTGTTGACCCCCAAATTCGGAATCTGAATTGTTTGCATTTTCAGCTTTAAACGCTACAAGTAACCTTTCACGTTGGGTTAGATTACGTTAGGTTAACAAGCTTGTAGTCGCCGTAGTCCATGAGGTACGTAAGGTCACGAAATTTAAAAAAATATTTCTCCGGTGACTCCCTCTAAGCGGATTTGTGGCAAAAGCTCTTTAAGTCAATTAGTGCGATAGATTGTATGTTCCTTTGTTGCCCCTTTTCTCTGCACAGATATTATTCCTTTTCAATTAATCACCTGAAATGGAAAATGTGGCAAATTTCTGTTAGAAAACCCATAATCTTTCCTGGTCATGGTGCCATGTTCCCTATTATTGCCATAGGGCCCCATTGATTGTTTAAACTACGGCTCTGATCCTTTCCTATGGCCGGGGAGCAACTAAGGATCGCAGTAATGGTTCAGGACTCACAAGTCCAGTAGTAGAATCCTGTTGTGCTAGTTGGTCAGCGACATCTTTTCACACGATACCTCTTAATAACATAGCAAAGTATCACCCTATTGTTCAAGGCTAAGGTGTGGACTTTGGCATGATATTCTTACATAAGTTTTAAATTCTTATAATCTAAAGATAGAGTCCTTAATGCGCCTTTGATTTCTACTACTTACAATTATTTACATACAGACTGGAAGATTTCCACCAATAAAATATTGAGTCATATTCTTTTGGTTACCACATACTTTTACACGTACATAATTGGTCATTCAACCCTTCAGTTAAGATTGCCACCTAGCCACCTCACACCACCCATGTTGTGTGTGTTAATTTTTATCTATGTTGGAGTGGTAGGACCTACAGTTTAAAGTCGACCTCAAGCGATAGATTTTTGAGAAACTTTTCATGGCAATTTCAATTATTCTCAGAGTTTTTGCCAGAAATCTGCTGAGAGAAAGTTGCCCCAGGAAATATTTGTTCATTTTGTTCGTTTTGATGGAGATATCTGACCTGGGGTTTGAAACGTGGTCTCACGTCTAATAAGCCATCATACTATTTACCACACTGTAATTAGAATATCAAACACGAGGAGCCTGAACACTCTGATGCTTTCAATCTAATGGGTGATTTTTTAAGAGCTATAGGAATATTTTTCAAAAAAAAAACACATAAAATTCAGAAAAATGCATGAAGTCTTTATTTGAATCGATAGTACGGTCCATATAATTTAATGTTTGAAGATTATTTCATGCAAATGTTGACCGCGACTGCGCCTCAAATGGTCCATCCGCATAGTCCAATTTTGGCATACACTTTCCAACATTTCGGCCGGTATCTCACGAATAAATCCTTCAATGTTGTCTTCCAATGCGTCAATTGAAGCGGGCTTGTCTATATAGACATGAGCTTTAACATAGCCCCTCAAAATGTAGTCTAAAGGCGTTAAATCGCACGATCTAGGCGGCCAATTGACCGGTCCCGAACGAAAAAAAATAAAATGTTCACCGAACTCGTCTCTCAATAAGTCCATTATTACGCGTGCTGTGTGGCATGTGGCACCGTCTTGTCGAAACCACATGTCATGCAAGTCAAGCTCTTGCATTTTGGGCAAAGAAAAGTTGGATATCATCTCACGGTAGCGCTCACCATTCACAGTTACGTTACGATTCGCAGCATCTTTGAAGAAGTACGGTCCAATGATGCCAAATTCAATGATTTGCAAGCGTTGTTCGTTTCTAAGACAATTCATGGTTAAATTATAGACCAAACTGAAGAAGTTTGGCAGTGAAACAAAAAACGAAACGTGCGTGAGCTGTTTAAACCAGTGTTGCCAAAAACTTAATAGCTAAAAAATCACCCGATTTTGGCAATTAGGATCACAAAAGATCTTTGTCAGTCAGTTTTGAATTTTTAGCTTCAACAGTCTGTCCAAAAGCTTTTACATTTAAAATACAGCTCATAATGCCATTGGACCCGATGTTAACAACACCGAAATGAAGTAGCTATAATTTCTGTGATTTCTGTTCAATTAGCTTTTCCCTAGATAGTGTTGTTTCGATTATTACATATTTGCATGCCAGCCACTATGCAGTTAAGTTCTTTTATTCTATTATCGTTAAAAAAATATGTGTTTAAACTTTAAGAAATATTTTTCACAAAATATAATTCTTGTATTTAATTAAACAATAACTAAAGCATATCTGCAAGGCTGTATACATTTTAAGTAACATAACATCCAGGGGCTGCTTGAAATCATTAAAACCATAGTCTACTTTTAGGCATAATCTTTAAGGAAAAAAATTATGAAACATTTATGAGTCTTGTTTTTGTCATCACAGCCTGTTTCTTCATATTTTTCCTTATAGTCGTAACATTATTGTAACACATGTTCTTGCTACATGTAGCATGTATTTTATTTCTTTTATTTCTCTCTTTCGTTTTTCTTTTTTTTCATTTCTTTCCTCTTTAACTTTCTGAATTTATTTTGTAATAAAAATTATACGTTTTTTTCTTTTTCGTTTCTTCAGATATTCTCTACACATACTGCTGCCATTTTAATGTTTGTCATACTTTTAAAGTTAATGTTTGTTCTTTATGACACCCGGCAAACATGTGTTGTTTCCTTTTATTTTACTTGCTTTTCTTTTCCATCTCCCATCTCCCCATTGGGCCTATGTTATGGCCATGTAGTGTTTGTCTTGAGAAGAAATCCTTTCTGTTCTGCCAGGCAACAGCAACAACTGACTTATGATGATGTCCTGTGTTTTATGCTCACTGCTGACATACAACATAAAATGTTCACACTTTATTTGGGTCACAGTGTTAGTCAATAGACACTGCTTCTCCAAAAGGCTCAAGTGTTTAAAATGAATTTTTAAGGTACAAAAGGAAAAATGGCAACAATGTCGGATAAGTGACATGAATGGTCATACATGCTAGGAAGGACCATTTTTTGGAAGATTTATGAAATGCCCTCTTAAAATTCTTTGCTCTTTATCGATTTTATATTGTGTGGATTGAAGGGATCATTAGATAATATGGCATAAAGAAGAAAAGTCTTGGGAATGACAACAAGAAGAACCAAATTCGATATGTTTTTATTTATGCCTGAAGAAACCATTGTTACGATTTTTAAATTCTAAGGTTCAAGACACTTTGATATTAAAGAATGAGAAATTAATGCAACTACTTGTAGACTTCCTTAATTTATTAGGTATGATTGTGAAGTCAGACAGTACGTTTGCTTTACCAAAGGGTGGGCCATTTAAAAGTTTAAATTTAAAAATACAATAACACAAAAACGATTTGAGATTTTATCCAAATTAATTTTTTTGTTGTGAAGTACAATTGTTCCGGTTAGAAATGGAATATTATTTCATTCATATGGTTGCCTCAGTTGGCCTCACAGTACCTCATTCGATCGCACAAATTTTCATGCACTTTTTCGAGTGTATGGGGGGTCGTATATCGGCAATATCATCACGAATGTTGGCTTTCAAATTGTCTCTCTGGTTTGTCGGCATAAAACTTTTCTTTAACGGCACCCGACAAAAAATAGTCCAACGGTGGCAAATTCTTGGCACCATTTCGGCTAATTAAACGGCCATCAAATGTTTGATGCAATAATTTGATTGTGGCATGAGATGTGTGGCAAGTTGTACCATCCTGTTGAAACCAATCAGAGATCAGCAACGAGTATTCAAAACGATGAGTAGATTCGAGTCATACTTATTATTTCTGATACTTATACGCATTCATACTTATTTTAATATCATACTCATTCTACTCATACTCAAAGTTGGAAGTACTCGTCGTATTCATACTTAACAATACGCATGATGTTATTGACTTCGACTCGTCTCTACTTAACATTTACACGAAGCACAAAATAAGTATGATTCGCGTACGAACACTACTATACTCACAAGAAGATTGTGTGTATGCTTTGCTTGTTGTCTTTGTCTTTCCTTTCTTCTTTGTTTGTATATGCAACAATAACAAAGGCTGTAAATTTTGATGAATGATTCGAGCCACTCGAATCACTTATAAGTATTATAAGTATTTTTCTAAATTTATGAATCAGAATGAGTAGGCGTATGAATCAAACACATTTCGAATGTTGTGAGTTTGATGACAACGTTGTACTCATACTCATTGTAACCTATACTTATAAATCAATGCTGCAGCGAGTACGAATGAATCAGAGTAGTTGAATTTCAATTCTGTTGATTCACTCATACTCAAAATTGAATGAGTGCTTATGAGTAGCGGAAAAACGATTCATTGCTGATCTCTGAAACCAATCCATCATTCACATCAATACAATAAAGAGCGGATACAAACAAATCGATTATTTCTACATCACAAGTCAAGCTTTCTCAAGAATCGCAGTAAACGAAATGCTAAAGATGGTATCTCATGCATCTAGTTCTTACTGTAACCTTCGTTGTGAAACCGGGCCGTAAGAGAATTAAAGTAAGGGGAGTAAATAAGATTAGTTAAATGAGCCACTGAGTGGGAGAGCTGCCATACAGCTTCTGAGTAGTGGGAAGAGACGTTTGGACTGGTATACTTGACGAAGGAGAAGATGAAGAGAGATGGAGATTTTTTACAAATCAAATGGTGTTGAGACATTCTAAACTTTTACGGGGAATTACTATGTCGCCGTAGTCTAGTAGATAGTGTGTTGTCTTATTAGACGTGAGGCCTCGAATCAAACTTCAGGTCAGGCATTTCCAACGAAACGAAATTTGAACAAATATTTCTTCGCAGAGTTCCTCTCGCCACATTACTGGCAAAAACTTTGAGCGTAAATAAAATCAAAAATCTGTAGTTCGGAATCGATTTTCAACCGTATGTCCCACCACTAATGTTGTAATTAACACACACAACATAAATGGTGTGAGAAACTATGTCGTAATCCAGACTGAAGGGTTGTAATGTCAAAAGGCGGCTGCGTGTCAAATTGAATACAGCAAGACGTTGCCACGTTGACCACAGTCAGAAACTTTACCTTGTTTACATGCATCCCATGATGCGGGGATCTGCGGAAGTTGGCGAAGACGAAGACCTCGTTTGCATTGGAAGTACCAAATCGAGGAAGCCCTGTCATCGATTGGTGTGATCAACTGGCGTAGGCACGCCAGAAGCAGAGGCGCCTGGTAGGATGTGTTACGGCAGGCCGATTTGTTAATGGTCAATTAAGTAAAGTAAGTTTTTATTTTAATTTTATTTACTATCAGAGTTTTTGCCACAGGACTGCTGGGTAGTAAGTTGCCAACGAAACATTTTCTATCACTTTGTTGTATTTACTAGCTGGGGTTTGAACCGCAGACTCTCTTCTAATAAACCGTAGTACGTTGGCTCCTAGACTACGACATTTTCTGTTAATACTTTTGTTATTAAAGGCTGAAGGTCAAATTTTTGCGCATAAGTCGGCGACAAATATTTGTTGACTGACGAGCATTCACCTCATCGTGTGTTATCTGTAGGTATGGATGTGCTAAATTTCGGACAGTTGTAAACTTTTAATTATTTTGGGAAACGAATATTTTATACAATATTGGCTGAACAGCAACTGAAAGACAGAAATATGTATTTAACACTCTTTAAATTTGCTCGACCATGTACATATGTATGAAAAGGGCTATCCATTTCGTGGTTTCAAAAGTATGGGATTGGAATTCGACATCTGTCAAACTAAGTCGTGAAACCAATTTTTTTCTTTTCAGTTGAAAGTCTGACATTGACGAAAATGGATCGCTTAACTATCACACAACACATAAAAATTATCAAAACCTACTACAAAAATGGTGATTCTGCCACAGCCACGTATCGTGCTTTTTCGAACAAAATTTTCTTTAGCAATGAAGCACATTTCACACTCGGTGGGTATGTTAATAAACAAAATTGTCGTATTTGGGGTTCTGAGAATCCTCAAGTAATTGAAGAGAGGCCATTACATCCAGAAAAAGTCACTGTTTTATGCGCTCTTTGGTCCGAAGGTAAGATTGGACCTTACTTCTTCGAAAACGACGATGGAACGACTGTCACCGTCAATTCGGAGCGTTATGATCATATGATAACCGACTTTTTTTGCCTGCTATTGAAGAATACGACTTGGAGAATATGTGGTTTCAACAAGACGGTGGCACATGCCACACAACTCGAGCGAATATGGCTTTATTGCAAGAGACATTTCCTGGCCGCGTAATTTCTCGTCGTGTCGATATCAACTGGCCACCAAGATCATGCGATTTGACACCATTAGACTTTTTTATGTGGCCCTACGCGAAAGACCGTGTTTATGCAGACAAACCTTTAACTCTTGAGCACTTAAAAACCAAAATTCGTTAAGTTATGGCTGAGATACCGCCCAATATGTGTCAAAAAGTGGTCGAAAATTACCTCAAAAGAATCAATGCTTGCAACACTTCGCGTGGAGGTCATTTAAATGATGTAGTGTTTCACACATAATGTCAACGTTCAAACTTTACAATAAAAAAGAAATATCATGAAAAACAATATTTTATATAATATATGTGTTTTATTTACGTTTACTTTTGAAACCACGAAATGGATAACCCGGTATAGTACATTCGAAGTCAAAGCTGCTCCTTAATGATAAAAGGATATTAAATTCTATTTTTTTTTAAATCGACGCAATGATGTAGCCTCACACATTAAAAAAAATGTATATTTTAAATTAAGAATCCAATTTAATACACAGTTTTTATGTGAACTTGAGTTCAATTTAATTAAAATAATATTGCCTTGTGAAGCAGTGACATCCTATTACGTGATATTAAAACTAAAAAGGACCTCATTTGTGTAAACAATTTTCTCTTTCTCTTTTTTTTTTCTTTTTTTTTGTGTAATTTATGGTTTGAGAAATTAAATTTCTGCCAAACGTTACCAGACAAACAATCACTTTAACATTTGAACAGTGCCTCTAAGTTCATTTCACTTTGTCAGGACTCTTTTCCTCTCTTTGTTTTCCTCTCCTGGTTGTCATTTTCCTTTTTGTTTCTGTTTTTTGTGTTTCGTCTTTATCGTTTTCTAATATCCTTTGCAATCAATGACCCATAAAAAATGTTGAATGCTTTTCTTCTTCTTCTTTTTGCTTTCTATGTTTGTCACTCTCTTGTTACACATCAATGGCTGCCAATATATAATCCGGCCTAAACTCATGGCCCGAAAACCAAATAAATTATATTTTCCTTGCCTGTCAACCGTTCACACATCCTTACGAAGACACACACACACACCTTACGTATACACATATGAAGAGTTATCAACTCCATTGAGAGTGTGTGGGTGAATAGGTCTTTTACCCCTACAAGTCGGTTATGGTGATGGATTCTTTACAAATTTACAGTCGGTTTTCTATGACTTTTTGTTACAGAACTTATTTTCGTCTTTTTTTTTTGTTTGAAAAGTTTTAAAAACATTAAAATGTTCACACACACAAGCACAGACACACACTTACGTATACACGTTTATATGTAACCGATGTCCTTGTCAGCGTTTATGTGATAATATATTAAATACTATGCCAGGGGGAACTGAGAGTAAGAGACTGAGAGAATAAAACACAAAAAGGGTTTACTAAAGGGCCTTTAATAAAGAAATAATTAATGACATTAGAGGCTGACACACTCAAAATATCTGTTTAATATTAGAGCTCAACGGCCCATGTGTGTAATTCGGTAATTCTCGGTAATTCTCTGGTAATTCGGTAATTCTTTTGAAAATTAAAAAACATCGACAAAAAATGTATTAGCTTATCTGGGTAGGATGATCGATATTGTGGGAAAATGGGACTTGCTGCAGATATCCCACTATATAAAAATCGTAGCCTAAGGTCGACCATCATCCCACCCAGACACTGTTAACATAGGCAATATTTGAAGCCCGATATCTCAAGTTCCAAAATTATTTGGGATATACCACTTATTGGGTTTAATTGGGGACACCTTAGGCTACAATTTGTATATAGTGGGATATGTGCAACAAGTCCTACTTTCCCACAATATCGTTCATCCTACCCAGACAATCTGATACATTTTTTGTCGATGTTTTTTAATTTTCAAAAGAATTACCGAATTACCAGAGCAGCTGTTCCACTCAGGCATGTGTGGAGCACAATTTTAAAGGAATGGAATAGGTGTTCCATTCTCTGATATCGTATATTTGGGTGATTTCTTCCTTGACTATTTTCTGTTAACCACTTAACATTGCTCTGTTAACTTTAACATTAGCTCTGTTAAAATTTTTGGTTTTTGTCTTTGCTAGTTAAATTTGAATTTATCTTCACACACATCAAACGTCCCACACGAAAAATTTATTAAAACAAAGGTCTTGCAAAGCCGAAGTATACTTGTATACTACCAGGTCTGGGGGAAATCCATTGGCACTTGCAGCAGATCTCCTCTTAAATGAACAAATCAATTTCAGAGCAGATATTTCAATTCTAAAATCATCAGGAAACGTCTTACAGTGAAGCAATCTGAGATTAAGTGATATCCAATATACATACATATACATACATAATTGGTCATTACAACCCTTCAGTCAGGATTATTGACCTAGTTTCTCACACCACTTATGTTGTGTGTGTTAATTTTATACATAAGTGGCGGGACCTACAGTTTAAAGTCGACTCCGAACGACAGATTTTTTTTTGAGAAACTTTTCATGGCAATTTTATTTACTCTCAAAGTTTTTGCCAGAAATCTGCTGAGAGGAAATCGCCGAAGAAATACCTTTTGTATTTTGTTTTGATGTCTGGCCTGGGGCTCGAACCCTGGCTTTACGTCTAATAAGCCAACACACTACCTACTAGACTACGGCGACTTCAACAAATATATAGATACCTAATTGGTCATTACAACCCTTCAGTCAGGATTACGACCTAGCTTCTCACACCACTTATGCTGTGTGCGTTAATTTTATACATGAGTGGCGAGACCTACAGTTTAAAGTCGACTCCGGACGACAGATTTTTGAGAAGTTTTTCATGACAATTTTATTTACACTCAGAGTTTTTGCCAGAAATCTGCTGAGAGGAAGTCGCCGAAGAAATATTTTCATATTTGCGTTTTGATGACTGATCTGGGGTTTGAACTCGGGCCTTCAGTTTAATAAGCCAACACTACCTACTAGACTACGGCGACATATCCAATATATAGGGCGGGCCATTTAAACTTTTAAATTTAAAAATGCAATAAAATGAAAATGGTTTGAGATTTTGCAAAATTTAAAAAGAGCCGCCCAATATGTGCTAAATTTGTTTAAAATCAGGTAAATAAAATGAAATGGTGTATTTGTTGGAAGCTGCTTGATAACATAGCTAAAGAAGACTGCTTACTTGTTAAAGTCATGATTCAAATTAGGGATAAAGGGAAAAACTTCCTCATGGTTTTCTAAATTTAAAAGTTAAGACACTTTAGTCGCTTTCCAAATAACTCATCTAGGAGACCATCTGTCATCTGTACCATCAGAAAAGATAATGTAAATAACGAACATCATATAAGAATTAGGCAATGCCAACCCTTTAGATTAGCAAATGTGCAACGATTTGAAAACTGTAGTTGCAAATAAGCATGAGTTGAACAAAAGCAACACAGATTGGCCATTCCCAGCAGACACTCCTCCTCTTGACAAAACTAGCAGAGTTTTGAGCTTGATAGCTAAGGGAAATATTGAGAAGAAACCTCTGCGACAACATTGAATGAGGTCTAGAGATTGTAGGCCGTTGGTGCATGAAAATAGGCATGAGAATAAACCCAATAGAACCCACAATAGCACCATTTACATGACGAAGAAAATTTTCTAAATGTTAAAACATTCGACTCCTTTGAAAAAGCTGAATTAGCTAAGTAGCGAAAATAAGGCGAAACTCTGCTGGGTATCAGATCTTATGAGAATTCTGATACCCTGAGGCGTGGAGTAAGCAGACAATCTTGCGAAGAGGGAAGCATCAATTTCGCTGATGAGACTAAAACCCTTCTGTGGAGTGGAAGCGAATGGAAAGGAAAAATAAAGAGAGATAAAATCTTTATTCACACCAAGGGGGTTTGAGGAAATCAAAACTTTTATTGGGAAATTACACGCATCAAACTGTCCAGAACTAGCCTAAGGTTGGTAACCGGTAATAAAGAAGTCGCCGTTATCTAGTAGGTAGTGTGTTGGCTTATTAGACGATAGCCGTTGGTTCAAACTCCAGCTCAAAAATCTCCAGCAAAATGAAATTATAAGAAAATATTTCTTCGGTGACACCCTCTCTAATGAGATTTCTGGCAAAAACTCTGAGAGTAAATGACATTGCCATGAAAAGTTTCTCAAAAATCTGTCGTTCAGAATCGACTTTAAACTGTAGGTTCCGCCATTCGTGTATAAAATTAACACACACAACATAGGACTGATAACCGGTCTTTTGACAGGTCACAGTACATTTATTCAGAATGGCGATTGCCACGAGCCCAATGTAAAGATTTTAAAACAATAAGAATGAATCATTAGAACACATTCTTGGAAACTGTGGGGAGAGTACAATAGATCGCATGATGGCAGTACTAAGCCACCTCTTTACGAGGCATAGTTTTACGAGGCTTTGGCACATTTTTCGTTTGCAAGTAATTGTTAAACAAAAAGTGTGATACTAGAATATGAAAAAATGATGCCAAGTCTACTGTCATATAATGTGGCACATGAAACAAAACATGATGTTGGCGTTGGTATGATGTATAATGATGATGATAATGATGTTACAAATACACATTTTAATGCTCAGCAATTTTATCGTTAACGTCAAATTCTTCATTCATCATAATCCTTAAAATTGTTAGAAAAACGAACCAACAAAAATAAAAACTTTATCATCAATGTCAACGTACGGTTTTAGCATTGTCATCCTCACCATCCTTAGACAATAGCTTCATAAAAATATTACAATAAATAGCTGAACAAAACATAGAAACACATAAAGTGGGGAGACGATTACTGTTTAAAAAATATTTAAAAAAATTAAAATTTTAAATGAATAATGAATGAAGGATTTTTTTTATATTTAAAGCCTGTTTTTATTCAAATTTTGATTCTCTTTTCCTTTCAATCGCGCTCCTTTAAAGCAATTTCACTTTCATTTTTATGGCATAACCGGCACTTTATAACATTTACGTGTAAGCCTCGCACACACTTACGAGCAATGGTGTGGGTTAAGCAAATGTCAGGTTTTGGCTTAAGTGGTCCTTTTGTGGCAGGGGCAGTGGTAGTGCTGGTTGGCTGTGGTGTTTGGTGTAAACGTTTTAATAGTCCTTTGGAAGGTTATAAAATTAATTCTTAAGATGTTTTCAGTTAATTAAGGATATTATTTTTCTCTTTATTTTACTTTTATTTTTCCATTCTTTTTGTTGCTTTTGGATTTTTATTGTACACCAGAAAGTCATAATCATTGTAATAAAAATGGTAGCCTAACGACGCCGTGATATTTGGTAATCGTGTTAATTGTTTGAATCGTAATTCTGTATTTCGCTGAAATTTATTATAGTTTTTAATTAACTTTTAAAAAATAATACTTTGGGGAAGGCTTATCAAAGAGGGAGAGTTCCAAACAAACATTAAATATTTAAAGTAAATAACTCAGGGAGTCTTTTGTATACTCATGTCCTGGGAACAAAATATATCGCTTTCAAATCACATCCTATACACATGAGTGAATAAGTGATCGGATCTGAATCTAACAATACTTATGTCATTCTATTCTATCACAAAATTCAGTATATTATCTCCACTGAACGCAATGAATCGTTTTACACTTGAGCAACCTTGCGATTTATTGGAAATTGTTTTCCCAAAACAAAGACAATTTACCGGATATTGCACGAAAATGTCGTACAAAATTTGGGCGCAGAGAAGGACCAACAGTGGCCGGTATACGCAGATTTATTGTTAAATTTCGTGAAACTGGTTTCATGGTTGATGCTCCAAAACGTGATCATGCTCGTACAGTGCGTACACTCGAAAATATCGAAGCTATGGCTGAGAGTCTGTATGAGAGAAATTCACCAACATTAACTCGTCATCGTTCTTAAGAGTTGAACATTTCACGCACCAATTTACTTCGAACGTTGCGAAAAGATCTCTCGGTTTGACGCCTTATAAAGTTCAATTGGTTCAAGAGTTGAAGCCGCATGACCATCCGCTTAGTTTTCGCTTTGCCAGATGGGCCAACGAGAAACTGCACGATGATGTCGATTTTGCCAAAAAAAAAAAAAAAATGTTATATTTTCGGACGAAACTCATTTTCATCTAGGTGGGTACGTAAATAAGCAAAATTGCCGTATTTAGCGCTCAGAAAACCCACATGTGGTGTTCAGAAGCCAATGCAATGCCATTACGAGTGACTGTTTGGTGCGGTTTGAGAAGCAGAGGCAAAATTGGTTCATATTTCTTTAAAAATGAGAACGGCACAACCCTTAAGGTCAATGAATACACCGATTACATCATGGTAACCTATTTTTTTGTACCCGCTCTTCATGGTAATGATGTGAACGATGTTTGGTTTCAACAGGATGTTGCAATTCACCACACATCTCATGCCACAATCGATTTACTACGACAAACATTTGATGGCCGTTTAATTAGTTGAAATTGTAATATCAATTGGCCGCCAAGAAGCTGCGAGTTGACCGTTGGTCTATTTTCCTTGGAGTTACATTAAAGAAAAACCGACAAACCACAGAGACAATTGAGTTTTTGAAGGCCAACATTTGTAATGCTATTGCGCGAGATACGACCACCCATACACTCCAAAAAGTGCACGAAAATTGATCCGTTCCGAATGAGGCACTGTGAAGCCAGCCGCGGCAGCCATATGAATGACAATAAAATTCCATTTCTAACCGGAACAATTGTACTTTACAACAAAAATAGAAATTTGGCAAAATTTCAAACCGTTTTTGTTTTATTGCATTTTTAAATTTAAACTTTTAAATAGCCCATCCTATATTTGCTACACCGAAAGCATATAAAATGAGAAGTTTGAAAATACTTAGTCTGTTATTAAATACGCCACAAGTTAGCCAGAGAATTCTTTTCAACGAGTTGTTAAAAAAAAATGTTTGTTTTTGGACGCCGCCATGGTTGAATTTAATTTTTTTTAGTAGTACTATGCAGGCAGTCAGCTATTCTGATATTCTGATCAGCAATGCTGTTCCACTTCACTCCAACCAAGGCATTCTTTATTATACTCAATTGGCTCCCATTTGATCTTCTATTAAAGCAGAGGGGGTTGAGTTGGTGACAGTAAGACTCTTACATGCATATGTACATAATTGGTCATTACAATCCTTCGGTTAGGATTACGACCTAATTTTTCACACCACTTTACTTTGTTTGTGTTAATTTTAAACAAGAGTGGCGGGACCTCCGAACTACAGATTTTTGAGGGATATTGGATATCGTTGGATATTGTATCGCTGATAAGAAAAGACCGGCTCACTTGTATCAGAGGGTCCTCTATTCATTTGGTAACTATGCCAAAAGACTTGGCATTCCGTCAAATAATTTCAGAAGGAGCTGTGAGAAGGAAAGTTTCTTACACCTCCAGCCGGAGGTACTTGACCTTCAACTTGCTGACATTTTTGACCGAAAGAGATTATAAAGATTGCTGCAAGGAGTATTTTGGAATCGATTTGATTTATTCTAGAAAATATTTCAACTAAGTGGTCCTTTTTTCTTCAAGAATTGTCTGCCAGATTACCTAACACCTAACCCAACATGAAGGCACTAAAAAATTTGTATCACAGCCACCGCAAAAAAAAGACCTTGAAGAGCTTTTTATTTCCAAACTTTAACAAAACTTTAGCAGAGGGTGAATTCGGTAGAATCACTATCACTATCGTTTCACGTCATAAAACGATAGAGTACACGAAGGCTTTAACGCTAAAAGAGAAAAAGACTGTGTATAAGTTATAAAAGTCACCAGCATTTCTTCAATACATCGAATGTATGGAGTATTCCTGTTAACCTTCCTATACCCGCGCCAAAAAGTGAAACACCAATACCCGCGCGTTGGTCTGTGAGACCGACAATGGAAAATCCTATATCCTGGTTACTATTTCAAAAATTTTTTTTTGATGCAAAAACGAAGTTTATTACGAATAATGAAGCTACCAGTGATATCAACTTACTGGCACTATTTTTTTACAAAAAAAAAAAAATCGCAATAATAAAAAAATCGGTCTCACAGACCAACGCGAGGGTATAGGAAGGTTAAAATTTCTTTCAATTTGTGCTGCTCGTTTTTAATCCATTTTTCATATGCATAGACAGTTATTTTGAAATATGCTCTTAAAACCGTTACTATTTTCAAAATGTCATCCTTTTTAAGCTGAATTAATCAATCTTTTCCCGAATTTGTTTTTTTTTCGCATTTCGTTTTTCTTCTTCGCTTAGAGTGTCACACCATGACAGGCAGAGCAAGCAGTAACTAGAATTGTTTTTTTTTTTAACAGACACCAAAAAGTATGCTATAAAAAATTTCTATATTATTTAAGTGCATGAAATATTGTTCACTTGAAATGAACGAACGAACAAACGAATAAACGAACGAACCAACCAACCATTCAATTCAATTCCCCATGCTTACCACAGACATCAAACAAAACCCATCCAACTTGTTTGAAGTTGCAAAAAAAAAATAACAATGAAGCTGTGATGACAGATTTCAATGAATGAATGAGAGAAATATGAACGCAAAACTTGTCATTTTAAACAAAAAAGAGAGGAAAAAAAAACTATTTTTATATAAAAAGATCTCCAAACGCGATGAATAACAAAAATTAATGATAAGACAGAAAAATAATAAAAAATAATAAAAAAAAACTAGGAAGAAACAGAAAAACAATGGAAAAATATTATGAATAGCTGAGAGTATATGTATGAATGGAAAAATATATTCTTGCAGTAAAAAAAAGCAAACAAAAAATTATTTCTATTTATTTATTTTGTATGTATTTTCTGTATTAAAACAAAAAATATTATTTTGAAAACACTTTTCAAAAAAATACGACAGTTTTTCCAACAAAAAAAAAACTTCAGTTTAAAATTCCCTGACATTTTGTTAATGTTTGTTGAGAGTATTCGTGCGTATGTGTGTGTGTGTGAGTGCAAATGAGTTTGTCAGTGTATTTGTGCGGAAAACTTTGAAGAAAAAAAGTATTTTCATATTGGAAAAATTTTGGAAAACCAAATACAGCTCAAATTTTAACCCACTGCCTAGAGCAGATGATCACAGCAGCAGTGAAATAAAGTCTTGTTACACAACATGATGATGAATTTTTGCAAATTTTTTTTTTAAGTTTTCGAAATTTTTTTATATTTTATTTGTCGTTTCCTTAGCTGGTTAGAGACATTTTAGACATTTCAATAGAAATCACAACACATTTCAATGTGATGAATGAATAGTTTTGAGTACGACAAAACAGAGAGAGAACTCAATTTCTTGTGGATAATCAAGTGAAAGTTTTGCTCATCACATTAAACACTTCTAAGAAGTTATGGCAAAAGGAATATAAGTTTTGCCTTCAAGAAATGGGCGTGGCGTAGTAATAATATAAAAAAATAAAAAAAAAGTTCCTTAATTTTATCAAAGTAATAAAGCAATGAAGTCGCCGTAGTCTAGTAGGTAGAGTTTTGGCTTATTAGATGTGAGGCCACGGTTCAAACCCCAGGTCAGACATCTCCAACCAAAATTGAACATGAAAATGTATTTCTTCGGCGACTGTCTCTCAGCAGATTTCTGGCTGAAACTCTGATAGTAAATAAAATTGCAATGAAGAGTTTTTCAAAAAACTGTCATCCTCTTCTGTATAAAAATTAACACACACAACATAAGTGATGTGAGAAGCTAGGTCGTAATACTGACTGTAAGGGTTGTAATGGCCAACTATTTATGTATGTAATAAAGCAATAATGCTCTTAGATTAGGTTAGGCAGAGAAACCTTCTTTAAGGACAATATCCTGCTTGTGCTAACCTTTACTTCCATTGTGATACCAAAATTAACAACCAATCCAGGGATTAAACATTGCCTATTGGAAACAATCAGACTCCATAATAAATATTGCTATTGCAGCAATCTTTATATAACAGAGTCCAGTCCACGATAATAGGATATGATAGGTTAAGAGCCGCATCTTCACGGCAAGAGCAGGGCACTGACACATGCAGTGAAAGATAGTCTCTTCCTCCTCCTCAGACCTCGAAGGAATTCTAAATCTGTGGACATGCTTTTCAATAAGACAATGGCCCTTGAGTATCGCAATTTTCATTGGATGGACATATCGAATTTGAACGCTATGGGTATCTATGGTCTATGAAATGTTCCCCAGGTTAGACTTCTCCAAAAAAAAACGAAATACGAAAAAAATATTTCTTCGGTTCATTAAACATGTAGCCACGGTGCAAAACCCCAGGTCAGACATCTCCAAAACAAAAACACGAAATATGAAAAAATATATCTTCGGCGACTGTCTTTCAGTAGATTTTAGGCAAAAACTCTGAGAGTGAATAAAATTGCAATGAAAAGTTTTTCAAAAATTCAGTCGTTCGGAATCGACTCGTGTATAAAATAAACACCCATAAGTGGTGTGATAAGCTAGGTCGTAATCCTGACTGAGGGGATGCAATGTAATTATGTATGTATTTACGAAATGTTGGAGGTTGTCAGCCATGTATCGGTGCTGCCTATTTCATCAGCAACTCAATTTAAGAGTTACTCTTGATTGATTCCAAATTTCTATAAGAAATCTCCGGGAATTAGGGACGAAAACGGATGTATAAAGGACGTTTGTTAGAGATTTATTTATCGTAATCATATGAAAGATATTGTAAAATAAAGTAGACACAGTTCCCCATAACTGAAATATTGATTTAAGCAATGAAGTATGCAATAAGAGTTAACCGTCCAATCTCAAGCAAAAGTTTCTTCAACTAAGCCAATATATTTCGAAAAATTTCAATTTACATACGTACAAAACATATTTGGTCATTACAACCTTTCAGCCAGAATTCCAACCTAGTTCACACCCCCCATATTGTGTTCATGAGTGGACCTACACTTTAAAGGCGTCTCCGAACGACAGATTTTTGTGAAAATTTTTCATGGCAATTTCTGATTTACTCTCAGAGTTTTTGCCAGAAAGAAATATTTTTAATTTTGTTCTGTTGGATTTGTATTGAGGTTTAAACTGCGGCTTCATGTCTAATAATCCAACACACTACGTCTTATACTACGGCGATTTAAATTTAATTTGTAATAATTTTGCAATCGTTAAGACACTACTTGTTTACTTATGTATATTGACGGACGGAAACGTTTCTTATCGTAACTTGAAAGTCGCATGAACGCATTTATTTTCATTCACCTTAATTCTTGTCAGGTGTAAACACGGAAAAATAAGTTCCTGTAAATACCGAAGCGCTACATGGGAGCCTTCATGAGTGCTAAGAAAAACAATGACTTCAGCGAGGATAGAAATGAGGAATAAAAAGAGCAAAGCTTTAAAAAAAAACTACTGAATATTTTCTCAAATTTCTTTTTTTATTTGAAAGTACAACCCTTCCGATTAATAATGGAAAATAATTTCATTCAAATGGCTGCCTCGGCTGGCCATGCAGTAGCCTACACGATCGGTCCAATTTTTAAGCACATTATCGATTTGTGCAGCTGTATTTCACCAATGGCTTCACGAATATTGTCCTTTAAAGCGTCAATTGTCTCTGGCTTGTTGGCGTAACACTTATCTTTGACGGCACCCCACAAAATATAGTCCAACGGTGTCAAATCGCAGCTCCGAGGTGGCCAAACGACATCAGCTTTGCGGCTGATAATGCGATCTTCAAAAACAGGGCGAAAAACATCGAGTGTAGCTTCGGCTGTGTGGCACGTAGCGCCGTCCTGTTGAAACCAAATGTTGCCAATATCCTCCTCTTCAATTTTTGTGAACAAAAATTCGTTCAACATGGCCCGATAACGATCGCCATTGACTGTAACGGCCACTCCTTGCTCATTTTTGAAGAAAATTCGCACAAAACAGTGACTCGTTTTGGGTGCGTCGGCTTTTCAATGTATGCGTGCGGGTTTTCTGTGCCCCAAATGCGACAATTTTGCTTGTTTACATACCCGCCAAGATCAAAATGAGCTTTATCTGAAAAGATGATTTTTATTGCCAAAATCGGCATCTTCTGTAAGTCGATCGCAGGCCCACTTAGCGAAGCGAAAACGCATTGGATGGTCAATTGGCTTCAACTCCTGAACCAATTGGACTTTGTATGGCATCATACCAAGGTCTTTATGCAAAATTCGTCCCAATGATGCCTCCGAAATGTTCAACTGTTAAGAACGACGGTGAAGTGATGTTGATGGCGCTTCACGCACACTTTCTGCCACAGCAGCAATATTCTCGGATGTACGCACTGTTTTTGGCTTTTCACGCTTTGGTTTATCGATGAGGATGCCAGTTTCTTTCACTTTTATCACAAGATAACGAACATAGGGCTGACGGTGCTTCTCTTCTTCCAAAATCCGTACGCAATTTTCGCACACATTCTGCAACATTACCATGATTTTCAAAGTAATGTCGCAATATTTCCCAGCGTTGTTCAAGCGTATACACAACCATATTCGTTCAGCGGAAAGATAAAACTAATTATCTGTCAAATCAGACATGAGCTAAGTGTTACCATTCACGAAATAAGCACTAGTTGAAAAAAAAAAAACGTTAGATATTTAGCGGGCGCTTTCTTCGTGCTTGGTGCTAAATAATACAAAATCTTAAATCTCTATCCCGCTGACAGAGCAACAGTAGGTGGCGAATAACGGAAGTTCTTACATAAATTTGTGATAATGAATCACAGGTTTTCTCCGATGGAATTCTACACTCTTAAACTCAACTTTGATTGTCCATTCTAGTTTATGTTTACATTTCAGGTTGAAATGCAATCGTTATTATCGGCATACGGCAAGAACCCCTATAGTGTCCTCGATCTGGCTGTTTCCTATGTAAAGAATAATATGAATCGCCACTATAGGACAACAACACTATACCCTTTCAGACAGAGATCTAATTCTGTTTGATTTGACTTCCGGTAACCATGACCTAATAATGACAGTAATGCTACTTAAGAAATTTGACGTCAATTACCTGTTGTTGTTACTGTTAAAGGGGAGGAAATGTAATCGCTTACCTGGAAAGAAAAGAGCAAGAAAAGTTTGATTAGATGATATGAAAAAGAGTTTTGGAATTTAAACGTAGAAGTAATAAAATTTTTACTCTACACAGATGAAAATATTTTTCAGTAACATTTCTCTCCTAGCGAAACAGATTATTTATGACTCTTATGTACTTTCAACATTTACGAAATTCCTTTCATATGAAAGGTACCCTTCTTACAGTTTCGAGTAGTTCTCAGAGGTGTTTTGTGAATTAGTTAGCTTGAGATTCTAACATTTTAGGAAGGGTACTGTACTGTAGTAAGAACTTAGATACTAAGATTTTGGAAAGTGCTTCACAACGGGAGTCAGTAACAGAAATTAATGAAGTAATTTTTAAGGAAAAACGCACACCCATTTCTGGTCGATTGGCCAGCGAATAGGATGACGCATTACAGCTAGAATTTGTTATTTAGTGGCACTATTATTATGTGAAATATTGTTGCAGTAAAAGTTTATAAAAGGCCCTTGTTGTCATTCTTTTTTTTTTTTAATTTTATCCGAAATCTTTTAGAAGGGATATCACAAGAGAGAACGGATTCAGCTTTTCGAAGAACAGATTTTAGTTTTGAGAGATTACGTATAATAATCTTCGATAGATTTAGCTACAGTACCTTTTCTATTTTTAATAATCACCCTTATCGTGGTAGACGTTTACGTGGCGTATTTGAGCCGTTTTTAAAAAAAGGTATCGTGGTTGGCAAAAACGTCTCCAAATTCGACACTGATTAAAAATCTATTACAACAACGGTATCGAGGTACTCGTATTTGCCTGTCGAATATTTCAAAAATACTCGTAAGCATTTTTAGTCACGACGACGAAGTAAATTCAATAAAATAAATCTATTTTTTAAAACAAAAAATGTTTTTTTCATATTTTCCTCTGGATTAGTATTCAATGAGGACAAAATTCATTATATATAGCTTCTATGCATTCATGAAAGGAATCGCTTACAGAAGACTGACAAAGGTTGACATTAAGTTATTCCCAGCTCCTTTTTCCTTCAGCTAGTATTCTTAAAGCAGCAGTTAGCTTCCTTGGGATTTTCAATTTCGGAGAAATAGTCGTTAAAACATATTTGAAGGCCTCTTTGTTAAGCCTAAAATAACTAACAAATCTGGAATAAATTTGCTTATGAGATCTCTTTTACGAAAAATGTGTACCTATGTTTAAACTCACTTCTTATTAGGCATGGAAAATATATCGCCTTGCTGCCTTAATTTTTTTTAAATAGCATCTGAAGCACAAAATTCTTCTTCATCTTCTTCTGAAGATGAATAAAATGCGACGCTCAACATAATTAAAAAATATCCAAACAAGAAATGAAATTATTTTTACTATTGTTTATTTAACAAATTATTTTTGTTTTGATTTTTGTAAAAAACTGTTGGTCTTGACGGATTTTGTAACAAGCTGCTTCAAAATCAAATAAAATTAAGCAGTCTATTACATTACAGCTCTTTTGCAAAATTGACGTAGTCGTAAAGTTTTCACGATACCATTGAGTTTTAAATTCGACTACAAATACGACAGTCGACTAAAATCGACTACGACAACCACGATAAGAGTGAATAATAACACGGTGCGGCAGTGATAATACACCCGAGTAACTACATAGTCCACGTTGTTCAGTTAGTTGAGTAGAACTCAAAAATACCTGTTTTATATTTCTCGAACCCTCCAAACTTGTTTTATTTGACAAAAAATGTTTTTTTTTTACTTTACGCACAAATTTTTCGATTACTCAAACATTTCTGACCCGATTTCCAAAACTTAAATCTTGTTGGAAAGGGAAGAGATGTACCTTTAAAACGGTATACATATATCAATTACTCGACTTAATATGCTATGAGATTTGATGAGGTAAACTTTTAAAATTCGATTTTTTTTTCATTATTTTCAAGTTTGTCCATTCATAGTAGCAAACTTTAATAATAAAAAATATAGTATAAGTGATAATATTCTGTTCTCTTGTGAAGAGACTGAGTCATCATTTGATCAAATCGGACAAAAATTACCGTAGTTATTATTTAAAGAGTCTAACAGTTGAGTGATATTTTTTATATATGTCATCTCATCAAATGAACTTTTAGTGCAAAAATTTTCAGAATTTTTGATAGATCTTGATTGTTTATTACAAAATGTGTCCATTTCACGTTTGCACGACTTCCAGAAGTCGGCTAATATTTGTGTTTTTTGCAAATATTATTATTTCTCTTTGCGCAAACATTGGCTAACTTCTGGTGGTCGCTCAAACGTGAAATTGAAACATTTTATGATAAATAATCAAGATCCATCAAAAATTCTGAAAATTTTTGAACTATAAGTTCATTTGATGAGATGACATATATAAAAAATATAACACGACTGTTATATTATTTATATAATAACTATGGTAATTTTAGTCCGATTTGATCAAACGAAGTGCCAATCTTTTCACAAGATAATACACTTTCAGAATGTCATCTCTTATTTCATATTTTTTAAGTAAAGTTTGCTACTATGAACGGATAAACTTGAAAAAGTATGAAAAAAATTCGCATTTTCCAAGTTTACCGCATCAAAACTCATAGCATATTAAGTCAAATAACAGATATACAGTATTGGCCAAAACTAAAGCACCCCCTCAGTACATTTTTTTTAAATGATAATTTTTTTTAGAAAACAAAGCTATTAAAATTTTATTTTTATTGTTTTTATTTATTTATATCCTTATTATTGAGAAACACAAACTTAAGGAATTCAGAATTTAAAAAAAAAAAGTTAGAGTTCAAAAAACATTTTAAGTCGCAAATATAAGCGGACAAAACTAAAGCACCCCCCAATTAAGGTGCACAAAAAACTATTGAAATCAATATTTCGTTGCTAATCCTTTATTCTGAATGACACACGCACATCTTTTAGGCATAGGGGACATTAAATTATTAATTATTTTAGGAGATATTGCTTCCCAGGCTATTTTTGCGGCTTCAAATAAATCTTCTTTGGTTTTGCAATTCTGTGGGTTGATTTTTAAGTCAATGATTGGATTGGAGAGCTGGCTTATCAAGGCATCAATTGAATGCAAAATATTCAATCAACAGATCAATTATTTCTAGGCTAATTTAAAAGTTTTTACAGACTGGTCGCACATCTCCTACTCATTTTGGAGGAAGGTCACGTGAAACCTTGCGACATGAAGACTCCTTAATTAAAAGGACAATCCAAAATGATCCTACAGCATCTTCTAGTCACGTACGAAACCGCTTAGATTTAAAAATAACCGAAAGAACGATTCCCAGAAGGGCGGTAGAGGCCGGATTATTCAGTCGACGACCAGCAAAAAACCTTTGATATCGCCAAACTTGAATTCGCCAAGACCCATCTCAACTGGAGTGTCCAAAAATGGATGAATGTGCTGTTTTCTGACGAATCTAAGTTTAAATTAAAGGACTCAGATGGTATAAGGCATCCAGAGGCAGGCCAAACGGACAACGGTTCAATCCTAAATGTACTGAGGGGGTGCTTTAGTTTTGGCCAATACCATCTCTCCCCTTTCCAACAAGATTTCAATTATGGAAATCGGGTCAGAAATGTTTGAATAATCCAGAAATTTGTGTGTAAAGTCTAAAAAAACAGTTTTTGTCAAATAAAAAAAAAAGTTTGGAGGGTTCGAGAAATATAAAAAAAAATATTTTTGAGATCTACTTAACAAAACTCACAACCTACACTATGTCATTAGTCGGGTGTATTTAATTTTTTTTTATTTTGTCACATAGTGTAATTTTTATTCAATTTTTTAAATTTTTTAATTTCTTTTTATTTTTTTTCTATTTTATTTATTCTTCTAATTTTTTAATTTGAAAACAATTAAAATAAAAAAAATATAATTTTTATTTCTATTATTTTTTTATGGTTTAAAACCGATCATTTTTAATTATGTATTATTTTTTAAAGATAATTTTGTCAATTCCTAAAACCGTATTTTTCCAAGTTTTATTATTAAATTTTTATTAAAAGAAATTTTTATATTATTTTTTATTTTATTTTGTATTATTTTTTTAAAATTGTCTTTTTTATTCTTTTTGAAATATTAAATCGTGAATGACGGTTGCATTTTTGTTTTTTTCTTTTCAAATTTCCAGCTTGACAACCATTAATACTATGCTTATCAGTTCCAAATTTTGTTTGTTATGTTGCAAAAAATAAAAATAAAAATAAAAAATAAATTAATAAAATGAAAATCAACATTTTAATAATTAATATTTATGACAAATAATAACAATAAAAAATTAAAAAAAAAAAAAATAATTTAAAATAAAATGATATTTTTTTAAAAATAAATTTTTAAATAGAAAAAAAAAAATAAATTCATATCACCTGTATGTTATCAAATGCATTCAAAATTTAATGATCATCGCAATAATTTTTCTGACACCAAAATTATCCGGCATATGTGACCCAAATAATCAGAGGAAATAATAAATGCACACGAAACCACTGCAACACACCACTGTACTACTGTATGCCAAACACAACATGAAGTGATTAAAGCCTTAAATTTATGCGTATGTAGTGCAGTTGATAAGTATGAATGTGATTAAAGCGTAAATATTGGTAGTAAATAATTAAAATCGTTAAAACAAATTGATTACCAATAAATCCATCATTGCTTGTAATCAAATGCAACACAAACAGCTTTAACTGCGAAGGGTAATAGCCGTATAAATCGTCCTCTATCTCTACATGCAGTTTAAATAAGTATGTGAGAAATGTATGGACGTTAGATTCCAAGCTGCTTATGTTGACAAAAGTATATGAAAAAAGCAAATGAAAATTTACTTATTGGAGATAATAAAGTTAAAAAAATCCAAGTATTTTTACCAAATATGCCCACCATAAATTGAGCAAAATTCGATAAAATTAAAAAAGGATGCAGTTTACTAACCTAGTGGGCTTCGATAGCTATTGGGTGGAGGATTCCAAAACAGTTTTCATTATGCTCTTTCTAAATCGTGAAGTAGTACTATGATATGATAGTATGAATGATGATCCCCTGATAAAGGAAGCATTCTAATCGCTGCCAAAAATTGAGTTGTGTTGCTCTCTGAGTAATATTATTAAAAATTATTCTTCCATATCTCGGTTAAGAAGCAAACAATAGGCATTAGAATTAGCGTAATGTGGAGAATGGAAAGGATGTCTCTATGATCCAGACAATGCCCATGATATTTTTCAACTCGTCCATAAGTTTTTTTTTTTTATGTGTTTGTTCTTTATTTAACATTAAAGGGTGTTTAACAAAGTATTATTAACAAAAATTTATTAAAGAGTTGAGGTAAACTAGTAACCTTTTCTACTTAGTTATTTAGAATCAACAATGAATAATATTTGATACTATAATAATAATATTAAAGAAAAAAAAATTAGGAAAAAAAATAATAAGAAAAAAAAAACCTTTGAAGCAAAAAAAAAATTATATGTTAAGATAAAACTTAAAGCTATGTGTTAACATTTAAAATGTTAATATGATCATATTCAGACGTTTCACATCTATTATTGTAATTGTTTGTAAGTTTTAAAATTCTATCCTCAACTTTGTCAATATTATTAATAGAATGCAAGCGCTGTGTAGAAAAATGCCACGGTAAATTGTATATCATTTTTAATAATATATTTTGACTAATTTGGAGCCTCTTTATGTGGCATTCAGCAATATCACTCCATACTGGGGCTGCATAATATAATATACTCATAAAAATTGATTTAAATATAATAATTTTGTTATCTTGATTCAGCGATGAATTCCTATTTACAAACGAGTATAAAACCTTAGTGACTTTATTTAATTTATTTATGATATATGAAACGTGTTCTCCAAAATAAATTTTTGGGTCCAGAATGACACCTAAATATTTAACTTTTGAATTCCACTTAATATATGTGTTGTTTAAAAAAATATCTCTTTGTGGAGTAAATATAGTTTTCCTTCTTCGAGTGAAATATATAGCTTGAGTTTTTTGTGTGTTGATAACAATTTTCCACTTATTAAAGTATTCTACTATTACAGCTAAATGATCTTGAAGACTATTAATAATATCTTCTGCGAGTACATCGTGACAAAGGATAGCAGTGTCGTCTGCGAATATTGAAGATGAACAATTAAGAAGCGATGGAAAGTTTTCCCAACGAATACTCTATAATTTCTGCTGAATAAAAATTTTTAGATTAATTTAGTAACCTCCGGAGGAAAGTTCAATTGAACCATTTTGTAAATGAGGCCATCGTGCCATACACAATCAAATGTTGATTTAATATCCAAAAAAACCATGCCAGTAGATTTTCCCGCACTGAAATTTTCTTTTATTTTGGATTTGATTCTAACCAAAGGGTGGGAAGTATTGTGTCCTGTTCTAAAACCAAACTGTTGTGTCGGGAATATTTGGTTTTCGTTTCAAATTTCAAAATTTTTTCCTTAATCACTTTTTCAAAAATTTTGCTTAAAGATGAAAGTAAACTTATTGGCCTGTACGTTAAAGGGCATGATGGTAATTTGCCTGGCTTGCAAATAGCAATCACTTTTGCATCTTTCCAGCAATCAGGAAAATAACAAAGTTTAAGACAATTGTTAATTATGTTAGTAAGATTTTGTATTCCTTTTCTCGGGAGGGCCTTTAGTAATCTATTACTTATGTCATCAGGACCGGATGCTTTTCTAGTTTTAAGATTTTTAATAATAGTTTTAATTTTATCGTATGATATCAGAAAATCATTAGTAATATTAACGTGCGCTTGATTTAATGAATTTACTGCATCTGCAACGTTAGAAATAGTTGTATTATCAGAGAGATGTGTAGACGACGTATGATTTAAATTGAAACATTTAGCTAACAACTCGCATTTTTCTTGTGTTGTAGAGTAACGAACTCCTTCATACTTAAGGATTGGCAAATTTTGGTACTTCCTTTTTCAAGAGTTGCCAAAAAATTACTCCAAGACTTATTTCTTTCAATAATGAGTTCTTTTTTAATCGTCCATAAGTTGTTTTAAATAATTTTAAGAAGAATTTAAAAACAATAAGAAAAAGGCTTCTGGGTTTTCAGATCCAAAAACAGATTCAATTGCATATTGAAAGATAAAGAAAGAGAGAAAAAAAAAGTTCCGTAGACGTCGATGACGACACCAATACCGCCTCTAGAGATGATGTTCGGAACCCGATAGATGATGACGACGTGGAGATTCCGCCGCCTAGCCATGAAGAGGTCAAAGTCGCGATTATGTGCCTTAAAAACAATAAAGCGGCAGGTCCTGATGGCCTCCCCGCTGAATTGTTTAAAACCGGATGTAATGAGTTGGTAGGGCGTATGCACCGGCTTATTTACAAAATATGGCTAGAGGAAAGTATGCCCAACAATTGGAACCTCAGTGTCCTCTGTTCTGTCCTGAAAAAGGGAGACCCTACAATATGCGCCAACTTAAGCCTTCTCCCTATCGCATATAAGGTTCTTACAGGCGTATTGTGTGAACGACTGAAGCCACTCGTCAAATCACTGATTGGACCTTATCAGTGCGGCTTTAGGCCTGTCAAATCCACCATCGACCAGATCTTCACACTGCGCCAAATCTTGGAAAAGGCCCACGAAAAACTAGTCGACACACACCATCTTTTTGTTGACTATAAGGCAGCCTTCGATAGTTTTTGCCGCAATGTCTGAGCTCGGTATACCTGCGAAGCTGATAAGGCTATGCAGAATGATGTTGAGCAATTGCTGCAGCTCCGTCAAGGTAGGAATGGACCTCTCCGAACCTTTTGATACCGTGCGAGGTTTCAGACAAGGCGACCCCTTATCATGCGACCTCTTCAACTTCGTCATGGAGAGTGTTCTGCGAAAGGCAGGAGTGCATCGCAATGTCACTATTTTTCAAAAAAAGTGTCCAATTGCTGGCGTACCAAGCGAGATGTTACTGCTGCCTTTAGTGCTATTGAACGTGAGTCTAAGAAGATGGGTCTGGCAGTAAATGAGGCCAAGACAAAGTATATGTTATCGACAAGTAGAGACGTGCGGCGTATTGATTCTCAGATTACGGCCGATAACTATAATTTTGATACAGTCAAGGAATTTATTTATCTTGGCTCCGCCGTTACCACCAAAAATGATGTCAGTCTGGAGATCAAACGCAGGATCACTCTTGCCAACAGGTGCTACTATGGTCTCAATAGGCAATTGAGTAGCAGAGACCACTCTCGTACGACAAAACTAATACTCTACAAGACGCTTATCCTACTCGTGCTTCTTTATGGCGCTGATGCAGCAGCCTTGAGAGTATTCGAAAGAAAAGTCCTACGTAAGATCTTCGGTCCAGTGCGAGTTGGCGATGATTTCCGCATCCAATCCAACAGTAAGCTGTATGAGCTCCTCAACGACATAGACATTGTGCAGCGTATTAATTTCCCCCACATTATTCTCGTATGTAATTAAATTTTCTGTTGATTTTCAATTAAATTTTTTACTGTCTCCAAACATCAAGCTTCTTTGTGTATCCAAATAATTGGTCGTTACAAACTTGCTGTAAAGATTACGACAGCACTTATGTTGTGTGTGTTAATTATATATGTACATGAATGGCAGGACCTGCATTTTAAAGTCGACTCCAATTTCATTTGCTCTCAGAGTTTTTGCCAGAAATCTGATGATGGAAAGACGCCGAAGAAGTATTTTTTAATATTTCGTTTTGTTAGAGATATCTGACCTAGCGTTTGAACCATGGCTTCACGGCTAATAAGCATAGACACTACCTAATACTACACACTGTCTGTATCCAGCTTTATTTCGAATAGTTGATAACTGTTTGGCGATGTGTGTCTAATTTCTTAGTAACACCCCATACTGCTTAAGTTTCCGATATTTTTCAATGTTTCCCCATATGTAACGCTCTTGTAAAATGTGTCTGGTATTTTTCGTTTTCATTAACTCCATTAATTATTCACTCGTTCTCAGCTTTTGCAATAGGAATAATAATGTGATTTTAATAAGGTCTTCCAACAAAACGAATCTTAAAATGTTCCTTGGAAACCATGTTATTACCAGAGATTCTAACCATGCTATTGCCAGAGTCATCTACCGACATCTAGTACTCGACTCATTGCTGGTCTCTGATACATACATACATACATATGTATATGTGCATACATATGTATATGTGCATACATATGTATATGTGCATACATATGTATATGTGCATACATATGTATGTATATGTGCATACATATGTATATGTGCATACATATGTATATGTGCATACATATGTATATGTGCATACATATGTTTTTTTTTTTGTCTTGAGCCGGAGGTGGTAATCTTCGAAAGATACTTTTGTTCCAACAAAAGCATGCACGATTCACCATCACTGGTGCCTACGTACTAAACCCACCCCCTACACACTTCAAACACTCTCCCTCCGCGGGAGTGCCGTAAGGTATTACTTCGCGGAGGGCTGGTTAGCTCGAAAGCTTTATCACATTATGTCAAATTTCGCCTACGTTCCTCCAGTCTTCGGAGTTCTAGCATTACTTCAGCCATTTTCTGGCTGTATTGGCTCCATAGCGTCCTAGAATTCAACAGCTCCTCCATGAGCCGGTTTGGTCTTAATCTAGTTTCTCCGGGCCATCTAAATCTGGGGCAGCATGTTAGGATATGCTCCGCATCCTCCTCTTCATCTACACAGTTTGGGCATATAGGGGAAGTATCATGTCCAAATCTGTGCAGGTACTTCCTAAAACATCCATGACCAGTTAGGAACTGGGTCACGTAGTAATTCAGCTCGCAATGTTTGTTTTCCATCCAAGGGATTATAGAAGGGACAAGGTGAAATGTCCATCTTCCCTTTAAACTGCTCTCCCCTCGTGACTGCCATTTGTGCATGGAAGTCCTTCTTTCCTCCGCTTTTATAGCCGCTGTCCGTCCTGGATACTCGAGACGGCGAAAGTATATCCGCCTCATCTCATCCGCCAATATGTCTATTGGTATTGTCTTTGCCAATACCAATACCGCTTCATCAGATACTGTCCTGAAGCCACTTATCCGTCTAATCGCGCTTAGACGATACACCGAAGACAGTATTCTCCTTGTCGTCCCCACGGAGAGTGCCTCCGACCATATGGGGCAAGCATACAGCATTATCGACGTTACTTCCGCTGAAATTATCCTCCTCTTGAATGGACCTGGTCCTCCAATATTTGGCATCATCCATCCATTCGCCGATGTACTTTACGTGCTCCTTGAAATTCAACCTGTCGTCGATAATCACTCCCAGGTATTTTATCGCCCTCTTTGATTCGATCTCTGTACCTCCAACGGTGACTTTCATCTTCTCCACTATCTTCCGGCCACTTATCAATACGGCTTCCGTTTTATGTGCTGCAAGTGTCAAACCTGCCTCATCCAGCCATGCTCGAACATTTCGAATCGCTGTGTTAGTTTTCTCCTCTATTTCTTTTATGGTCTTAGCTACCGAGACTATGGCAATGTCATCTGCAAAGCCCACAATTGTAGTCCCGTTTGGCAATCGCAGTCGAAGTACTCCATCGTACATAATGTTCCATAGTAGTGGGCCAAGTACAGAGCCCTGCGGGACACCCGCCGTAACTACGTATTCCTGCTCTCCTTCATCCGTTAGGTATATTACCTTCCTGTCCTGAAAGTAATTGTTCAGAATCTCCATTAAGTATGGCGGCGTAGCCATGTTAAAGAGGGCTCTCATAATCCGCCCCCAATTCGCTGAGTTGAACGCGTTTCTAACGTCAAGTGTGACAACCGCGCAGTATTCCTTGGTGCCAAATCTCCATCTTTCGCCCTCTATTGCATCTCTTGCAATGTCGACTACTCTCCTTATCGCATCAACAGTGGACCGTCCTTTCCTAAATCCGTATTGCAGGTCCGAGAGAGCTCCTCCTGCCTCGGCACGCGTCAGTAGTCGGTTGTATATTATCCTCTCCAGTATTTTTCCCATTGTGTCGAGTAGACAAATGGGCCGATACGATGATGGTTCCCCTGGTGGTTTACCAGGTTTTGGAATGAGAACACCTTAGCGAACATATCAGGTCTGAACCGGATAGCCGCCTTAAGTGCCCTATTCGGGATTCCATCTGGCCCCGGTGTTTTCCTATCTCCTATTCCATTGCATGCTGCGAGTACCTCCTCTCCTGTTACATATACATACATATGTATGTGACTGTATGTGTGTATGGATGTGTTAGTAGTTTACTTTCTTTTACAGTAGATTTATTGAAATGCTGTGTCAGTATTTTTGTATCTGTTTTCGTTATTGTTTTTGTGCCAGTTGCTGCTGCTCTATTGTGTTTATCTTTCGGTAAATAAGAGAATAAAAAAACGAAAACTAAAGCGGAACAAACAGGACTTTCGAATTTTGGATTTTAATGTTATTGTTGTTGTTTTTTTTAATAAAGGGTCCGCCAAATAACTTTTTTTTTTTTGAAAATGCTTTAAAAAAAACTACTGAATATTTTCTCAAATTTCTTTTTTTATTTGAAAGTACCATCCTTCCGGTTAATAATGGAAAATAATTTCATTCAAATGGCTGCCTCGGCTGGCCATGCAGTAGCCTACACGATCGGTCCAATTTTTAAGCACATTATCGATTGTGTGCAGCTGTATTTCACCAATAGCTACGAATATTGTCCTTTAAAGCGTCAATTGTCTCTGGCTTGTCGGCACCCCACAAATAACTGTCCAACGGTGTCAAATCGCAGCTCCGAGGTGGCGAAACGACATCAGCTCTGCGGCTGATAATGCGATTTTCAAAAACAGGGCGCAAAATATCGAGTGTAGCTTCGGCTGTGTGGCACGTAGCGCCCTCCTGTTGAAACCAAAATGTTGCCAATATCCTCCTCTTCAATTTTTGTGAACAAAAATTCGTTCAACATGGCCCGATAACGATCGCCATTGACTGTAACGGCCACTACTTGCTCATTTTCGAAGAAAAATGGCCCAATTATGCCTCTGGACCAAAATCCGCACCAAACTGTGACTCGTTTTGGGTGCGTCGGCTTTTCAATGTATGCGTGCGGGTTTTCTGTGCCCCAAATGCGACAATTTTGTTTGTTTGCATACCCGCCAAGATCAAAATGAGCTTCATCTGAAAAGATGATTTTTTTTTTGCCAAAATCGGCATCTTCTGTAAGTCGTTCGCAGGCCCACTTAGCGAAGCGAAAACGCGAATACACAACCATATTTGTTCAGCGGAAGGATAAAACTAATTATCTGTCAAATCAGACATAAGCTAACTGTTACCATTCACGAAATAAGCACTAGTTGAAAAAAAAAAAAACGTTAGATGGCGGACCCGATATATTGTTATTGTTAGTTTATTGAAATGAAAACTGTTACAAAACAATACATTTTGCTCTTTCGGTATTTCGGTATTTTAACAATAAAACTGGAAGAAAACAGCAAAAAAAAAATACAGGGTGTTACAAAAAAAAAATTGATATTTTCAGATCCGATTATTTGGTTCTTTTAATACTTTTAAAGCAACTATGTACATCGTAGGATTTGTCTGAGTGCGCTATATCCTGCTCTGGCGACAAATTGCATCAGGCAACTATGGGTAATATTACTAACAATGCTATACAATAGGCGCTGATAGGCTATGCAGAAATTCATTTAAATATCGTATAATGAAACGAAAGCAGAACTGAAGTCACTGTAGTCTAGTTCGGTAGACGTGAGGCCACGGTTCAAACCACAGGCCAGACATCTCCAACAAAACGAAAATATGAAAAAATATTTCTTCGGCAACTTCTTCTTAGCAGATTTCTGGCAAAAATTCTGAGAGTGAATAAAATTGCCATGAAAAGTTTCTCAAAAATCTGTCGTTCGGAGTCGACTTTAAATTGCAGGTCCAGCCGCTCATGTAAAAATTAACACACACGATATACAGTGAATGACAGTGAAAATGGCCCACCATGAAATTACATCAGTATTTGGTTAATATTTATTAAAAAGGCAGAAAATAAAATAAATATTTCTGTTTAAAATAAAGTTTATTTGGTATTCAATATAAGGAACTAAAAAATTCTTTTAATTACATTATTAATTCATTCAAATTTATCTCACAATGAAAATGGCCCAGTATATTATTATTAAAGAAATAACGTTTTTTTTTATTTTTAACATTTTGTAGGAAAGCCTTTTTGACTTATTACCGATTTTAAACGATTAGGAATGGATTCTACTAACTTTTTTGTGTAACTTGGAGACATTTTTTTTGAACTGTTTTTGTTTCTGATATAAAAAATCAATGAATTAATAATGTAATTAAAAGAATTTTTAGTTCTTTATATTGAATACCAAATAAACTTTATTTTAAACAAAAATATTTATTTTATTTTCTTCCTTTTTAATAAATATTAACCAAATACTGATGGGCCTTTTCACTGTGATGCACTGTAAGTGGTGTGAGAGACTAGCTCATAATCCTGACTGCAGGATTGTAATGACCAATTATGTACGTATGTAGAACTGTATAGGTCACACTGTATGGAAAACTCCTAATAATAAAGGGCTATCTATTTCGTGGTTTCAAAAGTATGGGACTGGAATTCGACATCTGTCAAACTAAGTTGTGAAACCAATTTTTTTCTTTTCAGTTGAAAGCCTAAAATTGACGAAAATGGATTGCTTAACTATCACACAACGCATAAAAATTATCAAAACCTACTACAAAAATGGTGATTATGCCACAGCCACGTATCGAACAAAATTTTCTTTAGCGATGAAGAAGTGGGTATGTTCATAAATAAAATTGTCGTATTTGGGGTTCTGAAAATCCTCAAGTAATTGAAGAGAGGCCATTACATCCAGAAAAAGTCACTGTTGGTTGCGCTCTTTGGTCCGAAAGTGTGATTGGACCTTACTTCTTCGAAAACGACGATGGAACGACTGTCACCGTCAATTCGGAGCGTTATGGTCATATGATAACCGACTTTTTTTTGCCTGCTATTGAAGAATACGACTTGGAGAATATGTGGTTTCAACAAGACGGTGCCACATGCCACACAACTCGAGCGAATATGGCTTTATTGCAAAAGACATATCCTGGCCGCGTAATTTCTCGTCGTGGCGATATCAACTGGATATAAAGCAGATAAACCTTCAACTCTTGAGCACTTAAAAACCAACATTCGTCAAGTTATGGCTGAGATACCGCCCAATATGTTCGCCCAATCAATGCTTGCAACACTTCGCGCATTTAAATGATGTAGTGTTTCACACATAATGTCAATGTTCAAACTTTACATTAAAAATGAAATATCATGAAAAAAATATTTTATATGTGTTTTATTTACGTTTACTTTTGAAACCACGAAATGGATAACCCGTATCATATGGCAGCTATGCGCTGTGGTACTCAAGATGAAGTCTATTTACCGGGAACCTGATACTTCATGTTTACTTTACGTTTTTTCAGCAGAGTTAGGCAAAATTAACAATTGTGACATGCTAAGTGAATCTTTTAAAAATTTCTCAAATATTTTCCAAACTATAACAAAGCCATCAAACTGTAATATTTTCATTGAGAAAATAAAAGCAACAATTTGAGCATTTTTCAATTCTAAGAGAGAATAAAAACAACTCAGAAAGATAATAAAAACTATAAAATTTAAAATACTCTCTCTATCTCTAGCTCTATCTATTTTTCTATGTATTTACTCACTCTCTATCTTCCTACCAGACGAATAAATATATGCTTATCATACAAATACGCATAAAAACTAGGTTAGCAAAGATACTTTTAATGCTCTCGTATAAAAAAATATTTACAATATAACCACACATGCAACTGACATACACATGTATGTCTCTAAACACACTCAAACACACATATACTGTGAGCGTCAAAAGAAAGTGTACAATTCAAAAAAATATACATTAATAAATTACCGTTAATTTTTTTTTTCAAATTATTTTATTGACAGTTTTTAAAATTGAAACAAGAAGAAAAGAATTAGAAAATTTTGGAAAAATATTGTAAAATTTTTTCGGGCGCTCTCCTTAAGTGGAAAACTTGAGTTGAGATTGTTAGAATTTTATCCATAGTGTACACTTTCTTTTGACGCTCACTGTATATGTAGAGAAACAGAGTTATGTTAGTACTTAAAAGAGAGTGACTGTAAACAGCTTTTAGTATAAGTATTGCAATGTATGGATGAGCACGATAATAATGGACAGCAATGGCATCCCTACAATATGCTATACTTTCTTCTCTCTCACTTTCTGTTCTTTCTCTGTGTCTGTCTCTGCCTCTGTCTCTGTTTTAATATCTTATTTTAGTTTTAAATTTTTATTTTATATTATTTTTTGAAAGGATTTTTTTCTTCTATTTTATTCTCTCAATGCGAATTCTCATTTCGATTTTATACACTTCATTGCGTTTGCATGTCCTTCGCATGTGTGGATGTGTGAATGTACATATGTCAGTGTGAACGTGTGTGTGTATTCATGAAGGTAATTGTTTTCTTTTCTTCTTTTTCTTTTCTGTTTGTATGCAACGCTTTGTTGCATATGAAAATGTTTGTGAAATCTTAATTTCATGTGTTTTTAGGGATAATCTTTCTATATCTTTAGGACAAAAATATTCTTTTTCTCTCTCTCTCTCTCTCTCTTCTTCTCTTTTTTTTATAAATTATTTATAAAGAGGATTTACAAAAAGATATTGTAACTCTATCACTCACTCAGTTGATGGTAGAAAGAATATTAAAATTCAATTTTTGACTTTAAAGCAGCTTGCAACAGAGTCAAGATTTAGAATAAATATAAAAATAACACTTTATTTTTCTATTTTGTTTTTATTTTTTACAAAAGAAAGGAAGCACTTGCACCACCAAGAGAAATATTTGCTTTTTCTATTACAATTCAAATGATGAAATCCTTGAATTTTTTTCTTCTTTTTTTTATTTATACAGACTTTTTTTAACTGATAAAATTCCAACAAAAGTCAGAGAATAAATAAAATTGCCATGAAAACTTTTTCAAAAATCTGTCGTTCGAAGACGACTTTAAACTGTAGGTCCCACGAGTCACGAAAGAAATTAACACCCACAACTTGGGCGGTGTGAGAAATTAGGTCGTAATCCCGACTAATAACCAATTAAGTAAATAAATAAGGATAGCACAGTTAAGAACCATCTCGTAAAATCACACAATCTGTTCAGTATTCCGAACTGTGATATATTACGGACGATTAACGAGCGGTCCGTTCAAAGATTTTATATACAAATTTTAAGAGTTATTTTAATGTAATTTCATAAAGTGATATGATTGAAATCTTTGTATAAAGAACTCCCGAAGTTAATCGCTTCAATTTTCTATTTTTACATACATACATACCTACATAATTGGTCAGAATTACAACCGAGTTTCTCACACCACTTATGTTGTGTGCGTTAATTTTATACATGAGTGGCGGGACCTACAGTTTAAAGTCGACTCCGAACGACAAATTTGTAAGAAACCTTTCATGGTAATTTTATTTACTCTCAGAATTTTTGCCAGAAATCTGCTGAGAGGAAGTCGCCGAAGAAATATTTTCATATTTTCGTTTTGATGTCTCTATCGGTCCTTTAGGTAAGATAGAACTCCCTGAGTAGTTCGCTTTAATTTTCTCTTCTTATTAGTTTTTATTTTTTGTTTTGTTCAGTAAAAAGTCTTGGAATGACGAATTTAAAAACCAAAGACGCAAGCCCACACTTTGAGCAGCGCCACTTCTTGCGTCTAACAGGGTAAACTTTGCTATTAACAGAGCACTGTTAACAGTGGCAATAGTACATTAGTCTCCCACTTTGCAATTATTTCAGACCATTGACTTAAAATTTAATTCTCATTATGATCATTATTATTTGTGAACAAAAGTGTTGAAATATAAAAATGGTTGGTGGGGATAGAGGACGGAATTATTCCAACTATCCCACTATCACGGTTCGAAAGAGGACCCTCTGGACTACCATTTGCATATAGTCTGTATGTACTATTTATTATAAGTTCTAAAATGGCCACTGATCTTCTAGAGAATTTCCAAGCAAAAAATTGATATTTTTAAAGTAAATTTTCACAATACCATAACACTTTATATGGGACTTTTTTGGTGTTTATACTAAGAGACCTTGGAAGCTTCCTTTGAGTATGATATGGTACTTATAGACCGTGTATTTGTCCTAAATTTCTCTTCTAAACAAGTGGGTTTGTTCAGATGGATACTGTTAAACAGCTAACAGTCTTCTGTTAATGGCAAATTTTGTTCTGTTAACGTCAAATGTGGCGCTGCTAAAATTTATGGATTGCGTCTTGGATTTTCAAATTCGAATTTCTCTTCAGACACACATACTCTTCTTTACATACGATTGGGGGAAAGATTGTAGTGAATTCGTATATAGTTTGATTGCAGATCGTTGGGTGGCAGTAGTTTAGTACTTCTACTGGGTATTAAAACATCAAATTGGGGCTGCTGATTAAGGTAATTAAAAGAATACTAAATTATTAGGCAATTCCTTCTGCAGGGCTGGCCTAGAATTTTAATTAATTTTTGCCTTTTAAATTAAGAGTCGGAAAATCAAAAAGTCACAGATTTCCTAAATATTTGTTTGGTTTTGTTTATTTGTTTGCTTTTAAGTTTCTTTACATGCTAGTGTATGACGGCAAGACTTTGAATAATTCAAGAACCTTTTCTCCTACATCTACTATGGTATTCCAACCAAAAGGGAGAGGCTAACCTTTTTTTCTGTTGAATTTTATCTTCTACAAAAAATAGGACACACACGTAATTAGGCTAACGATTCATTTTCATTCACAAAACAGTGCCAAATTTAGGGTGGTGCAGTAATTGAATGCCCAGAACCACTAGAGCGTGCTTTTACTGTACAGTTTTATAGATAATGTTGTGATAAATTAAATCATTTTTTTGTTTGTCTGAAAATAAATGCTCCAAGTTCTAAACAGATATCAAAGATAGTTATTAGGAGTTAATTTTCTACGTAAATTTTTTTTTTTGTTGCATGGAAATGACTGTTGAAAAGTTTAATTTATGACTTTTCCAAACAGAGAAACTCATGCAGCAATTCAATAAAACACGCAAACCATAAACAATATAAACAAATTCATTTACGCTGACCCCCTTTTACACAAGTGAGGGTGCGGGTGTATATCCACCACCACTTTACCTACTTTATCACACTTTCTCTCTCTCTTTTTCGCTCACTCTGCATCTAAAATTCAACAGCAGTCAACCATTTTTCTTTAATTAATCAGTTCCACTCAAATAAATTAATTAAGTAAACATAGTTCTATTTAAAGTCACTACTACTGACTATCACCACTACTACTTCTACAATTAGTAAGTAATGCATACAGTATGAGTCTGTGTGTGTGTGTGTAAAGCATAAACAAATATTAACGGATTGTAAAGTAAAGTAAACCACCACTACACTACCACTGCTCTCTGTGACTAACTAATCTTTGTTAACCATCCCCTAGCAATAGGAAACCAACCACAAAACAAGCGTTAATATTTATCGAATACATGTACATGTGCATGTGTATATTGGTGAGTGTATGCATGTATGTATGCATGTATGTTTTATCTTTTGATATACGCTCGTTTCATAAACACATCATAATTTGCAATGAATTATAGAAAGAGAGCCAGCCAGAGAACAAATAACAAAATTTACAAACAATTACTTGCATTAAACTCGTATACTTCCATATGATGCTGTGGTTGCCACTCTCTAGAACCCTTTCCCTCTCTCTCACTCTCTTTGAGAAAGCATTAACTTGTTGTATTTAAAATAAACCGTTTTTGTTTACGTACTTAGAGAAAATATGCGAGGGATGTAACACCATTTCTTTTAAAAGAAATTTCCTAATCAAAGTTCCCTCCAAAAGGAGCAGACATATTGCTATTTGCTTTCTAGGCCAAAGTGTGGACAATACAGGCTACGGTAAGGATTAATACGCATAAAAATATCTCTGGAAGGGGTATTTGTACACTTTCTGATATCCAGGCAACTTTCAAAGCACTGGATTCTAACCAGAGATCAACAATGAATCGTTTTTCACTACTCATAAGCACTCATGAAGTTTTGAATATAAGTGAGTCAATAATATTGAAATTTAACTACTATGTACTCTGATTCATTCGTACTCACTACAACATTGATCTATAAGTACAGGTTGCAATGAGTATGCGTACAACGTTGACATCAAACTCATACCATTTGAAATATGTTTGATCCAGAAGCCTACTCATTTAGAATCATAACTTTAGAAAAATACTTATAATTGATTCGAGTGACTCGTGACTGAGCAGCAAGCAGAGCAAGCACACAACCTTTTAGTAAGTATTTTAGTGTTCGTATGCGAATCATACTTGTTTTGTGATTCGTGTATATGTTGAGTTATGGAGAGTCGAAATCAACAAAATCATACGTGTTGTTAAGTATGAATATGATGAGTACTTCAAACTTTGAATATGACTAGAGAGTCCATGATATTAAAATAATTATGAATGCGTATCAGAGTATCAGAAATTATAAGTATGATTCGATTCTACTCATCGTTTTGAATACTCATTGCTGGTCTCTGATATATGTATACATAACCAACAACAGGATGGTTTAGAGCAAGCCACTCAATGAGATAGAAGAGTGGAACACAGCGATAGTCTTGGTAACTTTAGAGCGCTACTCTTTGACGACTTCTTTACATTGGTAAC
The DNA here is from genome assembly GCA_927399465.1 of Sarcophaga caerulescens. Classification (NCBI taxonomy): domain Eukaryota; kingdom Metazoa; phylum Arthropoda; class Insecta; order Diptera; family Sarcophagidae; genus Sarcophaga; species Sarcophaga caerulescens. The sequence continues at coordinate 82,522,223 of OV656866.1, forward strand.
ACACTTAAGACCTTGCGAGGTTATAATTGACAATGCATGGTTCTGTCTGCTCAAAAATTAATAATTCAACCTCTCCTAGTATGTTTTAAGAGGGAAATGAAAAAATCTTGTAAGAAAGATATCCATCGAAAAGAGTTCGATTTGGACCACATAGGGGTCATTGCGGTACCACAGTTTTCCAAAGTCCGCTCGTTCCGTATCCACTCGGAGCTTCTGATAATCCGACTGTGTTGACTTATTAGATGTGTGGCCACGGGTCAAATCCCTGGTCAGACATCTTTAACAAAATGAAATATGAAAAAATATTACTTCGGCTTATTAGATGTAAGGACACGGTTCAAACCCCAGGTAAGACATCTCCAACAACGGAATACGAAAAAAGTATTTCTTTACGACTTCCTCTCTGCAGATTTCTGGCAAAAACTCTGAAGGTAAAATAAAATTGCAGCGAAAAGCTTCTCAAGAAATATGTCGTTTGGAGTCGACTTTAAACAGTAGGTCCCGCTACCCATATATAAAATTAACACACACAACATAATATACCCCTTTAGAAGCTAGGTCGCGATCCTGATTGAGGGGTTGTAATGACCACTTATATATGTACATGTATGGCATAGAAAGATGTGCTCAATACAACCCCGTTAGAAGATACAAAAGTCAAGACATAGCAATACTTTCGGACAGTCAGGCCGACAATCGAACACTGGCTAAATCAAAGATAATATGGGGCTGACAGAAGGAGTATTTAGCCTTACCTTCCGCTCTATTTATGTTTCCTTTATTTTCGATCTGACGACTTCTAGAAACTTGCTGTAAATTTCTATCGGGTCCGCCATCTACCGTTTTTTTTTTCAACTAGTGCTTATTTCGTGAACGGTAACACTTAGCTCATGTCTGATTTGACAGATAATTAGTTTTATCCTTCCGCTGAACGAATATGGTTGTGTATACGCTTGAACAACGCTGGGAAATGTTGCAGAATGTGTGCGAAAATTGCGTACGGATTTTGGAAGAAGAGAAGCACCGTCAGCTCCGAATTTTTGTTCACAAAAATTGAAGAGGAGGATATTGGCAACATTTGGTTTCAACAGGTACGTGCCACACAGCCGAAGCTACACTCGATGTTTTGCGCCCTGGTTTTGAAGATCGCATTATCAGCCGCAGAGCTGATGTCGTTTGGCCACCTCGGAGCTGCGATTTGACACCGTTGGACTATTATTTGTGGGGTGCCGTCAAAGATAAGTGTTACGCCGACAAGCCAGAGACAATTGACGCTTTAAAGGACAATATTCGTAAAGCTATTGGTGAAATACAGCTGCACACAATCGATAATGTGCTTAAAAATTGAACCGATCGTGTAGGCTACTGCATGGCCAGCCGAGGCAGCCATTTGAATGAAATTATTTTCCATTATTAACCGGAAGGATTGTACTTTCAAATAAAAAAAAGAAATTTGAGAAAACATTCAATAGTTTTTTTTAAAGCATTTTCAAAAAAAAAAAAGTTATTTGGCGGACCCTTTATTTAGTTTTGTTATTGTCATTTAATTTTTTCTGATATCAATTCATGTGATTTCTTGCTTGTTATTGCAAGTCTATGTATACCATGGAACCAACATTTGAAATAATATTACAGTTTTAAAGGTAAACTTTTGAAGTATTTGGTGTAAAGGCGATGGCGGTGAGTGAAAATAAGAAAAGCAAAACAAAATTGATTATTAATGCGTTCTGATAAACAGTTCTCAATATAGAATTGTCGACGGAATAAGTGTACAAAATTAATTGCAAATAATGCTGAACTATTTATTGTTTCTTGTCTTTTTTTTATGAAAGACTTCTTTAGTTCCGCAGAACTTTTGTTTCCTTATTTTCCTTTTACAATATTTTCTTTGTCATGCATGAACAATTTGTCTAGTGGTCATCGCTACTGTGCTCTTTCCATTTCTTGCATTAAAAAATTTTACTTCCTTTAAAGAACTTCTTATAAAACATTTTTTCTTCTATTTTTGCTTTTGCTGGTCATTTCCTGAAGACAGCTTTTCTTTCTAATTTTTTTTCTCTACAATTTTGTTGGCAACGTCTACTTTACCTGAAACTCATTAAAAACTAGAAGATTTCTTTTTACCTCTGTTTATACCCGCTGAAGCATAAAAATTAAAAGAAAAATTAAAAAAAAAAAACTGAATTTTTTTCTTAAACAAATTAATAATTTTCACTGTACTCATGGGAGAAATGCAGTCAAACAGAAAAAAGAAAGACTTTCACAATGAAAGAAGGAAAAAAAACAGAACAGAAGAGGAGTATTCAGCTCAATTAAAAAACAATCAGATTTAAACACAAGCAGAAGAGAAAAAAATGGCGAAAAAAAAGGGAACAGAAACTTATAAACACTCGATTTGATTTGCATAAAAATATACCCACCATACCCCCAAACCTTCATCTCAGGTGGTCAAAGATGGTAGAGCGGTGTACCAAAGTATGTACTCGCATTAGAAATACTCACATTTTAAAAGAGGAAAAAGGAAATAGAAAAGATGGTATTCTGAGAAGAAAAAATATATTAAAGAGTAGAGTGAAGCGGCATAAAAACCTGAATAAAAACATATTTTTCTCAAGTTTTTCTTTTTCCACAATGCGAATAAAGAAAATTGAAAAAGTTAGAAAAACTATTATTTCATTAAATTCATACCCTACACTTACACTCTAACTGTATTGTGTTTGTGTTAATGCTTGAAACATCTTAAAAAAAGATGTGTGTGAAGATAAATTCGAATTTAAAAACCAAAGACGCAAACCCACACTTTTAGCAGCGCCACTTCTTCCTCTAACAGGATAAACTTTGTTATTAACAGAGCACTGTTAACTGTTTAACAGTGGCAATAGTAGATTCGTCTTCTACTTTGCAGACCATTGACATAAAATTTAATTCTCATTATGATCTTTATTATTTGTGAACAAAAGTGTTGAAATGTAAAGGATGGTTAGTGGTGATAAAGGATGGAAATTTTCTCGAATCTCCAAATTATTCCGGCTATACCACTAACACGGTTCGACCCTCTGGACTACTATTTGCATATAGTCTGTATGGTGTGCCATTTCTTATATGTTCCAAAATGGCCACTGACCTTCTAGAGAATTTTCGAGTAAAATATTGATAATTTCAAAGCCAATTTTCTTAATACCATATCACTTTATATGGGACTATGTTGTTGATTATATTGGAACCTTTCTTTGCATATAGTATGGTACTCATAGACCTAGAGTATTTCCCAAAATTAGCTCCTAAACAAGTGGGCTTGTTCAGATGGATACTGTTAAATAGCTAACAATGCTCTGTTAAAGGCACATTTTGTTCTGTTAAGAGAAAATATTTTCTGTTAACACCAAATGTGGCGCTACTAAAATTTGTGGATTGCGTCTTCGATTTTCAAATTCGAATTTATCTTCACTTACATACTCGTGTTTACATACTATTGGGGGAAAGATTGTAGTGATCCCGTATATAGTTTGATTGCAGATCGTTTGGTGGCAGTACTTTAGTACTTCTACTGAATATTAAAATATGAAATGGGTCTACTGGTTAATGTAATAAAATTATATTAAGTTATCAGGCAATTCTTTCTGCAGGGCTGGCCTAGAATTTTATAAACTCCAAAAGTTTTAATGTTAAATTTGGGTTTAACTGATGTTTTATTTTAAGAATGATTAAATTTGATTTTTAATATTTTTTAAGTTCCGATTTAAAAAAAAAAAAGTTTGAAGATGCTTTTCATCAGAGATCAGCAATGAATCGTTTTTTCGCTACTCATAAGTACTCATGAAATTTTTAATAAAAGTGAGTCAACAATATTGAAATTTAACTATGTACTCTGATTCCTTCGTACTCACTACAACTTTGATTTATAAGTACAATGATTGATTGATTGATTTATAAGTACAGGTTGCAATGAGTATGCGTACAAAGTTGACATCAAACTCATACCATTCGAAATATGTTTGATTCATAAGTCTACTCATTCAGATTCATAACTTTAAAAAAATACTTATAAATGATTCGTGTGACTCGAATCATTGAAAAAAATTTACTGTCTTCCATTTACAAAAAAAAAGAAAAAAAACCGCATAAGCAAAATAGACAGAGCAGCATACAATCTTCTAGTGAGTATTTTAGTATTCGTACGCGAATCATACTTATTTTTTGTGATACGTGTATTAGAGACTCGAAATCAACCACATCATACGTGTTGTTAAGTATGAATATGATGAGTACTTCAAACTTTGAAAATGGGTAGTATGAGTATGATATTAAAATAAGTATGAATGCGTATCTGAGTATCAGAAATTATGAGTATGATTCGATTCTACTCATCTTTTTCAATACTCATTGCTGATCTCTGGTTTCCATCATAGTTTACTGAAAAAAAAACCCATCAACCCAGCCTAAATAGGAAGCGGAATTAAATTAATTCGCAGGTAAATTTGTGCAACAAAAATACCTAACCTGCCTCATTCTAATAAAAACTAAAATAACAACAGATCCGTCTAGAATTGTTTCAAAAACTATAAATAAAAATGTTATCAGCAACCTAGCTACCAACAAAAATCTTTTAATATAAAATTAAAAAAAACTTATAATCAGAACAGTGTAATAAAAATCGTATTAAACCGGCAGAAATACTGATATTTACTGTGACACTAAACACCTCTGATCCATTCATTGTCATTATCACTGAAAGAAATTAGTCTGGCAGAAATTATTACGTATATCAGCAGCAGCTCGTAATTAAATGAAAGCAATACAACTGAAGAAAAAAACAAATAATTTACGCCAGATGTTCGAATTTTTTTTATTTTAATTTTATTTTTATTATAATTTTATTTTTATTTGTTTTATTAATAACAAATAGCTGATGATGTTTTCAATTAATTCTTTTTTTCCTTTTTAATTGGAATTTTTTTTTTAAAAAAATCATGGCATTCTGAACATATTGGCATTGTGAACAGAGTAACAGGTTTGAACCAGTACGTGTGGTTAAGAAAAAATAAAAAAAATTTATTTTCAGAAAGAAAATCATTCTTATACTATGTTCAGACATGCACTTTTATTAAATCAATATCCGGTTTATTGAGAACAATATTTTTAGTGTTCAGACATATAATATACGAAAATTTATTTGACAGCTGGTAAACAAAACAGCTGATTGCTTCAACAACATTGCTTTTAATTTAATTGCGAAAAATAGTGCCAAAAAATTTTTTTGAAAAAATGGAAAACAATTTAAGATTTAAAAAGGTATTGCTAATGATTAACCGAAACGCCGAGCTGTTGCGGTTAATAGGAACTACTTTTCACTCCAAAGTGGCTTTTCTCAGAAGGATGAGAAAGAAAAATTTGATATGAAACTCAATATAAAATACAAACATTTCTGCTGACCTTCCATTTTTTGTTTGCCGTTGTTTACATTTGAGTTGTCAAATATTAATAGAAAGCGTTCGGAAAAATGTAATCTGCTCACTGAACGTACTTATGACAGTGTTGTATTTAAAGTTTTTTTTTATCAATATTATAACAATTTATGAATTTATTGACCAATAATTAATTGAAATTTTATATGAAATATTGAGATCAATAATGCCGTTTATTGCGATTTACGCAATAAATGTGCATGTCTGAACCCAGTATTAAACGCTTACCATCATGTTACAACAATAATACCCGTAAACTTACCTAGAAAGAGAGAAAAAAAAATTAAAAAAATTATTATTTATTAATAAGTCATGTTGCTAAATTACAGAATAAAATTGAAAATAAAAAAAAAAAAATTTGAATTTCAGATTTAATCCCCAGTAATATTTTTTTTTTTATATTTTGCCTCTATGCCGGTAACTTGCTTTCTACCATAACTGATTAAAATATATACTACTTTCAGTAGGGACTGTACTCACATGCATACATACATAATTGGTCATTACAACCCTTCAGTCAGGATTACGACCTAGCTTCTCTAACCACTTATGTTGTGTGCGTTAATTTTATACATGAGTGGCTTTTAATGGCAATTTTATTTACTCACAGAGTTCGCTTCTGTGAAAAATGGTTTGTGTGGTCCAGTAATACTTAACACGTTTTTTTATTGCGAAGATATAAAATCGGTACCAGAGATCAGCAATCAATCGTTTTTCCGCTACTCATAAGCACTCATGCAATTTTGAGTATGAGTGAATCAACAGAATTGAAATTCAACTACTCTGATTCATTCGTACTCGCTACAGCATTGATTTATAAGTATAGGTCACAATGAGTATGAGTACACTGTTGACATCAAACTCACAACATTCAAAATGTGTTTGATTCATACGCCTACTCATTCTGATTCATAAATTTAGAAAAATACTTATAATACTTATAAGTTATTCGAGTGGCTCGAATCATTCATCAAAATTTACAGCCTTTGTTATTGTTGCATATACAAACAAAGAAGAAAGGAAAGACAAAGACAACAAGCAAAGCATACACACAATCTTCTTGTGAGTATAGTAGTGTTCGTACGCGAATCATACTTATTTTGTGCTTCGTGTAAATGTTAAGTAGAGACGAGTCGAAGTCAATAACATCATGCGTATTGTTAAGTATGAATACGATGAGTACTTCCAACTTTGAGTATGAGTAGTATGAGTATGATATTGAAATAAGTATGAATGCGTATAAGTATCAGAAATAATAAGTATGACTCGAATCTACTCATCGTTTTGAATACTCGTTGCTGATCTCTGTTCGGTACACAGTCACAGAAGTCTACACACACCGTTGTATATATGTTTTGTTTTTTTTTTCTAATAATTTCTAGGTTATATTTTTTAATATTCGTTTTGTCTTCAAACGTTCTTAATTGTAAATGCCTTAAACAACGCTCACCTTTTTCGGTTTGGTAAAAATCACCATACACCGCTGTATGTAGACTTTTTTCTTTGACTGTAAAGAAAGTGAAAACTATACACTTTCGTCCAAGAGCAAACACCTCGACGTTATTTCGTAACGTAATAAGGTTGAAGGTTAAAGAATGCAAGCTTAATTGCAGTGTAGTAACTCTATAGATAAAATTTGCGGACTTCAGCCTAAGCCCATTTGTTGGATCTGTACTTCAGTCTTAAAGATCGATTAGGTTTGCCTAGAATGGCAGTCGCCACGAAGAGCATAGCTTACTAAGGTTCCGCGATACATACTATAGAATAGAATATACCGAGCCCTTGGAGGTGGGTATCTCCCTAGCGGGTCTATGGCATCTAAGGATGTGCTTCACTCAATTTAGATAGGAGGTACAAAAGATGAGAACATAGCAATACCATCGGACAGTTGAGTTATAAGGTTAAATCGAAGATATGGGACTATCCGGTAAAGCTCAATCGGTTAGGCAGGCAAAATAAGTTTACACTCTGTTGGGTCTTAGGTTGTATGGAAATTCTAGTCAATGAGCAAGCAGACGAGATTGCGAGGAGGTGAGCTCCCACGCTGTTGATGGGGTAGAACCCTTCTGTGGAGTACAGTATGTGATTGCAAAAGTATGTTTAGCGAAAGAAAATATAAAGAGAGGCAAAGACTCTTCTCGAGTACAAAATTTAAATTCTGAAAGCTAATTATCGAAAGTCATCCATTAAAGGAAGAAACAACTGGGATGATATCAAGTGCTAGGTAAGGAATTGTCATTGTTGACACAGAGCAGCATCTAAAATTTGCTAGGGCAATAGTCTTGTAGAGCAAATAAAGTTTGAGAGGAATAACATAGCATGGTTGTAGTACTAAGGCATCTCCTCACGATAATAATAATGACTTAGCCATCTCCATAGTTTTATGAACTTGGGGATATCATCGAAAGTCATGATAGCTCTCACAAGGACAACCGGCACTCTTGAACAATTAGATCGGTTATCAGGAGAAGATCTTTGATCAGCAGATATGTTCAAGAGGAAGAAGCTTAGTCGTGGGGGGAACAGGTTGGTTTACTAAATTCCTAGGCCATCGAAAGTCAGTGGTACAATTATAGCTAGACAAGCTTAACACTGATACTGGGAACTGATTTCTTAACGGGTCAATGTATGTTATACATCAATCAAATTTTTGCAGCGTAAGTGGAGATGACTGGGAGTTAATGACAGTAGAGCAAGCATCTCTTCTATAATCCACCGGTCATTAGTAGAAGTTGGTTAAATAACCTGGAGAAGTTTTTCTTCGAAAATTTCAACACTCTGCTGAGAGCCATTATTCAGGCAATTTTTTGGAAGTGCTTCACTACGGCTCTTAGTAACAACATTGAATGGAGTAATCCGGAAATTACATACTCTCTTAAAAAGGGACTATTCTGTGGTCTACAGATGGGTCAAGAGCAGATTTTGGTACAGTAGCAGAAGTTTTTTAAGCCAAATTGAAATATTATCCAGGATCCAGATTATCCAGGAATAGTCTGAGGTTGGTAACTGATCTTCTGAGAGGGCTCAGTAGACTCAGAGTACAGAATGGGGATTGTTTCAAGTTCAGCAGAGTCTGTGGCGATTAGAATAAATTATCGGAATCAAATATTGGAAGCAAATACCTGGCTCCATACCAAAAGCAAGGCTGAGAATTGATTTTGTTAACACCGAACAGAATCCTGAAGTTAGCCAAGACATTAGCCTCAGAGGAGACATTATAAGAATACCCAATAAAGTTGATGGGGAACACAATGGGTTGTATTCCTTTCCAAGAAACCTCAACTTCTCTCTACTGATCAGGCTTATTACAAAAACATTAGTTTTAAAGGACGCTGCGTTTCTTATTGATGCACGGTATTATTGTTAAAATTTATGAGCAATTCAAGTTCGTATCCTTTCTTTGAAATTACAACCTTTCTATACAAATGTTCATCGAAAAAGGCCAATAAAAATATTGAGTGTAACGGTCGATGCATGATCTTACAATTTCAAGCCAAAACTGTTCAAAAAGACTTAACAAAAATTAGCACAGCTTTTCAAAATCTTGCAATTGAAATCCAAAAAGGAAGAGATAACAAACAGCTAAAGCTCAGCTAATTTGCAAATAATTTTAACAGAAGTCGCATTTCTTCTTTCCATGAACATAAATCACAGCCAATAGGAATAAGAAACGTAGATAAGAACTACTATCACCCACCTTAAGGGCATTAAGATCACTCCATCAAGCATCATCAAGCATCAAGCAAATGCAAAAATAAAAACGAAACCAAAAAAAAAAACAAATTTATGCTGTGATAAGACTCAACATGATACAAGAACAACAAACCAAATCAACTTAAAGTCCAATTGATAAAACCCGGTGCAATTGAGTATAAAAGCTGCACAATTGTTAGCAAACAACAGCAGTCTTTAGGCTTTGGACGAGTACTGAACGGTATTGAATTTAAACTTGCTGTGTTGGTGGACTTGAACGATGAAAATCGCAATTGCTTTATTGGCCATTGTTGGCCTAGTTGCTGGCAGCAGCATCTCTAAACATGAGGTTAAAATTGCCGACAAGGACTTCTTGGCAAAACAGAAGTTCCTTTTCGAAATTGTTTACCGTGTTGAAGATCCTTTGATGTTCGAGGAATACATTAAAATGGGAAAGACTTTCACTTTTGACAAGAACAACTACAACGTAAGTATCCCACACAGTCTAAACAAAGTCAGCAAATAATGTTCTCCTATTTATTTTCATTTGCAGCACTTTGATATGTACATGGAGAAATTTTATGAAGCCTACAAACATGGTGCCATCTTACCAAAGGGCGAATTCTTCGGTGCCTTGGTAGAGACCCAACTTAAACAAGCCTATGGTTTGTTCGAGTTCTTCTACTACGCCAAGAACTGGGAAGTCTTCCAACAAAGCGTTGCATGGGCTCGTTTGCACTGCAACGAAGGCATGTTCGTCTATGCTTTGACTTTGGCCGTCATCCATCGTGATGATTTCCATGGCTTGATCTTGCCTTCCATCTATGAAATCTTCCCTCAATACTTCTTCAACAGCAAATTCGTTTACGAAGCTGAGAAATTCGATTACGATGTCTGGAGCAAGTACATCATGTACGAAAAGGAATACAAGGATATCCTCTACAAGGACTACGCTCCCTTATACAAGAACAAAGACCATCTCTACAACGACTACTACTACTTCTACACCCAAGACTGGAAAATGTGGCAATGGTGGAAGATGATGGGTTTGGGCGAACACTGGTACTCTGAGGACCGTTTCATGTTGCGCGAAAACATGGACAAATACAACAAGGACTCCAAATACTTGGAAATCTTCCAAGGCACCCAAATGTTCTTCATGCCTGTTGACTATACCCGTGATATTGAATTCTACAACAAGGAATCCGCCTTGTCTTACTTCACTGAAGATGTTGGTTTGAACGCCTACTGGTACTACCTTAACATGGACTACGCCTTCTTCTTGGATGGCAAGACCTTCGGCTTGAACAAGGACCGTCGTGGTGAATACTGGCTATACAATGTCCGCCAATTGTTGTCTCGTTACTACATGGAACGTTTGTCCTTCGGTTATGGTGAAATCCCTGAATTCTCCTTCTTCGACAAGGTTGAATACGGCTACAATCCCCAATTGATCAACTACAACGGCGTTGGTTTCTCTTACCGCAAGAACTACTACGAAATCGAAAGCTACGGCAAATTCGATTACTACCACAAGGTTTTGGACTTCTTCAACCGTATAGATGAAATCATCACCAAGGGTATCTATGTCACCTATGATGGCAAATCCATTGATTTACGCAAACCCGAATCCATTGAATACATTGGCGACATTATGCAAGGCAATGTTGACACTTTCGACAAATACTTCTTCAAATACTGGTACATGTACGCCCATATGTACTTCGGTGATGTTGACAAATACGATTTCGAGGCTTTCCCCAATGTCTTCTTGAACTACGAAACCATGATGCGCGATCCTTTGTTCTACATGTTCTACAAGAAGATCGCTACCGTCTACTTCCAATTCCAACAATACATGAAGCCCTACACTCACGAACAATTGTTGTTCCCTGGTGTCACCATTAAGGATGTTACGGTCAGTGAATTGGTTACCTACTTCGATTTGGTTGACTTTGATGTCACCAACTTGTTGAACGACAAGATGACATTCGTTGATGGCCAATTTGTTTGGGACAAGACTTTGTTGGCCCGTCAAATGCGTCTTAACCACAAACCTTTCAACTTTGAATTCATGATTGAATCCGACAAGGAACAAAAGGTTGTTATCCGCGCCTACTTGGCTCCCAAATTCGACGAATTCGGCCGTGTCATCTCTTTGACTGAAAACCGTCAAAACTTCATGGAAATCGATAGTTTCATCTACACCCTTAAATCTGGTGTCAATGAGTTCAAACGCTCCTCCAAGGACTTCTACTGGACCATTGAAGACCGTACCACCTACACTGAATTGTACAAATACGTTATGCTCGCCTACGAAGGCAAATACGAATTCCCCTTGGACATTAGCGAACCCCACTGTGGCTTCCCTGATCGTTTGGTCTTGCCTAAGGGTTGGTACAAGGGTATGCCCATGCAATTCTTCTTCTTTGTCTATCCCTACACCGCTACCTACGAACACTTCTCCACCTTCGACTATACCTACTCTTGCGGTATTGGCTCTGGTGTTCGTTACATCGATGAGATGCCTTTCGGTTATCCCTTCGATCGTGAAATCGATGAATACGATTTCTTCGTACCCAACATGCACGTCGAAGATGTCAAGGTCTACCACCACGATACCTTCGATAAGTATTCTGAGAAGAAATACGAACAATTCGGTAACTTCGACTACAACTACTACCACTATTAGGTTACTAATCGAATCTTTCCTTGTATGATAATGTTTATGTCTGTTCATGTTTTTATGTATTAAAGAAAGAATTTAAAAAAAAAAGAATGAAAAAATAAATAAAAAGAACGGAAATAAAAAAAAAATTATTTTTCTGTTTTAATTAAAATTTTCAGAATGTTCTGGTAAATGGTCCTGGAAATGTGAATTTCCAGAAAAGAATGCTTTCTGTTTTAATATTTTTTCAGAAAAGAGTCTTTAAAGATAACAGGAAGGATTTTTTTTTTAAATTTTGTTACAAAAGATGCCGATTTAAACAGTTGTCGCCTATTTTACCATGTGATTCAAACTAGTATTATTCAAGCAAAGGGAGGAATGGAAGAAGAATCTTTTTAAAGGGCCCAGACAATGTCTATAAGATTTGTTGTCTTTATTTGGTGTTCCGGGGGGTGCAGGGTAAATTAAACAAAATATTTTAATTTAAGCCGAAAGAAAAAAGAAACAAATGTATTAGAAAAATACACAATAATTAATCAAAATTAATAAAGGACGTACCTTCGGGTTTTGGGGTTGATCGACAAGTGAAGGACGATCAATTCTTTTCTTTATTTTCCTTTTCACATTCCACATAAGCGTATTTACATTACTTAAATCTATTATTTAAAATTAGGGTGACCAGCGTAAACATTTGGTGTTTATATGTATGAGCGATTTTATAAAGCTTTTTAATTTAAGGATATTTCAACGCGTATGTTATGAACGCTATTGTGTTTTCTAATGTCTTTGCTTAACTCCTGTAAGTCAAGCAGTTCACATGCATCTGCAACTAAAAAAATCTAAGTAAATACCGTCACCTTTTCAAATAAATTTGCTACAAGCGAAGAGAAAGAGAAAAATAAAATAGGCAGCTACTGTTGGATTTAAAATATTTTGTTCTGTTGGACCTGCTTATTTTTTAAGGCAATAGGTCCACTCTGCTAAGATGATATGTTGCAATCGTTAAAGTTTTTGATCTCAAATCCAAATCAATTCCTAAAATATATAATTTCACGTTCGATTACAAATGAATTGACTTAAGTAGGCAAACTTTTAGAAGTTCGTGAAATAAATATTCCAAGTATTTGTGTCCACAATATATTCTCTGTTTCATGGACTTTGCATCGTACGACAGCAAAGACACCACATGCTGTCAACCTCTATTTGATGACCTATTTTTCATTAAATCGCCTTTCCAGATACGTTTTCAACGAATAAGATCTCAATTATATTATGTTCAGACATGCACTTTTATTGAGTCAATATTCGGTTTATTGATTACAATATTTCAAGTGTTTAGACATAACAAAATACGCAGTTCAGCTGCTTATTCAATGTTCATTTGACAGCTGGTAAACAAAACAGTTGGTTGCTTCAACAACATTGTTTTTGTTTTGTTCGTTGTTTTATTTGTTTGTTGTTTTTCTTTTGTGTTAGTCGCTGTAGTCTAGTAGGTAGTGTGTTGGCTTATTGGACTGAAGGCCCGAGTTCGAATCCCAGGTCAGACATCAAAACGAAATTATGAAAATATTTCTTCGGCGACTTCCTCTCAGCAGATTTCTGGCAAAAACTCTGAGAGTATTAAAATTGCCATTAAAAGCTTCTTAAAAAACTGTCGTTCGGAGTCGACTTTAAAAAAAACTGTAGGTCCCGCCACTCATGTATAAAAATTAACGCACACAACATAAGTGGTGTGAGAAGCTAGGTCGTAATCGTGCCTGAAGGGTTGTAATGACCAATTATGTTATGTATGTTGTGGTTGTTGATGTTTGAGTTGTCAAATATCAATAGAAAGTGTTTGGAAAATTGTAATATGCTCACTGAACGTACTTATAACAGTGCTGTATTTAAAGTTTTAATCAATATTATGACAATTTATGAATTTATTGAGCAATAATTGACATTTTATATGAAATATTGAGATCAATAATGCCGTTTATTGCGGTTTACTCAATATAAGTGCATGTCTGAACATAGTATTACACCGTCAGGCCTAAATGGACATTCGACAGTAATGCTATAAACACAATAAACGCAACGCAGCAATCACAACAATTTTGAAATTACAGTCTAAGGGATAGGTTTAGGTCGGAGTGGTAGCTTTGATATCACAAAGCTCACTTGAGCACGCATAGCGGCCCGTTGTGATGCCACGGGTGAACGCAGTCCCTGTACTAACCAAGTTCCACCAAAATCAAGGAAAAGGAAGAAGTTGGTCAGCGCAAGGGCTGCATGCGTATTAATCATTCGGTTGTTAATCAGTGAAATCCGAAAATAGTCAACGCTCCATCTTAAAACCATCGGAAGACTGCAAGGCTAAAGAGTGCTTATGATGCCTGCAGATGAGCTAAATTATTGTGAACGTAGCTTAATTGAAATAGTTTGATTTTCATTAACAATTTCCCATAAGCGACAATATTTTCCGGTTAAATGATCAGTTCCATTTATTAAATTTATTGACTAACTTCCTATTTTAGTCCTAAATGGGCGCCTACATAACTGGTTATTTCAACCCTTCTGTCAGGATTACGACCTAGCTTCTCACACCACTTATGTTGTGTGCGTTAATTTTATACATGAGTGGCGGGACCTACAGTTTAAAGTTGACTCCGAACGACAGATTTTTTTTTGAGAAACTTTCCATGGCGATTTTTTTTTACTCCCAAAGTTTTTGCCCGTAATCTGTTATGAGGAGGTCACCGAAAAAATATTTTTTCAAATATTTCGTTTCATTTTAGATGTCTGACTTGGGGTTTGAACTGTGGCCTCACGTTTTACTAGACTACGGTTCCGTACTACGGGTAGCTACAATGACCAAAAGTATATTGTGGTTGACTAGTGAGTAGTATGTTGGAGTACTAGACGAGAGCACGAGAGTTCAAACATTGGCAAAGCTACGAGGGTAGCTAATTGCTAAGAAGAAGTTTTTTAAATTTATCTTTCGTTTCCGATGTTGAATGCACACATGGCTGGAGTGAGAAGCCAAGCCGTCTAAAGGGCTAATGACCTACACTAGGTTATGAGTTTTGTTGAGTAGATCTCAAAAATATTTTTTTTTATATTTCTCGAACCCTTCAAACTTTTTTATTTGACAAAAACTGTTATTTTTTTGGACTTTAAGCACAAATTTCTGGATCCCGATTTCCAAAATTAAAATATTTTTGGCCAATGTTTGCGCAAAGAGAAATAATAATATTTGCAAAAAACCCAAATATTAGCCGATTTCTGGAAGTCGTGCAAACGTGAAATTGACATATTTTCCGATAAACGATCAAGATCCATCAAAAATTCTGAAAATTTTTGAACTAAAAGTTCATTTGATGAGATGACATATATAAAAAGTATAACACGACTGTTAGACTCTTTAAATAATAACTACGGTAATTTTTGTCCGATTTGATCAAATGATGACTTAGTCTCTTCACAAGAGAACAGACTTTAAGAATATTATCACTTATCCTATATTTTTTTTAATTAAAGTTTGCTACTATAAATGTGCAAACTTGAAAAAATATGAAAAAAATTCGAATTTTCCAAGTTTACCTCATCAAATCACATAGCATATTAAGTCGAATAATATATATATGTAAACCGTTTTAAAGTTCCATCTCTCCCCTTTCCAACAAGATTTAAATTTTGGAAATCGGGACAGAAATGTTTGAGTGATCCAGAAATTTGTGCGTAAAGTCTAAAAAAAAACAGTTTTGGTCAAATAAAACAATTTTGGAGGGTTTGAGAAATATAAAAAAGGTATTTTTGAGTTCTACTTAACTAACTGAACAACATGGACTATGTAGTTACTCGGGTGTATTTTCACTGTCGTACCGTGTTATTTGAGGGGGGGATTTAAAACTCCTCCATTTAATTAAATTCCAAGCGCGGGTTATGAAAATCGTTATATGACTGCTTATCAAAAACGTTCGGTTTCAAATTGTTGGCGGAGGCCTTAAAATGTTTTATATCTGATAGTAATAACTGCATTTGGCAACTTTACAGATACATATGTTAGAAGTCTTTATTAAACCCTCTTCAGTCTATGAAAAGTTGTCTAAGAAAAATTTGTGAAAATTCATAGCATTAACTTCATATTTTGGTTTTGATTGCAGAAGAGGTGAGAAAGCATTGCAGACTGATGAAAAAAAAAAAATGGTGAAGTTTATGGAGTTGATGAAGTCGCCATAGTCTAGTAGGTAGCGTGTTGGCTTATTAGACTAAAGGCCCGAATTCAAATCCCAGGTCAGACATCAAAACGAAAATATAAAAAAAAAATATTTCTTCGGCGACTTCCTCTCAGCAGATTTCTGGCAAAAACTCTGAGAGTAAATAAAATTGCCTTGAAAAGCTTCTCAAAAAAAATCTGTCGTTCGGAGTCGACTTTAAAGTGTAGGTCCCGCCACTCATGTATAAAATTAACGCACACAACACGAGTGGTGTGAGAAGCTAGGACGTTGTACAATAGGTCAATTCGACCTCCGGCTACTGTACTTGTCACAGTTGACAAGTACACGTCCTCTAACCTGACCTAACCTTATGGAGTCGATGCTTACTTAATTGGACAATACGATCTAGTTTTTCACGCCATCAATGTTGGGTTTGTTAATTTTATCCATGGGTTTGCTATAGATCCCGAACGACAGATTTGATAAACTTTTCATTACAATTTTATTTACTCTTAAAGTTGTTGCCAGAAGTCTGCTGAGAAGTCGCCGAAAGAAATATTTTTCGAATTTCGTTTCTATTCGAAATGTTTGAGCTGAGATTTGAACCAAAGGTTCTTGTCCACACTGCCTACTAAACTATGGTGGCTTTAGGAAAACAGAATTACGTGTGGCAATAATAGTCCAAGAAAAGTTAATATTGTGTGTCTGGTGGAACTGGAAGGTGGACCTGTGTCTGGTGGAACTGCAAACCATTCAATCTGATCTTTATGGACAACAGTTAATAAGATTAAAGCAAACAAATGGTTTGTTCTCCTATTTTAGGATCGACATAAGCGTCCTACTGAGCGGACTATTCAAAATATGGTGGATAAATTGGAATCCACTGGTTCAGTAAACGATCTACTAACACCCAGACGAAGGCGAAACGTAAGATCAGTTTGTGAGAGTGTCCAGGAAATTGCCAGACAGTAGAATTCGCGTCGCTCACAAGAAAACATGCCTTTTGCAGATCAGAACGAATTTTGCATCATTACACTTGTACAAAATTCAACTGCCCCACTAGCAGAAGGAAAACGACCAACTACAACGACATGTGTAGACTGAATAGGCTCGAGAACAGTTGGCAACGGATAATAATGTTTCATTGAAAAATCATTTCCAGCGGTGAAGATTATTTCTGGATGAATGGGTACGAGAACAAACAAAATTTCCAAATTTGGGCAGGTACAAATCCAAAAGAGGTCCAAGAGGGCTAATGCATCTCGTACCATATTTTGTTGAGAATGAAACTGGCCAACTATCAACGGAGTGCACTATGAATTCTAATTTCTCAACAGGACAACGCAAAGAGGAGCTCATGTCGTAAGAATATTCAAAGCCAATGCTATCGATCGAATTCAGGCTGATTTATGTGTCAGAGTCATAGAAGGCATATCGGATACGCCCCACACAGAGATGCAGTCGCACAAATTATGAAATTCGTTTCATTTAATTTTAAATATAGTCAGCGCTTAATGAAAGGCCCGAGATAATCCAAACATATAAAGTTGTCTTACAAATAAACATCGACAAAATAAATGAAATTAAATTTGAAGAACAAAAACAGCATACGATACCTCGCCTTCGAAATAGAATTCTAATTACCGGGAGATATATAAGAATCCATGTTCATTTTAGGTGGGCAAAGAATTTTCTGTACAACTTTAAACACTCGAAGAAATTACATACCGCTTACGACTTATGAACATAGCTGCCAGATGTCTTAGTACCGAATTATATCATTAAGTAAACCCAACAACATTACAATTTGTTTTCACTAAGAGGTGATCATGAAAATCAAATGATTTGTTTTCAAGAAAACTTTATAAAAACAATACCACAATAAAAACAATAGAAAGAACAGCCCATCTGTCTTCAATTATCTCACCTCGATCTGCATTAATTGAATATAATATTCCAGCCATAACCCATCACAAGGCCAAATATGATAACCCCCAAGACCGTTTATAACAAACGCACACAACAGCAAACATATTAGCAACACAAAAAATAATCGAAAGTATTCCAACAAAACTAATGTGTTCTTATCACAATTCGCGTCAAATGACAACAAAAATCCTCTAATGACAACAAAAATCACAGATAATACACGATTTAAATTTCTGTATAAAAAGGCCTTCCAGTTTGGCAAACAACAGCAGTCTTTAGGCTTTGGACGAGATCGTAGCATCAACTCTAATCCGTGGACAGTTTGGTATTGAATTTAAATTTGCTGTGTTGGTGGACTTGAACGATGAAAATCGCAATTGCTTTATTGGCCATTGTTGGCCTAGTTGCTGGCAGCAGCATCTCTAAACATGAGGTTAAAATTGCCGACAAGGACTTCTTGGCAAAACAGAAGTTCCTTTTCGAAATTGTTTACCGTGTTGAGGATCCTTTGATGTTCGAGGAATACATTAAAATGGGCAAATCTTTCACTTTTGACAAGAACAACTACAACGTAAGTAACCCAAACAGTCTAAACAAAGTCAGCAAATAATGTTCTCCTATTTATTTTCATTTGCAGCACTTCGATATGTACATGGAGAAATTCTATGAAGCCTACAAACATGGTGCCATCTTACCCAAGGGCGAATTCTTCGGTGCCTTGGTAGAGACCCAACTTAAACAAGCCTATGGTTTGTTCGAGTTCTTCTACTATGCCAAGAACTGGGAAGTCTTCCAACAAAGCGTTGCATGGGCTCGTTTGCACTGCAACGAAGGCATGTTCGTCTATGCTTTGACATTGGCCGTCATCCATCGTGATGATTTCCATGGCTTGATCTTGCCTTCCATCTATGAAATCTTCCCTCAATACTTCTTCAACAGCAAATTCGTTTACGAAGCTGAGAAATTCGATTACGATGTCTGGAGCAAGTATATCATGTACGAAAAGGAATACAAGGATATCCTCTACAAGGACTTTGCTCCCCTATACAAGAACAAAGACCATCTCTACAACGACTACTACTACTTCTACACCCAAGACTGGAAAATGTGGCAATGGTGGAAGATGATGGGTTTGGGCGAACACTGGTACTCTGAGGACCGTTTCATGTTGCGCGAAAACATGGACAAATACAACAAGGACTCCAAATACTTGGAAATCTTCCAAGGCACCCAAATGTTCTTCATGCCTGTTGACTATACCCGTGATATTGAATTCTACAACAAGGAATCCGCCTTGTCTTACTTCACTGAAGATGTTGGTTTGAACGCCTACTGGTACTACCTTAACATGGACTACGCCTTCTTCTTGGATGGCAAGACCTTCGGCTTGAACAAGGACCGTCGTGGTGAATACTGGCTATACAATGTCCGCCAATTGTTGTCTCGTTACTACATGGAACGTTTGTCCTTCGGTTATGGTGAAATTCCTGAATTCTCCTTCTTCGATAAGGTTGAATACGGCTACGATCCTCAATTGATCAACTACAACGGCGTTGGTTTCTCTTACCGCAAGAACTACTACGAAATCGAAAGCTACGGCAAATTCGATTACTACCACAAGGTTTTCGACTTCTTCAACCGTATGGATGAAATCATCACCAAGGGAATCTATGTCACCTATGATGGCAAATCCATTGATTTACGCAAACCCGAATCCATTGAATACATTGGCGACATTATGCAAGGCAATGTTGACACTTTCGACAAATACTTCTTCAAATACTGGTACATGTACGCCCATATGTACTTCGGTGATGTTGACAAATACGATTTCGAGGCTTTCCCCAATGTCTTCTTGAACTACGAAACCATGATGCGCGATCCTTTGTTCTACATGTTCTACAAGAAGATCGCTACCGTCTACTTCCAATTCCAACAGTACATGAAGCCCTACACTCACGAACAATTGTTGTTCCCTGGTGTTGCCATCAAGGACGTTAAGGTCAGTGAATTGGTTACCTACTTCGATTTGGTTGACTTTGATGTCACCAACTTGTTGAACGACAAGATGACCTTCGTTGATGGCCAATTTGTTTGGGACAAGACTTTGTTGGCCCGTCAAATGCGTCTTAACCACAAACCCTTCGATTTTGATTTCAAGATTGAATCCGACAAGGAACAAAAGGTTGTTATCCGTGCCTACTTGGCTCCCAAATTCGACGAATTCGGCCGTGTCATCTCTTTGACTGAAAACCGTCAAAACTTCATGGAAATCGACAGCTTCATCTACACCCTTAAATCTGGTGTCAATGAATTCAAACGCCAATCCAAGGACTTCTACTGGACCATTGAAGACCGTACCACCTACACTGAATTGTACAAATACGTTATGCTCGCCTATGAAGGCAAATACGAATTCCCCTTGGACATTAGCGAACCCCACTGTGGCTTCCCTGATCGTTTGGTCTTGCCTAGAGGTTGGGAGAAGGGTATGCCCATGCAATTCTTCTTCTTTGTCTATCCCTACACCGCTACCTACGAACACTTCTCCACCTTCGACTACACTTACTCTTGCGGTATTGGCTCTGGTGTTCGTTACATCGATGAGATGCCATTCGGTTATCCCTTCGATCGTGAAATCGATGAATACGATTTCTTCGTACCCAACATGTACTTCGAGGATGTTAAGGTCTACCACCACGATACCTTCGATAAGTATTATGGCCAGAAATACGAAAAATTCGGTCACTTCGATTACAACTACTACCACTAAACTTAAGAAATTCTGGACAATGTGATTGAAAAGTTAATTGTTTTTCTCTTTTTTTTTGTTGTTATTTATTATTATGTAATGAATAATGAATTAAAAGAATAAGAAAAAAAGAAATAAAAAAAGAAATTATTTCAAAAATTTATTGGTTTTTTAATTATTGATTATGGTTGACAGATAATGCAATGGAGCATGAAACAAAAATTTCTTAACAAATTCAGAAAAATCATTCACAGGAATAATTCTGATGATTCTTGAAATGACATGTTAGTGTAGTACAATGTACTAACAAACCGGAGAGTTATTAGATTGCTGCAGTTATACTAGTTTAGAGGGACACTTCGATAATAATTTTTTTTTTTTTAGATACCATGGAAGCTTTTAATCGATAAAAATTCTGAAAACATAAATGACAAGTTAGGTAAGACTAGCATTGAGTTGTTATTGTGGTAAATTTGGGAAGGAAAATTGTTTAAAAAATTCTATACAATGAAATTGTTAGCAAATCAGTATAAAATTTGTTAACACAGCCCAAAGATTAATATGGTGTTACTCAGCTGGTGAGGAATTCCCTGGACTACGTAGCTTTAAATTATTTTAACAAGTTTAAGGGCCATTATTACAACTTGCCGTTAAAGTTGGGTTTAGTTAAAGGTAACTTTAGCTAAAGCAAACTTTAAAGTCACCGTTAACTTCTTTTAGTTATTAAAACTTACAGATAATATAAAGTTAACTGTTTTCAAAAATATGGCAGTGCCGGTGCAATGTCGATAAGATTGCTCAGTGTCAACGACGGGATTCTGTTTTTTGTTGCATTTGCTTGTTTTGTTTATATTTGAAGTTGCCATATTGAAAATCTAATATATAAAATTCTCGTGTCACGGTGTTAGTGGTTAAACTCCTCCGAAATGGATCGCCCGATTTTCATGAAATTTTGTGTGCATATCGGGTAGGTCTGAGAGTCGGACAACATCTATTTAGGTACATATTGATCGTAGACGAAAAAAATTTGATGGGTAAGTTCCTAGAGTCGATATCGACAAACTCACCAAAAATGGGCGTGGCAACCCTCCCCCTTCAAGTGATACCTATAACTTTTAAACTACTGAACCGATTTTAACCATTCTTTTTTTGTTCGAAAGATTATCAGGTTTAGATGGTTTAAAAAAAATTCGATATAGCAAAAAGTAGGCGTGGCAAACCTTTAAAATTGAATATTTAGGGACATAGTGATCGTAGACGAATGCAATTTGGTGGATAAGTTCGTAGAGTCGATATAGACAAACTCACCAAAAATGGTCGTGGCAACCCTCTCCCTTTAAAAGATACCTATAAGTCGGCTAATTCGATGGTTTATAACTCCATATGTACATATATAACATGTATGTCTGTAGGTTTTTGTTTTGGAGCGAGTACAACAACTACAACTTCGTCAGCGCTACCCATGATTCGGACCTCTTATTGTTATTTTTTGTATGCCTCACCTAAATAACGTACCGACATCGATTAAATTTTGAACTAGATAGATAGATCCACACACTTATAGTAAGTTAGTTATTTTTATATATAGTAACTGTTTTATGCAGCGTATTACAATAAATATATAATGTGACCTGTTTTGGGCAATAAAAAAATCAATTTTGGGCGGGACGAAGTTCGCCGGGTCACCTAGTAATATATAAAATGACAAGTTTAAACATAAACTTAACTTTAAAAGTTACAGGTAGGATGATCCTCCCTTTAGCTTAGCTCTCACTTCTACCATATTGTCCACTTATTATAATGAAAAATAATTTGTCTGCCCATTAAAATCCTCTCTTTAGTTAACGGCAAGTTGTAATAATGGCCCTTAGTTTATTATTAGTTATCGATTAAAATTTAGTGCCATTTGAATTACAATACAATACAAGGCCACTTAAAAGCATTACGTATCAGACGGAATTATTTTCAGTAAAGAAATTCACTATGCCAGTGGTTAATCAAAATGTGAATGTTTTCCAATTTTTAGGCACTTCAAATATGGGTTAAAATTTGCTTTATTTCCTCAATAACTTATTAGGCAGTAGAGTTCAATTACGCCCTAACACATTAAAGTCGTAATTGAAATATGTTAAGAAAATATAATAAAGCAGTGTCTGCTATGGGAAACGAACCTACAAGTCACACTACCTCTGCCCTACCGAGGCACCCATAAATATATAAACATACAATATGTATATGTATATGTATTTTTTTTTTTTTTTTTTTTTTGAGACCTTAGACCACAAGAAAAAGTAGCGGAAGATACGGCTCCCAACCAGATATAAACACAGGACCACCTTGCAAGGCATAACTGAAATAAAATTACGAAGCGAACATCAAGCAGAATCGATTGAAAGAATTTCGAAGAGGCCTTATGCAATGCAGGGACTTACCACACACTGGGTAATACAATAAGGCACAATATGGGCCGTCGAATGAAATTGTCTGTGAGCGGCAAGCTGACATAATTTAACCTAACCTATGCTAAGTAGTAAGAAGATTTCAAAATAATTTAGCGACTGCTTGGTTGCTTGTGTATTTACGATTGAAGAGATAATATATGTATGTTCTGTGGATAGTTTTTTCTACTACTTTATCCATTCCTATTGTTTTGGTGTGGCACTCGACTTTTCAATGCCATCGATAGATCGGATGGAGATAGAGAGAGATATTTCAATATTTTTATACACAGGCTTTTATCAACGACAGTTAAAGATGTACGTTGGTGAGGATTTTTATCAAAATCGCCTGTGGATTATGGTTGATATGATCTGGGTGTCCAACAATAATCTCATGTCTTAGATCTTCAAATTCTTTACAAAGATAGAAAAAATATTTAGTGGCTTCCCTTTTCTATCTCGTTATTATGGCTGACAAAGTCGTAGTATATGAAATTTTCAAACTTATATGGGTTCAGAAAAGAGATATAATGACATAAACGCAGTCTTAATCTATTACTCTCTGATCTAAAGAAATGTGTTCTGAAAGAGTGATCAGAAGTTGACTTCAAATTGCCAAAATTTTTGCCCTAAAACGGTCAACGAAAGAAAATTCAAAAAGAAAAGAGCGATAGACAGGAAAGGCTCCACTTCACGCCACCATGAATCGTTTATAACGTCAAGAAATAAAGGAAATATTTTATCGTTCAGTTACTTCAAGATCTAACGCCTGTATTTTAAATGCTATCCCGTCGATTAAATGGAAAATATGATCTCCACGACCCAATTGCCTAAGATACACAGTGAGAGACGTCTTAGATTTGTCCAAGGCCAAATGTCATGGAGCGATGTATGGAAAAAGTTGTTTTTTCCATCCAAAAGTGATTAATTCCGATTGCTACAGATGTTATTAGCGTGACCTGGAGCAAGAAAGCGTAATACGATTCAAGTAAGTTTTTGATGGAGAACATGTATGTATGAAGTAAGGGATGCCTTATCTTATAATTTCACCACGTACTGTACACGTTACGCATAAAAGTAAGGAATGGTTGAGTTCCAAAAATTCAGATCCTGTTTCATTGTCTTAATGAAGTCCTAATTATAATTCCATCGAAATCTTGTGGAGAATTCTTGTAGCTGAAGTTTTACAAAATGGAAAATGAAAAAGGAAAAGGAGATTGTCACCGTAAATGATCCAAAATAGAAATTCAAGGAGTTCGGGTTGGGTATTGAAATTCAAACTCTTCAAAACAGTGCAAACTCAATGACAAAAATATTCCTTTCGGTTATTAGTAATAAAACTCACAAAACTTAAATAATATTTGTTTTAACTAAAACTGTGTTGCCATGTCCAGAAGCTCACATGCTGATAACTGATGAGTGCCCCGCCAACTCTTTCAGGGACACCCGATATTTTCGAGATCTAATGAATGTTTAAAAGTCAATAAATACGTACAGACGCAGCCTTATTAGTCTCTATTTTAAACTGAAGTCTACAACAGTCAAATCGTTTAAGATTTATCCCGTGATCTCGATTCATCAGTGGGCATGCTTAGCTCATGAAGCAATGCTTATCAGAGCTGAATTTAAATAATGCTGCGGTTGGTGCAAAGCCCATGGAATTTATGGTAGGTCGTGAAGCAGATATTATATGCATCAGGACTGGAAGTAAGATCTCAGTTGCCAAACAAAATATTAAGAAACCAATGGGATTTTGGAAAAATATATGATGGAGCGATGAATTCAAATTTTTCTAATGGGAAACAGATGCAAAACGGAATGCTTAGCATTCAGTAAACCAGTATATGCAGAATGACGTTAAGCATCTACTGCAGCTCCTTCAAGGTAGGAATGGAACTCTCTGAACCTTTTGATAACGTGCGAAGTTTCAAACAAGGCGAGGAGTGTTCTGCGGAAGGCGGGAGTACATCGCTATTTTCCAAAAAGTGTCCAGTTGCTTGCGTAAGCTAACGACATTGTCATTTTAGGGCGTACCAAGCAAGATTTTACTGCTGCATTTAATGCTATTGAACAGGAGTCTATTAAGACGGATCTGTTGTAAATGAGGGCAAAATGAAGTATATGTTGTCGACAAGTAGGGACATGCGGCTAATTAGATCTCAGATTACGGCCGATAACTATACTTTCGATGAAGTCAAGGAATTTATTTATCTTGGCTCCGCCGTTACCATCAACAGGTACTACTCCGGTCTTAATAGGCAACTGATTGGCAGAGACCTCTCTCGTACGACAAAACTAATACTCTACAAGACGCTTATCCTCCCCGTACTTCTTTTTGGCGCAGAAGAATGGACACTATTAAGCACTATCGAGAGAAAAGTCCTACGTAAGATCTTCAGTTCATTGCGAGTTGGCGCTGCTTTTCGCATTCGATCCAACAATGAGCTGTATGAGCTCCTCAACGTATTAACATCCAGTAGCTGCAACATGGCTGAGTTTGAACGGATGAGAATGCTCCGGCGGGGCGGGCATTTTCGGCTAAGAGGACGACCTTGATTGCGTTGGAAGGACCAAGTCAAGGAAGCCCTGTCATCGATTGGACTGGCCAACTAACAAAGACGCTCAAGAAGCAGAGGTGCCAGGAAGGATGTGCTGAAGTAGACAGATGAAGGTGGCAACATTATGGTGTGGGGTACTTTTTCTTGGCATGATATTGAACCAATTTTTTATGTCAGTTCATAAAAGAACCTACAGGCTTACAAAAACAAGATACAATGCTACCATTGCGGGAGAAGAAAAATTTTGCATTAGCATAGCACGTTCATGAGCGAAAATTGCCCTGAGCACATTTCACGGCATATGAAAAGTTGCTTATACGGGATAGCTCAATGACTTGACCTCAATCCAATTGAGAACTTATGGACTGATGTTGAAAAGAGGATAGAAGGCAGAATTTCCAAAAATGCTGATGAATTGTGGCAAAAGACATTGAAACGTGTTCGAAAGCTATTCCTCGGTAGCTCTGTCGGCATTTAGTTAATTTAAACATGTTTTTAAAAAATAAAGCCTATCCCACGAAATGTTGGTGTTAAGAACAAAAGATCAATAAATATTGCAGGCCAAACCAATAAAATCATTTTCTTTTTAACACCTGTACTGGAAACTGATTACGATGGCGACCA
This sequence comes from Sarcophaga caerulescens, assembly GCA_927399465.1. Classification (NCBI taxonomy): domain Eukaryota; kingdom Metazoa; phylum Arthropoda; class Insecta; order Diptera; family Sarcophagidae; genus Sarcophaga; species Sarcophaga caerulescens. The sequence goes on from OV656866.1 coordinate 82,548,549, forward strand.
CTGTCTGTATACACAAGGTCTCATTTATGCTTGCTACTGTACATCTCTTTTTGTAGCGTGTCATTATGTATTATCATTCAATATGATATTGGATGCTCTGCTATAATTAACAGTAACGGATGCATTCTTTTCATTATCAATCCAATTTATATTCATTTTGCATCAGGAAATGCATTTTCTGCATTATTTAAAATATTAAGCATTGTGTAGCAAATTTGTCTAATATTTGCTGGTTCAATCTAAAGACCGATTTTCTGAAACCGTATAATTACACTCTGCAAAGGCAAAAACAACAAAAAACAAATTTTTTTTAATAAAGCTTGATTGAAACAAATTTTTTTTAAAAAGATTCCCGAAAAAGTCTAAAAAAAATTACCGTAGCTCTGCAAATATTAAAGAGCTTCTCAACACAAACCACAACAAGACGAGAAACGATAACCTCCAATACTTATGCATAACAAACAAACAAACAAACATGACAACAAACCTATCAGCAACACTAATCGAAAGTATTCCGACAAAACTAATGCGTTCTTATCACAATTCCAGCCAAAAAAAGGTAAACAAGTGCACCTTGCCTCTAATGAATATAAAAGCTACAGATAACACACAGATTCTCAACAACAACAAAAATATTAAAATTTCTGTATAAAAAGGCCCTCCAGTTTTGCAAACAACAGCAGTCTTTAGGCTTTGGACGAGATCGTAGCATCAACTCTAATCCGTGGACAGTTTGGTATTGAATTTAAACTTGCTGTGTTGGTGGACTTGAACGATGAAAATCGCAATTGCTTTATTGGCCATTGTTGGCCTAGTTGCTGGCAGCAGCATCTCTAAACATGAGGTTAAAATTGCCGACAAGGACTTCTTGGCAAAACAGAAGTTCCTTTTCGAAATTGTTTACCGTGTTGAGGATCCTTTGATGTTCGAGGAATACATTAAAATGGGAAAGAGTTTCACTTTTGACAAGAACAACTACAACGTAAGTATCCCACACAGTCTAAAAAACAATCAAGGAATAATGTTCTCCCATTTATTTTCATTTGCAGCACTTCGATATGTACATGGAGAAATTCTATGAAGCCTACAAACATGGTGCCATCTTACCCAAGGGCGAATTTTTCGGTGCCTTGGTAGAGACCCAACTTAAACAAGCCTACGGTTTGTTTGAATTCTTCTACTACGCCAAGAACTGGGAAGTCTTCCGACAAAGTGTTGCATGGGCTCGTTTGCACTGCAACGAAGGCATGTTCGTCTATGCTTTGACTTTGGCCGTCATCCATCGTGATGATTTCCATGGCTTGATCTTGCCTTCCATCTACGAAATCTTCCCTCAATACTTCTTCAACAGCAAATTCGTTTACGAGGCTGAGAAATTCGATTACGATGTCTGGAGCAAGTACATCATGTACGAAAAGGAATACAAGGATATCCTCTACAAGGACTTTGCTCCCCTATACAAGAACAAAGACCATCTCTACAACGACTACTACTACTTCTACACCCAAGACTGGAAAATGTGGCAATGGTGGAAGATGATGGGTTTGGGCGAACACTGGTACTCTGAGGACCGTTTCATGTTGCGCGAAAACATGGACAAATACAACAAGGACTCCAAATACTTGGAAATCTTCCAAGGCACCCAAATGTTCTTCATGCCTGTTGACTATACCCGTGATATTGAATTCTACAACAAGGAATCCGCCTTGTCTTACTTCACTGAAGATGTTGGTTTGAACGCCTACTGGTACTACCTTAACATGGACTACGCTTTCTTCTTGGATGGCAAGACCTTCGGCTTGAACAAGGACCGTCGTGGTGAATACTGGCTATACAATGTCCGCCAATTGTTGTCTCGTTACTACATGGAACGTTTGTCCTTCGGTTATGGTGAAATCCCTGAATTCTCCTTCTTCGACAAGGTTGAATACGGCTACAATCCCCAATTGATCAACTACAACGGCGTTGGTTTCTCTTACCGCAAGAACTACTACGAAATCGAAAGCTACGGCAAATTCGATTACTACCACAAGGTTTTCGACTTCTTCAACCGTATAGATGAAATCATCACCAAGGGTATCTATGTCACCTATGATGGCAAATCCATTGATTTACGCAAACCCGAATCCATTGAATACATTGGCGACATTATGCAAGGCAATGTTGACACTTTCGACAAATACTTCTTCAAATACTGGTACATGTACGCCCATATGTACTTCGGTGATGTTGACAAATACGATTTCGAGGCTTACCCCAATGTCTTCTTGAACTACGAAACCATGATGCGCGATCCTTTGTTCTACATGTTCTACAAGAAGATCGCTACCGTCTACTTCCAATTCCAACAGTACATGAAGCCCTACACTCACGAACAATTGTTGTTCCCTGGTGTTGCCATTAAGAACGTTAAGGTCAGCGATTTGGTTACCTACTTCGATTTGGTTGACTTTGATGTCACCAACTTGTTGAACGACAAGATGACCTTCGTCGATGGCCAATTTGTTTGGGACAAGACTTTGTTGGCCCGTCAAATGCGTCTTAACCACAAACCTTTCAACTTTGAATTCATGATTGAATCCGACAAGGAACAAAAGGTTGTTATCCGCGCCTACTTGGCTCCCAAATTCGACGAATTCGGTCGTGTCATCTCTTTGACTGAAAACCGCCAAAACTTCATGGAAATCGACAGCTTCATCTACACCCTTAACGCTGGTGTCAATGAATTCAAACGCTCCTCCAAGGACTTCTACTGGACCATTGAAGACCGTACCACCTACACTGAATTGTACAAATACGTTATGCTCGCCTATGAAGGCAAATACGAATTCCCCTTGGACATTAGCGAACCCCACTGTGGCTTCCCTGATCGTTTGGTCTTGCCTAGAGGTTGGGAGAAGGGTATGCCCATGCAATTCTTCTTCTTTGTCTATCCCTACACCGCTTCCTACGAACCCTTCTCCACCTACGACTACACCTACTCTTGCGGTATTGGCTCTGGTGTTCGTCACATCGATGAGATGCCATTCGGTTATCCCTTCGATCGTGAAATCGATGAATACGATTTCTTCGTACCCAACATGTACTTCGAGGATGTTAAGGTCTACCACCACGATACCTTCGATAAGTATTATGGCCAGAAATACGAAAAATTCGGTCACTTCGATTACAAATACTACCACTAAACTTAAGAAATTCTGGACAATGTGATTGAAAAGTTAATTGTTTTCCTCTTTTTTTTTTTTGTTGTTATTCAAGATGTAATGAATAATGAATTAAAAGAATAGGAAAAAAAGAAATAAAAAAAAATTATTTCAAAAATTTATTGTTTTTTTAATTATTAATTATGGTTGACAGATATGGGTAAAGCGATAAGAGGTAATTAAATCCGATGATAAAGCAGAAATCATTTCTAAATATATTCAGAATTTCCTATAAAATTTCAACAAGTATATGGGAATTAATTTGATGGTATTTTGGATGAGGTTTCGGAAGAAGCACTCAACGAGTGAAGAGTTATAAGTTTAGGAGGATGTTTTAAAGCAAATGCTCGTGATAATAATTTACGCACAAATTTATTGATTACACAAACACTTCTGAGCCGATAACCAAAATTTAATACTAATAAGAAAGGAGAGGGATGGGTCTTTAAAACGATGTACATATAAATACATATACATATCTATTATTTGACTTGATTGCTATGGGGTTTGATGAGGTAAACTTGACAAATGCGAATTTTTTTCATATCTTTTCAAGTTTGTTCGTTCATAATAGCAAACTTTAATTAAAAAATATGAAACAAGTGACAACATTCTGAAAATACATTATCTTCTAAAGAGATTGACACTTCGCTTGATCAAATGGAACAAAAATTACCGCAGTTATTATTAATACTAAGAATAGCTAAACTTGAAAAAATAAGAAAAAAAAATAATATTTTCCAAGTTGACCCCATCAAAACTCATAACATACAAGTTTGAACAAAACGTTTATGTATAGCGTTTTGAAGGCTAATCTCTCCCTTTTCTAAAAAAACTTTGGATTTTTAAAATAGGTTCAAACATATTTGGATAATCAATAATTTTGTGTGAAAAGTTAAAAAAATAAACAGTTTTTGTCAAATAAAACATGTTTGGAGGGATCGAGAAAAATAAAAAAAGTATTTTGGAGTTCCAGTCAACCTTATGAATAACTTGGACTATGTAGTTACTCGGGTGTATATTCACTGTGCACCGTATAATCATTGTTCAACATCCTTTATATTCTAAAAATTTTAATTTTAACAACCCGATCTATAATAGGAATTGAAACCAAGAGCAACTTACTAACAGTTTGGAAAATTTCCAACTACGCTACTGGGACATCCCTACAAAGTTTTCGTACAACATTTACCTTCAAAACTCTACGTAATTACTCCTTCGTTACTTGATAGCTTTTTCCAAGATGAAGGCAACTTTTCTTATTTTCAGACACTCTCCTCGGGATTCGATGACAAACCGAAGAATTTCAGCTGGTATGCCATATTCTTAGTTTCTCGATGGAATTTTTTTATCTAAGGAGTGCACACGAAAAAAACTGGACTTACACTTTTCGTTATAGAAATAAAACTAAGTGGCGGATTTTTTTCGTTTTATATTTCAATTAAAGTAAATAATATTTGAATTCTTTTGTGTATAAAATTTTTTTCTGACAAAGGTCTCAGAGCATCCAACTTTTTGAGCCACTTTTCTTCCAGACATGTTAGTTTACTTGCTTTGTTTTGGTCGGCAAATCCTTTTTTTCTTCCACTTCCACGCTTTCTCTCAATACTTAAAGACTCCTTATATTGTTTTATTCTTACCTTAGAAACTGTTTTTTGGTTAACACCTGCGAGCCTAGCAATCGTTTTTTGTAAGCGACGCGGTTTTGCATTGAAAATTTCAATTATTTTTTTACGACATTCTTGTTGGGTGCCCATATTCAAAAAACTAATTTTGCTATTGAAATGAGATTTAGCACGTGGATTTTGAAACAGATGACTAACAAAAACAATGTAACGGTATTCATTTTTTTCAATTATGATAAAAGTTATAAGCTTAAAAGTAGGCCCATTTTTTTTTTTTGTGCGCACTCCTTGGTTTAGGCTGAGTTTAGGCTTGTGATCATCTACGACTAAAAATATTTTCAATACCAAGCGATATTAAGCGAAGTGCTCACAGGAGCATATTGTTACTATGGAAGAACAATCGCCGCTAAAAACGGGTAAATCTTGTAACCTACACTGAATAGGGACTAATCATTATAATGGAGGCGTTACTTCCTCAAAACTGTTACAGTGATCTATTCGAGGAATGGTCAGCTCAATATCTGCGTATATTAGTATTCCAAAATGTTGTCATTGGTCATGCCGAATACGTAAACCCTTACTACAAAGGAACCAAAAGGCCTTGCAAAATCATCCCAGATTTGTTAAAAGCAGATTCAGTGGATATCTACTGTTATAAAATGCCATTCTGTGATGCAAAAGCTATGGGAGTCATTTATCATCAAGTTGGTTAGAGGACGTGTACCTGTCAGTTAAGACAAGTACAGTAATCGGAGGTCGAAATTATTGTCCAGCTAAGAATAGGCTGGAGATTCCCCTTGAACTTTATAGATTTCGAGAAAACTTTCAAAACACTTGTCCCTGTCACCATTTGGCAAGCATTGATCTGTTAGGGAGTACCACAGAAAATAGAACGGGCTACACAAACATTATATCGAAAAGCAATTAACGCAGAATTTGTGAGCGATAAGTTTTCATAGTCTAGTAGGTAATGTGTTGGCTTATTAGAAGGGAGGCCATGCCTCAAACCCCAAACCCTAATCAAACCCCATCTCCAACAAAGCGAAATTTGAGAAAATATATGTACGTTCAGCGACTTCCTCTCAGCAGATTTCTGTCAAAAACTCTGAGCGTAAAATAAAAAGTGCCATGAAAAGTTTCTCAAAAATCTGTCGTTCAGAGTCTACTTTAAGTTGTAGGTCCAGCCGCTCATGTATAAAATTAACACACACTCAACATAAGTAGTGTGAGAAAGGTTGTAAGTTTCCGTAAAAGCTGGTGTGCGACAAGAATGTATCGTCGCTTTTCTTTAGCGTAGTATGAGATATTCTTATGAAAAATGCAACAAGTAGCTACAAAGACATAACATGGGCACAAGGTGGCCATTTGACTGATTGTGATACCCGAAATTAATTAAACTGAGACCAACGTAATCAGAGTGACCACTTCGTGGAGTTCATCTTTCTCTGAACAATGCTCTTGATACTCTGGATGCTCTTGATGTTCTGGGCATGAGAATTAGTTGTGATGCTCGTTGGAACGATCACATTTTTCGAGTGTCGAAAGAAGCATTCAAGTGCCTTGGTTTTTTGAAACGGTGCAGAAAATACTTCACTCCATCCGACCTTCTTACTATTTACAGGACCTTCATCCGACACCTAGGATGGAGTACAACTCTCACGTATGGGCCGGTGCTTCAAAGTCTATTTTGAAGCTTCTCGACCGCGTACAGGAGAGGGCGAAGGCGCTTATTAATGACAGTAGGGTATCCAACTCTATTGATTCGTTGGAGCATCGTCGCAATGTGGCGTGTGTTTCATTGTTCTATCGGTACTATAATGGGAGGTGTTCTCGAGAGATAAGGGGCTTGGTTCCCGATAATCACATATTTTTACGTGGTACTCGTACCTCTCGCCGAGCACATCCTTTTGTGGTTGATTGTCCAGTGAACCGCACAATGCATTACAGAGAAAATTCATTTTTTGCCCGCACTGCTCGCTTGTGGAATGATCTTCCTGCGGAAGTTTTTCCCGTCAGTTACGATATTGGTAAATTTAAATCCAATGTCCACAAACACTACTCCCTCTTTCCACCTTCCTATAACCTATTTTCTTAAACCCGCACAATGCACTGCATGAGTAGGGGCCATCCCCTGAGTGCTGGTTTTACAAAAAAAAAAAAAAAAAAAAAAAAAAAAAAAAAAAAACATGAAACAACACAAAATGAAACGCTTTTGTTAACAAAACATCTTATCCGATAATGGCACGATATACATTATGAGATCCCATTGCATTGTAAATACGTATGGAAATCACAGAAAGTTTTTAAATCGATGGAACCCAATACCATATTACTGCGGCCGACTTGAAGAAAAAAATATCACGTGAAACAGTCAAAGATGGTAGAGGTAATGGTAACAGTATTTGGTGTGGAACAGGTCAGTTGATGGCATACCACATCTTTCCCCTTTTTGTTGATATTAGAGACTACCACGTGGGGTATTATAAGTACAAGACATACATACATACATAATTCGTCATTACAACCTTTCAGTTAGGATTACGACCTAGCTTCTCAAACCACTTTATTTGTGTGTGTTAATTTTATACATGAGTGGCGTGTGTTGCAGTTTAAAGACGATTCCGAACAGCAGATGTTTTGAGAAACTTTTCATAGCAATTTTATTTACTCCCAAGAGTTTTAAGTGGAGATGTCCGAACTAGGGTTTGAACCGAGGCTACATGTCTAATAAGCCACAATCTACTAGGCTATAGCGACTACCGACAACGTCTGTATACTCGTACAAGGGATTTTAATTTACTGGCTTCCTTTTTGAGAATTCATGCAGTCTGTGTGAGATCATTAGTTGGCCCCCCCCCTTGGACGAATGTCAATCACGCCTATGTAAGCATTAACTGTCATTCCAGTCTTTGCAAGAGCGTCCCCTTGTCCAGTAACTTATAAGCAGATAACCGTTGAATGTCCAGCCATCTTTCTCAGACGAATCCTATATTCTTGAACAATCTCTGGAGATGTAATATACTGTGATACTGTACTCGTACACTCGAATAAATTTTCTGGGGGGGGGCTCATGAGTTCATGAAAGAGCAGAAGTTACAAACAATTCCATCAAATCTACCATTGACCGAGTGGACCTGGAACGGCAGTAAGTGACCAGTTCACGATTCAAGAAAAAAACCCGGATTTTGAATCAAACAATCAATTTTGCATTCATTTAATATCCTTTGAAAAACGAGAATAACAACTTTCAACATTCTTTGTAAACACTTTGCAACACTTTTATCAGCATTCGTAGTCGGTCATTATTTTGGATACGATAAGATATTGGTTGCCTCTGCTTTAATTCCTAATAATGGATGCGATGCTTTCGCATGTTAATAATGAAGCATTAGATGCATTGCATATCAAATTGCATAAATATTACTGGTTCAAGCTACTGATTATCTGACACCATATTATTAAGTTACTCAAAAACAAATAAAAATAAAATATTTTTTTTTTATTAAAATCTTGCTAGAAAGAAATTTCTTTAAAAACACTCTAGAAAAAGCCGCAAACTTGTCGAAAAACATTCCCGTAGTTCTGCAAACATTGAAGATCTTCTCAACGCAAACCACAACAAGACTAGAAACGATAACCTCCAAGACTTATGCATAACAAATAAACAAACAAACATGACAACAAACCTATCAGCGACACTAATCGAAAGTATTCCAACAAAACTAATGCGTTCTTATCACAATTACAGCCAAAAAAAAGGTAAACAAGTGCACCTCGCCTCTAATTAAAACAAAAAGAGATAACACACAGATTCTCTCAATACAGCGACAAAAATATTTAATTTTTTGTATAAAAAGGTTCTCCAGTTTGGCAAACAACAGCAGTCTTTAGGCTTTGGACGAGATCGTAGCATCAAATCTAATCCGTTGACAGTTTGGTATTGAATTTAAATTTGCTGTGTTGGTGGACTTGAACGATGAAAATCGCAATTGCTTTATTGGCCATTGTTGGCCTAGTTGCTAGCAGCAGCATCTCTAAACATGAGGTTAAAATTGCCGACAAGGACTTCTTGGCAAAACAGAAGTTCCTTTTCGAAATTGTTTACCGTGTTGAGGATCCTTTGATGTTCGAGGAATATATTAAAATGGGCAAATCTTTCACTTTTGACAAGAACAACTACAACGTAAGTAACCCACACATTCTAAACAAAGTCAGCAAATAATGTTTTCCTTTTTATTTTCATTTGCAGCACTTCGATATGTACATGGAGAAATTCTATGAAGCCTACAAACATGGTGCCATCTTACCCAAGGGTGAATTCTTCGGTGCCTTGGTAGAGACCCAACTTAAACAAGCCTACGGTTTGTTTGAATTCTTCTACTACGCCAAGAACTGGGAAGTCTTCCAACAAAGTGTTGCATGGGCTCGTTTGCACTGCAACGAAGGCATGTTCGTCTATGCTTTGACTTTGGCCGTCATCCATCGTGATGATTTCCATGGCTTGATCTTGCCTTCCATCTATGAAATCTTCCCTCAATACTTCTTCAACAGCAAATTCGTTTACGAAGCTGAGAAATTCGATTATGATGTCTGGAGCAAGTACATCATGTACGAAAAGGAATACAAGGATATCCTCTACAAGGACTTTGCTCCCCTATACAAGAACAAAGACCATCTCTACAACGACTACTACTACTTCTACACCCAAGACTGGAAAATGTGGCAATGGTGGAAGATGATGGGTTTGGGCGAACACTGGTACTCTGAGGACCGTTTCATGTTGCGCGAAAACATGGACAAATACAACAAGGACTCCAAATACTTGGAAATCTTCCAAGGCACCCAAATGTTCTTCATGCCTGTTGACTATACCCGTGATATTGAATTCTACAACAAGGAATCCGCCTTGTCTTACTTCACTGAAGATGTTGGTTTGAACGCCTACTGGTACTATCTTAACATGGACTACGCTTTCTTCTTGGATGGCAAGACTTTCGGCTTGAACAAGGACCGTCGTGGTGAATACTGGCTATACAATGTCCGCCAATTGTTGTCTCGTTACTACATGGAACGTTTGTCCTTCGGTTATGGTGAAATCCCTGAATTCTCCTTCTTCGACAAGGTTGAATACGGCTACGATCCTCAATTGATCAACTACAACGGCGTTGGTTTCTCTTACCGCAAGAACTACTACGAAATCGAAAGCTACGGCAAATTCGATTACTACCACAAGGTGTTCGACTTCTTCAACCGTATGGATGAAATCATCACCAAGGGTATCTATGTCACCTATGATGGCAAATCCATTGATTTACGCAAACCCGAATCCATTGAATACATTGGCGACATTATGCAAGGCAATGTTGACACTTTCGACAAATACTTCTTCAAATACTGGTACATGTACGCCCATATGTACTTCGGTGATGTTGACAAATACGATTTCGAGGCTTTCCCCAATGTCTTCTTGAACTACGAAACCATGATGCGCGATCCTTTGTTCTACATGTTCTACAAGAAGATCGCTACCGTCTACTTCCAATTCCAACAATACATGAAGCCCTACACTCACGAACAATTGTTGTTCCCTGGTGTTGCCATCAAGGACGTTAAGGTCAGCGATTTGGTTACCTACTTCGATTTGGTTGACTTTGATGTCACCAACTTGCTGAACGACAAGATGACCTTCGTCGATGGCCAATTTGTTTGGGACAAGACTTTGTTGGCCCGTCAAATGCGTCTTAACCACAAACCTTTCGACTTTGATTTCAAGATTGAATCCGACAAGGAACAAAAGGTTGTTATCCGCGCCTACTTGGCTCCCAAATTCGACGAATTCGGTCGTGTCATCTCTTTGACTGAAAACCGTCAAAACTTCATGGAAATCGACAGCTTCATCTACACCCTTAAATCTGGTGTCAATGAATTCAAACGCCAATCCAAGGACTTCTACTGGACCATTGAAGACCGTACCACCTACACTGAATTGTACAAATACGTTATGCTCGCCTATGAAGGCAAATACGAATTCCCCTTGGACATTAGCGAACCCCACTGTGGCTTCCCTGATCGTTTGGTCTTGCCTAGAGGTTGGGAGAAGGGTATGCCCATGCAATTCTTCTTCTTTGTATATCCCTACACCGCTACCTACGAACACTTCTCCACCTACGACTACACCTACTCTTGCGGTATTGGCTCTGGTGTTCGTCACATCGATGAGATGCCATTCGGTTATCCTTTCGATCGTGAAATCGATGAATACGATTTCTTCGTACCCAACATGTACTTCGAGGATGTTAAGGTCTACCACCACGATACCTTCGATAAGTATTATGGCCAGAAATACGAACACTTCGGTCACTTCGATTACAAATACTACCACTAAACTTAAGAAATTCTGGACAATGTGATTGAAAAGTTAATTGTTTTCCTCTTTTTTTTTTTTTGTTGTTATTTATTATTATGTAATGAATAATGAATTAAAAGAATACGAAAAGAGAAATAAAAAAAAATTAATTCAAAAATTTATTGGTTTTTTAATTATTAATTATGTTTGACAGATATTGGTAAAGGGATAAGAGGTTATCGATGCGATGATCAAGTAGAAATTATTTCTAAATAAATTCAAAAAATCCTAATAAATGCATGAGATGCATGGAATGAGATGTCGATAAACTAGTCAATGAGTGAGTAATTATTAGATGAGGAGAGTGTTTTAAAGCAAATGTTTTGATTATTTAGACATGAGTATGACATATCACAACTAGCAAGTGATATGACACAGAAATTATTTCCAAATAAATTTAGAAAATCCTCATAAGTGTCAACATGTATACGGGAATCATTTTGGAATGAGTTGTTAGTAATGTTAGCAACACGTGCAGATTTATTAGATCAAGCGAGTGCTTTAAAGCAAATGCTGTGGTTAAATAATTTAAATTTTATTCAATTTATTTCATACGATTATTTAAATAAGAGTTGGATCATATGACAACTGGAAAGTGATATAACGTCGTCATTGAGTTGTTATTGTGGTAACTTTTGGAATAAAAATTTTTGAGCATTTTGATCGGACCAATAAAAAATTTTTATTGCAGCTTAGCTTGTTAGCAATACATTGTATAAATTTTTATGGAATCTTATTTTCATTTCAACATCGAACTAAATTTAGTGCCAATCGATCATAGACGGACTGACTACTCACGTATTACTTGTACTTGGTGGTGGACGATATACATTGTTATTTGGGAAACACTCGTTTAAATTATAAAATACTAGAGAGTATATAAAAATGTTTATAAAGGGTCTGCCAAATAACTTTTTTTTTTTTTGAAAATCCTTTAAAAAAAACTACTGAATATTTTCTCAAATTTCTTTTTTTATTTGAAAGTACAATCCTTCCGGTTAATAATAGGAAATAATTTCATTCAAATGGCTGCCTCGGCTGGCCATACAGTAGCCTACACGATCGGTCCAATTTTTAAGCACATTATCAATTGGGTGCAGCTGTATTTCACCAATGGCTTCACGAATATTGTCCTTTAAAGCGTCAATTGTCTCTGGCTTGTCGGCGTAACACTTATCTTTGACGGCACCCCACAAATAATAGTCCAACGGTGTCAAATCGCAGCTCCGAGGTGGCCAAACGACATCAGCTCTGCGGCTGATAATGCGATCTTCAAAAACAGGGTGTAGCTTCGGCTGTGTGGCACGTAGCGCCAAATGTTGCCAATATCCTCCTCTTCAATTTTTGTGAACAAAAATTCGTTCAACATGGCCCGATAACGATCGCCATTGACTGTAACGGTCACTACTTGCTCATTTTCAAAGAAAAATGACCCAATTATGCCGCTGGACCAAAATCCGCACCAAACAGTGACTCGTTTTGGGTGCGTCGGCTTTTCAATGTATGCGTGCGGGTTTTCTGTGCCCCAAATGCGACAATTTTGCCTGTTTACATACCCGCCAAGATCAAAATGAGCTTCATCTGAAAAGATGATTTTTTTTTGCCAAAATCAGCATCTTCTGTAAGTCGATCGCAGGCCCACTTAGCGTTGTTGTTCAAGTGTATACACAACCATATTCGTTCAGCGGAAGGTTGAAACTAATTATCTGTCAAATCAGATTTGAGCTAAGTGCTACCATTCACGAAATAAGCACTAGTTGAAAAAAGAAAGCGTTAGATGGCGGACCCGATATTTGAACGTTAAATGTTAAACAAGTACATTCGTGAAAGCAGTTCTGGTGGAATTTGGTGATTTGGTAGAAGTGGTGTCATGAGGGCCGGTCGTCTGATGGATTTAAGACAGTCACATATGGTAGTGAGGACCAGGCACTTTGAGAGTGTGGTTAGGATATTTATAAGCAAAAGTATCGCAAATTGACAAATCGATTGGCTGACATCACTCACTCTCTTCAACTGTGCCCTGGACTAATAATGGTGCACTGATTAATTGCTGCTAGAGGTCTGCAACGAATAACTTTTTTGCTTCATGTGTGCAACTCGTTGTCGGATAAATAGAGTACTTACTCTCTCTCTAACAGCTCAAGCAGTGAAGAGAAGAGAATGTGTGCAAGACAAATACGAGTAAGTATTTATCCGAAGCTGCTTATGTTCCGTAAAAAGAGTACTCATTGAAAAATATATCCGCAAAAACAAGTACTCCTAAAATTATGTTCACTTCATGTGGTACTTCAAATACTCGCAGCATAAAACACCACATAACTGATGTTTTTTTTTATATATAAATGCTTATGTGTATGAACAAACGACATGTTAGGCATATATTTATTAATCATTGAAATAAAAAAATAGAAATCGAAAATAGAAAATTTTTTTGAAAAATATTTTTTTTTTCGCTTTTTGATTTAAAAAATTCTTTATTTTCAATGAACTAAAAACAATTAAAATAACAAAAAAATCACTTAAAATTACTAAAACGTAAAAAAAACATAGTTTATATTTCATATTTTCAGAGATCATTTAAAATGATAAAAGTATGTAAGTAATAAGTGTAACAAATAAAGTTAAGTATATGTATATAGAAGAGAAGGAACTTTAAAAACTTTAAAATATTTGTGAATTTATTTAAAAAGAAAAACAAAACATAAAAACATTAATCCTTAAATAAAAAAAAAACTAAAAATTCATGTCCATAAAACTCAAAACTAGAGATCACTTTCTATTCTTTCTATTTCTTCGTATATTTTTGTTTTATTCATATTAGAGTGTAAAAACATTATTTTGTTTATTGTAGCTCCGTTAGTTCCAAGAGCAGACCTCTTCTCAGAAATAAGATTTCTTGCCTTCGAAAAATACATACATAGATAAATGCATACATACATAATTGAATAGTCTAAAAAATAACATTATAATTCGGTGCGAATTGATATAATTTCATTTCTACAACAATAAAACACATATTCTTACCCTACAATAAAACAAACGGTAATATTTGTTTTCCACAGGCTATTTGCACATACATTTTGCGAAAACAAGACATCTTTCAGTTTGTTTATTATTTTATTTGGCAATGCATGTATACATACATGCGCACACGTATACACGCATATGAGAATAAATTGCTTAAAGAGAACAATACGTTTACATATTTATAGTCTTTGGTGTAGATCTTTTCTTTGCCAAACTTCTTTGTGGTATTTGCAGTACTCATTGGTATTTGTAGTACTTCGTGAAGTTTGGTGGTACTCATTGTACTCGACATGTTTTGTGTCGGTATTTTCGAGTAAGAAAGAGAGTTGAACATGTATTTGTATGAAGAGAACGCAGTCAAATAGCAACAAGAAGTTATTCGATAATTTTGTTGTTCTCAAAAAAGAGTACTTTTCTTCTTCGGATACTTCGGATAAGTGTACATGTTTATTTTATTTTTTATTTATGTTTGCAAGATCTTATGTACTTTTTGAAGTCAAATACATTTGTGCAGACCTTTAATTGCTGCACACTGAAATGGTACCGTTCTGTGGCATACAGATGAATTTAGGACATATAGTGGGATATGTAGGGGATATTTTCCAAGCAGAAGTTTATGCCATCGAACGACGTGCTCAATTCAACTAGGACATGAAGTACAGAACACTCAGCTCCTTGAGGTTGGTTCGAAATAATAGTGAGACTATGTGGGCAGTTATCCTCTGCTTTATCGCAGGCCTAGTTGGAATTAACGGCAATGCATTGGTAGAGGAGCAGGGAAAAGGAAAATGAATTTGAAAGGCTTTATTCTGCTGAAGATAAGATATGGAGAAGGTGGGACTCTCTCCTCAAGCGAGACCAGCTTGAGACAATCTATACTTTGGCTTGATAATTACAGTAAGAAGATATTTATGTTTTGCATTAAATAGAGCCTAAAAATCTTATCGATAAGTTGAGACTCAAAGAACATCGTACGAAATAGAAATCAGTTCAATATCAACATGTAAATTAAGTGATAAGGAGAATGAATCATTGGAAAATAAGTTGAAACCTTTGTGGCGATAATTCTTTACAAAGGGAAACCCCTGGTTATATGTTGAGTACGTGGCGGGCAACTAATCTTACTGACACTGAATAGCATCGTGAAGTTTGTTAGGCAAATGGCTACGGAGAGACGTTATATGGATATCCAATATGAGTGTTACATTACCTCCACGTAACACTAAGCTCACTTCGATGTTTTTTTGTAGAAAAACGCTATAACATCGTTGCATCTTTGCGATGCATTGCATAGAATAAAATATCAATAAGAATAGCGAAAACAGTTAGGACCCGCTTAATGTATTAAGTGGGTTTGGCCACACTAATACGTTTTGTAAACTTCTCGCCATAGGTGTCGGGTGCGGTGTTCTTCACGGAACAGATAAATGCCAGAAACCTGAAAGTGCTAAAATACACACACAAACACTACTCCCTCTCTTCCACCTTCCAATAACCCATTTTCCTAAAACCTGCACAATGCACTGCATGAGTAGGCGCCATCCACTGAGTGCTGGTTTCACAAAAAAAAAATAAAAAAATAACAGGGGCGCTGACCTTATTGGAAATTATAAAAAAGCCCCGTGTCCCTTTTTGTTAATCGTTCTGTGATGATTGATCTTTACACTGATAAATTGCCTTCGGTTACTCAAAAACCAATGCCACGAAGTGCTAGTTGTGCCTACAATTTTAAATTGAGTTGTCTTGAAGCTACAATAGATAAATGAATAGTTTCATGACTACTATGTATGATCAGGAAATGCTGCCAGCGTTATCTACGTTGTTGCAACCATTTGAAACCGATGAACTTTTTAAGAATCGGTATCTGGAACGCGAACGACATCCGCTAACAAGAGAATAAAACTGAATATTTTATTATATTAAAGGAACTTCTGTTTAGGCAATGTGATGGCTTATTAGGCGCCAGCACGAAGTTCAACCTCTAGCTCAGACCACGAGCCCAAAACGGCATATGAAAAGATATTTCTTCGGCCATTTTGTGTTTCACGAAAAGTTTTTCAAAATTTTTGTCGACATTAACCGTGGATAAAATTAACACACACACACACATCATGGGTGGTGTGAGAAGCTAGGTTGTAACTTTAACTAAGTGGCCGTAATGACCAATTAAATAAAGGAAATTAATATATTGTTGATGTTTGAGATTAGACAAGACTATCCAGATGTTATTGACTGTGAAGTGAATTTAGTGAAAAATTACACTAAAGAATGACTTAACATTAAGGCTTCTCTGGACTTGCCTTTGGAACATATGATTTCATATGCTCATGATCGTGTTAAGACTACGGTAAATGTAAGGATGCGCGACTTATTTACCAGATTAGAAAAAAAAAAGATTTAAAAAATATTTAAGCATTCATTGCACAGAAAATATTCGGTTAAGAAGAGCAAAGTTCTAGTGGTCTAATAGGTAGCGTACAAATGTACGTACATAGTTACACATCATTACAGTCAGTATTAGGACCTAGCTTCTCACACCTACGGCGGGACCTACAGTTTAAAGTCGATTCCGGGCAACATATTTTTCGAGAAACTTTTCATAGCAGTTTTATTTTACTTTCAGAGTTTTTGCCAGAAATCTGCTGAGAGGCAGTTGTCGAAGAAATATATATTTTTTTCATATTTTGTTTTGGTGGAGATGTCTGAACTGGGGTTTGTACCGAGGTCTGTATAATAAGCCAACACACTACCTACCAAACTACGGTGACTTCAATAGGTAGTGCGTTGGTTTATTGGACAACAGTCCGTGGTTCAATCCTTGGCTCAGACTTCTGGAACAAAAACAAAATATGAAAAAATATTTCATCGGCGACATCCTCTCAGCAGTATTCTGGCAAGAACTCTATATACAAAACAACTCAGAACTCTCCTGGAATCATAACAAATGGCATCACTATCAAAATATTTGGAAAGTCTAGACCAGAAATTTTAAAATTCCAATTGTATTGAAAAAATCTTTTTAAAATTCTTCTTGATTTCGAAGCAGAATGTTTTGTTGAACATTTCAGATCCATCTTCAATCCAAATAACTGCAATAAAACGACCGAATTGTATCTGGGTTAAGGTTTGAGAGATTCGGAATACTACTACACAGCTCCATACAAAGAAGCTTTTGGAATTGATAAAATAAAAAATTACGTCTACAATACTACCCTGAATAATGGGTATGCTAATCCTGGTAAAGATCACACAAAAATGTAGTCATACAGGCCCATAATATTGTTTAAAACAGTAAACTCCTGATGTGTACAATAATGCAAGTTTTTTTGAAAGCGAATAAATAAGTCGGAAGGAAATAAAGCACTGTTGAGCACTAAAGGCACAGTTTGATGCAATTCGAAAAGAGTGCTTTCGACAGAAGTAATGCTCCGCTCCTTTTATAACATTCGAAAACACTTGGCCCGAAGGCATGTTACATAAAACGAAGCAACGATCGTACTCACTCATGTTTCTTTCCTGATGACAGTGATACACACTTATTAGGAGTGATAATCCAACGAGAGTCCTCAGTGTTTACAAACATACATTCTCTAGTCCTTACATCTATGCAGAGTTGAAGGGAATAAACATAAACGTGCTCAAGTGTCTTCCACGTTATAAAGAAAAAACGAACCCATCCAACCGAATAAATAACCAAGTAGTCCTTTAACGATTGCATATAAAAAATCTCGGCGTTTACCTTGATAGACGATTAACTTAGAAATGTCAGTCAGAAAATTAAATTCAATTCCAAAACCAATACGGTGTTACGCTACTCAGTTGTGAGAAACTGTTTCTAATTCATACATCGAAAAACTTCAAAGACTCCAAAGCAAAGTTTTGCTTATTACCAAAGTACTGCCGTGGTACATCGAAAACTCATTCTGCCATCTGTCAAACCAGAGACTGGGAAATATTCTGTAAAATATTTTAAGAATCTCCACCAACGTAAATGAGATTTTGAACTATCGTGGACACATTCAACACGGTTGAAAGCATTTTGTTCAAGCCAAGGATATACGTTCAGAACATAAAAGGTTTCTGTCACCATATGGCTGAAACCCTTAAAGGCAAAGACAACAAAACTGAACTTGTTTTTGGCGACAGCTTGTTTTAAACAAATTATTTTTAACATAATTCTAGAAAAAGTAGCCCACTTGTCTGAAAATATGATTCGTTGATCTGCAAATGTTAAAAATAAAATCCAAAACATTACCCTGCATAAGGCCACAAATGATAACCCCACGGACTATACATAATAAAACAAACATGACCGCAAAATATTAGAAACATTAACTATAAAGCAACAAAACTAATGCGTTCTTATCACTATTACAGCCAAGAAAAGGTAAACACCTCTAATGAATATAAAAACTAAAGATAACACACGGATTCTCTCAGTACAACATTAAAAAAAATTTAATTTTTTGTATAAAAAGGCCCTCCAGTTTGGCAAACAACAGCAGTCTTTAGGCTTTGGACGAGATCGTAGCATCAAATCTAATCCGTGGACAGTTTGGTATTGAATTTAAACTTGCTGTGTTGGTGGACTGAACGATGAAAATCGCAATTGCTTTATTGGCCATTGTTGGCCTAGTTGCTGGCAGCAGCATCTCTAAACATGAGGTTAAAATTGCCGACAAGGACTTCTTGGCAAAACAAAAGTTCCTTTTCGAAATTGTTTACCGTGTTGAGGATCCTTTGATGTTCGAGGAATACATTAAAATGGGCAAATCTTTCACTTTTGACAAGAACAACTACAACGTAAGTATCCCACACAGTCTAAACAAAGTCAGCAAATAATGTTCTCCTATTTATTTTCATTTGCAGCACTTCGATATGTACATGGAGAAATTCTATGAAGCCTACAAACATGGTGCCATCTTACCCAAGGGCGAATTCTTCGGTGCCTTGGTAAAGACCCAACTTAAACAAGCCTACGGTTTGTTTGAATTCTTCTACTACGCCAAGAACTGGGAAGTCTTCCAACAAAGCGTTGCATGGGCTCGTTTGCACTGCAACGAAGGCATGTTCGTCTATGCTTTGACTTTGGCCGTCATCCATCGTGATGATTTCCATGGTTTGATCTTGCCTTCCATCTATGAAATCTTCCCTCAATACTTCTTCAACAGCAAATTCGTTTACGAAGCTGAGAAATTCGATTACGATGTCTGGAGCAAGTACATCATGTACGAAAAGGAATACAAGGATATCCTCTACAAGGACTTTGCTCCCCTATACAAGAACAAAGACCATCTCTACAACGACTACTACTACTTCTACACCCAAGACTGGAAAATGTGGCAATGGTGGAAGATGATGGGTTTGGGCGAACACTGGTACTCTGAGGACCGTTTCATGTTGCGCGAAAACATGGACAAATACAACAAGGACTCCAAATACTTGGAAATCTTCCAAGGCACCCAAATGTTCTTCATGCCTGTTGACTATACCCGTGATATTGAATTCTACAACAAGGAATCCGCCTTGTCTTACTTCACTGAAGATGTTGGTTTGAACGCCTACTGGTACTACCTTAACATGGACTACGCCTTCTTCTTGGATGGCAACACCTTCGGCTTGAACAAGGACCGTCGTGGTGAATACTGGTTATACAATGTCCGCCAATTGTTGTCTCGTTACTACATGGAACGTTTGTCCTTCGGTTATGGCGAAATCCCTGAATTCTCCTTCTTCGACAAGGTTGAATACGGCTACAATCCCCAATTGATCAACTACAACGGCGTTGGTTTCTCTTACCGCAAGAACTACTACGAAATCGAAAGCTACGGCAAATTTGATTACTACCACAAGGTTTTCGACTTCTTCAACCGTATGGATGAAATCATCACCAAGGGTATCTATGTCACCTATGATGGCAAATCCATTGATTTACGCAAACCCGAATCCATTGAATACATTGGCGACATTATGCAAGGCAATGTTGACACTTTCGACAAATACTTCTTCAAATACTGGTACATGTACGCCCATATGTACTTCGGTGATGTTGACAAATACGATTTCGAGGCTTTCCCCAATGTCTTCTTGAACTACGAAACCATGATGCGCGATCCTTTGTTCTACATGTTCTACAAGAAGATCGCTACCGTCTACTTCCAATTCCAACAATACATGAAGCCCTACACTCACGAACAATTGTTGTTCCCTGGTGTTGCCATCAAGGACGTTAAGGTCAGTGAATTGGTTACCTACTTCGATTTGGTTGACTTTGATGTCACCAACTTGTTGAACGACAAGATGACCTTCGTTGATGGCCAATTTGTTTGGGACAAGACTTTGTTGGCCCGTCAAATGCGTCTTAACCACAAACCTTTCGACTTTGATTTCAAGATTGAATCCGACAAGGAACAAAAGGTTGTTATCCGTGCCTACTTGGCTCCCAAATTCGACGAATTCGGTCGTGTCATCTCTTTGACTGAAAACCGTCAAAACTTCATGGAAATCGACAGCTTCATCTACACCCTTAACGCTGGTGTCAATGAATTCAAACGCCAATCCAAGGACTTCTACTGGACCATTGAAGACCGTACCACCTACACTGAATTGTACAAATACGTTATGCTCGCCTATGAAGGCAAATACGAATTCCCCTTGGACATTAGCGAACCCCACTGTGGCTTCCCTGATCGTTTGGTTTTGCCTAGAGGTTGGGAGAAGGGTATGCCCATGCAATTCTTCTTCTTTGTCTATCCCTACACCGCTACCTACGAACACTTCTCCACCTTCGACTATACCTACTCATGCGGTATTGGCTCTGGTGTTCGTTACATCGATGAGATGCCATTCGGTTATCCATTGGATCGTGAAATCGATGAATACGAATTCTTCGTACCCAACATGTACGTCGAGGATGTTAAGGTCTACCACCACGATACCTTCGATAAGTATTATGGCCAGAAATACGAAAAATTCGGTCACTTCGATTACAACTACTACCACCACTAGACTTAAGAAATTCCTTTCAATGTGATTGAAAAGTTAATTGTTTTTCTTTATTATGTAATGAATAATGAATTAAAAGAATAAGAAAAGAGAAATAAAAGAAGAAATTATTTCAAAAATTTATTGTTTTTTTTAGTTATTAATTATGGTTGAGGTAAAGGGATGAGAGGTAGCCCTGAAATTCCGAATAAGTGTCACTATATCCATGGAAATTATTTTGATATCTTTTGGAATGAGTTGTGAGTAATGTACTCAACGAGTGGAGTGTTATTAGACTAGACAAGTGTTTTAAAACAAATGCTTGATTTATACAACACGATTTAAATCACATCATAGATTGCAAGCCCTGAAAGGTACATGAGCGCTCCAATTAAGTTTTGATATGGGTATCCTCTTATATTATCATCTAATGTGACGGATTTCTCAAGTTTCAGATTAGCCTCCATGGGAGTTCGAGCCGGTTTACAATTTTCCATTGAAAACCTACGCAACAATTCCTTAGTGTAGTTCGTCTGACTCAGAAAAACTTGGTGTTTGGCCAAGTCCTGTTTGAATTGTATGCCGAGGCAAGACTGTACGTGTCCCACCCATATCTCTCATTTCAAAACAATCTGCAAGAAATGTTTTAACTTCGTCCACCCAATCATCGTCGTCGGACGCCAAAAGTATATCGTCTACATAGACTGCCAGAATTAGTATCTTACCCGCTCTACGCGCTGTGAAAAGGCAGAGGTCACGTTTAGAAGCAACAAGCGAATCCTCATTCAGCTTTGTTGTCAGTTTTTGATACCATTGCAATCCCGATTGCCGTAAGCCATATAAAGCCTTCTTTAGGCTACATACCGGTTTCTCGCACTTCTGAATTTCCTGCAACCATTTCAAGGCGGTTTCTCTAGCCTTGTCACTTTTACTGACCGACGATCCCAGTGATGCACCATTTTTCAACTTTTGCAGGACATCCATCAAATAATCTGGAATTTTCATAAAAACGTTATGGCTAAGTTCTCCATTGAGGTATGCAGTAACGACATCCACTTGATGTATTCTTAAATTCATTTCCGCCGCTATAGCCGATAAAATTCTAATTGATGAGGATTTTACTACCGGGGAATAAGTTGACCCAAAATCTTCCCCTGGACATTGCGAATACCCTTTGGCCACTAGACGTGCTTTCTTTCTGCCATCTTCTTTGGTACGAAAGACAAAACGATTACATATTAATTTCTTGTCATTTGGTTGCTCTACTATCTCCCAAGTTTTGTTGATTATCTGCGCCAAATATTCATCCTCGACGGCACGAGTCCATGATTCACGATCATCACCGCTAAAAGCCTCATTTATGCTTAATGGGTCATCTGTCATTGCCACATTTGCTATCTCACAATCTTCAAAAGTAACATCCTCATAGGATGTCCGTTGTGATCCACTTCTTTCATATCAACAGCATATTTACCATGTTTTCTTGGACGTAGACCAGGTCTCCTAACACTCGGCTCTCTTTTATCTTCGGTGGCCGCTGGTTCTTCACCTGATGTATCTGCGTGTGTCTCAACTGTGACGTCATCAACTTCCATAATCTCTTTGACAGGAAGAAGGTAGTCCATTGACTCTAAATCTTTACGCTTGTTCTGACAAGTCTCGCCAATTTCGCTTTCAAAGAACATTTTGTCCAAAAATTTAACGTCACGGCTGATAATGACGTGCTTTCTGCTCGGAGACCATAAACGATAAGCCTTTGCTTTTGCTGAGTACCCAACCAAAATACATTCCTCCGATTTTGAGTCGAATTTTCCATTTGACTTGTCCTTGATCAACACAAAAGCTTTACAGCCAAAAGGTCTCATATGTGACACACTTGGAACCTTCTGTGTCCATATTTTCAATGGCACTTGGCCATTCAAGGATTTGGTTGGACATCTGTTTCTGATGTAGCATGCTGTACTGATAGCCCCAAAATTCCGAGGGCGTCCTGCTTGTTTCAGCATACATCTGGCCATCTCGACGAGAGTTCTATTCATCCTTTCAGATATGCCATTCTGTTGGGGGGTATGAGGAGCAGTTAGACGTCTTTTTATACCACATGTCTCGAGGTATTTGTTAAACTCCTTGTTGACATACTCCGTTCCATTATCAGTCTGGAGATATTTTATCTTCCTTCCAGTAATATTTTCAGCAGGGTTTTTATACCTTTTGAAAGTATCCAAAGCGTCTGACTTGTGTTTCAAGAAAAACACCTCACAATATCTGGATTGATTGTCGATAAAAGTAATAAAATATCTTGCGCCGGAGATGGAATTACTCCTCATAGGTCCGCAAATATCGCTATGGACAATTTGTAGAAGATCAGATGTTCTATTTTCATTACATTTCGGAAATGTTTCTCGTGTCTGTTTTTGTGAAATACATATTCCACATGGGTATAATTTTTCTTCCTCTGAGAATTGCATTCCATGTACCAAATTTTTTCTCATCATCAATTTCAAATCAATTTCGTTGAGGTGTCCCATTCGCTGATGCCATGTATTTATATTGCCGTATTTCTCTTTAACAACTGCGGCTCGCTCATGTTCGTCTTTCAAATAAAACAGGTTTCCGATTCTATTTGCTGTGTACAAATGACGACCGTTTTTCATTATTATAGCGCCATCTTTACGGAACAGCACATCGTATCCCTTATCTGTAATTTTAGAAACCGACAGCAAATTCGTTCTTAAATCCGAGACATACATACATTACATCATCAAGGCTTATTTTTGATCCATAGCCTTTTGCTCGTACTACAATGTTGACGTTGCCTACACCTGTTATTTTCGTTTCGTCGTGATTCGCCAAACTCAACTTTTTGTATATGCTATCTAGACACCAATAACTTTTGTTGTTCTTCTTACAAAAAAATGCAGCCTCTACTGTATTGAACATTGACTGCTGTTCGCTGACATTACCACCTTGCCTCTCTGTTGCTTTTGTTTTGCAGTTTCTTGCAAAATGGCCTGGCTTGCCACACTTGTGGCTATTCATCGACTGTCTTTGGTTGTTGCTGCGTTTGTGGTCCGCTTTGTTAGTTTTTGAAAAATGTTTGCCACCTTTGTCTGATTTGACATATAACGCATTTTGTTCCGACCGCTCTTCAGTTGCTTTGCGTGATTGACTTTCCTCTAAAATTTTCACTCTTAAAATTTCCGGAGTCGGAAGCTCATCTCTAGTCTCAAGAGCGCAACGAAATGTCTAATATGACGTGGGAAGACTGCACAACAACAATATTGCAAGTAAGTCATCACCTCCTATGACATTGATCTCTCTTAATTTCTTAACGGCATCGAAGAAATTGTTTAAATGCTCCCTTATATTTTGGCTCTCGGACATTCGCGCCAATGCAATCTGTTTCAAGAGGGTAGCCTTTCTTGCTGGTCCCTTTGACTCGAACGTGTCCCTCAATTTCAACCACATTGCATTCGAATACTGGCATTCTGCAATTTGATTCAGCTCTGATGGAGATATGAATAACGTAATATCCGCACAAGCCTTTTGGTCAAACAGCCTCCACTTATTAGCATCTGCCTCTGCTGCTGGACAGGGAATTGATCCATCGACATATGACCACAGTTCATTTTTAATTAGAACTGCCTTCATTTGAAGTTTCCATGTATCATCATTTTCAGCATTCAATGGTTCAATGCGTACAACAGAGCCCGCCATAGTCTCAGTTACTTCCAATTAACTTTTTCTTTCGAATGAATATGTATAACACGCTTTAAGGTCGCACTGGGCCCATAACCTATAAGTGATTCAATTGCGTGTTTTCAATTTGTATAAAATGGTGTCTTTATTTTATGAATTCAAGTTGACGAATGAATAAAATATTAATTGAAAAAATAATAATGACAAATTCTAAGCATACTATAACATATTAGTAAAAACAAATTCAAGATAAATAATATAACACGTTGCATTCGCAACACTTCGACCTCTAACAAATAGTTTCCTAAAAAAGAAAATCTCGAAGAGAATATGACAGCAGTACAGAACTCCTCAATATAAAATAAGTCGTAAAAAATTCAAAAATAACTCAGAGCTCTCCCAAAATCACAACAAATGGCATCGCTTTCAAAATCTTTGGAAAGTCTAGATGCAACAGTGCAGACGTTGTGCTCACCAACTTCTACGATGAGTTTGGTGAAAGTTGGTCAGTAAAGGGACTGGGGTTGCTTGTGACGTCACAACAGGCCGCTATGCGTACTCAAGTCTGCTTTGGTAATCAACCTACCACTTCCACCTACCTAACCTAACTTACATGCAACACCGGGGTAGAATTATACATCATGGCATGTGATCAGACCAGTAATTTTTTGTAATTCTTCTGGGGTAGGACGAAAAATGATTTGCTGAACATTTCAGATTCATCTTCAATCCAAATATTTGCAATAAAACGACCGAATTGTCACCTGCTGTTGATATACTTGCATTCAGAAGGAAACAATGTAGTGTTGAGCACTAAAGGCACAGTTTGATGTAATTCAGCAAGAGTGCTTTGGATAGAAGTAATGCTCCGCTCCTTTTATAACATTCGGAAACACTTGGCACGAAGGCATGTTACATAAAACGAAGCAACGATCGTACTCACTCATGTTTCTTTCCTGATGACAGTGATACACCCTTATTAGGAGTGATAATCCAACGAGAGTCCTCAGTGTTTACAAACATACATTCTCTAGTCCTTACATCTATGCAGAGTTGAAGGGAATAAACAAAAACGTGCTCAATTGTCTTCGACGTTATAAAGAAAAAACGTACTCGTCCGACCGAATAAATAACCAAGTAGTCCTTTAACGATTGCATATAAAAATTCTCGGCGTTTACCTTGATAGACGATTAACTTAGAAATGTCAGTCAGAAAATTAAATTCAATTCCAAAACCAATACGGTGTTACGCTACTCAGTTGTGAGCAACTGTTTCTAATCCATACATCGAAAAACTTCAAAGACTCCAAAGCAAAGTTTTGCTTATTACTACAGTACTGCCGTGGTACATCGAAAACTCATCCTGCCATCTGTCAAACCAGAGACTGGGAAATATTCTGTAAAATATTTTAAGAATCTCCACCAACGTAAATGAGATTTTGAACTATCGTGGACACATTCAACATGGTTGAAAGCATTTTGTTCAAGCCAAGGATATACGTTCAGAACATAAAAGGATTCTGACTCCATATGGCTGAAACTCTTAAAGGCAAAGACAACAAAACAGAACTTGTTTTTGGCGACAGGTTGTTTGAAACAAATTATTTTTAACATAATTCTAGAAAAAGTAGCCCAATTGTCTGCAAACATAATTCGTTGATCTGCAAATGTTAAAAATAAAATCCAAAACACAACTCATTATAAGGCCACAAATGATAACCCCACGGACAATACATAATAAAACAAACATGACCGCAAAATATTAGAAACATTAACTATAAAGCAACAAAACTAATGCGTTCTTATCACTATTACAGCCAAGAAAAGGTAAACACCTCTAATGAATATAAAAACTAAAGATAACACACGGATTCTCTCAGTACAACATTAAAAAAAATTTAATTTTTTGTATAAAAAGGCCCTCCAGTTTGGCAAACAACAGCAGTCTTTAGGCTTTGGACGAGATCGTAGCATCAAATCTAATCCGTTGACAGTTTGGTATTGAATTTAAACTTGCTGTGTTGGTGGACTTGAACGATGAAAATCGCAATTGCTTTATTGGCCATTGTTGGCCTAGTTGCTGGCAGCAGCATCTCTAAACATGAGGTTAAAATTGCCGACAAGGACTTCTTGGCTAAACAGAAGTTCCTTTTCGAAATAGTTTACCGTGTTGAGGATCCTTTGATGTTCGAGGAATACATTAAAATGGGCAAGACTTTCACTTTTGACAAGAACAACTACAACGTAAGTATCCCACACAGTCTAAAAAAACAATCATGGAATAATGTTCTCCTATTTATTTCTACTTGCAGCACTTCGATATGTACATGGAGAAATTCTATGAAGCCTACAAACATGGTGCCATCTTACCCAAGGGCGAATTCTTCGGTGCCTTGGTAGAGACCCAACTTAAACAAGCCTACGGTTTGTTTGAATTCTTCTACTACGCCAAGAACTGGGAAGTCTTCCAACAAAGTGTTGCATGGGCTCGTTTGCACTGCAACGAAGGCATGTTCGTCTATGCTTTGACTTTGGCCGTCATCCATCGTGATGATTTCCATGGCTTGATCTTGCCTTCCGTCTACGAAATCTTCCCTCAATACTTCTTCAACAACAAATTCGTTTACGAAGCTGAGAAATTCGATTACGATGTCTGGAGCAAGTACATCATGTACGAAAAGGAATACAAGGATATCCTCTACAAGGACTTTGCTCCCCTATACAAGAACAAAGACCATCTCTACAACGACTACTACTACTTCTACACCCAAGACTGGAAAATGTGGCAATGGTGGAAGATGATGGGTTTGGGCGAACACTGGTACTCTGAGGACCGTTTCATGTTGCGCGAAAACATGGACAAATACAACAAGGACTCCAAATACTTGGAAATCTTCCAAGGCACCCAAATGTTCTTCATGCCTGTTGACTATACCCGTGATATTGAATTCTACAACAAGGAATCCGCCTTGTCTTACTTCACTGAAGATGTTGGTTTGAACGCCTACTGGTACTACCTTAACATGGATTACGCCTTCTTCTTGGATGGCAAGACCTTCGACTTGAACAAGGACCGTCGTGGTGAATACTGGCTATACAATGTCCGCCAATTGTTGTCTCGTTACTACATGGAACGTTTGTCCTTCGGTTATGGTGAAATTCCTGAATTCTCCTTCTTCGACAAGGTTGAATACGGCTACAATCCTCAATTGATCAACTACAACGGCGTTGGTTTCTCTTACCGCAAGAACTACTACGAAATCGAAAGCTACGGCAAATTCGATTACTACCACAAGGTTTTGGACTTCTTCAACCGTATAGATGAAATCATCACCAAGGGTATCTATGTCACCTATGATGGCAAATCCATTGATTTACGCAAACACGAATCCCTTGAATACATTGGCGACATTATGCAAGGCAATGTTGACACTTTCGACAAATACTTCTTCAAATACTGGTACATGTACGCCCATATGTACTTCGGTGATGTTGACAAATACGATTTCGAGGCTTTCCCCAATGTCTTCTTGAACTACGAAACCATGATGCGCGATCCTTTGTTCTACATGTTCTACAAGAAGATCGCTACCGTCTACTTCCAATTCCAACAATACATGAAGCCCTACACTCACGAACAATTGTTGTTCCCTGGTGTTGCCATTAAGGACGTTAAGGTCAGCGATTTGGTTACCTACTTCGATTTGGTTGACTTTGATGTCACCAACTTGCTGAACGACAAGATGACCTTCGTCGATGGCCAATTTGTTTGGGACAAGACTTTGTTGGCCCGTCAAATGCGTCTTAACCACAAACCTTTCGACTTTGATTTCAAGATTGAATCCGACAAGGAACAAAAGGTTGTTATCCGCGCCTACTTGGCTCCCAAATTCGACGAATTCGGTCGTGTCATCTCTTTGACTGAAAACCGTCAAAACTTCATGGAAATCGACAGCTTCATCTACACCCTTAACGCTGGTGTCAATGAATTCAAGCGCCAATCCAAGGACTTCTACTGGACCATTGAAGACCGTACCACCTACACTGAATTGTACAAATACGTTATGCTCGCCTATGAAGGCAAATACGAATTCCCCTTGGACATTAGCGAACCCCACTGTGGCTTCCCTGATCGTTTGGTCTTGCCTAGAGGTTGGGAGAAGGGTATGCCCATGCAATTCTTCTTCTTTGTCTATCCCTACACCGCTTCCTATGAACACTTCTCCACCTTCGACTATACCTACTCATGCGGTATTGGCTCTGGTGTTCGTTACATCGATGAGATGCCATTCGGTTATCCATTGGATCGTGAAATCGATGAATACGAATTCTTCGTACCCAACATGTACGTCGAGGATGTTAAGGTCTACCACCACGATACCTTCGATAAGTATTATGGCCAGAAATACGAAAAATTCGGTCACTTCGATTACAACTACTACCACCACTAGACTTAAGAAATTCCTGTCAATGTGATTGAAAAGTTAATTGTTTTTCTTTATTATGTAATGAATAATGAATTAAAAGAATAAGAAAAAAAGAAATAAAAGAAGAAATTATTTCAAAAATTTATTGTTTTTTTAGTTATTAATTATGGTTGAGGTAAATGGTTGAGAGGTAGCCCAAGCGATGATGAAGCAGAAATCATTTCTAAATAAATTCTGAAATTCCGAATAAGTGTCACTATATCCATGGAAATTATTTTGATGGCTTTTGGAATGAGTTGTGAGTAATGTACTCAACGAGTGGAGTGTTATTAGACTAGACAAGTGTTTTAAAATAAATGCTTGGTTTATACAACACGATTTAAATCACATCATAGATTGCAAGCCCTATAATGTCATCACTGAATTGTTATTGTGGTAAATATTGGAATAAAAATTGATTAAAAGTATCGCACATTGTTATCGGATCAGTAAAAAATTTGTTATTACAGCTTAGCTTGTACAAATTTATAGTACCACAGTCCATCGTAGATGAACTGACGGCTCACGTATATCCTGGTCTTCTAGATAAAGGCTGCTGGACGAATAACATTCGAAATAAAGTTAGCTCACATACATCGTATCTTAGAACAATGTTAAGTTGTAATTCTAATGCAAATTTTATAAACTAATAAGATCAGTCGAGCTATGCAAAATTGAGTATATGGTGGGAAATCCTATAGGAGAACACAAATTGGTAAAAAAAAAAGCGAACCTGACGTATAAACGTTTTTAAAAAGAAATTATTGACTCGCCTCTAAGACCAATCCTTGTAATATTTTACGCAATGGTTAATTGCCTAAGTGGTTACCAATTCTGTTCAAGTCATAATATAGTGGAGGTACCTACAGTTTAAAATCGACTCCCAACTACAGACTTTTGAGAAACTTGTTCATGGGACAGTATTCTGAGGGACAGTCGCCGAAGAAATATTTTTTCATATTTCGTTTTGGTGGAGATGTTTGACATGGGGCTTGAAGTCAACACACTAACTACTAGACGACGACGACTACATCGAATAAATTGTGCAATTCCTTACTACCAGTGGTGTAGCCAAACTACCATAAAAAAAGTGCATTGCAAAATAAGACAAGAAAATGTAATGAGGGTATAAAGGTAACGTTCTACCAGCTTTACATGTATCTATCAAACGTTTCATTAAGAATAGTACGAAGGATTAATGCTCAAGCCATGTAAATTATAAATATCGAATACACTTAAGTCGTACTCAAGTTACTTATCCATGCAATCGTTAACTTTTCTGTACTTTTACCCGACGCATCTGGTCACTTGCTACAATTTACGTTGTTTGATATGTTTACAACTGCTCAACAATACATCAACCTTTGCGACCTAGAAACCTGATTCCAAAAATGAAGAATTATAATCAACGAGAGAAAAATGAACACATGTCAAGTTCTCACTTCGAAGGGACACATGTTCCCCCTTCAAAATATTCGATACCATATAAAGAAAACACTTCTAGATCCACATGGATCGTGGTCTTATTGAACTAAACTATTTGAATAAAAATTGTGGTAAATCTGAAGATAAATATTGTTACGAAGATGGAAATGGTGTTCTTAAAATGATAAACAAAAGCTCCAAAAACAAATATAATGGACATATATACATGATCGTTGAATAAACAAAAATATAGCAACAACATCAGTATAAAAAAAATAAGCGGACAAAGAAGTAAGCAAGCAACAAGCAGTTCAGTATAAAAAAAGGGGATTAAGGGGATTATTTTCAATAGGCTTCTGAGGGCTGGTCATTTTCCATCTATTTGGAAGAGTTCGTTTATAATTCCTTTGCATAAGTCGGGTAATAGATCCAATATTTCCAATTACAGGGGTATTGCCAAACTCAGTGCTATTCCCAAGTTGATGGAGAAATTGGTAACGGATTATCTCTTTTTTAATCCGAGATCTTTAATATCCCCTTTCCAGCATGGTTTTTTGAAAGGTAGGTCGACTGTCACTAATCTTCTTGAATTTACTACACATGTTTTCAGGGGTTTTCTTGCCAGAGCTCGGACTGATGTAATTTATACTGATTTCAGTAAGGCTTTTGATAGGGTTGATCATAGACTTTTGCTTCTTAAACTTTCATTAATCGGTATTCCTGATATTATTCATCGTTGGCTTGACTCCTACCTCTCCTTTGGGACTCAGAGGGTATTGTTTAGGAATGTATTGTCTAAGACTGTATATGTTACTTCTGGTGTTCCACAGGGTAGCCATTTGGGTCCTTTACTCCGCGGTCGGGTGAGGGTGGGTTAGTGTGTGGCCGGGGACGTTCGATTAAAAAAAAAAAGAAATAAACAAACAACAACAAAGTGCAGTATGAAAACAAAGCAGATAAACAGTAAACAGGCAACAACAACACTGCAAGCAACTTGTTTATATTCGTAGAGATTTCGCGAAGACATTCTCATACAAGTGCATTCATCAGACTGCTGACCCTTGTGATATAAAAGCCAAGACAGAGCAGGCAACGGCGATTCAGTGTGTGAAGACACGTGATTCAGAAAGAATTCAGTCAGTCTTGTTTGAAGACACGTTGCGTGTGAAGAGAATAATTGTGGTTTGAAGATCTCCGTGTTGTTGCTTACAAAAAGGTTGTAAGCAGAGAAGAATAACGAACAATTATTATTGCGTACGCGGAAGAGTGTGAAAGAAGAATAACAATTAAAGTAAATTGTTATTGTTTAAGTCAAATCGTTAAAGGTGGCACACGGAATTGTGCGAACAATAAAGATTTGATTTGAAACTAAACACATATTTATTTTTATTTTATTTGCAATCTACAAACTCATATTTGTAACGTTTTTAAAAGGGTAAAACCGTAACAATATGTTACAATAGCTTGTTAAACCAAGGTGAACTCTTCAATACCACACCTTCATGGCATTAGAGAGCCAGTCTAATGGTGTTTTCTTTTCTACCAAAAAATGTGCATTTTATTAACGCAAAATGCAATTTTGCGTTTGTTTCTTAAAAATGTTTCGCCCTCTAAAAGGGTGGTATGTTTTATTCTAAATAATTCGCACTTGCCAATGGTGGAGGGCATTGCATTTTATGCCCTGTATAAATCGAGAATACTGATAATGCCCTGTAAAGCAGATGACTTTTGTTTATTTATAGGGCTACCAGATGAAATTTAAAAAAAGTCGCCTGAGATATTGTTATCCAATTTGAAGTTAATTTTTTCCTTGTTTTGTGGAGTAATCTTAAGGAAATATTACATTATTAAAGCTACATGGTCAGCAATATAAAAAATTGCATTCAATGTTAGAACAGTGTTAAAATATTTTTTTTTTTTTATAAAAAAAGCGTGCAAAAAATAAGTAGAAAAATTAGCGATCTGGCAACACTTTTGAACAAATTGGCATTTTTTCATTCATTTTCTTAATAAGTGGTAAACACAGGGCATACCCTTTTTTAATATTTGTGTTATGTTCTTCTCAAATAAAAAATGACATTACAACAGGGTTGGTCAAAAATTTTTTAATGCACCTTGTAAGAGGGTGTCATTTTCTTTGTAGAAAAGAAAACACCATAAAATACAAACTGATCTCTTAGTAGGTTACGTTAGGTTCCACCGGCAGCCGCCTGAATGGGTACAGCTTACTTGGCTCCTATAAGGTCCCGTTGTAATCGTCTTTGGCTAGACATGTTTTGTCACTAAGTTATGGGTATTCAAGAATTCTTTCCCTCAAGTTCCCAAGCGCCGGTTAATGGAAGAGCAAATGTTTTGTGGTCTGCTCTTCGTCCTCGTCGTTGCAGCTTCTGCAGAAGTCGTTAAGAGGTATTTCCAGACTCCTGGCATGAAAACCCAGAGGCCAGAGACGGAGATGAAATCTTCATAGGTTCAATGCAAACTCTGCTCTACAAATATCCATGCCGGGAGAGAACTGTTTGGTGTCTCTACAACTGGGTTCGTTATCTCGTCCTACCTTTAGGAATGAATGGATGAATTTTGTGAGACCATTTCTTTGCCTCTCTGCAGATGAACGCCAATCTCATGTAGGAATTCATTTGAATTTTCCATGGTGCCAGTTATAGCTAATGTTTCGGTCTTGTTGTTGCCTTCGATGTCCCCGTGTCCAACAACTCGAATGAAGGTATCTGTCGAATCACTCGCTATCTTCTCTACACATTCTTTAAGAATCTAATGGCCGCTTTACTGTCGATAATTAAGCGTACATCACTATACGTTATACACTGAATTCGCACGACGGCAATTTTAATATCCATTATTTCCGCCTAAAAAGTACTACAATAATCTGTTCTCTTGTAATATCCTTATTTTATTCTGGCTTGTCACTTGGCTTGCCTAGTCCGCTATTGGTATTTCTGTGTTATTTTGTTTAGCTGTAGCTTTAGTTAACGTTCTTGAAAAAAAAACTTGATTATTGATATTCAAACTAATAAATTGACTTTTGGTACTCAAAAACTAATGCCACCAAAGGCTTCATCCAGTTGAGCTCACGATTTTAACTTCAATCTGCATTGTTGCAACCATCAATTAAAACCGATGAACTGTTTAGGAATCTACATCTGGCGATGCACGTGAACGACATCCCCTAGCAAGACAATAAAATTGAAAATTTTATTACAATAAAGGAACTTGAATTTAGGCAGTATGTTGGCCTTTATGGCGCGAGCCTGAAGTTTGCGTATGCTGCGCGAGCAAAACGAAATATGAAAAAATTTTTCTTCGGCCATTTGGACCTCACAGCAGATTTCTGGCGGAAGTCATGAACATTTTCTCAAATCTGTCGTTCGGAGTGGACGTTAAACTATATGTCGCGCCATTCATCAATAAAATTAACACACAAAACATGAATGGTGTGAAAAACTATGTTATAATACTGATTAAATGTTTGTAAAGACCAATTATTTTAAAATTTAATAAAGCTCTCTAGCAGGCTGCTTATTTTGAATTTACTATCAGGCAACTAACTCGACGTAAATGGAATTTTCTCAATAGATGCTGGTACAATAGTTTCCTAAAAAAGAAAATCTCGAAGAGAATATGACAGCAGTACAGAACTCCTCAATACAAAATAAGTCGTAAAAAATTCAAAAAATAACTCAGAGCTCTCCCAAAATCACAACAAATGGCATCGCTTTCAAAATCTTTGGAAAGTCTAGATGCAACAGTGCAGACGTTGTGCTCACCAACTTCTACGATGAGTTTGTGAAAGTTGGTCAGTAAAGGGACTGGGGTTGCTTGTGGCGTCAGAACAGGCCGCTATGCGTACTCAAGTCTGCTTTGGTAATCAACCTACCACTTCCACCTACCTAACCTAACTTACATGCAACACCGGGGTAGAATTATACATCATGGCATGTGATCAGAAATCTTAAATGACCAGTTATTTTTTGTAATTCTTTTGGGGTAGGACGAAAAATGATTTGCTGAACATTTCAGATTCATCTTCAATCCAAATATTTGCAATAAAACGACCGAATTGTCACCTGCTGTTGATATACTTGCATTCAGAAGGAAACAAAGTAGTGTTGAGCACTAAAGGCACAGTTTGATGTAATTCAGGAAGAGTGCTTTCGATAGCAGTAATGCTCCGCTCCTTTTATAACATTCGAAAACACTTGGCACGAAGGCATGTTACATAAAACGAAGCAACGATCGTACTCACTCATGTCTCTTTCCTGATGACAGTGATACGCACTTATTAGGAGTGATAATCCAACGAGAGTCCTCAGTGTTTACAAACATACATTCTCTAGTCCTTACATCTATGCAGAGTTGAAGGGAATAAACATAAACGTGCTCAAGTGTCTTCCACGTTATAAAGAAAAAACGTACTCGTCCGACCGAATAAATAACCTTGTAGGCCTTTAACGATTGCATATAAAAAATCTTGGCGTTTACCTTGATAGACGATTAACTTAGAAATGTCAGTCAGAAAATTAAATTCAATTCCAAAACCAATACGGTGTTACGCTACTCAGTTTTGAGAAACTGTTTCTAATTCATATATCGAAAAACTTCAAAGACTCCAAAGCAAAGTTTTGCTTATTACCAAAGTACTGCCGTGGTACATCGAAAACTCATCCTGCCATCTGTCAAACCAGAGACTGGGAAATATTCTGTAAAATATTTTTAGAATCTCCACCAACGTAAATGAGATTTTGAACTATCGTGGACACATTCAACATGGTTGAAAGAGGTTCAGAACATAAAAGGTTTCTGCCGCAATAAGGCTGAAACTCTTCCAGGCAAAAACAACAAAACTGAACTTGTTTGAAAAAATATTTTTTTGACAAATTCTATAGAAGGTAGCCCATTTGTCTGCAAACATAATTCGTTGATCTGCAAATTTTAAAAATAAAATCCAAAATATTACCCTGCATAAGGCCACAAATGATAACCCCACGGACTATACATAATAAAACAAACATGACCGCAAAATATTAGAAACATTAACTATAAAGCAACAAAACTAATGCGTTCTTATCACTATTACAGCCAAGAATAGGTAAACACCTCTAATGAATATAAAAACTAAAGATAACACACGGATTCTCTCAGTACAACATTAAAAAAAATTTAATTTTTTGTATAAAAAGGCCCTCCAGTTTGGCAAAACAACAGCAGTCTTTAGGCTTTGGACGAGATCGTAGCATCAAATCTAATCCGTGGACAGTTTGGTATTGAATTTAAACTTGCTGTGTTGGTGGACTGAACGATGAAAATCGCAATTGCTTTATTGGCCATTGTTGGCCTAGTTGCTGGCAGCAGCATCTCTAAACATGAGGTTAAAATTGCCGACAAGGACTTCTTGGCTAAACAGAAGTTCCTTTTCGAAATTGTTTACCGTGTTGAGGATCCTTTGATGTTCGAGGAATACATTAAAATGGGCAAGACTTTCACTTTTGACAAGAACAACTACAACGTAAGTACCCCCACACAGTCTAAACAAAGTCAGCAAATAATGTTTTCCTTTTTATTTTCATTTGCAGCACTTCGATATGTACATGGAGAAATTCTATGAAGCCTACAAACATGGTGCCATCTTACCCAAAGGCGAATTCTTCGGTGCCTTGGTAGAGACCCAACTTAAACAAGCCTACGGTTTGTTCGAGTTCTTCTACTACGCCAAGAACTGGGAAGTCTTCCAACAAAGTGTTGCATGGGCTCGTTTGCACTGCAACGAAGGCATGTTCGTCTATGCCTTGACTTTGGCCGTCATCCATCGTGATGATTTCCATGGCTTGATCTTGCCTTCCATCTACGAAATCTTCCCTCAATACTTCTTCAACAGCAAATTCGTTTACGAAGCTGAGAAATTCGATTACGATGTCTGGAGCAAGTACATCATGTACGAAAAGGAATACAAGGATATCCTCTACAAGGACTTTGCCCCCCTATACAAGAACAAAGACCATCTCTACAACGACTACTACTACTTCTACACCCAAGACTGGAAAATGTGGCAATGGTGGAAGATGATGGGTTTGGGCGAACACTGGTACTCTGAGGACCGTTTCATGTTGCGCGAAAACATGGACAAATACAACAAGGACTCCAAATACTTGGAAATCTTCCAAGGCACCCAAATGTTCTTCATGCCTGTTGACTATACCCGTGATATTGAATTCTACAACAAGGAATCCGCCTTGTCTTACTTCACTGAAGATGTTGGTTTGAACGCCTACTGGTACTACCTTAACATGGACTACGCTTTCTTCTTGGATGGCAAGACCTTCGGCTTGAACAAGGACCGTCGTGGTGAATACTGGCTATACAATGTCCGCCAATTGTTGTCTCGTTACTACATGGAACGTTTGTCCTTCGGTTATGGTGAAATTCCTGAATTCTCCTTCTTCGATAAGGTTGAATACGGCTACGATCCTCAATTGATCAACTACAACGGCGTTGGTTTCTCTTACCGCAAGAACTACTACGAAATCGAAAGCTACGGCAAATTCGATTACTACCACAAGGTTTTGGACTTTTTCAACCGTATGGATGAAATCATGACCAAGGGTATCTATGTCACCTATGATGGCAAATCCATTGATTTACGCAAACCCGAATCCATTGAATACATTGGCGACATTATGCAAGGCAATGTTGACACTTTCGACAAATACTTCTTCAAATACTGGTACATGTACGCCCATATGTACTTCGGTGATGTTGAAAAATACGATTTCGAGGCTTACCCCAATGTCTTCTTGAACTACGAAACCATGATGCGCGATCCTTTGTTCTACATGTTCTACAAGAAGATCGCTACCGTCTACTTCCAATTCCAACAATACATGAAGCCCTACACTCACGAACAATTGTTGTTCCCTGGTGTTGCCATCAAGGACGTTAAGGTCAGCGATTTGGTTACCTACTTCGATTTGGTTGACTTTGATGTCACCAACTTGTTGAACGACAAGATGACCTTCGTCGATGGCCAATTTGTTTGGGACAAGACTTTGTTGGCCCGTCAAATGCGTCTTAACCACAAACCTTTCGACTTTGATTTCAAGATTGAATCCGACAAGGAACAAAAGGTTGTTATCCGCGCCTACTTGGCTCCCAAATTCGACGAATTCGGTCGTGTCATCTCTTTGACTGAAAACCGTCAAAACTTCATGGAAATCGACAGCTTCATCTACACCCTTAACGCTGGTGTCAATGAATTCAAGCGCCAATCCAAGGACTTCTACTGGACTGTGGAAGACCGTACCACTTACACTGAATTGTACAAATACGTTATGCTCGCCTATGAAGGCAAATACGAATTCCCCTTGGACATTAGCGAACCCCACTGTGGCTTCCCTGATCGTTTGGTCTTGCCTAGAGGTTGGGAGAAGGGTATGCCCATGCAATTCTTCTTCTTTGTCTATCCCTACACCGCTTCCTACGAACACTTCTCCACCTTCGACTATACCTACTCTTGCGGTATTGGCTCTGGTGTTCGTTACATCGATGAGATGCCATTCGGTTATCCATTGGATCGTGAAATCGATGAATACGAATTCTTCGTACCCAACATGTACGTCGAGGATGTTAAGGTCTACCACCACGATACCTTCGATAAGTATTATGGCCAGAAATACGAAAAATTCGGTCACTTCGATTACAACTACTACCACCACTAGACTTAAGAAATTCCTGTCAATGTGATTGAAAAGTTAATTGTTTTTCTTTATTATGTAATGAATAATGAATTAAAAGAATAAGAAAAGAGAAATAAAAGAAGAAATTATTTCAAAAATTTATTGTTTTTTTAGTTATTAATTATGGTTGAGGTAAATGGATGAGAGGTAGCCCAAGCGATGATGAAGCAGAAATCATTTCTAAATAAATTCTGAAATTCCGAATAAGTGTCACTATATCCATGGAAATTATTTTGATGGCTTTTGGAATGAGTTGTGAGTAATGTACTCAACGAGTGGAGTGTTATTAGACTAGACAAGTGTTTTAAAACAAATGCTTGGTTTATACAACACGATTTAAATCACATCATAGCCCTATAATGTCATCACTGAATTGTTATTGTGGTAAATATTGTAATAAAAATTGATTAAAAGTATCGCACATTGTTATCGGATCAGTAAAAAATTTGTTATTACAGCTTAGCTTGTACAAATTTATAGTACCACAGTCCATCGTAGATGAACTGACGGCTCACGTATATCCTGGTCTTCTAGATAAAGGCTGCTGGACGAATAACATTCGAAATAAAGTTAGGGAGCGTGGCGATGGATGTTTACCTTCGACTGTAGTTTTTATCCATGTGTTCAAGCCCTGATTGTACCATACATTCTCCCCTTTTTCGAACGGCAATTTTGCTTTGGCATTTTTATCGTAGTACATTTTTGCATAAGTGTTCTTATATCTGATATTCTCGTTGATGTTTGGAATGCAATGTGGTTGGAATTGAGTTACTTTGCCTGGAATAAGTGTGCGAGTTTTACGACTCATTAACAGCTCTACTGGCGAACCATCAATTTCTTTTAAAGGAGTATTTCTATACTCTAACAATGCTAGCCAAATTTCCTGATTACTTTCTGAAGATTTTTTAATCAGATTTTTCGCTATACCTACTGCTTTTTCAGAAAACCCGTTAGATTGTGGGTATCCCGGGCTCGTCGTTATCAAGTTTATGTCAAATTTTCCACAAAACGATTTGAATTGTTGCGAATTAAATGGCATGTTATCTGAAACAATGTCGACCGGAATGCCATGGTTAGAAAAACATACTTTTAGTTTATTGATACATTCGCCGGCGGTTTTAGTTTTTAAAGGAATAATAATCAGATAGAATTAAATATGATTTTTTGGCATATTCACAAATATCCAAACCTATTTTGCTAAAAGGCAAGGTTGGCACCGAATGAGAAAGCATTGGCACTTTTATGTTGGAAAAACGATGTTTCTGACATACATATATTACACTGGGTAATCATTTTTTCAATATCTTGCTCTATCTTAGGCCAATATACTAAACTGCGAGCTCGTTTCTTGGTTTTTTCTATTCCGAGATGTGAGAAGTGCAATTGTGTTAAAACAATCTCACGTAGTTTTGGAGGCACTATAACTCGATCATTAAAGAATATTATATCGTTTTCAATTGTTAAATAATTTCTGTGCTTCCAATAAATCTTTAAGTGTTCGGGGATTTTATGTTTGTCGTCTGGCCAGCCCTCTAATAAATATTGTTTAAGCTCTATCATAGTATTATCGTGTTGTACTTCATTTCTAAAGGATTTCAGGCGGTCCGCAGACATATTAATGGAATGTACAAATTCTTGCAAATCTTCAATTTCAGGAGTTTTATCTCTTTCGTCATAATGATGGGAAAGAAAGTCAGCAATATATAGAAATCTTCCTGGAACATGGATCAAATTAATATTGTATTTAATTAAACTTAATTTTAACCTTTGCAATCTAGCGGAAGGAATTTTACAAAAATTTTTCTTCATGAGTTCCACAAGTGGTTTATGGTCACTTTTTACTAAGACCAGACCCATATATATAATAATGAAACTTACGACATACAAAAACCACTGCAAGTAACTCCTTTTCTATTTGCTTCTCGAAGCAAATGCTACGGGTTTTCCTTTTTGCAACAAGCAACAGCCAATACCAAACTTAGATGCATCAGTTTCAATAGTAATTTCTAAATTTTCATCAAAATTTTGCAATGTTGGTGCGTTTGTGATTAATTGTTTTATTTCATTCAAGCAATAAGTCGCCGTAGTCTAGTAGGTAGTGTGTTGGCTTATTAGACGTAAAGCCAGGGTTCGAGCCCCAGGCCAGACATCAAAACAAAATACAAAAAGTATTTCTTCGGCGATTTCCTCTCAGCAGATTTCTGGCAAAAACTCTGAGAGTAAATAAAATTGCCATGAAAAGTTTCTCAAAAAATCTGTCGTTCGGAGTCGACTTTAAACTGTAGGTCCTGCCACTTATGTATAAAATTAACACACACAACATAAGTGGTGTGAGAAACTAGGTCAATAATCCTGACTGAAGGGTTGTAATGACCAATTATGTATGTCATTCAAGCAATTCTCATGAACTTTTTGACAATTATAAATTACTCCATTTTTTAACAGTTCTCTTAATGGTTGCGTTTTTTCTGCAAGATTTGGTATGTACTCTCGAATATAGTTTATCATGCCCAATAATTTCTGCAAATTTTTCTTATCCATATCCATATCAAGTTCTCACTTCGAAGGGACACATGTTCCCCCTACAAAATATTCGATACCATATTATGAAAGCACTTCTAGATCCACCTGGATCGTGGTCTTATTAAACTAAACTATTTGAATAAAAATTGTGGTAAATCTGAAGATAAATATTGTTACGAAGATGGAAATGGTGTTCTTAAAATGATAAACAAAAGCTCCAAAAATAAATATAATGGACTTGTCTACATGATCGTTGAATAAACAAAAATATAGCAACAACATCAGTATAAAAAAAATAAGCGGACAAAGAAGTAAACAAGCAACAAGCAGTTCAGTATAAAAAAGGGGATTAAGAAATAAACAAACAACAACAAAGTGCAGTATGAAAAAAAAGCAGATAAACAGTAAACAGGCAACAACAACACTGCAAGCAACTTGTTTACATTCGTAGAGATTTCGCGAAGACATTCTCATACAAGTGCATTCATCAGACTGCTGACCCTTGTGATA
This sequence comes from Sarcophaga caerulescens, assembly GCA_927399465.1. Taxonomy (NCBI): domain Eukaryota; kingdom Metazoa; phylum Arthropoda; class Insecta; order Diptera; family Sarcophagidae; genus Sarcophaga; species Sarcophaga caerulescens. Next base: position 82,590,162 of record OV656866.1, read on the forward strand.
TAAAAGCCAAGACAGAGCAGGCAACGGCGATTCAGTAAGAATTCGGTCAGTCGTGTGTGAAGACACGTGATTCAGAAAGAATTCAGTCAGTCTTGAGTGAAGACACGTTGCGTGTGAAGAGAATAATTGTGGTTTGAAGATCTCCGTGTTGTTGCTTACAAAAAGGTTGTAAGCAGAGAAGAATAACGAACAATTATTATTGCGTACGCGGAAGTGTGTGAAAGAAGAATAACAATTAAAGTAAATTGTTATTGTGTAAGTCAAAGCGTTAAAGAAGGCACACGGAATTGTGCGAACAATAAAGATTTGATTTGAAACTAAACACATATTTATTTTTATTTTATTTGCAATCTACAAACTCATATTTGTAACGTTTTTAAAAGGTTAAAACCGTAACAATATGTTACAATAGCTTGTTAAACCAAGGTGAACTCTTCAATACCACACCTTCATGGCATTAGAGAGCCAGTCTAATGGTGTTTTCTTTTCTACCAAAAAATGTGCATTTTATTAACGCAAAATGCAATTTTGCGTTTGTTTCTTAAAAATGTTTCGCCCTCTAAGAGGGTGGTAAGTTTTATTCTAAATAATTCGCACTGCCAATGGTGGAGGGCATTGCATTTTATGCCCTGTATAAATCGAGAATACTGATAATGCCCTGTAAAGCAGATGACTTTTGTTTATTTATAGGGCTACCAGATGAAATTTAAAAAAAGTCGCCTGATATTGTTATCCAATTTGAAGTTAATTTTTTCATTGTTTTGTGGAGTAATCTTAAGGAAATATTACATTATTAAAGCTACATGGTCAGCAATATAAAAAATTGCATTCAATGTTAGAACAATGTTAAAATATTTATTTTTTTTTTTGTTATAAAAAAAGCGTGCAAAAAATAAGTAGAAAAATTAGCAATCTGGCAACACTTTTGAACAAATTGGCATTTTTTCATTCATTTTCTTAATAAGTGGTAAACACAGGGCATACCCTTTTTTAATATTTGTGTTATGTTCTTCTCAAATAAAAAATGACATTACAACAGGGTTGGTCAAAAATTTTTTTAATGCACCTTGTAAGAGGGTGACATTTTCTTTGTAGAAAAGAAAACACCATAAAATACAAACTGATCTCTTAGTAGGTTACGTTAGGTTCCACCGGCAACCGCCTGAATGGGTACAGCTTACTTGGCTCCTAAAGGGTCCCGTTGTAATCGTCTTTGGCTAGACATGTTTTGTCACTAAGTTATGGGTATTCAAGAATTCTTTCCCTCAAGTTCCCAAGCGCCGGTTAATGGAAGAGCAAATGTTTTGTGGTCTGCTCTTCGTCCTCGTCGTTGCAGCTTCTGCAGAAGTCGTTAAGAGGTATTTCCAGACTCCTGGCATGAAAACCCAGAGGCCATAGGCGGAGATGAAATCTTCATAGGTTCAATGCAAACTCTGCTCTACAAATATCCATGCCGGGAGAGAACTGTTTGGTGTCTCTACAACTGGGTTCGTTATCTCGTCCTACCTTTAGGAATGAATGGATGAATTTTGTGAGACCATTTCTTTGCCTCTCTGCAGATGAACGCCATTCTCATGTAGGAATTCATTTGAATTTTCCATGGTGCCAGTTATAGCTAATGTTTCGGTCTTGTTGTTGCCTTCGATGTCCCCGTGTCCAACAACTCGAGTGAAGGTAACTGTCGAATCACTCGCTATCTTCTCTACACATTCTTTAAGAATCTAATGGCCGCTTTACTGTCGATAATTAAGCGTACATCACTATACGTTATACACTGAATTCGCACGACGGCAATTTTAATATCCATTATTTCCGCCTAAAAAGTACTACAATAATCTGATAGTGCACGGGACAATTTAATGTTCAGTTGTATTGTTCTCTTGTAATATCCTTATTTTATTCTGGCTTGTCACTTGGCTTGCCTAGTCCGCTATTGGTATTTCTGTGTTATTTTGTTTAGCTGTAGCTTTAGTTAACGTTCTTGAAAAAAAAACTTGATTATTGATATTCAAACTAATAAATTGACTTTTGGTACTCAAAAACTAATGCCACCAAAGGCTTCATCCAGTTGAGCTCACGATTTTAACTTCAATCGGCATTGTTGCAACCATGTTGCAATTAAAACCGATGAACTGTTTAGGAATCTACATCTGGCGATGCACGTGAACGACATCCTCTAGCAAGACAATAAAATTGAAAATTTTATTACAATAAAGGAACTTGAATTTAGGCAGTATGTTGGCCTTTATGGCGCGAGCCTGAAGTTTGCGTATGCTGCGCGAGCAAAACGAAATATGAAAAAATTTTTCTTCGGCCATTTGGACCTCACAGCAGATTTCTGGCAAAAGTCATGAACATTTTCTCAAATCTGTCGTTCGGAGTGGACGTTAAACTATAGGTCCCGCCATTCATCTCTCTAGCAGGCTGCTTATTTTGCATTTACTATCAGGCAACTAACTCGACGTCAATGAAATTTTCTCAATAGACGCTGGTACAATAGTTTCCTAAAAAAGAAAATCTCGAAGAGAATATGACAGCAGTACAGGACTCCTCAATACAAAATAAGTCGTAAAAAATACAAAAATATAACTCAGAGCTCTCCCAAAATCACAACAAATAGCATTGCTTTCAAAATCTCTGGAAAGTCTAGATGCAACAGTGCAGACGTTGTGCTCACCAACTTCTACGATGAGTTTGTGAAAGTTGGTCAGTAAAGGGACTGGGGTTGCTTGTGGCGTCAGAACAGGCCGCTATGCGTACTCAAGTCTGCTTTGGTAATCAACCTACCACTTCCACCTACCTAACCTAACTTACATGCAACACGGTGGTAGAATTATACATCATGGCATGTGATCAGAAATCTTAAAAGACCAGTTATTTTTTGTAATTCTTCTGGGGTAGGACGAAAAATGATTTGCTGAACATTTCAGACTCATCTTCAATCCAAATATTTGCAATAAAACGACCGAATTGTCACCTGCTGTTGATATACTTGCATTCAGAAGGAAACAAAGTAGTGTTGAGCACTAAAGGCACAGTTTGATGTAATTCAGGAAGAGTGCTTTCGATAGAAGTAATGCTCCGCTCCTTTTATAACATTCGAAAACACTTGGCACGAAGGCATGTTACATAAAACGAAGCAACGATCGTACTCACTCATGTCTCTTTCCTGATGACAGTGATACACACTTATTAGGAGTGATAATCCAACGAGAGTCCTCAGTGTTTACACACATACATTCTCTAGTCCTGACATCTATGCAGAGTTGAAGGGAATAAACATAAACGTGCTCAAGTGTCTTACACGTTATAAAGAAAAAACGAACCCATCCAACCGAATAAATAACCTTGTAGGCCTTTAACGATTGCATATAAAAAATCTCGGCGTTTACCTTGATAGACGATTAACTTAGAAATGTCAGTCAGAAAATTAAATTCAATTCCAAAACCAATACGGTGTTACGCTACTCAGTTGTGAGCAACTGTTTCTAATCCATACATCGAAAAACTTCAAAGACTCCAAAGCAAAGTTTTGCTTATTACCAAAGTACTGCCGTGATACATCGAAAACTCATCCTGCCATCTGTCAAACCAGAGACTGGGAAATATTCTGTAAAATATTTTAAGAATCTAAACCACCGTCAATGAGATTTTGAACTATCGTGGACACATTCAACATGGTTGAAAGCATTTTGTTCAAGCCAAGGATATACGTTCAGAACATAAAAGGATTCTGACTCCATATGGCTAAAACTCTTAAAGGCAAAGACAACAAAACAGAACTTGTTTTTGGCGACAGGTTGTTTGAAACAAATTATTTTTAACATAATTCTAGAAAAAGTAGCCCAATTGTCTGCAAACATAATTCGTTGATCTGCAAATGTTAAAAATAAAATCCAAAACATTACCCTGCATAAGGCCACAAATGATAACCCCACGGACTATACATAATAAAACAAACATGACCGCAAAATATTAGAAACATTAACTATAAAGCAACAAAACTAATGCGTTCTTATCACTATTACAGCCAAGAAAAGCTAAACACCTCTAATGAATATAAAAACTAAAGATAACACATGGATTCTCTCAGTACAACATTAAAAAAATTAAATTTTTTGTATAAAAAGGCCCTCCAGTTTTGCAAACAACAGCAGTCTTTAGGCTTTGGACGAGATCGTAGCATCAACTCTAATCCGTGGACAGTTTGGTATTGAATTTAAACTTGCTGTGTTGGTGGACTTGAACGATGAAAATCGCAATTGCTTTATTGGCCATTGTTGGCCTAGTTGCTGGCAGCAGCATCTCTAAACATGAGGTTAAAATTGCCGACAAGGACTTCTTGGCAAAACAGAAGTTCCTTTTCGAAATTGTTTACCGTGTTGAGGATCCTTTGATGTTCGAGGAATACATTAAAATGGGCAAGACTTTCACTTTTGACAAGAACAACTACAACGTAAGTAACCTAAACAGTCTAAACAAACAATCCAGGAATAATGTTCTCCTATTTATTTTCATTTGCAGCACTTCGATATGTACATGGAGAAATTCTATGAAGCCTACAAACATGGTGCCATCTTACCCAAGGGCGAATTCTTCGGTGCCTTGGTAGAGACCCAACTTAAACAAGCCTACGGTTTGTTCGAGTTCTTCTACTACGCCAAGAACTGGGAAGTCTTCCAACAAAGCGTTGCATGGGCTCGTTTGCACTGCAACGAAGGCATGTTCGTCTATGCTTTGACTTTGGCCGTCATCCATCGTGATGATTTCCATGGCTTGATCTTGCCTTCCATCTACGAAATCTTCCCTCAATACTTCTTCAACAGCAAATTCGTTTACGAAGCTGAGAAATTCGATTACGATGTCTGGAGCAAGTACATCATGTACGAAAAGGAATACAAGGATATCCTCTACAAGGACTTTGCTCCCCTATACAAGAACAAAGACCATCTCTACAACGACTACTACTACTTCTACACCCAAGACTGGAAAATGTGGCAATGGTGGAAGATGATGGGTTTGGGCGAACACTGGTACTCTGAGGATCGTTTCATGTTGCGCGAAAACATGGACAAATACAACAAGGACTCCAAATACTTGGAAATCTTCCAAGGCACCCAAATGTTCTTCATGCCTGTTGACTATACCCGTGATATTGAATTCTACAACAAGGAATCCGCCTTGTCTTACTTCACTGAAGATGTTGGTTTGAACGCCTACTGGTACTACCTTAACATGGATTACGCTTTCTTCTTGGATGGCAAGACCTTCGGCTTGAACAAGGACCGTCGTGGTGAATACTGGCTATACAATGTCCGCCAATTGTTGTCTCGTTACTACATGGAACGTTTGTCCTTCGGTTATGGTGAAATCCCTGAATTCTCCTTCTTCGATAAGGTTGAATACGGCTACGATCCCCAATTGATCAACTACAACGGCGTTGGTTTCTCTTACCGCAAGAACTACTACGAAATCGAAAGCTACGGCAAATTCGATTACTACCACAAGGTTTTCGACTTCTTCAACCGTATGGATGAAATCATGACCAAGGGTATCTATGTCACCTATGATGGCAAATCCATTGATTTACGCAAACCCGAATCCATTGAATACATTGGCGACATTATGCAAGGCAATGTTGACACTTTCGACAAATACTTCTTCAAATACTGGTACATGTACGCCCATATGTACTTCGGTGATGTTGACAAATACGATTTCGAGGCTTTCCCCAATGTCTTCTTGAACTACGAAACCATGATGCGCGATCCTTTGTTCTACATGTTCTACAAGAAGATCGCTACCGTCTACTTCCAATTCCAACAGTACATGAAGCCCTACACTCACGAACAATTGTTGTTCCCTGGTGTTGCCATCAAGGACGTTAAGGTCAGCGATTTGGTTACCTACTTCGATTTGGTTGACTTTGATGTCACCAACTTGTTGAACGACAAGATGACCTTCGTTGATGGCCAATTTGTTTGGGACAAGACTTTGTTGGCCCGTCAAATGCGTCTTAACCACAAACCTTTCGACTTTGATTTCAAGATTGAATCCGACAAGGAACAAAAGGTTGTTATCCGCGCCTACTTGGCTCCCAAATTCGACGAATTCGGTCGTGTCATCTCTTTGACTGAAAACCGTCAAAACTTCATGGAAATCGACAGCTTCATCTACACCCTAAAATCTGGTGTCAATGAATTCAAACGCCAATCCAAGGACTTCTACTGGACCATTGAAGACCGTACCACCTACACTGAATTGTACAAATACGTTATGCTCGCCTATGAAGGCAAATACGAATTCCCCTTGGACATTAGCGAACCCCACTGTGGCTTCCCTGATCGTTTGGTCTTGCCTAGAGGTTGGGAGAAGGGTATGCCCATGCAATTCTTCTTCTTTGTCTATCCCTACACCGCTTCCTATGAACACTTCTCCACCTTCGACTATACCTACTCATGCGGTATTGGCTCTGGTGTTCGTTACATCGATGAGATGCCATTCGGTTATCCATTGGATCGTGAAATCGATGAATACGATTTCTTCGTACCCAACATGTACGTCGAGGATGTTAAGGTCTACCACCACGATACCTTCGATAAGTATTATGGCCAGAAATACGAAAAATTCGGTCACTTCGATTACAACTACTACCACCACTAGACTTTAGGAATTTCTGTCAATGTGATTGAATTATTTAATGAATAATGAATTAAAAGTGTAAGAAAGAAAAATAAAAAATAAAAAATTATTTCAAAAATGTATAGGTTTTTTTTAATTATTAATTTGGATCAACTGATAAGATGTTACGAAACTGGAATCATTTTTAAATAAATTCTGGAAATAATTTGTGGCGACAAGTAAGCGTAATTTGCGCAAATGGAGGGAATTAACTCAATGTCGCTTTTTATTTATTTAATAACTAAAGCACCAATTTGATAGGATATCAAAAGGTTAGCCATGTAACACTAGCAATGAGTTATTAATGTCAACAATAAAGATGAATTTTTAAAAGAAGAAGATTTTTTTTTCGATCAGGAACGTATGAATTTTTTAGGGGCGTACAGTATTACTCTCTTTATCCTTCGCTGCAAATTATGATTTTACATCTGACGAAAGATTATAAACAATTAAATCTGTTTTAAAATTTACGGCAAATAGAATATCCATCTTTTTTTAAAAGGAAATCGAACGACTGACAAATTTAATATGGGTCCCTAAGGAATCTAGGTTTCCAGAGATTACATTGTGTGCCATGAACAGAAAAAGGGCTGTATACCCATACTTAAGTCCAAAAAGCCATTCTCTGTGAGGCCGTTTACGCGGAAACTAAGTTTAAAGTTTTTCTACCCGCAAGCAATTATTATATGAAACTGAGTCGGGAATCAGTTGCAACACTAGAAATAAGGAAGTCATCTATTTTGCAAGAAAATAGCTAAGTGTACAAGAGCCTAGAAGCAATGATTTCAGATCTACAGAAGTACCTTCGTTACAGTCAAGAGTAGTAAATGATTTTATTAGCATTTACACTATAAGAAACGTGAAACCATAAAACTTAATTCATTTGTTAGTCATTACAAGCCTTTAGTCAGGATTACAACCTAGTTTCTCAGTGCACCCTTGTTTTGTGTGTCAGTTTTGTCCATGAGTTTACGATCGACAACGAACCTACCGATTTTAGAGAAATTTTTCATGGCAGTTTTAGTTCGTCTCAAAGTGATTGCCAGAAAACTGCTGAGAGGTAGTCGCCAAAATGAATCTTTTTTAATTTTTATTTTTTGTTCAAGTTATCTAAGCTTTGAACCACGCGCTTGCGTTTAACGAGCTTTTATACTACCTACTAGACTACGGCAAGTTTTATCCAAATCAAGAGAGACCACCAATGTGAATTCCTTCGGAATATTTGTTTAATACGCAGGCGTAAATCATAGCGAATATATGAGTTCATCATTGTCCTACAAATGCATATCCGAGTATAAACAGCGCAGACGAAAATGTTTTACGAAGACTTGTGGCATCAGAGTTCTTTTTGTATTGTTTGTAAAAATTCCTGACATCTCTTTCCATTTCCAGTAAGATTTGAACAGTTGATGACAGTTTGAGTTTGTTTTGTTCATCATGATAACTGCCTACCATTAAAACTGTTGACGGTTAGCTTGTACACGTCACCCGCAAGTATAGTGCTATCACTTATTTATACTTTATATTGATAGTCACTGATAATCTAAGTAATATATACGTTAAGTTATTTAAATTTATTCGTTAAGTTTTTATTATAAAAATAGAAATAAAACATTTATTTGATTCAGTTAAATTTCAACAAACAAACAAATTGTTTTAAATTAAAATATTTAAACAAGTGATACTCGCGTATTCACTCGAGGAATCTAAAGAAGATTATGATACTTTGATTACAACTTTGTTGTAGCTATTCTACCTCTCCATCAATCTGAAAACTTCTAGAATAGCTAGAGAATATTAAAGTTGAAATACAAGAGAATTTCTGTACTCTTTACAATAAACGTGGTAAATAAATTCACTCACTTCGGGTAAAGACTCTGCAGTTGGCTAATAGAATCAATAACTGTTCGATAAAAAAGTTGATTTCATATAAAAAGCTTCATAAATTTGTCGTTCGAAGGAGAACGTTGAGTGTAGATCTCGCTACTCGTACATAAATTAACACACAGCACATGAGCGGAATGAGAAACGAGGCCATAATCGTGACAAAAGAGTTGTATTCAGTGGCGAAACCTACAAATTTAATGTCGAATGTAATTGGTCATTACAACCCTGCAGTCAGGATTACAACCTACCATCTCATACCACTTATGTCGTGAGTGTAAAATTTACACATGGGTTGCGAGGACCAACAGTTTAAAGTTGACTCCGAACTACAGATTTTTGAAAAACTTTCCATGGCAAATTTATTTACATATTCTCAAGAGTTTTTGCCAGAAATCAGCTGAGAGGAAGTCACCGAAGGAATATATTTACTTTTTTATTTCGCTTTTAATATCTCATGACAATATTCTTCACTCTGATCATTGTCCAGTAACTTTTACTATTGATGCTGCAGTCGAAATGGATAATACATGTAAAATAGACCTCATAAATGTAAACTGGAATATATACAAACAAAAAATTGAAGACTTATTACAAGGTAATACACATTTTAATAATTTACACTCAACCCAGCGTATAGATCATGCTCTTAAAACATTCACAAATGCTATCGATATTGCTAAATTATCAATGCCGCAGAAAACTGGTTCAATAAATGTTTTAAAAATATCTAACAATACAAAGCTTTGTATACAAACCAGAAATAAATTTAAACGACAGGCTCAAAGAACAAATAATCCATCTACTAAAACTACACTTTTGGCAATAGTAAAACAGTTAAATAATCTTATTGATAAAAATGTAAAAATAGACAGAAATAAAAATTGGAATAATTTTCTATCTCATCTTCCAGCTGGGGCAAAAAGAATTTGGTATATTTCAAAAGTCGTTCGAAGCAAAAAGTCCAATGAGATATCATATATAAAGCACAACAATCAAAATTTTACATCAGACAATGACAAGTCCCGACTTATTGCCGATCATTTCGAAAAAGCGCATACATTAACATCACAAATGAAAACTAAAGTAGAAAATAAAGTTATAAAAACTATTATAGAGTTAGATTCCATTCATGATATAAACTTTAATAACGAAAATCTTATAAAAGTCGATGAAGTTTAAAGAAATGTAAAATGTTAAAAAATTACAAAGCTCCCGGTTTTGATGAAATTTTGAATGTATTTATGAAAAAATTGCCTGAAGCCGCGTATGTAGCTCTGCAAAATATTTTTAATGCTTGTCTTAAACTTGGCTATTTTCCTTCTGTATTCAAATGTGCTAAGGTAATAGCTATACACAAACTCGGAAAAGATCAAAAATTGGCGTCTAGCTATAGACCCATAAGCCTTTTAAGTTGTGTTGATAAAATATTAGAAAAAATAATTCATTCCAGCATGAATACTTTTATCGAAGAAAATCGAATAATCAACGATGAACAATTTGGTTGTCGTCACCAACACTCGACTGTTCACCACGTCAAAAGAATAACAAATATAATAAAGAAAAACAAGCGACAAAGACTATCAACTGGGGTAGTTTTAATGGATATTGAAAAAGCTTTCGACAGCATATGGCACAATGGATTAATCCACAAAATCAAAAATTATGGCTTTCCTTTATATATTGTTAAAATAATTCAGTCCTTTCTAACTGACCGTTCGTTTAAAGTTGTTGTTAATAACACGATTTCATCTCCACGTAATATCCCATCTGGGGTACCACAAGGTGCATTGCTGTCCCCAATCCTATACTCTCTATATGTGGCTGATTTTACACCAAAAAGCGGTACCGAAATAGCACTATGCTCTCGAATGCAATTGTTGGTAAATTGATGAAAAATCTACACACATGTATTAAGTATTATAACAAATGGAAAATTAAAATTAATACAGACAAAACACAGGCCATTTTGTTTCCATTCAATAAGAGCCCAAAGAGAATTCAATCAACGCAAATTAAAAGTGATAATGTTACTATTCCCTTCAGTGAATCAGTGAAATATTTGGGGATATACTTGGATAAAAAACTTTTATTCAAAAAACATATCGAACACACTGTGGCTAAGGCCACTAAGTGCTGTAGAGCCTTATACCATATACTAAATAAAAAATCGTATCTCAGTACTAAAAACAAGCTATTAATTTATAAAACCGTCATTAGACCGATATTACTATATGGATGTTGTGTTTGGGGAAATACGACTGAAACTCACGTCAAAAGACTTCAAATTGTTCAAAATAAAGTTCTAAAAGTAATTTTTAAACTGCCTCGTTTATACCGCACAAAAGACCTGCACCAACGTTATTCTCAACAAACTATCAATCAGAATCTAGCATTTTCTAATAAATGTTGTATCTCTGAGTATGAACTAATTAAAAATTTATCAGATGATACTTCGTAGTCTATATAAGTAAACTATTTAAGTTTCATGAAATAAATTAGATTCAGATTATATTGTTACAGTGGTACAGTTAAATTTTCAGATATACAAAGTTTTTTCTTATCTTTTTTCTTTTATTATTTGATTTATATGTTGAAATATCTTAAATTAGATAGTAGCTCATAGACTTTTAATAAATTTTAAATGTATGTATTGTTTTTATGATAACTCAATAAATAATAATAATAATAATAATAAGGAATATATTTTCATATTTCAGTTTGTTGGAGATGTCTAACATGGACCACGTCTAATAAAAAGGAAACACACTACCTACTAGACTAGGGCGGGCTCGATATTATAACCTAGCGAACTGCAAAGTGATGTTACATCTTGCAACAATATCGCCTTAGTATCCATGCTTCCTTTTTAAGAAAATTTATACCAATTTTGGAAAAGAGAACACTATACTAGAGAGACTATCAGTTTGGCAAACGAGACAAATGCGATTCGATTGTTAGTAACATTTCTGGTTCACTAAAAAGAAAATTCCTTTGTTCTTCTGTGCTATTTGATGATGAACACAAGTTTCATAGAGTATGGCATGTGGGACAATATAGACTGAGAAACCCTAATTCCGGTCCCATTTTATTTTGTATTAAAATCGTATCTTAATGATGGATAGGCACTTCGAAAACTTATTAAAATTTTAGTAGAATAAAAGCGGGAGTAGCACATAGTAGTGTTTTGGGAGCAATCCTGTACATAATTTTCACAACAGATATGCCAACAATAGATAACTTAACTACTGCCACATATCCAGATAATACTACAATACTCGTATTGGCTTATAATACATAGAATAGTATAGAATAGTATAGAATACTATAGAAGAGTATAGAATGCTTTAGAATAGTATAGAATACTATAGAATAGTATAGAATAGTATAGAATAGTATAGAATGGCATAGAATAGTATAGAATGCTTTAGAATAGTATAGAATACTATAGAATAGTATAGAATACTATAGAAGAGTATAGAATGCTTTAGAATAGTATAGAATACTATAGAATAGTATAGAATAGTATAAAATAGTATAGAATGGCGTAGAATAGTATAGAATACTATAGAATGCTATAAAATACTATAGAATACTATAGAATAGTATAGAATACTATAGAAGAGTATACAATGCTTTAGAATAGTATAGAATACTATAGAATAGTATAGAATAGTATAGAATGGCATAGAATAGTATAGAATACTATAGAATGCTACAGAATACTATAGAATACTATAGAATAGTATAGAATAGTATAGAATACTATAGAAGAGTATAGAATGCTTTAGAATAGTATAGAATACTATAGAATAGTATAGAATGGCATAGAATAGTATAGAATACTATAGAATGCTATAAAATACTATAGAATACTATAGAATAGTATAGAATACTATAGAAGAGTATAGAATGCTTTAGAATAGTATAGAATACTATAGAATAGTATAGAATAGTATAAAATAGTATAGAATAGTATAGAATGGCATAGAATAGTATAGAATACTATAGAATGCTATAAAATACTATAGAATACTATAGAATAGTATAGAATACTATAGAAGAGTATAGAATGCTTTAGAATAGTATAGAATACTATAGAATAGTATAGAATAGTATAGAATGGCATAGAATAGTATAGAATACTATAGAATGCTATAGAATACTATAGAATACTATAGAATAGTATAGAATAGTATAGAATACTATAGAAGAGTATAGAATGCTTTAGAATAGTATAGAATACTATAGAATAGTATAGAATAGTATAGAATGGCATAGAATAGTATAGAATACTATAGAATGCTATAAAATACTATAGAATACTATAGAATAGTATAGAATACTATAGAAGAGTATAGAATGCTTTAGAATAGTATAGAATACTATAGAATAGTATAGAATAGTATAGAATGGCATAGAATAGTACAGAATACCATAGAATACTATAGAACACTATAGAATAGTATAGAGCTGATAAAAATTCAATTCAATTTTACACAGGATTGTGTTCTGACAATTGAGTAGCAGAGGCCGTTGCTCATCCTCGCCGTGCTTCTTTATGGCACCGAAGCATGGATACTATTAAGCACTGATACAACACCCTTGAGAGAATTCGAGAGAAAAGTCCTACGTAAGATCTCCGGTACAGTGCGAGTTGGCGATAATTCCCGCATCCAATCCAACAATATGTTGTATGAGTTCCTCAACGACATGGACGTTGTGCAGCGTATTAACATCCAGTGGCTACGCTGGCTTTGTCATGTCGTTGGAATGGAAAGAGATGCTCAGACAAGAAGGGACTTCAAATTCCAAAATTCAAAAGAATTCCAAAAGTGTTTTAAAATTTTAAGTTTTTATTACGAATTCATTTTAAATACTTCATCAAAATAACACGTTTTCCCTATTTTCAAAAATAATTTAATTTCACCTCAAAATATCACAATTCAATGTGATATTTCTGACCAACACACTCAAATGATAACTTAATCTTCCGTATTATGTGATGACTTTTCAATTGCACAGCAGAAGCCATTGCATTATCTTAAATCACGACATCTACAAGAATTGATGTTTCCTAAAAAATAAACAAGAAAAAAACTCAATTTTATTGGAATCCCATACATAATGCACTTGAAAAACGATTTCACAAACAATTTCTTATCAAATTTATGCTGCAAAAAGCTAAAAAGTGCAACAATAAACCAAAAAATTAAAAATAAACTCAATACTGACATCAGCATCACCTGGTTTGATAAGCAGCATCGAAAACAATTGAATTTCCTAAATCAAAATTCCTATAAAAACCCCAAAAATTTGTGCAAACATCAGCAGTCTTAAGGTATTAGACGAGATCGCAGCATCAATTCTAATCCGTGGACAGTTTGATTTTGAATTTTGAAGGACTTGAACAATGAAAATCGCCTTCGTTTTATTGGCCATTGTTGGCTTGGTGGCTAGCGCCAGCATTGCCGACAAGAAGGTTAAAATTGCCGACAAGGACTTCTTGGCTAAACAGAAGTTCCTCTTCGAAATCGTTTACCGTGTAGAGGATCCTTTGATGTTCGAGGAATACATTAAAATGGGAAAGACTTTCACTTTTGACAAGAACAACTACAACGTAAGTACCCCACAAGTCTAAAAAAACAATCAAGGAATAATGTTTTCCTTTTTATTTTCATTTGCAGCACTTCGATATGTACATGGAGAAATTCTATGAAGCCTACAAACATGGTGCCATCTTACCCAAGGGCGAATTCTTCGGTGCCTTGGTAGAGACCCAACTTAAACAAGCCTATGGTTTGTTCGAGTTCTTCTACTACGCCAAGAACTGGGAAGTCTTCCAACAAAGTGTTGCATGGGCTCGTTTGCACTGCAACGAAGGCATGTTCGTCTATGCCTTGACTTTGGCCGTCATCCATCGTGATGATTTCCATGGCTTGATCTTGCCTTCCATCTACGAAATCTTCCCTCAATACTTCTTCAACAGCAAATTCGTTTACGAAGCTGAGAAATTCGATTACGATGTCTGGAGCAAGTACATCATGTACGAAAAGGAATACAAGGATATCCTCTACAAGGACTTTGCTCCCCTATACAAGAACAAAGATCATCTCTACAACGACTACTACTACTTCTACACCCAAGACTGGAAAATGTGGCAATGGTGGAAGATGATGGGTTTGGGCGAACACTGGTACTCTGAGGACCGTTTCATGTTGCGCGAAAACATGGACAAATACAACAAGGACTCCAAATACTTGGAAATCTTCCAAGGCACCCAAATGTTCTTCATGCCTGTTGACTATACCCGTGATATTGAATTCTACAACAAGGAATCCGCCTTGTCTTACTTCACTGAAGATGTTGGTTTGAACGCCTACTGGTACTACCTTAACATGGACTACGCTTTCTTCTTGGATGGCAAGACCTTCGGCTTGAACAAGGACCGTCGTGGTGAATACTGGCTATACAATGTCCGCCAATTGTTGTCTCGTTACTACATGGAACGTTTGTCCTTCGGTTATGGTGAAATCCCTGAATTCTCCTTCTTCGACAAGGTTGAATACGGCTACAATCCCCAATTGATCAACTACAACGGCGTTGGTTTCTCTTACCGCAAGAACTACTACGAAATCGAAAGCTACGGCAAATTCGATTACTACCACAAGGTTTTCGACTTCTTCAACCGTATGGATGAAATCATCACCAAGGGTATCTATGTCACCTATGATGGCAAATCCATTGATTTACGCAAACCAGAATCCATTGAATACATTGGCGACATTATGCAAGGCAATGTTGACACTTTCGACAAATACTTCTTCAAATACTGGTACATGTACGCCCATATGTACTTCGGTGATGTTGACAAATACGATTTCGAGGCTTACCCCAATGTCTTCTTGAACTACGAAACCATGATGCGCGATCCTTTGTTCTACATGTTCTACAAGAAGATCGCTACCGTCTACTTCCAATTCCAACAGTACATGAAGCCCTACACTCACGAACAATTGTTGTTCCCTGGTGTTGCCATCAAGGACGTTAAGGTCAGCGATTTGGTTACCTACTTCGATTTGGTTGACTTTGATGTCACCAACTTGTTGAACGACAAGATGACCTTCGTTGATGGCCAATTTGTTTGGGACAAGACTTTGTTGGCCCGTCAGATGCGTCTTAACCACAAACCCTTCGACTTTGATTTCAAGATTGAATCCGACAAGGAACAAAAGGTTGTTATCCGTGCCTACTTGGCTCCCAAATTCGACGAATTCGGTCGTGTCATCTCTTTGACTGAAAACCGTCAAAACTTCATGGAAATCGACAGCTTCATCTACACCCTTAACGCTGGTGTCAATGAATTCAAGCGCCAATCCAAGGACTTCTACTGGACCATTGAAGACCGTACCACATACACTGAATTGTACAAATACGTTATGCTCGCCTATGAAGGCAAATACGAATTCCCCTTGGATATTAGCGAACCCCACTGTGGCTTCCCTGATCGTTTGGTCTTGCCTAGAGGTTGGGAGAAGGGTATGCCCATGCAATTCTTCTTCTTTGTCTATCCCTTCACCGCTTCCTATGAACCCTTCTCCACCTTCGACTATACCCACTCATGCGGTATTGGCTCTGGTGTTCGTTACATCGATGAAATGCCTTTCGGTTATCCCTTCGATCGTGAAATCGATGAATACGAATTCTTCGTACCCAACATGTACGTCGAGGATGTCAAGGTCTACCACCACGATACCTTCGATAAGTATTATGGCCAAAAATACGAACACTTCGGTCACTTCGATTACAAGTACTATTATTGAATCGAATAGAAGCTGTACTAGATGTTGTTACTGTTTTTAAATAAAATCTTAATAAGTTTAGCGAAAATTAAATAAAAAAAAATATTAAAAAAATAAAATAAAAACAAAACTTTGTAGTTTGTATGCATAAGGTTTTTATAAAAATTTAAGATGAATTTCAAATGAATTTTTGAGGGATTGTGCTAATTATTGGGATTTCATTCATATCGCCAATGGTAAGTATTTCAACTTTGGCTCCAATAATAGATCATAATAAAAAAAAATAAATCACATAAACATGAAATCCAGCGTATTATAGAGAAATGCTTTGATGGAAATGGACAATGAATGTCTTTCGGACAAAGAAAAATGATGTTTCGGAGAGGGTGCAAAGCCAGTATCGACACTACGAAAGGTCATGTAATGTTTCTTATGTTCCCTTTCTAACAAAGGCTGGAGAAGACTTTAAATACATAGCATTACGAGGATTTGGAAATATATTGGATTATGCACACAATGTTCGCAACGGAGTAGGCAATCTTGCTTTTATTAAGGGAACTGTGAAGAAAACAGATTTGGGCAATTCACAAAAGCCCTTGTATCGTTGTATTGGTGGACGAAAATACAAAAGTGTACACTTGTTGTTGATAATTTTTGTATAAGCTTCCGATACACTTATACACATTTATACACATATTCGTGTTATCAAATTGTGTGAATGGCAATAATTAAAATTAATTGAATTTAATTAAAAATAAAAATTAAAATTCTAACTACAAACTCTTAAAAAAATGAGTTTGTAGGCTGTTATGAAAATTTTTACCCGCAGAGATAACTAATAACCTGGCTAAGAAGTCTTGCAGTTGTAAGAGAAGTAACATTTTTAAGTGATAATTTTGTTTATTTTTTGTTGTTACCAGAAGAATTTTGTTTTAGAACAAGTCTTCTGCTATATTTTTAAATCATCACCGATTTCAAGACCTTTGTTACAAATAACATGAATATAAATGAATAACTTAGTCAAGGTAGTCTAGTAGGCAGTGTGTTGGCTTATTAGACATGAGGCCACGGTTCAAACTCCAGATCAGGCATCTCCAACAAAATGAAATGCGAAAATATAGTTCTACGGCGACTTTCTCTTAGAATATTTATGGCAAACACTGTGAGAGTAAATATAAATTGCCATGAAAAAGTTTCTCAAAAATCTATCGTTCGGAGTCGACTTTAAAATGTAGGTCCCCCCGCCACTCATGTAGTATAAAATTAACACACACAACATAAGTGGTGTGAGACACTAGGTCCTAATCCTGACTGAAGGATTGTAATGACCAATTATATATGTACATATGTATGTATAAACGAATAAATACTGTACACTTGACAATTGATAACGGAAGCTGCATCTAACAAATTTGTTGTCATTTATTACTTCTATCACAATGGGCCCTGTGTGAAGCCTAAGTGTATCCGCTCATGACTCCATCGGGGGGACAGCAGGGTTGGCAATCCCGCTATATATTTTCAATCCCGGCATTTCGGGATTTCATTTACCTAGTCCCGGGATTTATCCCGGGATTTTAAAAAATTTGTTCTTGAAAGATATTAACATATTATTTCAATAAAATTAATAACATGACACATCCAAAAATAGGTTTATAAGAGAGAATTTATTAAATTATAAGAAAATTAATTTTATTTTTAATTTTACACATTTTTAAATTAATTATAAAGAGTTAATTGTTTTTATAGATATATACTCTTTTGTTGATCAAGTGCGATAAGTTATTATTTTTTATTATTTTTAAAATACGTTTTGAGGAAGTACAGAGCATCCAAAGTTTCATCGCTCAAACGACTTCTTATTTTAGTTGCGAAAAATCCAGCTACAGAAAAAGCACGTTCAGACTTCTGGCTGGCTTAATATTCATTAAAAAATCGTATGCTCTTTGCAAAAAGTCACCACGTGTTCCTCCATTTTCAAACAAGAGCATTTCTCTCTGAATTTTTACAGACAACATCTCACATCGAATTGCTATCCTCGGTAAATGTGCTTTTTTATAGCTTCATTGAGCTCGTCTGAAATATTTAAAGGTTCTTCAAGAGAACAAGAAAGAGATTCAGATGGAAACTCAGAAGAATCTGAAACAATTTCGAAAGGTGCCTTATCTGAATCAGAAGGTGTAACTTCTGACTCAGAAGCTATTAGAAGTGATGTAGTTGGACTTGAAGCATTTAGTCTTTCGAGTAACTCAACTATTAATTTTACATTTTATGGAAGAAGGAACCGTTACGAACTCTGTTTCGGATTCGGACTGAACATTTGTTCTACCATTGTGCAGATACTGAAGTACCCCACTGATATCTGTTCTCCTTTGTTGCATGCGAAGGATGAGGGCTGAATGTAGTTTTTGACTTATAACGTTGTTAGCATCTTTATGTTTTTTTAACATAAAAGTTATGGCAACATCGGTTGTGAACAGATTAGCATCCCGACGGCAAAGGGCGTCAACTGTTGCTTTAACTGGGACAAGAGCACAAATGATTGCGGATACCATATTAATCTCATCTTTGGATAAAGCAAAATATTCACCTTCAGGTGGACCTACGAGTATGTCTATTAATGCCTTTTGTATACAATTTCTTAATAAATAAAGACGTTCCAGCATTAACAAAAGGCTGCTCCACCTAGTTTTACAGTCTTTTATTAGAGTTAGTTGCTTTTCAAATTCAGCCGTAACATACTTTTGCAAGACATCGTTTTTTGTTGGCGATCGTTTAAACGTCACTATTAATTCTCACACCTTCTTGATCACTGCACCGCAATTGACCTCAGTAATATCACATTGGTATCCTCCATGTCTATGGCCATAATACAGATCAACCAATTCTTCGTTGCCAGAAAAATTCTCATCCTCGTTACTCTCTGAAAAATCGTCTTCCTCTTCTGGTTCTTCACCCTCGTGGTATTGCTCATCTGTTTCTCTTTGTAAATCATGCTTTTCATATAGCACGTCAATTACCGTCAGTTGGACACCATGGGCAAAGCATAACTGTTGATTTACAGGTAATAATCTGCCAACTTTTTTCATGACACTTGCACCGTCTGTCATAATACCAACTATATCTTTTCTCAAGTTAAGTCCATATACTGCAAGCTTTTGTTCTAGTAGCCCAATACATCTCAAAAAAAAAAATCGCAATTTGAAGTTTTGTTTCTAATTTCAGAGCGGTTAATGCATTGAAGCAACAGATTCTAATTTCTGGAAATTCGAATTAGTGAGAGTTCTAATATACGATTTTTTTCATTGCGGCTTAAAAAGTCAAATCCCGGGATTAAGTGCTCAATCCCGGGATTTTGGAATTGTTAAAAACTGCGGGATCCCGGGATTTCGGGACCCCGGGATCCCGGGATTCCCAACACTAGGGGACAGCCACTTCTGCCTATTGTCAAAAACACCCAATTCTCACGTGAAAGTGATGTAAACTGATGACATCAGGCCGATTTACCCCGTTTGCACAGTTCTTGACCTTAAGATTGAAAAGGCTTCAAAAGAAAACGGCTGTCCATGTAGATTTTCATTACCACGTAGAAACTATAGACGGTCTTATCCAGTCTCACAGTAAATGTTAACGATGTAATGATATATGTACATAGATGTCCTCGTAACATGCTCATCCCAAGCTCCCACTAAAATAATACAAAACATTTTCGTGACGTTTTTGTATGTAATAAGGCGCGTTGGACTAAGCTCAACGATTTCCATAAGCATTTCAACTAGAAAATATGTTTTCAGGATCAAGATCAAGTTAATGACATGACCAAAATGATTGAAAACATAATATGCCTAGGAATAGAAGCTATCATCTCTAAAAAAATTATTTTGGTTTAATACGACATTTGCAGTCCAATCCAGAGAGGGAAGAAGCATTTAAAAATTTCTCGCAATAACAACTGCGCATAAACTGAACTATTCCGCAAACAATCGAGAATTTCGTAAGCCGCAGTACAGAGAACCAACAAACAAAGGTCTTTACGAGCAGCACTTTCGTACTACAACCTCTCTCCTTTCCAGAAAAGGAGAAATCAGAGAGCTTTCGGTCAGTCGTTAAAAGGGTGGACAATAATGATAGTTCGGTTCCTTTTCTCAAAATGAATTGCAAGCTACCGGAGAGCAACCAACCACTGCCCGCACACGAAAAGTTATAATTTTTTCGTGCGCATGCAGTTAAAAAGGCTTCTTAAGGATTTCAACATTAACCACTGGGCTTGATGATATTAAAGCACTGGTCCTGAAACAGTGCTCTTCGACCCTCGCTCGTCTATTAGCTAAGCTTTTTAGTTCTTCATATCATGCCGGCATTTTCCACCTTGTCTCCTAAAAGGGTGAGGCTAATAACCCTGAAAACTAATGCCCAATATATTAAATATTCCGCACTTTTTAAAGTTATGGAAAGCATGATAAACTAAACCTAAAGTCGCCGTAGTCTATTAGGTAGTGTGTTGGTTTATTAAACAGTTCAAACCCCAGTTCAAACATCTTCCAACAAAACGAAGTATTAGAAAATATTTCTGCGGCGACTTCTTCTCAGCAGATTTTTGGAAACTCCTCCTGAAAGTATATAAAATTGACATGAACAGTTTATCTAAAAATCTGTTGTTCGGAGTCGACTTTAAACTGTAGGTTCCACCACTCATGCATTAAATCAACCAACACACACAACATAAGTGGTGTGAGAAGCGAGGTAGTAATTCTGATTGATGGCTTGTAATGGCCAGTTATAAATGTATTTATATGTACCATCTTGTGAAACATCTTAAGCCCTACAACCTAATTAGCGAAAGTAAGGTTGTGGCTCTAGATATTTCCAAAGCTTTTGACAGCGTATTACTATGTTCAGACATGCACTTTTATTGAGTCAATATTCGGTTTATTGATTACAATATTTTAAGTATTTAGACATAACAATATACGCAGTTCAGCTGCTTATTCAATATTCATTTGACAGCTGGTAAAAAAACCAGCTGGTTGCTTCAACAACATTGTTTTTGTTTTGTTCGTTTTTTTTTTTGTTTTTTTTTTTTTTTTGTTTGTCGTTGGTGATATTTGAGTTGTCAAATATCAATTGAAAGTGTTCGGAAAATTGTAATATGCTCACTGAACGTACTTATGACAGTGTGTGTATTTCAAGTTTTAATCAATATTATAACAATTTATGAATTTATTGAGCAATAATGCCGTTTATTGCGATTTACTCAATATAAGTGCATGTCTGAACATAGTATATGGCATGCTGCATTTTTAAGGAGACTTATTGTTTTTGGTGTTGGTAGTCATTTCTTTCGATTTACATCGAGCTTTCTCAAGAATCGGACTGTACGAATTGTTGTATACCGGAATATCTGAATCTTTGGGAATTGTGTCTTAGAGGGATATTTTCCCAGTGGGTGGAAGTGTGTCTCACGATAGAGTGGTGAGTAATCTCCGCTCTTATCGGGGCATCAGCCTACTTCCAGTGCTTGGAAAAGTATGGAAGAAGATTATGGTGTCTCGACTGAAGCACGTACATATACATCGAAGGCACATGTGAGTACCAGTACGGCTTTAGAGCAGGTAAATGTGTTGCGGACGCTTGGGTTTACGTCAAGCTTAGTGTAGAGGAAAGTACCTCCAAATATGTCCTAGGCATATGTGATTACCTGTCTTGGGACAGTGTTTTCAGGAGGTTAGCTGAAGTAGGCCGCAGGAAATTAGGCCTCTGGTGAAGTTATATCCAGAATATGCAAGCTTGTGTTGTTCGTGCCAGTGATGCGGTTTAGAAGGATGTCGAACGGGGTTATCCGCAGGGCTCCACCTGTGGTCCATTCATTTGGAACCTCATGATGGACCCCCTGTTGCGTCAGCTCGGGCTTACTTCCAAAGTGTGTACGTATGCGGATGACCTACTCATCATTGACCAGTCTCGTGCTGCGCTGGGGAGATGTGGTGGGGAGGCCATCCAGATCGCATGTGGGTAGAGTCGAAATATCGGTGTCGATGTGGCAACGGACAAGTCTGTGACAATGTTGTTTAAGGGCCACTTGTCGATCAGACGTGCTTCACTCATTACAGCTGGAAATGTTAGTTTGAGGTATGCAACAGTGGTCAAATACCTGGAAATTTCTGTGACCGAAAGGAGAATTTCCTGGCGCATATCGAGAGAGTTAGGGAGAAGCTGACAAACGTTGTAGGTTCAATCATGCGTATTCTTAGGAATGACTGGGGCCTCAGCAGGCCTGCCGTGCGCACCATATACGGTGGACCATTCGCCGCTTGTGCGGCTTATGTTGCATCAGTGTGTTATGAAACGGTCATGTTTGTTGTTGGATAACGTGAGGCTCTGACAAGTACTGGCTAGTGTGCCAGTTTCTAGGACGATCTCAACGAACGCTCTTCAGGTATTGGTAGGCGACTTTACTTGGAAATAATACGTCTAGGTATTGTTTCTAAGATCAAGAAGGGACTACCAATTCTAGCGCATGATTGGACCCTGGACTAATGTACGAATTGCTGTAGATGGGATCCCATCACACGAGTTTAGGTTAGATTCCGCCTCCAAATCCATTTCTTATTTTTACTGAAGATATTCTCTAACCCTGTTGGCAGATGACAGCGGTATTTTTCGTTCAGAAATCTTGAAAAACGCAAACAAATATTAGGAATTTGTTAAGTTAAGGATTAGTGGCATCATAATGCCACACTTTTTTTGAAACCAGAAATAATCAAAACAGTCAAACAGATGTTTAATTTCTAAAATAGAAACACGATTAATGACATTTGACAAGTCATACCAAATTGAGATACGCTATCAAATGTCTGACAATAATACGTTTTGTGCAATATTTCATACAACATTTCATGCATTTTATTACTTCATGACACGAATTGATAATTAATCTTCCGGATTATATGGTGAAATGATCTCATCTGTAAACTCAAGCAGTTGTCAACTGCAAATTCAAATCCTAGTATGAACCAAAAAAGAAAAAAAAGAAAAATTCTAATTCCTGAATACGGGTAACAAAAAGATTTATTTCCATTGAAATATGAAATGCACTTGAAAGCGTTTAAGCAGCACTTCTTATCAATTTTATGTTTCTGACGAGAAATTTCATTAAAGCACTGAATGTACTAGAAAAACCAATTTCACAAACAACTTCTTATCAAATTTATGCTGCAAAAAGGCAAAAAGTGCACCACTAAACCAAAATATTAAAAATAGACTCAATGTTGACATCATTATCACCTGATTTGATAAGAAGCATTGAAAACAATTGAAATTCCCAAATCAAAATTCATATAAAAACCCCAAAAATTTGTGCAAACATCAGCAGTCTTAAGGTATTGGACGAGATCGTAGCATCAACTCTAATCCGTGGACAGTTTGATTTTGAATTTTGAAGGACTTGAACAATGAAAATCGCCATCGTTTTATTGGCCATTGTTGGCTTGGTGGCTAGTGCCAGCATTGCCGACAAAAAGGTTAAAATTGCCGACAAGGACTTCTTGGCAAAACAGAAGTTCCTTTTCGAAATTGTTTACCGTGTTGAGGATCCTTTGATGTTCGAGGAATACATTAAAATGGGCAAGAATTTCAACTTTGACAAGAACGGTTACACCGTAAGTACAAACGCTTCTTGACAATATAACAATTTTATACAAACCTTCCTTTCTCTTTTTAGGAATTCGACTTCTATATGGAGAAATTCTATGAAGCCTACAAACATGATGCCCTCTTACCCAAGGGTGAATTCTTCGGTGCTTTGGTAAAGACTCACCTTAAACAAGCCTACGGTTTGTTCGAGTTCTTCTACTATGCCAAGAACTGGGAAGTCTTCCAACAAAGTGTTGTATGGGCTCGTATGCACTGCAACGAAGGCATGTTCGTCTATGCTTTGACTTTGGCCGTCATTCATCGTGATGATTTCCATGGCTTGATCTTGCCTTCCGTCTACGAAATCTTCCCTCAATACTTCTTCAACAGCAAATTCGTTTACGATGCTGAGAAATTCGACTTCACTGTCTGGAGCAAGTACATCATGTACGAAAAGGAATACAAGGATATACTCTACAAGGACTATGCTACCTTCTTCAAGAACCACGACCACCACGACTACTTCTATACCAAGGACTTCAAGATGTGGCAATGGTGGAAATTGATGGGCTTGGGCGAACACTTTTACACTGAAGAACACTTCATGTTGCGCGAAAACATCGACAAATTCACCAAGGACTCTAAATACATGGAAATCTTCGAAGGCACCAAAATGTTCTTCATGCCAGTTGATTATACCCGTGATATTGAATTCTACAACAAGGAATCTGCCTTGTCTTACTTCACTGAAGATGTTGGTTTGAACGCCTACTGGTACTACTTCAATATGGATTACGCTTTCCTTTTGAGTGGCAAGAAATTCGGTTTGGAAAAGGAACGTCGTGGTGAATACTTCCTATACACTATCCGCCAATTGTTGTCTCGTTACTACATGGAACGTTTGTCCCATGGCTACGGTGAAATTCCCGAATTCTCCTTCTTCGATGAGATTGAATACGGTTACAATCCTCATTTGGTCCACTATAACGGTGTTGGTTTCACTTACCGCAAGAACTATTACGAAATCGAAAGTTACGGCAAACACAACTACTACTACAAGGTTGTTGACTTCTTCAACCGTATGGACGAAATCATCAACAAGGGTTACTTTGTTACCTACGATGGTGAGAAAATTGATATGCGCAACCCTAAATCCATTGAAATCATTGGCGATATGATGCAATCCAACGCTGACAAATTAGACAAATACTTCGCCAAATACTGGTACATGTTCTTCCATATGTACATGGGTGACGTAAAGCTTAACGATATGGATGTGTTCCCCAACACTTTCTTGAACTACGAAACCATGATGCGTGATCCTTTGTTCTACATGATCTACAAGAAGGTTGCCGATGTTTACTTCCACTTCTTCTATTACGTCAAGCCCTACACTCATGAAGAATTGTTGTTCCCTGGTGTTGCCATTAAGGACGTTAAGGTCAGTGAATTGGTTACCTACTTCGATTTGGTTGACTTTGATGTCACCAACTTGTTGAACGATAAGATGACCTTCGTTGATGGCCAATTTGTTTGGGACAAGACTTTGTTGGCCCGTCAAATGCGTCTTAACCACAAACCCTTCGACTTTGAATACACCATTGAATCCGACAAGGAACAAAAGGTTGTTATCCGTGCCTACTTGGCTCCCAAATTCGACGAATTCGGCCGTATCATCTCTTTGACTGAAAACCGTCAAAACTTCATGGAAGTTGACAGTTTCCTCTACACCCTTAAGTCTGGTGTCAATGAATTCAAGCGCCAATCCAAGGACTTCTACTGGACTGTGGAAGACCGTACCACCTACACTGAATTGTACAAATACGTTATGCTCGCCTACGAAGGCAAATACGAATTCCCCTTGGACATTAGCGAACCCCACTGTGGCTTCCCTGATCGTTTGGTCTTGCCTAGAGGTTGGGAGAAGGGTATGCCCATGCAATTCTTCTTCTTTGTCTATCCCTTCACCGCTTCCTACGAACCCTTCTCCACCTACGACTACACCTACTCTTGCGGTATTGGCTCTGGTGTTCGTCACATCGATGAGATGCCTTTCGGTTATCCCTTCGATCGTGAAATCGATGAATACGATTTCTTCGTACCCAACATGTACATCGAAGATGTCAAGGTCTACCACCACGATACCTTCGATAAATATTATGGCCAGAAATACGAACACTTCGGTCACTTTGACCACAAATACTACCAATAGATGGCTTAATATGGACTTTCAAAATGTGATCTTTAAGAATTAAGTTTAACAATTAAATAAAATGACCTGCAATGAATGAATAATTCCAAAAAAGTAAAAATATTTGAGTATCTTTTTTATTAATTTTGACTAAGGAAAGCTTAAATGGTAAGTAGAAGAAAATATGTGTGGAATAAATCTCAAACACTAAGTGGTTCAGTATGAACATTAAATTTTAGAATTTCGATCTAGGGAATTGTGGCCTGAGGTCTCAATGGGATCTTTGAAGTTTACACTGATGGCACAAAGATGAGTAAGAGAGTAGGCTGTGGTATCTTTATTAAGGGCCTAATCACTGCAGTGTTTTCCAAGTATAGGTCATGACAATTTTGAAGGCGGCGGCGCAATGCTTATTGTGAGGCGTGATTTTCCTTGAAAATCTCTGGATTTACTCGGACAGACAGTCTGCGTTTAAGTCCATAACGAACGTTATTTCGACGACCATTCTTGTCCGTTAGACAAATTTCCAACGAGAAATTCCGGATCGTTCAAAGGTAACCCTTATATGGGTTCCGGGACAAAGGGATATCGGTGGAAATTGCATTGCCATGGCCGGCACAGAGCTAGCAATCTCCGTTACATGTTACAGGGCACAGGTATTCCCATTGCTTCAGTTAATTCGTATATTGTCCAATCGTTCTACGAGGAGATACAGTCTCATTATCAGCGGGTGGGTACGGGGAATATTGCTAGACTCTGCTGGACATGTATGGAGAGGGAGAGGACTGACTCCCTCCTGTTCGTAAACGTTCCTACGGGTCATTCCCCTTTTGGTAGATATGCCGAAAGACTCAGCATTCAAACTAATTTTGAAAAGCGATATTCGCCGTCTATAAAGCAGATTTTTTTCAGTGACGGATAAGTACATGCTGATAATGTTTACATAGGATTGAGCACTCATCGTACCAACCCCATACCGTGACGGATACACCTTTAAACATTAAAGTTGATCTGATACATTTTGCTTGCCGAGCTTTTCCAACCCTATTCGCCAACAATATTTCTGGCCATCGGACACTTGACAATTAATTTTAGTCTTACCTGAACAAACAACCTTTTCCCAGTCATCTTTCTGTGGAAAGGTCAAATGAATTTGTGAATGCGTTGTTTAGATGGGCAGCTTATTATCACTCGCATCAGTAACGCTCTCCATTGAGGTCTGGCTGAAACCTGATGGCACAAACCATTGTTATATTATGTGTGTGAAGACAAATTCGAATTTGAAAATCCAAGACGCAATCCTTAAATTTTAGCAGCGCCACATTTGACGTTAACAGAACAAAATTTCCTCTTAACCAAACAAAATTTGACCTTAACAGAGCGCTGTTAGCTATTTAACAGTATCCATCTGAACAAGCCCACTTGTTTAGGAGTTAATTTTGGGAAATATTCTAGGTCAATGAGTATCATACTATATGCAAATGAAGGTTCCAAGGCCTCATAATATAATCGGCAACATAATCACATATAAAGTGATATGGTATTGAGAAAATTGGCTTTGAAAATATCAATTTTTTGATTGAACATTCTCTACAAGAACATATAAGAAATAGTACACCATACAGACTATATGCAAATGCTAGTCCAGAGAGTCCTCTTTCGAACCGTGGTAGTGGGATAGCTGGAATAATTTTGAAATTTGATAAAATCTCCACCAACCATCCGATAGATTTCAATACTTTTATTCACAAATAATAATGATCATTAAAAGAATTAAATTGTATGCCAATTGTCTGCAATAATTGCAAAGTAAAAGACTAATCTACTTATTGCCACTGTTAAACAGTTAACAGAGCTCTGTTAATAGCAAAGTTTACCCTGTTAGAGGCAAGAAGTGGCGCTGCTAAAAGTGTGGGTTTGCGTCTTTGGTTTTTAAATTCGAATTTATCTTCACACACGTTCCCAAACTACGGTTCGCTGTTCCCGGTAGTACCATCTTAAGCTAAAGGCAGGACATCCTGCCGGTAACTTTTAAAGTTAAGTTTATGTTTAAACTTGCCATATTAAATATTATTTTCAATATGGCAACTTCAAATAAAAACAAAATGAGCATATACAACAAAAAAACAAAGCCTGTCGTTGCCACTGCGTTTAAAAAAAAACTTCTTTAATTGAGCAGTGTAGTCGACATTGCACCGGCACTGCCATATTTTTCAAAACCAGTTAACTTTATTTTATCTGTAAGTTGTAATAACCAAAATAAGTTAATGGTAACTTTATAGTTCCCTTTAGCTAAAGTTACCTTTAACTAAATCCAAGTTTAACGGCAAGTTGTAATAATGGCCCTAAGATTGATACCTTCTATTGTATTGAGAATGCTGTTTTGGATAAAGTTTAAATTATTTTGGACCTTGGTATACTATTGGATCACAGGCTCAACTTTAGGGACAACATATCCATGATGGTTAATAATGTTTATGGTATAATCGGATACATGAAACGCTGGTCAAAGGAATTTCTTGATTTTTATTTAACAAAATTGTTATTTATATCTCTTGTTCGATCTATTCTGGAGTATGGTTCTATCATATGGGACCCTTGTTATGCAGTTCATATAAATAGCACTAGCTGTACCCTGCGCGCGTTGCTGCTCCGCCAACTAAAATAAATTTGAAGGAAAGACATCACACAAATATCCAATTAATTTTGAATCATTTTATTGAATTTGTTTCCCGTTGTCCAGATGATTCAGACGAACGGGCCTGAGTAATACGCATTCGTTCATTTTCTAATCTCACTTCTCTCGAACGGGTCTCAGCGGCATGTACTCGAAGATTTTCCAGTCTCAATACTCGTTGCTAGTCTGATTCTGAGGCTCGTAATGCTCTTTTCTTCCGTGCTTGAGGTGTAGGTCGACCAATTACTTGTCATTCATTTTGAATAATTTTCAGTGGCGCCATCTATCGGAAATTAATCGCACCAACTTAGAAATCCCGTCGACTCATCCGCAACAACTTTGCTAAAGATCATATCATGATCAAATACACAGTTTACGATTTAATTCATATTTGGTAATTTTCAGTGGCGCCACCTGTCGGATATTGGTCATACCAACTTAGAAACCTTCGTCGGCTCATGCGCAACAACTTTGCTAAAAATCATAACATGATCAAGTGCATAGTTTACGATTTAATTCATTTTTAGTAATTTTCAGTGGCGCCACCTGTCGGATATTGGTCATACCAACTTAGAAACCTTCGCCGGCTCATGCACAACAACATTGCTAAATATCATAACATGATCAAATCCACAGTTTACGATTTAAATCATTTTTAGTAATTTTCAGTGGCGCCACCTGTCGGAAATTTGTCATACCAACTTAGAAACCTTCCCCGGCAGATAACCTGCACCGACAAAAGCTCGATCTATATCCCAAATTTCAAGAAAATCGGTCCAGGCGTTCAGGCGTGATTGGCTATGCACTCAATTTGCCCGTTTTTGGCCCCTTTCCCCCTTTTTGGACCCCTTTTGGTTCAACTTTAGAAACGGAACACCTCCAATAGCTATTTGGGAAACTTAACCAAGCTAAATCGTAAAAAATTACCTATAAAACAGATAAAATAAAGCATTTATGCATAAAAGTACTAATTTTTGCCCATTTTTTCCCCCTTTGACCCATTTTTTGTCCCCTTTTGGTCAAAAATTTGAAAAGATTTATAGCCTATAACCTGCACCGACAAAAGCTCGATCTATATCCCAAATTTCAAGAAAATCGGTCCAGGCGTTTAGACGTGATTGACTAACAAACAAACCAACAAACAAACAAACAAACAAACAAACAAAAAAACAGACTTACAGAAAGATTTATAATATATATTAGGATTGAGTCAGTGCAAAAAAAATTTTTAATTTTCTGTCTACGAGATCTTGGTTGGAACTACCGCCGTATCGGGGTAGACTAGCTTTAATTAAACTGCCAACTCTTAAAAGTCGTCGTTTCATGACGAGTATTCTTTTTATCCTGGGTTTAATACGAGGCAATGTTGATTCAGAGTTCCTGCTCAGTCAATTGAAATTCAATGTTCCAGTGTGACCAACACGTAATTTTGAACTGCTATCACTAAAATCCTACAGATCGGACGAGCCTGTAAAACCTTCAATGAATGTTAGCAAGTAATTGAATTCTCGGAGAGTAAAGATATCTTAAAAAAACCCATATTTTTAAGCTGTTAATTAATGTAATGAATGATAAAAAAACAATATTCAAAATTACTTCTCTCATCTTTTTGAGACAATCAAACACAATCAAATTGAATATTGGCAGCACAATATTATTTTTAGAAATTTCTGCAGGTTTATTGGCTACTTTAAAGGTCTCGTTTGCGGATCTCAGAAAAATACAACATCAGCATCAAAAACTAATGTTTTTAAAAACAAACTGAAAACATATAAAAAAAATTATTAAATTATGTTCACAACAATAAAATTAACGAAAACTAATGCGTTCTTATCTAACCAAATAAAGTTCGAAATGTAGACAAAACTGCACCAATTAATATATTATCAACGCCAGTGATAGCCATGTGAAGGCGACTTGAGATAAGATGCAAGCTTCCGAAATAAAATTGTAGATTAAAATACAACAACATTAACACTGACATGTTTCGCATTAAAATTTAGCAAAATCGTATAAAAACGCTGGCTGCAGCTGCAATAATCAGCAGTCTTAAGGTATTGGACGAGATCGTAGCATCAACTCTAATCCGTGGACAGTTTGATTTTGAATTTTGAAGGACTTAAACAATGAAAATCGCCATTGTTTTATTGGCCATTGTTGGCTTGGTGGCTAGCGCCAGCATTGCCGACAAAAAGGTTAAAATTGCCGACAAGGACTTCTTGGCTAAACAGAAGTTCCTCTTCGAAATCGTTTACCGTGTTGAGGATCCTTTGATGTTCGAGGAATATATTAAATTGGGCAAGACTTTCACTTTCGACAAGAACGATTATACTGTAAGTACTATCACACCACCCCTTCATAACACATATAATACTTATAAAAATTTCCTTTTACTGCAGGAATCCGATTTCTACATGGAGAAATTCTATGAAGCCTACAAACACGGTGCCATCTTACCCAAGGGTGAATTCTTCGGTGCTTTGGTAAAGACCCACCTTAAACAAGCCTATGGTTTGTTCGAATTCTTCTACTACGCCAAGAACTGGGAAGTCTTCCAACGCAATGTTGCCTGGGCTCGTATGCACTGCAACGAAGGCATGTTCGTCTATGCTTTGACTTTGGCCGTCATCCATCGTGATGACTTCAATGGCCTGATCTTGCCTTCCATCTATGAAATCTTCCCTCAATATTTCTTCAACAGCAAATTCGTTTACGAAGCTGAGAAATTCGATTATGATGTCTGGAGCAAGTACATCATGTACGAAAAGGAATACAAAGATATCCTCTACAAGGACTACGCTCCCTTCCTCAAGAACCACGAGAAACAGAACATCGGAGACTACTACTTCTATACCAAGGACTTCAAGATGTGGCAATGGTGGAAGATGATGAATTTGGGCAAACAGTGGTACGCTGAAGAAGACTTCAGTTTGAAAGAACATATGAACCAATACAACAAGGACTCCAAATTCTTGGAAATCTTCGAAGGCACCAATATGTTCTTCATGCCTGTCGATTATACCCGTGATATTGAATTCTACAACAAGGAATCCGCCTTGTCTTACTTTACTGAAGATGTTGGTTTGAACGCCTACTGGTACTACTTCAACATGGATTACGCTTTCCTTTTGAGTGGCAAGAAATTCGGTTTGGAAAAGGAACGTCGTGGTGAATACTTCCTATACACTGTCCGCCAATTGTTGTCTCGTTACTACATGGAACGTTTGTCCCATGGATACGGTGAAATTCCCGAATTCTCCTTCTTCGATGAGATTGAATACGGTTACAATCCTCAATTGGTCCACTATAACGGTGTTGGTTTCAGTTACCGCAAGAACTATTACGAAATCGAAAGTTACGGCAAACACAACTACTACTACAAGGTTGTTGACTTCTTCAACCGTATGGACGAAATCATCACCAAGGGTTACTTTGTTACCTATGATGGCGAGAAAATTGATATGCGCAACCCTAAATCCATTGAAATGATTGGCGATATGATGCAATCCAACGCTGACAAATTAGACAAATACTTCGCCAAATACTGGTACATGTTCTTCCATATGTACATGGGTGACGTAAAGCTTAACGATATGGATGTGTTCCCCAACACTTTCTTGAACTACGAAACCATGATGCGTGATCCTTTGTTCTACATGATCTACAAGAAGGTTGCCGATGTTTACTTCCACTTCTTCTATTACGTCAAGCCCTACACTCATGAAGAATTGTTGTTCCCTGGTGTTGCCATTAAGGACGTTAAGGTCAGTGAATTGGTTACCTACTTCGATTTGGTTGACTTTGATGTCACCAACTTGTTGAACGACAAGATGACCTTCGTTGATGGCCAATTTGTTTGGGACAAGACTTTGTTGGCCCGTCAAATGCGTCTTAACCACAAACCCTTCGATTTTGAATTCACCATTGAATCCGACAAGGAACAAAAGGTTGTTATCCGTGCCTACTTGGCTCCCAAATTCGACGAATTCGGTCGTGTCATCTCTTTGACTGAAAACCGTCAAAACTTCATGGAAGTTGACAGTTTCCTCTACACCCTTAAGTCTGGTGTCAATGAATTCAAGCGCCAATCCAAGGACTTCTACTGGACCATTGAAGATCGTACCACCTACACTGAATTGTACAAATACGTTATGCTCGCCTATGAAGGCAAATACGAATTCCCCTTGGACATTAGCGAACCCCACTGTGGCTTCCCTGATCGTTTGGTCTTGCCTAAGGGTTGGGAGAAGGGTATGCCCATGCAATTCTTCTTCTTTGTCTATCCCTTCACCGCTTCCTACGAACCCTTCTCCACCTACGACTACACCTACTCTTGCGGTATTGGCTCTGGTGTTCGTCACATCGATGAGATGCCTTTCGGTTATCCCTTCGATCGTGAAATCGATGAATACGATTTCTTCGTACCCAACATGTACTTCGAGGATGTTAAGATCTACCACGTTGACGATCATAAGTCATACAATTATTTCGGTGTCTACGACCTTGAATACAACCATTAGATGCCTAGAAATGTGATCCTTGAGTCTAGGTTTAAGAGTTTAATAAAGTGATACACGATGAATGAATGAATAATTCACAAAAGTTGAAGTTTTTTGTAATTTTTTTTTAAATTATTTTTGATTAAGGAATACTAAAATGGTAAGTAGAAGAGGTGGAAGCGATATGAAGAAATTGAATTGTTCATCATGAAATATCGGTTGAAGTTGAAGTCCAGTCTAGATAGGAGGCAGTATTGATCGGAGTAATAAATTCGAAAATTTTTAAGTTAGGATCTAAACAGAATTCGTTTTTTTGTCTTCTCGAAATGATGTCCATCACAAAATGAATTTTTAAAAACAACTCAGACAAAAAGCAAAAAAAACTTATAGTCTGGAACATGGAATTTATGCGAAAACGTTTACTGAAGCAAAGCGAAGGGTCTTCTGGGCTACAAATTGTGCATAACACTTAAAATCTCTTAAAATAGTCTAGAATCGCGCTGTGCTCAATTTTCCAGTTGAAGAGTATCTGTGTTACACTCGATGAATGCTTCGCGAACAATACTTCAATTTAATTCAGTTTAAATTCAAATTTGAAAATGATCAAATGGAGTTGTATGCCTTAAAGTCGTGAGAAATAGTGGAATGTGTTGGCCCGGTTTCAGAGACACGAATACTGCCAATAACTACAGTTTTGCATATTGAAACTCACTTAAAACGTGAATAAGGAATAGGCTACCGGGTCTCAAACACCTCTCTAAGCTATCGTTTTGGTGTTGACATTCAATGTCTGTCCATATCATCATCACACACACTTATCTTATCTTTGGGTTACGTTGTCATATAAAGCTCGTAGAATGCTATGCTCGTAGAGAATTATTTTTATGAATACGTAATCACGAAAATAAAAAGAAAGACATTCCAATTCTTATGAGTAGCAACAATAGCAATCTGGCGCAAAGCCTAGGTGTATTTGAAGCGTACAGTTCAGAATCTCTAATGGATATCGAACCTACAACCCTCACACAAGTAGACTTGACTAGACACCGTAAGTTTGTCAGTTTTATTGTTATCTTTAACGTTTCCTATTCCGGAACTCATATGAGGGGAACCTGCTATATTTCGAAGCTTTTCTGTTGTCTGGTGCATAGAATGGTAAACAATACTTTAGAAGAGCACCGCATCCATTCCAATAATACTGTTACGAAAATGGAAATAGTGTTTTGCTTTTACATCATTTAACATTAAAATTGTAAACAAAAGCTACAAAAACAAAAACAATGAACTTGTTTACATGATAAACAAGTAGACAAAAATACACCAACATAAAAAAGTGATAAACGAGTAAACAAAAGTGCAACAACAAACACAGCAAGAATAAATGTGAACAAAATACACAAACAACAATAATGTAAACAACATGTTTACAATTATAGAGACTTCGAGAAGGCAAAAGTCACTCGCCTTCAAGAGCATTCATCAGACATTTGACGCTGCCATAAAAAACGCAAGACAAAGTAGGCAACGGAGTCAGTAAAAGTTCAGTCAGTCTTGTGTGAAGACGCGGTGTGTTTGAAGAGAGTAATCGTGGTTTGAAGATCTCCGTTACAAAGATCTGTCGAACAATTATCTAGTGATTTGTTATTGTTTATGCAAAAGAGTGCAAAGACGAATAACAAACAAAGCAATTGTTGTTGTTTACATCAAGCTGTGAACACTGGTACACAGAATTGTGCGAACAATAACGGATTAATTTAAAACGAAACTCAAATTTATTTATATTTGTAATCTACGAGCTCATATTTTAAACGATTCATTCTAGAGTTGAAACTCCAGGACAATGCACTTGCAATTAGTCGTGCTACCTCCCTCACTAGCCTGCAGTAATAGAAAACACTGATTCCGTTTAGTGCACTGCTTTTCAATATGGGCTTTTCTTCATATTAATCAAAGTAAACGCTGCTAATTCAAATTAACTTACAAACTCAACGAAAGAGTACTACCCTCTATTGCAGAGTTGTACGTTAAGAAAGTCACACATGCTAGTGACGTACAATTTAATGGTAATCGGTCGTATAGTGGTAATCGTATAAAATAAAATAAAGTTTAATTGCAAATACAAATATGATACGCTACAGTGGTAATTACAGTGTCGAATGCGAATCCAGTCGGCCTATTGTAGTGAGAAATTCTTTCTATAGCTGCTGACAAACAAGTCGAAGAATATGAATATCATCCGTAGGACATTGAATATTTTAGCATTTTGTGTGTATTGAAATAATCTTGTCCTGGACCTGATGTCCATTATAGTGGTACGAAGAGGATAAAATTCTTGTTAACTCTTTTCATCTGTATAAACGCTAAGTTTTAGGTAGTTAGGCCTTAATAACTTGATAGCTTTACTATTTAAATCAGGGATGCCCAAAGCAGAGATCAGCAACGAGTATTCAAAACGATGAGTAGATTCGAGTCATACTTATAATTTACGATACTTATACGCATTCATACTTATTTTAATATCATACTCATACTACTCATATTCAAAGTTTGAAGTACCCATCATATTCATACTTAATAACATGTATGATGTTTTTGATTTCGACTCTCCATGATTCAACATATACACGAAGCACAAAATAAGTATGATTCGAGTACGAACACCACAATACTCGCTAGAAGGTTGTGTGTGTGTGTGCTTTGCTTGCTGTCTTTGTCTTTTCCTTTTTCTTCTTTTGTAAATGCAACAATAACTACTACTGTAAATTTTTATCAATGATTCGAGTGACTCGAATCATTCGTAAGTATTATAAGTATTTTTCTAAATTTATGAATCTGAATGAGTAGGCGTATGAATCAAACAATGAATCGAATGTTGTGAATTTGATGTCAACGTTGTACTCATACTCATTGCAACCTATACTTATAAATCAATGCTGTAGCGAGTACGAATGAATCAGAGTAGTTAAATTTTAATACTCTTGACTTACTCATACTCAAAATTTCATAAGTACCTATGAGTAGCGAAAATACGATTCATTGCTGATCTCTGGCCCAAAGCTAAAACTGTAATAGTATTGGTGAGCGAGAGAGAACTGCACTGAAAGAAAAGTTGTGTAAACTGAAATAAATGGCCTGTTCGTAAATGCATCATTGCGCTGCATGTTATGAGCATTGTGTTCATAAATGCAAACCTTGGCAGCACTGCAGCTGTCACATGTTCGTAAATGCAACATTAAATCATATTATGAGCAAATAAACACAAAACACTAATCACAAAAATGGCTGATGCATTAAATGAGTGAGAGAGCGAGAATGAGAGTTTTAACAGAAAGTTTCTTTGTTTCTTCCTTAAATGTCTTCTTTTTTGTGCATTTAACAATATTTTTTGTAATTTTTTTTATCGTCCAGTTCAAAAATCAAATTTATTAATAATTTTACCATTTCTGCGGTGTTTGTTCGTTCGTAAATGCAAAACAAATAAATCAGCAAAAAGAAGCATCAGCAACATGTGATTGGCAACGTTAGCGCAAAATAATCATATTTGCAGCGCAATGTTGCATTTAGGAACAGGCCCAAAATGTACGGAAAAAATCCAAAAAGCGGAATTTACAATAAAATTTGGAATAGAAATTCGTCCATATTATTTAATTAAAAAATAGTTTCTCAAGAAAAGTTACAATCTTAAATTAATTATATGCTAATTTTTTTTATCTTTCATCTATAATATTTCCCATAAAAGATTTATGATAATTTTTCATTATTATTCAAAATTTAAATAAAACCGATTATAAAAATAAAATAAATTAAATTAAATAAAAATACCTTTTACCTTTCATTACCTTAGCGCCATCCGTGCATACTCCAGCTAATTTATTTATGCCAACCATTGAAAAGAGTTTTTCATTTAAAATATCAAACAATAATTTTCCAGTCACGTTCCCATGAAAAGTTTCAAGGGAAAACATTGTTTCAAAAACTTTGTTATTCTTGTCTACGCATCTTATACAGATAACGAGTTGACAAAGATCGTTAATATCTGTACTTTCATCAAAACAAACAGAAAAAAAGTACAGTTTTTTAATTTTTCTACAATGGCGGCTTCTAAAGATGCCCCCAATTGATCAGTGCGCCGAATAACACTACTGCGTGACAATGGAAGATTTTCGATAAGCTTAAAATTAAGTTTTTGAAAACATTTATTTAAAATTTTTTTAATGAACTCCCCATCAGAAAATGGTCTACCATGCCTAACAATATATCCAAGCTTATTAAGCTTGATAACTCCATTTTTAACATTTTATTGTCTGAGGTTTTTTCATTGTTTTCTTCTTCAAGTAACCACTCTTTCAATTT
The DNA here is from genome assembly GCA_927399465.1 of Sarcophaga caerulescens. Taxonomy (NCBI): domain Eukaryota; kingdom Metazoa; phylum Arthropoda; class Insecta; order Diptera; family Sarcophagidae; genus Sarcophaga; species Sarcophaga caerulescens. The sequence goes on from OV656866.1 coordinate 82,627,881, forward strand.
TTCCAAATAAATTTTTTTTATTTTTACAAAATAAATCTTTTTTTTCTCATTAAATCATTAAAATCATCCATATCACTATGATAAGAACAATAGTGCCTTCTAAAAGTATATTCTCTACATTCCTTCAATATTTTATAACATAAAATGCATTGAGCATCACCAAACGCATTTTTTTTTATCATAAAATATGTTTCGTAAGTCATAGTAAATTTTTTCAGTGCCTTAAGCAAAAAAATATTAACAAAAAAAACCATACACCCACTACGCATGTGCATTCGTCGCTGTCTGAGTGACGACTAACCAAAGAGAATAAGAATATGTGTGTGTTTAGTTTGCGCAAAAGCACTGTGAAATGGGCATCATTGCTTTAAACGTAGATTTGAATGAGTTTTATATGTATGTTTGAGTCACGTTTGCGGATTACAGAACAAATATAACATCAGCATCAAAAACTAATGTTTTTAAGAACAAACTGAAAACATATATAAAAAATAATTAAATTATGTTCACAACTAATGCGTTCTTATCTCCCCAAATAAAGTTCGAAATGTAGACAAAACTGCACCAATTAATATATTATCAACGCCAGTGATAGCCATGTGAAGGCAACTTGAGATAAGATGCAAGCTTTCACAATAAAATTTCAGATTAAAATAGAACAACAGCAACATTGTTTAATGTTTAAAAATATATTCGCATTAAAATTTAGTAAAATCGTATAAAAACGCTGGCTGCAGCTGCAATAATCAGCAGTCTTTAGGTATTGGACGAGATCGTAGCATCAACTCTAATCCGTGGACAGTTTGATTTTGAATTTTGAAGGACTTAAACAATGAAAATCGCCATTGTTTTATTGGCCATTGTTGGCTTGGTGGCTAGTGCCAGCATTGCCGACAAGGAGGTTAAAATTGCCGACAAGGATTTCTTGGCTAAACAGAAGTTCCTCTTCGAAATCGTTTACCGTGTTGAGGATCCTTTGATGTTCGAGGAATATATTAAATTGGGCAAGACTTTCACTTTCGACAAGAACGATTATACTGTAAGTACTATCACACCACCCCTTCATAACACATATAATACTTATAAAAATTTCCTTTTACTGCAGGAATCCGATTTCTACATGGAGAAATTCTATGAAGCCTACAAACACGGTGCTATCTTACCCAAGGGCGAATTCTTCGGTGCCTTGGTAGAGACCCAACTTAAACAAGCCTACGGTTTGTTCGAATTCTTCTACTACGCCAAGAACTGGGAAGTCTTCCAACGCAATGTTGCCTGGGCTCGTATGCACTGCAACGAAGGCATGTTCGTCTATGCTTTGACTTTGGCCGTCATCCATCGTGATGACTTCAATGGCCTGATCTTGCCTTCCATCTATGAAATCTTCCCTCAATATTTCTTCAACAGCAAATTCGTTTACGAAGCTGAGAAATTCGATTATGATGTCTGGAGCAAGTACATCATGTACGAAAAGGAATACAAAGATATCCTCTACAAGGACTACGCTCCCTTCCTCAAGAACCACGAGAAACAGAACATCGGAGAATACTACTTCTATACCAAGGACTTCAAGATGTGGCAATGGTGGAAGATGATGAATTTGGGCCAACAATGGTATGCTGAAGAATACTTCATGTTGCGCGAAAACATCGGCAAATTCGCCAAGGACTCTAAATACATGGAAATCTTCGAGGGCACCAAGATGTTCTTCATGCCTGTTGATTATACCCGTGATATTGAATTCTACAACAAGGAATCCGCCTTGTCTTACTTTACTGAAGATGTTGGTTTGAACGCCTACTGGTACTACTTCAACATGGATTACGCTTTCCTTTTGAGTGGCAAGAAATTCGGTTTGGAAAAGGAACGTCGTGGTGAATACTTCCTATACACTGTCCGCCAATTGTTGTCTCGTTACTACATGGAACGTTTGTCCCATGGCTACGGTGAAATTCCCGAATTCTCCTTCTTCGATGAGATTGAATACGGTTACAATCCTCATTTGGTCCACTATAACGGTGTTGGTTTCAGTTACCGCAAGAACTATTACGAAATCGAAAGTTACGGCAAACACAACTACTACTACAAGGTTGTTGACTTCTTCAACCGTATGGACGAAATCATCAACAAGGGTTACTTTGTTACCTACGATGGCGAGAAAATTGATATGCGCAACCCTAAATCCATTGAAATCATTGGCGATATGATGCAATCCAACGCTGACAAATTAGACAAATACTTCGCCAAATACTGGTACATGTTCTTCCATATGTACATGGGTGACGTAAAGCTTAACGATATGGATGTGTTCCCCAACACTTTCTTGAACTACGAAACCATGATGCGTGATCCTTTGTTCTACATGATCTACAAGAAGGTTGCCGATGTTTACTTCCACTTCTTCTATTACGTCAAGCCATACACTCATGAAGAATTGTTGTTCCCTGGTGTTGCAATTAAGAACGTTAAGGTCAGTGAATTGGTTACCTACTTCGATTTGGTTGACTTTGATGTCACCAACTTGTTGAACGACAAGATGACCTTCGTTGATGGCCAATTTGTTTGGGACAAGACTTTGTTGGCCCGTCAAATGCGTCTTAACCACAAACCCTTTGATTTTAAATTCACCATTGAATCCGACAAGGAACAAAAGGTTGTTATCCGTGCCTACTTGGCTCCCAAATACGACGAATTCGGTCGTGTTATCTCTTTGACTGAAAACCGTCAAAACTTCATGGAAGTTGACAGTTTCCTCTACACCCTTAAGTCTGGTGTCAATGAAGTCAAGCGCCAATCCAAGGACTTCTACTGGACTGTGGAAGACCGTACCACTTACACTGAATTGTACAAATACGTTATGCTCGCCTATGAAGGCAAATACGAATTCCCCTTGGACATTAGCGAACCCCACTGTGGCTTCCCTGATCGTTTGGTCTTGCCTAGGGGTTGGGAGAAGGGTATGCCCATGCAATTCTACTTCTTTGTCTATCCCTTCAGCGCTTCCTATGAACCTTTCTCCACCTACGACTACACCTACTCTTGCGGTATTGGCTCTGGTGTTCGTTACATCGATGAGATGCCATTCGGCTATCCCTTCGATCGCGAAATCGATGAATACGAATTCTTCGTACCCAACATGTATTTCGAGGATGTCAAGATCTACCACGTCGATCATAAGTCATACAATTATTTCGGTGTCTACGACCTCGAATACAACCATTAGATGCCTAGAAATGTGATCCTTGAGTCTAGGTTTAAGAGTTTAATAAAGTGATACACGATGAATGAATGAATAATTCGCAAAAGTTGAAGTTTTTTGTAATTTTTTTTTTAAATTATTTTTGATTAAGGAATACTAAAATGGTAAGTAGAAGAGGTGGAAGCGATATAGAGAAATTGAATTGTTCATCATGAAATAACGGTTGAAGTTGAAGTCTAGTCTAGATAGGAGGCAGTATTGATCGGAGTAATAAATTCGTAAATTTTTAAGTAAGGATCTAACAGAATTCGTTTTTTTGTCTTCTCTAAATGATGTCCATCACAAAATGAATTTTTAAAACCAACTCAGACAAAAAGCAAAAAAAAAATTGTCGGCTGAAACATGTATTACCGCAGAATAAATTTATGCGAAAACATATACTGAAGCAAAGATTTAAAGAGAAGGATCTTCTGGTTGTCATAATTTGAACCCGCTGGGCTACAAATTGTGCATAACATTGATTCTCTTAAAACAAGCTAGAATCGCTCTGTGGTCCAATTTCCAGTTGAAGAGTATTAGTGTTACACTCGACGTATGCTTCGTTTGGGTCAGTGAAGACAAGATGAAGAGTGGGAACAGAAATGTTGAATATTTCTTTTCCACTGCTGAGCTAGCTATTCCGTTGTTACAACATGGAACGTTTGTCTGAAGGTTATGGTGAAATAACCGAAGAAGTGGGCTCCTACGGTAAGATTGGTTTACCACAACTGTGTTGGTTACACTTATCACTGGCACTGCGGCCATAACAAATCAATTGCTTTATCCGTGACCGAAATTATAAAAAACTTAGACTCATTACTTAAAGACTTTCTACTTTAAATTCAGATTAACGTCTGATGCATAGAGAGCGTCAAAAGAAACTTTACATTAAGGATAAAATGCTAACAATCACCAAACTCAACTTTTCCAACTTAAAGAGAGTGCCCGAAAAAATTTTACAGTATTTCGAAATTTTTTATATTTTATTTTTTTTTTTTATTTTTTTTTCAATTTTAAAAACTGGCAATGAAACATTTTTAAAATAAAAATAACGGTAATTTCTTAATGTATATTTTTTTATACAGTTTTTTTTGATGCTCACTGTATTACGCATATGTTGTTTAGCAATGTTGTCACTCTAAACAAGTACTTTTTCAAATACTGGTACATATACGCCCATATGTACTGCGGTCATGTTGACAAATATGATTTCAAGGCTTTCCCCAAAGTCTTCTTGAACTACGAAACCATGATGCGCGATACTTTGTTCTACATGTTCTACAAGAAGATCGCTACTGTCTACTTTCAATTCCAACAATACATGAAGCCTCTACACTTACGAACAATTGTTATTCCCTGGTGTCACCATTAAGGACGTTAAGGTCAGCGCGGTGGGTAATCAAACCTCTGTTTGATTGTGTTCTATGTCACAAATTTGCTAAACGTTAAGATGAATTTCGTTGAAGGGTTGTGGTTATCTGTTGGATCGAGAAATCGGGGAGGTTTTCTTGCGAGGAATTCTTTGTTCCCAATAAGCACTTTGAAGAGGTCAATTGTGATCACTTCTACCACAAATATAATTTGAAAATGGGGTTGAAAAAAACGTTTATAAAAATTTAAAAAATTAAACGAAAACGAAATATGAAACCCTAGGAAAAATTTTATTTGAATTAAATTTCTTTCTCTGTATGATGTTTACAGCATTATTTTGCAATTTTATTGTGCCTGGTTTTAGTTTTATTTGATTGTAAAAAAAAATTATACACAAATATTACCTACAAATCCATACAAATGCATATGTATGCTGCCTCAATTGTGCAAAACACACGCATCGTACTTTTTTTATGCCACAAAATGTGGCAATGCACCAGTGATTGCATTTTGATCGAAATCAACCACAAAAACTAATCGAAAAAATCGAAAAATTCAACAGAAGAGAACCACGACACAAAAAAAAAACAAGAGCACTCGGCTTTTGAAATTAAAATAAAATCATGCATGGCAAGCCATTGTTATCATTAACAGTCAGGTCACCGAGAATGATGATAAATTCGGAGGAATAGAATGACAAATAAATGCTAACAAAAAATTATGAAATTTTCACCAGAAGGCTTCTTGGTATAATATGAGCATAAAATGAACACGAAATTTTAAAAATTTTTTTAAAATGGTCCATCCATTCGGTCCTTCAGTTGCCTTAAGATTCCATAGATTTTTGGTTTTTTTTTTTTATTTTAATTTTCCCAGTTTTGTCCCACGAGTGTTCCTGTTCAGAATTATTTTCAAGTCACAATATTTTGTTTCAGTGAAATAAAAATGATAATAAGCGTTGACGACAATGATGACATTTTGAGGTTTTTTTTCACTGAAACTACTCTCACGCGTGTGCATATAATTTCTAAATGTAATCAAAAGCCATTCGTTGCAAATAATTTTTACCGCATCCATTGCTATTCCAATGAGTGTGTTCCAATGAATTCCGCTCACATTAACTCACCTATAAAGATAAAAATAAAATAAAAATTAATTATTCTGCTGTTAGTAGGTATCAAATAAAATTTAAATTTAAAATTCAACACAAGCAAATTTAAAATAAAATGTTTTAAATGTTAAAAGAAGTCATTGGTGTACATGGAATCTCAACAGACCTTGCTTTCCCTAACCCTTTAACTGTTTAATTCTGTTTAAAAGATTTGTTTTCTGCACGCTTAACTATTTTCCAAGCGAAGACGAGTATAAACGATTTAAACTGCTTCAGGCTGCAAAAATTACACAAAAATGACTTGGGGTTTTCACCAAATATATTGTTACGAAAATGGAAATGGTGTTGTTAAAATAATAAGCAAAAGCTCCAAAAAACAACACAATGGACTTGATCACGCATAAAAACAAAAGCTCCAAAAACAAAACAATGCAGTTGTTCACGTGATCAACGAATGAGTAAGCATATAGCAACAAAAACAACAGACCGATGAATAAACAAAAAATATAACAACAACGTCCGTGTATAAAAAATATAGCAGAAAGACAAACAAACAAAACAACAACAACTCTGCCTGGACGAAAGTAAATAAGATACACGAACAACAAACATGGAAACAAGTTGTTTACATTTTTGGATTTCATTCATCACACTGTTGATCCAGTGATATAAAAGGCAAGATAAAGCGAGCAACGTTGATTCAGTTAGAATTCAGTCAGTCGTGTATGAAGACACGTGATTCTCGGAGATCGAGTTGAATTTAATCGTGTAAGACGACGTCACGTCGGTGTGAGAATTCAACCAGTGGTGTGTGAAGATACGAGATCGAGTTATAATTCAGTCAGACTTGTGTGCAGACAAGTTGCGTGAAGAAAACAGTTGTTAGTGTGGTGCTTACAAAAAAGGTTGTGAGCAAAGAAGAATAACTAACAAGTATTGTTGTTGCTTATAAAAAAAAGGTTATAAGCAGAGAAATATCACGAACAAGCACATATTGTGAAAGTTAGCATTGTATACGTGCAATAAGTTCGAACAGTGGCACAAAAGTTGTGCAGATAATAAAGAATTTATTCAAAAATAAACACAGATTTATTTTTATTTTATTTGCAATCTACGAACTCATATTTTTAACGTTTTTAAATGGTAAAAACGTAACAATATATTTTGTAACGGATTTTTTCCAGAATTTGTTATTTCAGATTCATGCAAGCCAAACTTACGGATGCTCTAAAATGTAAATTTTCTAAAAGAACTTTATTTGATCTTTCTCGAGGGATATATGTAAATTCCAATAGGTTTGTTGAAGAATAATATGAATGGGATTTTCTTTCCTTTAAGGCAAGTCAACTCAACACAATATAGGAAAAAATTTCATTTCGCTCTGACGAGTATACTCGTCATAAACAATTAAAGGCATAACCATGGAATTAGGATATCAAACCAGGTGAAATTTTATCCTAATTAGGAAATCGCAACGTAGATAATGGTCCACAAGTTCCTAGGACCAAACTCCTAGAATACTGATATACTGGCTCTACAGGAACGTACTTAAACGAATACTACATAATGCTTCGGTATTACGTTGGGCATCAATGGGCAAGAACTGCAGCATTAGAATTGTTTAGAAGATTCGAAGAAAGTGTTTCTTTTTTAGGAAAAGGTAGAGCTATGGGACCACTATCTATCCAAACGATTGTGAAATATTGAGATTCTACTAGTTCATTTGCAGAGCCTTTAGCCCTTTAGTCAGGATTGCAATTTGGCTTCTCATAACACTCATGTTGTGTGTGCAAATTTTATCCATGAGTGGCGGAACTCACAGTTTAATGTCAGCGCCGAACGATAGATTTGAATAACTTTGTATGAACGTAGATGAAAGTAATATTTTTTTTTATATATATTTCGATTATGTTCGAGTTAGACTATGGCGGCAAATAGTATAACCAGATTATAATTGAGAGTCTGGACAGATACTCGTTTAAAGCGGAATTATACGACAGGATGCCCATCATGATCAATTGCGAGACTCTGACACCAGATCGACTTTCTTCGTGAAACAGATCCACGGCATGTCCATGAGGACTTTTTACTACACTGAAGGTTATAAACATAGAGATAGGACGAAATGGACAATCTATAAAGGACTCTGCGCGACTCTGACACCAGATCGACTTTCTTCGTGAAACAGATCCACGGCATGTCCATGAGGACTTTTTACTACACTGAAGGTTGTAAACATAGAGATAGGACGAAATGGACAATCTATAAAGGAGTACCAGAAATCAAATTATGTTTCTGGCTACCGCGCCATATGATATGATTTTTCAAATAGAGTGACGTACCCTCAAAGAATGAGTGAAATAACACAGTGTTAAATCAGTGAACGTGAACTTGGCACATACGCCTGCACGAAGGACGCTCTATTTCTTCGACAATTTCAGGTCGAATCAAGTGGAGTAGTTGCAGTATCGCGGAAGCATAGCAACGGAATATGATAGGACCTTATATACGCTAATCACGCTTTTGGAATTCGAAAAAAAGGCTTGACCAGCATTGTCGGCACAATGGACAACACTCTAGTCGAACGTTTCTGTAGTCGCAACAATAATGAAGACGTGGACACATCCAAGTCGATTATATATTTTCTTTCCGAATTTGATTTTAGAATTCTCCAATGGACGTCTGAATGTTCCGAATGGGACCCTTGAGGTCTATATCGATGGGTTAAAGATGATATATTTATTAGGGATTAGGGGTGCTGATATTTAAAACTCTTCTATAGACTGACTGACCATTGCAAGGCTTTTCAGGCGGAGGTCATGGCTATTTTGGAGTGGCTGGAATTTGCGAAATAATCTTCTGATATACTCGACTAACAAGACAGCAATTGAGTTTACCTAACGAACATATTTTCAATGTCCGCCCTCGTCCAAGAATGCCGAGGGTTCCTTAGGATAATTTCGGATCATTCAAAGGTAACTCTTATATGAGACATGCATGGCTAATGAGCTAGCCAGCAACGGTACGGAGCTCACAATCTATGTAGGCATTCCGAAAGACTTGGAATTCTGACAAATGGCAAGAGCTATAGGAGGAGAGGAGATTGTTTTTTAGCTCATGTGTCACTGCCGAGCTCTTGTTCTTTAAAAAAAAAAAGGAAGTTTTGGACTTTTTTACTTTCTGGCATGCTTAACCGAGCTCTCTAATGTAAAAATGGCTGGCATAGCAAGATTTGTTTTGGATTCAGATTGGTTTCCTTTAGAGAATATTTGATTTCCGGGTTGAACATTAATTGTGGTAATACAATGGACCTAAATGTATGTGTGTGAGGATAGATTTTAAAATTCAATACCCTGGACGCAAACCAATTCAGTTAGCAGAGCAATGTTATGTTACTAACTGAACTCTGTTAAACAATTAATTTAAGGCTTGAAAAGAAAAACAGGAAGAAGGATTAAAATTTCTGAGTAAAATTAGTTAAAAAAGTACAAAGCCCTGTTGTTAATCACTGTTAGAATATATTACGTAATAAGGACTACAATAAGCAGATAATCACACATTTCCAAAAGCTAATGTAATCCGGTAAATAGATCAACATAGGGATAAATCAGGACAACATGGGCTGACAAAATGAACTGTTTTCAATGCATATTACGTCCCTTTAACCAAATTACTCGCCAGAACACTTAATAGGGCGAGTTTTGATAGAATATTTTGAAATTTTCCGACACGTCAGACTGTTACGTTAGCAACATAACAGAGATCTTTTAAGTGAACTGTTTGCGTCCAGGATAATAGATCTTCACACACATCCTAAATGCTAGTGTATGTAGAATCTCACCCTTGATGTAGTCTACCAATGTACCTAACCTTAATTTAAGGCAAATGGTTAACAAGTCGCCAATAAGAGTTAATGAAAGAGTTTTTGTTTTTAGTTTTAATTTTTTTTAATTTTTAATTGCTTTTCCATGCTTTCAGTATGTTGTACTTTAACTATGTTTTTTCCCCTGTACACAGTACATACAGTCAAGGAAATAAGTCTACATACAACACTCCAGCCAATTTCTATACTTATCCTCAATGATTTCTATGTTATATTATGTCTGTGAAGATAAATTCGAATTTGAAAATCGAAGATGCAATCCATAAATTTTAGTAGCGCCACATTTGCTGTTAACAGAGCAAAATTTCCTCTTAACAGAACAAAATTTTACCTTAACAGAGCACTGTTAGCTATTTAACAGTATCCATCTGAACAAGCTCACTTGTTTAGGAGCTAATTTTGGGAAATACTCTAGGTCTATGAGTACCATGCTATATGCAAAGGAAGGTTTCAAGGCCAGCAATATAGGCCCATATAAAGTGATATTGTATTGAGAAAATTGGCTTTGAAAATAAAACTTTTTTGCTTGAAAATTCTCTAGAAGATTAGTGGCCATTTTGGAACATGTAAAAAATAGTACACCATACAAACTATATGCAAATGGTAGTCCAGAGGGTCCTCTTTTGAACCGTGGTAGTGGGATAGCTGGAATAATTTTGAGAGTTGAGAAAATTTCCGTCATTCATTTCCACCAACTATCCTTTACATTTCAATACTTTTGTTTTGTTTTTTAACGGGCCGCTATGCGTGCTCAAGTGAGCTTTGCGATATCAGAGCTACCACTCCGATCTAACCTAACATAACCTAATACCGGGTTATCCATTTCATGGTTTCAAAAGTAAACGTAAATAAAACACATATAAAATATTTTTTTCATGATATTTCATTTTTATTGTTAAGTTTGAACGTTGACATTATGTGTGAAACACTACATCATTTAACTGACCTCCACGCGAAGTGTTGCAAGCATTGATTCTTTTGAGGTAATTTTCGACCACTTTTTGACACATATTGGGCGGTATCTCAGCCATAACTTGACGAATGTTGGATTTTAAGTGCTCAAGAGTTGAAGGTTTATCTGCATAAACACGGTCTTTCGTGTAGCCCCACAAAAAAAGGTCTAATGGTGTCAAACCGCAAGATCTTGGTGGCCAGTTGATATCGCCACGACGAGAAATTACGCGGCCAGGAAATGTCTCTTGCTCGAGCTGTGTGGCATGTGGCACCGTCTTGTTTAAACCACATATTCTCCAAGTCGTATTCTTCAATAGCAGGCAAAAAAAAAGTCGATTATCATATGACCATAACGCTCCGAATTGACGGTGACCGTCGTTCCATCGTCGTTTTCGAAGAAGTAAGGTCCAATCACACCTTCGGACCAAAGAGTGCACCAAACAGTGACTTTGTCTGGATTTAATGGCCTCTCTTCAATTACTTGAGGATTCTCAGAACCCCAAACGACGGTGACAGTCGTTCCATCGTCGTTTTCGAAAAAGTAAGGTCCAATCACACCTTCGGACCAAAGAGCGCACCAAACAGTGACTTTGTCTGGATTTAATGGCCTCTCTTCAATTACTTGAGGATTTTCAGAACCCCAAATACGACAATATTGTTTATTAACATACCCACCGAGTGTGAAATGTGCTTCATCGCTGAAGAAAATTTTGCACGATAGGTGGCTGTGGCAGAATCACCATTTTTGTAGTAGGTTTTGATAATTTTTATGCGTTGTGTGATAGTTAAGCGATCGATTTTCGTCAATGTCAGACTTTCAACTGAAAAGAAAAATATTGGTTTCACAACTTAGTTTGACAAATGTCGAATTCCAGTCCCATACTTTTGAAACCACGAAATGGATAGCCTTTTACATTTGTTCACAAATAATAATGATCATAATGAGAATTAAATTTTATGTTAATACTCTGCAATAATTGCAAAGTAAAATACTAATCTACTATTGCCACTGTTAAACAGTTAACAGTGCTCTGTTAATAGCAAAGTTTATTCTGTTAGAGGCAAAAAGCGGCGCTGCTAAAAGTGTGGGTTTGCGTCTTTGGTTTTTAAATTCGAATTTATCTTCACACACATTGTTATATTTGTTTAATATTCGTTTTTTCTTTTAAAAATTCTTAATTGTAAATTCCTTAAACAATGGTGTATGTAGACTTTTTTGTTTGACTGTACATACATATGCTGTAAATGATCAATTTATTATTTCAATAGCTTTTCAAAACAGAAAAAGAAGATCGAAATTGATTATTGTTGGCATACAGTTTAAGAGATTAAAATTATTATTGAATACAAAAACAACAATAACAACAACCATAACAAGAATGATATCAATAAGATTACAACAGAGATACACTGTTACACTACATATCTTCTTCGGAAGCTTGTCAGTTTGTTTTGTAAGGCACCCTTAGCAACTGATGTTAAATTTTGTGGCGTTAATACTGTTTGATAAACAGACTTTACATCCGAACACACAAAAACATACACGCTACCATTGCCTGTATTGTTCTCACAGCCTTACAAATGAAGACGGGGTTTTTCTATTTTTTCTATTTTTTTTTTTTTTGTTTAATGATACTCAATTAGTTGAATGATAAATGGTCTGTCAAATGCAGCCCATACAGTGAGAGAATTAAAAGAATTACTGGAACAAAGTATCTAAAAAATAAGCAACAGAAAAATGTACAGAGAAAAGGAAAAACCTTTTCGTTGCAGTTACCATTCAAAAAAAAAAGAAAAAAGAAAAAGAAGAAAATTAATAGAGGAAAAATTACATTCATAAGCGAGGATTGTAAGCGAAGCTAATTAAAAAGCTTCGCATAATTGTTGTACTTTACAAACGACCCTCGTTTGTATATGAATAGCTTTAAAAACTAACATTAAATGTTCTTTTCTATACGAATTTCTGAGTTTATGTGTCTCTGCAGCCAAGCACAAGTTGTGAATATCGATGGCTTAATATAGAAAGGTCGTATCTCGTTTTTTTCAAAATCAGGGTTTTTACATATTCTTGTAGACAAATCCTCTGCCATACACATCCTCTGAAAAATTCAGGTTCCTATGTTGACGAATAGTTGATTTACAGTAATTAAAAGAAAAAGCCCTAACTCATTTCAAAAAATGTTTGAAAGAAAAAGCCCTAACTCATATAAATTTTAACAAATAATTTTGACTCTTTGTATCGAGTGAAAGGTTCAACTATAGTATACACTTCCGTTACGCTTCTACTTATATATCTTCTATGGTAGTATGATGTAAAAAGGGACTCCTGAATTTGTGTACATGAAAGAATTTTTGTGTTTCAGTCAGAATTTGCAAACTGAAAGTAGTGTTTGTGTATCATCAGTCCATAAGCAGTTTGGAATAACTTTTTATTTCATAAAAAGTTTAAATAAAATTAATTGTTTAAGTGAGATTATTAATTCTGATATGAAAAATTTAAATAACGTTTGTAGGTGGAAAAATGTGGCGAACATATCTGTTTGGAAGCAAAATTTTAATAAAAAGAAAAGAATGGGAGGTGAGCAGTATATGGGTATATCAAAAAAAGGTTCATTGTCAAAAGCTTTCTAGGCAACTTGGAGAGGCTTGTTCATCACAATATTGCCAAAAAAAAAAGTGCGCTAAGAAATTGTTTAAAGTTTACAGACGATATTCGAAAAGAAATTTTTAAATTGTTCTGGAATATGTCCTGGGAACAAAAGCGTATGTATGTTACTAGTCTTACAAAATTGTCAGACAAAAAACGAAATTGCATCGAAAATTCAAGACGTAATCACACAATAACATATTTTTTGAGACATAACTCAAACCGATGGCAGATGTGTCGCAAAATGTTTCACTCAACTCTAGGACTTAATGGAAAAAATGGTTAGAAATTGGATAAATAGTAGTGGTAAATACGGTTTACGATAAATCTTCAAGTTTGCGCAAGTCTGCTAAACGATCATCGGTAATAGGACAGCGCAATTAACAACGACGGGCCTTTCTATCAAAATGGCTATATGAATTACCAAAAATGGAATGACAATAGTGCCGAAAAGATAACAAAAGATTATATTTCCAAGTTAATTTTTCTACATATCAGGAGCTTTGGTGCAGCCCTTGCGCTGACCAACTTCTTCCTTTTCCCTCATTGTGGTGGAACTTGGTCAGTACAGGGACTGCGTTCACCCGTGGCATCACAACGGGCCGCTATGCGTGCTCAAGTGTGCTTTGTGAAATCAGAGCTACCACTCCGACCTAACCTAACCTAGGAGCTTTAAAAGTTTTATGTTGACGATTGTGAATCCAAAAAAGGAAAACGACTGTATGAAATTATCATATCCAATTTGTTTCTTTATTACATAGATTAACAATTTTGCATTAAACGTTTGTTATTATCTTTGTTTCTTCGCACTTTAAATCAATAAAAAAAAGCCCTATCTCTACATTAATTTTCAACAAACTACTCCTTAAAATCAACTGAAATTCAAAAAATTATATTATGATTGAATTCCTCATTTATTAAAAAAAAAAAACTGCATTTAAACTCTTTTTATAACATTTTTGTTTTAGATTTTATTAAGTTTTTTCCTTCTTCTGTAAAGTACTGAAAATTTAAGATACGACCTTTCTATATTAAGCCATCGATATGTTTCTCTAGCAGAGTTTGGTTTGTTTTTATTTCCAAGGGGGGAGTAAGTTCTAATTTATTTTCATTTTCGATTTTTCTTTCGTTCGTATTTATATGATAAAATTTAATCTGAAGGTTATTCTTGTTCTTTATTGTTTTGCTGTCTATTCTATATTTTAATATTCTTTGCAATTTCATTAAATCGATTATCATTTGCTTCTACGCTACTTTTTTGTTTCATTTCCTTCAATCGCAACATAAAAAAAAAACAAAAAAATTCATCTGCTCCACGTCGTTACAAAACAATACAAAACAATGCAAAGATGGCAGCCAACGCCATCCTTCCTTGTTTCTTTTAGGCATTCACTCACTGTATATACAGTTCGTCTCTATTTTAACGATTCCCTTTTATTATTTGTTGTTGTAAAGAAAATAGGATTTTATTTTTTTTTTTTTGTTTTTTAAATAAAAATTCAATCTTCTTGTTGCTGAAATTAAAAAATAAAATCAAGTATGCAGCAAGAAATACAAAACAATTCATTGATAATCAGCAGCTGAATTTATGGTAGCAGACAAGGCAGGGGTTGATAGTATAGGGTGGGCCATTTAAAAGTTTAAATTTAAAAATCCAATTAAACAAAACAGGGTTTGAAATTTTAACAAATTTCTATTTTTATTGTAAAGTACAATTGTTCCGATTAGAAATAAAATATTATTTCATTTATATAACTGCCGAGGCTGGCCTCATAGTACCTCATTCATTTTTAATGGTCCACCCTTTATAAAGCAGTTTGATATTCTCAACTATCAAACCATAGTTTTTCGATATTTACTCTTTGCTGTTGCAAAATCTTTTAAAAAACATAACAAATTAAGCCTTTAAAATGCATTTCAGCACCTAGCGCCCTTAAGATGGTTTTATGAATTAATTAAGCCACGTCTAACATAATTGTGTATGTCATTACATCAGATTCAGCTAACAATTTAGCAATTCATTCAAACACGGCTAAATAGGCCACATTTTTATTTTCTGTTTCACAAAATTAAAAAACTTTTTTTTACTTTTTTTGTTAAGGAAAAAGAAGAACAAAAAATGGATTTCTTTTTTTTTATAAATTGATGTGTTCACCCTGGCACCCTTCAAACAGTGACACAATTTCGCCAAAACAAAGCCTCAACGATAAACAAATGAAATCCGCATAGTCATTTGATGACTAAAACAGAAGCCGGAGCATTTGTGCCACAAGTATAGAAAGACTGATGGATGGATGGTTTGGAAAAGTCAATGAATGAGGATGGTTGGTTGGCTGGTTGGTTGGTTGACTGTTCAGTTGATTACGAGTGATTATGATAGTCAGGCACAGAGTATATTTTACTAACGTTTCTGTCAATGCCACACATATAAATACTCGGGACTCATTTGCTGAAATCTATGGAAGAACAGAAATAAATGGTCCTCTCTCTCTCTCTCTCTCTCTAGTCAACTAATTAAACAAGTCAAACATTCATATATTAAAATCGACTTTGTTTGTATGTATATATGTATTGTAAAAAAGTCTCTCTAATTCTCCTCTCTTTCTTTTCCCTCTCTCACTCTGTGTAGTTCTTTTGTTGTTTGTGTTACTTTTTAGTGAATTGTCATCATCATTATTTTGATTATTTATCCTTAACATCAGCAAACATCGTGAACAGTGACAGAAATAGCAGCAGAAGTACCCCACATATCATCATTATCCTCATCATCAACATGCATTCAAACATAAATTAATTGTCAGTCATTTATGCCACAAATACATACAGTCAGAGTCAGTCAGTCAATAATGGCAAGTAAAACATGAAACTTTTCATTTCCATCAAAATTATTCTGTAACCCTCATCATCATCATCCTCATCATCTCCATGGCCAGGAAAGGCAAGACACAACTGAAGTAAATGAGTGGATAAAAAAAACGGTTGTATTAATACAGTAACATTAAAAGTTGTTGTATACAGTGTAGTGAAAAAGTTATGAAACATGTTTGCATCATGTCCATGAAGGTTTAAGAAATAGAGAGCAGTGGCAGAGTGAAAAAGACTAAAGACTAGTGACCTCGCAGTCTTCAGGTATCATTATTGAAAACTCTTCAAATCTCTTTACACACGCATTGGAATAGATGAACCAGGAACATGTTGTTACGAAAATGAAAAATCCAGATACTGGTGTTTTGCTTTTACATCGCTTAACATTAAAATTATAAAAAAAGCTACAGAAACAAAACAATGCAGCAAGTAAACCTGTTTACACATTATCGTACTGGTTAATATAACAACAAACAGCGGCATAGAAAAAAATGGTAAACAAGTAAACAAAAATGCACAAACAATACTGCAAGAGTAAATGTAAACAAAATACACAAACAACACTACAATAATAAATGTAAACAACGATGTTTACATTTCTAGAGATTTCGAGAAGGCGAAGTCACGAACAATCGCCTTCAAGAACAGTCATCAAACTATTTACCCTGCCATATAAAAGCCAAAGCAAAGCAGGCGAGTGGCTTAGTAAAACTCAGTCAGTCTTGTGTGAAGACGCGGTGCGTTTGAAGAGAGGAATCATGGTTTGAAAATCTCAGTTACAAAGATCTGTCGAATAATTGTCTAGTAATTGTTATTGTTTATGCAAAGTGTATAAACAGAGGAATAACAAAGAAAAACAATTGTTGTTGTTTACATCAAGTTGTGAACAGTGGCACACAGAATTGTGCGAATAATAAAGATTTAAAAAATTTAAATTAAACTATACACAAATTTATTTTTATTTTATTTGCAAACTACGAGCTCATATTTTAAACGCTTTTAAAAGGTAGAAATGGTACCACAAAATCCAATCCATTCATACATACAAGCCTCATCATAAATGAAATTCCATTCAAAAATGTCTGAAAACGATATGAAAGTTCTAGCAATCACAGGCGATATTGCCATCAATATAGGTAGTTAATGTTTATAAGTCCAATTTTGCCTTCTGGAATGCATTAATGCTGCACAGGTTCCAAGAATGTGTTCTGATAATACATTCCCATCGTCCCAGAATCTACTCCCATTCTGAATAAAGTTACTTAGGGTCCAGTGTCCTGTCAAAAGACTCGTTACCAATCTCATGTTATTTTTTGATACCCTGATGTATGGCTCAGATCTCCTCTTTTTTTTTTTTTTTTTTTTTTTATGAAACCAGCACTCAGGTGATGGCCCCTACTCATGCAGTGCATTGTGCAGGTTTTTTAGGAAAGGTGGAAAGGGGGAAGATGCGAACTGCAAGGAAACGAGTTGCTGCTAGGTGACTATAAAATGGCCAGTGTTATACCTTCACCATTAGGCAGTCTACAGGCAATCGTCCCCAAGAAGCCCGCAGTTTCTCACACCACTTATGTTGTGTGTGTTAATTTTATACATAAGTGGCGGGACCTACAGTCTTTCAAGTCGACTCCGAACGACAGATTTTTTGAGAAACTGAGAAGAAATCGCCGAAAAAATACTTTTTGTATTTTATTTTTATTTATTTTTTGATGTCTGGCCTGGGACTCGAACCCTGGCTTTTACGTCTAATAAGCCAGCACACTACCTACTAGACCACTGCCCAACAAAAGTTTTGATTGCCTCAAATCCACCCGTCTTGAGAAGAGTTTTTGCCTCTCTTTATCTTATTCTTCTCCTTCTCATTGAGCATACCATCCGCCCCCACTCCACAGAACGGTTTTGGGACATCAAAAGCGTAAGAATCTCTCTCCTCGCAAACTCGTCTGCTTGTTCTTTACAGTGAATTTCTACATGACCTGGGGCCTAGCAATAGAGGGTAATTCATTGTGTTATGCGGGAATTTTTAAAGCTGAAGGAGTATCCAGAAGTCAAATGCTCGTATGACAAATGATAAAATCTTTTCATGCTAGCATGTCTGGCTTATCATTATAAAACATTGTATGTTGGCAGTCTTATACCCATAATAACCAATAGGACACTGATTTAGTAGAAGAGATAGGCGGAATGTTCAATCTTTTCAGCACGAAAAAAACTTAAAAGTTAGTCTGGAAGATAATTAAGAACATTGAAGTAAACTTCAACAGAGACTATTGTGAAGGCAACATAGTTTTACTTTAAATTTAAAACGTTTACATCACCAAATCGATGCGGAAATTCCGGAATTTAGACCTGCTGTATAATCGGTATAATGTTACCATGACATATCACCGATCATAGATCTCCAAGTCAGTCGTTTAGTATTTTTATATCCTAAAGGCGGTAATGTTGCTCATCAAAATGGCGGCCTATGTGATACTATTTTGGGAGCAATGGTAATTGTTATCCCTTAGTTTGGGAATAGATTTTCAAGAGTGAAATTTTCAGGCTTGCAGGTCAATGAAATGACATTTAATTTTGTCAGGCAGTAAGTAGGCGCAAAATGATTTGAAACAGAGGCTTCTAACCACTCAAAAACATCTGACCATCTTGTTGAAGATATATCATTAAAATAAGCTTTCATTTATTCAGTCTGTTTTACCTGTCACTACGTACACTATAGACAAAGACGTGTGTTTGCTGAATGGGCTCTGAAGCAGTTGGCAACAGACCCTAATTTTCAACAAAAATCATCTTGGGCGATGAAGCCTATTTCATGATGGATATATGGAGATATGAACAAATATGAACAAACAAAATTGTCGAATAGGGGACGATACCAATCCACACGACATCCATATTTCTTTCAGAACGATATTGGTCAGGGCTTCAGTTCAATGATTATAAATTTCTTTTGGCCGGAATTGACTGATCTATACACCATCGACGTGGCTATGCTAAACTGGATATTCTGCACGAGCGATTTAGGTGCATGATCATCTCCCGTGAAGGTGATATGAACTGGCCACCGGTATTGCGCGATTCGACGCTGTGAGACTTTTTCTTGTAAGGAATATGTCAAAAACCACAGCGATCCTCAAAGCCAACATAACCTATGCCATCAATTAAGGTCAACCTGATTTATGCTTCAGAGTCGTGGAAAATTCAACATTTCGCATGGCCTCCACCCAATAAGGTGACAGTTTGGTGAGAATCAACCAAACTTTTTGCTTTCGGTATGAGTTAGAAGTTACAGTTTTGGCAAATGACGAGTGTTGTCGGGCTATGCTGACTGGATTTTTGATTCCAAAAATTAGTCAGTAAAACATCAACGTTATCTGGTTGCAATAAGACAAATCAACTTGGCGACATCAATTGGTTGACAATTTTTTTTGTTAATCCTCGTTCTTGTGATTGAAGGCCTCTGTATTACTTCACTCAAAAAAAGAATCAAGCCATCCGGACTTGAATCAATCCATTCGGTCACAATAGTACGGTAAGTACGGTTTGGCTTGAATCAAGTACAAAAGAGTTGAATCAAGCCCAAATCAGCCAAGTACAAAAGTGTTGATTTTAGCGCGATTTAAGCCTTTTTAGGATCAAGGTGATCTCATCATGTATTTAGTTTAAGCATATTTTTTCTTGATTTAAGATCGAATTCGTATTTGATTTAAGAGAGTCAGAAGTTGAAGTAATCCTTAAGCGCACTTGTTTCAAGAAATATAAAGTTGATTTAAACTAGATTTCGTACTTGAATTAACTTATAAATGGGATCGAATTGAGGCAAATCGTACTTTATTCGAGCACAATGAACTTGATTTAAGCTCGAACTCGTACTTGATTTAATCGTAAAATCGGTTGATTTGAAAGAAATGCAACTTGCGAAAAATACGACATTTTGTTGGATATACATATATTGTATAAATACACATGAACTAAATGAGAATTATTAAAATTTTTTACTTTTGAACTTAAAAACCCACAATTCCATAACTCAAATAACAAATAACTCAAAATAACACTTTTTAAATAGATTTGAGCTTTTTAGTGTTGAATTTAGTAATATAAGGTTTAGTTTTTTAAATCAATACCGTTTTTTGCTTTAAGCAAACAATAGCCAAAACGGGCTTAATTTTTCAAGCACGTTTTTTGGCTAAAATTGAGAATAGAAAAGTTAATTTTAGCACGCCGTTTTTCTTTCTGTGTTCTTATACAGCAAAGTTATGCTGCAAAGGCAAAAATTCTTGATGTATTGCTAGCCAATATTTAAACCCCCATTGATACCTTATGACCAAATTTATTATGACCTTATAACTGGTAGTTGTGACGAACAATGTCATCCAATAAAAGTTCTGTTTGGTATTATCATTTTAGGTTCTCAAGCTCTTAGAAGGACACCCTAAATATCTCAAATATCTCAGAATATAAATAGGACCCGTTGTTTAGTATTAAAAACTTGTGTCTGAGCAATAAAATTCAAATGCGAAATGCTGATCATTAGATTCCAACTATCAATAGCTACGTAGCATATCCTTATGACAGCCAGTGCCATAATTAGAACAGAAAAATAGAATATTTTTTCATTTTATTTTTCAATTAAATTCAGCTTAGCTTAACTACTATGGGAAATCATGTATTTGTTTTCAATATTGTAGCCATTAATGATGATGTAGGCAATTTACACGATGACTAACTTTATTATCCTGCATAGTTTCCCTTCTATAGGAAATTAAAAAAAACAAAAAAAAAACGAAAAAAAATCTAAATGAACTCGTTTAATAAAATCATCGTTTATTGATTCATAATAAATACAAAACACACACTTACACTTTCTCTCTCCCTCTCTCTCTCTCTCTCTCTCTTGCATATATATTTTCTCGCAATTTATTTATATTTATACTCAGTATTTAACAGTGTGTTATAAACATAAATAAGGTTGTAGTGGTTAAAGTGTAAATTAATCGATTTATACTGTATACAGTAGAAGTGGTAGTGGTAGTAGTAGTAGCATACAATCAGGCAAATTTTATTTGCGGATTATTAATCATTTCCCCGTTATTTTCACTTCTGTTGCCCTGTGTTCTGTGTTTTTAGCCTAGTATACCGTAAATGGGGGACATTGACTCTCTTTAGCCATGCTGTGTGATAGTGTGGTTGTGTTCTGTTCTGTTCTGTATCATTATGGCAAGTTAATGAATATGTTGTCCTGTTGTCCTGTTTTTTTTTCTTCTTCATTTTTCATTTTCTATTTTATTTTTCTGTTCTGTTTTCACATAGGAGTAGCAAAATACAGAAAGACAGACAGAGAGAGAGAGTGATAGAGATAGAGGAAGATATTAAATGAAATATAAAAAATAATTATAAAATAATTGAGTGGCATAATTTGTATTTCCATTCTTCGTTCGCTTCATAATAATATTGTTTTGCTGCCATAGCAGCATAACAGCTACAGTCCGAGTCAGAGTCAGCGGCAGAGCCAGAGCCAGAGCCAGAGAGCCTACATCGTCAGTCTGTTGTTCCCGTAATGTTAATTTGTAATTAAATAGGCCTCCTGGACATGTCCAGTTCATTTTCATTTTCATCTTCTTTTTTTCAATAAAATTTTAATTATAATCACTTTGTTATAAAGGAATTTGGGTCATTAGTTGATTTAAACTATAAACAAAGCTTGTGGCCGGAGCGAAGAGTGCGGAAAATTATGAAAACTATTATGAAAAGTAAATGGAAATTTAAATGGTGCCCATAGAGTATTGCAAATAAGTAACACAGCTGAATGGTTCTTTGAACCATAATTTCATATTTTTTGGCATAGTATACTCATGATAATGATGATTTGTTATCACAGGACAGGACAGGAATTAAGGAAATTGAGAAATAAATTCGAAATTAAAAAGGGAAAATAAACGTTTTGTTTTTTCCTTTAATAAAATGTCTATTGAAAGTGAGATAATCAAAAGGCCATAATTTTCTTTTATAATTATGGTGTTAATTTAGTCGGTAAGATACAGAGAAGATATAGAAGAGCCATCTGTTGTATTGCGAACACTTGTTTTGAAGCTTAAAGGGCTTTATTTTATTACCATTTTGCAGGGTCAGATATCAACATTGCATTTATGTATAATGGCATCTATTCGAGATCAATCGGAATATCCAAGTCTATGAGACTACCAGATCACTGCAGTGTCTTTCAGGCGGAAGTGTCGGCTATTCAAGCTGCGGTGAAAATTGTTGCGGACAAAAATGTTCGCAAGCGAAGGATCATTATACTTTCCGATAGCCAAGCGGCCATCAAGGCGCTGGATTCTAGTGTGATAAACTCCAAGACAGTATACGACTGTCGCAGATGTCTCAATGAGATGGCGAACCGATGCGATGTTTGTATCACATGGGTACCGGGACATAAGGACATTCCCGGCAACTGCAGAGCGGATGAATTGGCCAGAAGGGGCACGACCGTCGAGCTCTCTGATGAATTCTCTACATTGGGGATCCCTTTAAGTACCAGTGGGCTTATGATTAACAATGCAATCGTGGACCTTGCCAACAGCTTCGGATAAGGATAAGGGCAGAGCGGCGCAAAAAATCTGGCCAAAGCTGGATAGAAGCCGCACGACGACTCTGCTTAAGCTCCAAAGAAGCAGGCTCAAAGCTGTTATCGGGGTTATTACGGGGCATTGTATTATAGGAACACATGCGAGGCGTATTGGTCTTGGACACCTTGCGAATGATTTCTGCAGAAGCTGTGGAGATGAAGAGGAGTATGAAACTATTCTTCACCTACTTTGCACATGTCCGGCACTTGGTCGAAGGAGAAAGAAACACCTGGGTGCCTACTACATGGAGGACGTAGATGAACTGTCATGCGTGGATATTGGCAGTCTAAGTCGCTTCATCGGAAGCTCCGAGTGGTTCCTGGAATAGGGGAAAGATGAAACTGTGGTATCACAATGGGCCCTGTATGAGGCCTAAGTGTGTCCGCTCATCGGGTGGACAGCCACTTCTACCTACCTACCTACATTTATGTATAAATGAAAGACAAGTAAAGTCTAATATATCGGTTTAAATTTGAACAATCGGTTATTTAAAATCGTATTGCCAGATTATGTCATCCTATTCTGTCACGATATTCAATATATTATCTCCACTGAACGTAATGAAACGGTTTACGTTTGAGCAACTTTGGGATTTATTTGAAATTTATTTCCCAAAACCAAGACAATTTGCCGGAAATTGCATGAAAATGTCGTACAAAAATTGGTCACAGAGAAGGACTAACAGTGCCCGGTATACGCAGGTTTATTGCTAAAATTCCCGAAACCGGTTTGCATTGTTGATGCGCCAAGACGTGAACGTGCACGTATAGTGCGTACGTCCGAAAATATCTAAGTTGTGGCTGAGAATGTGCGTGAGAATCCATCAACATTAACTCGTCATCGTCTTCAAAACTTTAGCATTTCACGCACCAGTTTACGTCGAATTCTGCGAAAAGATCTCGGTATGATGCCTTACAAAGTTCAATTGCTTCAAGAGTTGAAACCGCATGTCTATCCGATACATTTTCGTTGCGCCTTATAAGCCAAACGAGAAACAGAAGTCGATTTTGCCAAAAAAAAAAAAAAAAATAATAATCATCGCTTCCGATGAAGCTCGTTTTCATCTTGGTGGGTACTTTAATAAGCAAAATTGACGTGGCTCAGAAAACCCACACGTGGTCTTACAGAGGCTAATGCACCCACTACGAGTGACTGTTTGGTGCGGCTTGTGGAGCGAGGGCCCATATTTCTTTGAAAATGATTACACGGCTCACCCATTACGATCAATGAAGACATCTATCGCACAATGATGACTGATTTTTTTCTACCCACTCTTCGTGGTAATGATGTGAACGATGTTCGGTTTCAAAAGGATGCCACAATCGATTTATTGCATCAAACGTTTGATGACTGTTTAATTAGCCGAAATGGTGATGTCATACACTCTAAAAAGTGCACGAAAATTGATCCGATGGAATGATCGCCAGACGCGGCAGCCATATGAATGATATAGTATTCCATATCTAACCGGAACAATTGTACTTCACAACCGAACAATGAATTTTGCGAAATTTCATACCTTTTTTTTTTATTGCATTTTTAAATTTAAACTTCTAAATGGCCTACCCTATGCAAAGGTGTATATATCGCGGCTTGGAAATATGAAAACAATTTCTATCAAAAACTCTGAGAGTTATTAAATTTTCCATGGAAAAGTTACACAAAAATCTATCGTTCGGAGTCAACTTTAAACTGTAGATCCCGTCGCCACTCATATATAAAATTAACACAATAATTTGTGTGGGAAGCTATGTTGTAACCATGGTTGAAGGGTTATAATGACCATTTATGTATGTATGTATGCTATACACCAGAAAAATTATGTGCCACTTTGTGGACCTACCAGCCTAATAGTTTTATTATAGAAAATCTATTCCAATCTAGTCTTTCCAATAACCGAATACAGATCCAAATCACTCCTAAACTATCCTA
The DNA here is from genome assembly GCA_927399465.1 of Sarcophaga caerulescens. Taxonomy (NCBI): domain Eukaryota; kingdom Metazoa; phylum Arthropoda; class Insecta; order Diptera; family Sarcophagidae; genus Sarcophaga; species Sarcophaga caerulescens. The sequence goes on from OV656866.1 coordinate 82,652,511, forward strand.
AAAGATATTTATTTCAATTGCTTCTAAAATCATACGATTAATCAATTCGGCCACCATTTTGAGGAGGCACTTCTCTGCCTTTAATTCACCAATTACTCGATTGAATTTCGCCTATGTATTTCGTGTAATTGCGTTTGATTTGACGAATATCAAAAATTTTTGAAATTTGGGTGCAAGACTCTCTCCCACCGAGTAGTATTTGCAGGCGAAATTCAATCGTGTAATAGACGCTGAACTTTGCTTACGATTTTAATTTACAATATCACAGAAGGAAGAAATTGAAGAAAAATGAACGAAAATAAAAATTAATGAGAAATAAAAAAATACAGGATAGAGAAGGAGAAGGAGAAGAAGTACATTGTGATCTCAACTAATGACACAAAAAAAACCATATCCTGAAGACATGCATTTTTATACTAGAGCAGAGCAAGAGAGGGCACAGAATATGCACGACAGATTCAGGCTCTCCTATATTTCCAACAACTATGCCAAATGATGAATGCCTACGGCCCAAAAACTTGTTCTTGCTTTCAGAGCTCATTGACTAGATGAGAAAGCTATCAAAATCCTGAGAGATTCATTACCCTGACTCAATTCCCTTTCAACATGAAGTGCTGATTCATTTTCCGTATGGTCACACAATTCAACAAAATAAAGAAGTCCTGAAGGGAGTCTCTACACTTTTTGCCGCATCATCTCTTATTTGCTATTCCATTACCGCCCACGTTATAATGCTCAAGAAACTAGCACATTAACCAGTACGGGTTCAAAAATTTGATTTGAAGAAATTTACTACCAACTGAAATTTACTACTATTGAAGTCGCCGTAGTCTAGTAGGTAGTGTGTTGGCTTATTAGACGTAAAGCCAGGGTTCGAGCCCCAGGCCAGACATCAAAACAAAATACAAAAAGTATTTCTTCGGCGATTTCCTCTCAGCAAGATATCTGGCAAAAACTCTGAGAGTAAATAAAATTGCCATGAAAAGTTTCTCAAAAAATCTGTCGTTCGGAGTCGACTTTAAACTGTAGGTCCCGCCACTTATGTATAAAATTAACACACACACAACATAAGTGGTGTGAGAAACTAGGTCAATAATCCTGACTGAAGGGTTGTAACGACCAATTATGTATGTATGTACTACCAACTGAAACTAGCTTTGAACCAACATATATAATAGCCAATCACTGCTTTTAAAATAGACTCACTGTCGACATAGTTAACTATTCAATTATCCAAGGCCAGACCAATACCACTGCCTTGGTAATTGCAAACACTTCAGCCTGACTCCGGCGCTATTTTCAAACCAACTGGACGTTGTTGGTCGTGTGTTGGCTTATTAGACGTGAAGCCGTAGCTCAAACCCTAACTCAGGCACTCGAACAAAACGAAAAAATATTTAATCGGGCAAAAACTCTGAAAGTAAATAAAATTGCAATGAAAAGTTTTTCAAAAATCGTGTCGTTCAGAGTCGACTTTAAACTGTTGGTCCCAGCACTCATGGATAAAATTAACATGCACAATATGGTTGGAGCGAGAATCAAGGTTATAATCCTGACTAAAGGGTAGTAATATTCATTTGCTAGTATGGCAAACTACCTCTACTATGCGATTCTTCCCTGTCTAAAAATACCACAGTGAGAAGCTTTTTAAAATCACACAGCCTAATAATTTAATTTATAAAACTCGTAGTTAAGGGTCTTCCGCCTCCCTATAGGATGTAGCTTCAAAATTATTCTCAACAACATAGTAAAGGAGGTAAAGTATTCTAGACTATTTCTTGACACATATATAATTACGGCCTAATTGAATGCAGTTATCATAAACAAAACATAAAACTCCTTCATGAATTTGATAAAATGGAAACACTATGATGCAATGGAATTAGTATATGAAGTACTATATTCAGCAAAACTTGAATAATAAATTTTGTGGGCTCAAAGCATGACAAAAACCCAAGTATACACAAGTAAAAATGCGTATTACCCAACTAAGCCCCGCCACCAGGCTTATAAAGGCAGACTAACAAGTAGGAATAGATATCAACAGGAGGAGTATTTGCGTAAATCGCGAATAATAAATTATTGCAATGGCTTTGGGTGCTGCACTCAATTCAGAATGAGATTTAAAACTTTTAAAATAAATAATTCATGTGTTTATCTAAATAAGGATTTAATAAATAAACGAATTAAATTTAAAATACATTTTGAATTAATTGCGTAATTTCATTTGTATCACTTTAAAATAATTAAAAGTTTTTAATTAAACAATACTCTGTATTATCTACACATTAAATATAGTGTGTGTTAGTGTGTGTGTGATCAATTGTTTAAAATTTTACCTGAAGTTGTGGTCTGATGGTGACGACTGCCTGTTCTAAACTTAACTGATAACATAGTGCGTATACATATGCGTGTGTGTGTTTTTGTTAATTGTAGTTATTGTTCAATCTTATCATTTGAAAACAAAACATTTACGAGCTGCTTTTTTGACCTCTTCTTCTATAATCTTTTTTGGTTTTTTTTTTTTCTTAAATCACTATTTTGTCTGTATATTAACACTAAACCTACCGATACTTCATGTATTCCTATTCCTACCAAAGGGGATCAAATGACCCGTCTGCAAAATGTTATATATATTACTATGTCTTGTGAGAAATATGTATATCAATTAGGCCAATTTGGTACATGAATTAAACAATTTTTTTTTTTCAATAACGACTCAAAATAGTTTATATAGTATATTAAACAAACAGACACAATACAATACAATACATAAAACAGAAATAATACAAGAAAAAAATTAAATATTCTTCAATTAAATCTCAAATTTAGAAAATAATTAAATAATATGCTAACTTTATTCATGTTCACCGCATATTTTGCAAATTATTGGGTTCTCGAAGGTACATTTTCCACACACATATTTATTGCATTTGAAACAGATTTTGAACACGTGAATTCGAGCTTGAATTTGTTGACGTTTTCTGTTTCTCTTTTTGTTTTTCGTGTTGCTCATTTTGAAAATCTTCGAAAAGTTCTTCAGCTAATTGAAATAAAAATTGCTGTCTAGAGATTTTTTCGCCGGTTGTTTCTCTGTATAAAACCCAAGAGTTGATTCCAGACAGGTCAAGAATATTGAAAAAAATCTGTATAGGCCATCACGGAATAGCAAAAATGTTCAAAATCACAAGAAATTGCAAATCAGGAAACAGAATCTTTGCATGGGTCAAATGAACCCTTGCGGTATTTAAGGTAGATTACATATATTTCTCGGTAAAAAAATTAACAAGAGAGGAGTAAATCTTGGAAAACACATTCGATGTATTTTGTAATAAAAGTCGTAAAGGCAAATGGCGATGTGATAATGTTATTTTCAAGAAATTCTGACAAAAAGTTAAAAATGGGTCATTTGACCCGTCATGGTAGGTTTAGTGTTAAGCTGCACTTAATCATTAAATTCCCTTTTTTTCTTTGAGGTTTTTGTGAAATTAAGTACGTTTTTGAACAAATATTAGGGGTTGATGAGAAACTACTGCTACACGTAACGTGAAATAAATTTTTCATAGAAAAGCCAAAATATATTGTGTTACATTTTTAACTTTTAAAAACGTTTAAAATATGAGCTCGTAGATTGCAAATAAAATAAAAATAAATCTTGTGTTTAGTTTTAATTAAAATCCTTTATTATTCTTTATCATTCTGTGTGTCACTGTTCACAACTTGATGTCAACAACAACAATTGCGTTTCTTTGTCATTACTCTGTTTACGCCCTTTGCATAAACAATAACAATTACTATATGCGACAGATCTTTGTAACGGAGATCTTTAAACCAGGATGACTCTCTTCAAACGCACCGCACTTTCACACAAGACAGACTGAATTTCACTGACTCGGTCGTTTGCTTTGCCTTGCCTTTTACATGGCAGGGTAAACAGTCTGATGAATATTCTTGAAGGCGAATGTTCATGGAAATCTCTATAAATCTCTATAAATGTAAACATCGTTGTTTTCATTAATTCTTGTAGTGTTGTTGGTGTATTTTTGTTTGCATGTTTACCATTTTTTATGCTGGTGTTTGTTGTTGTCTTTTTGTTTACTTGTTTAACATTTTTTCTGCTGGTGTTTGTTGTTATATTAAGCAGTTCGATAATTTGTAAACACGTTTGTTTACTGCATTGTTTTGTTTTTGTAGCTTTTGTTTATAATTTTAATGTTAACCGATGTAAAAGCAAAACACCAGTATCTGGATTTTTCATTTTCGTAACAATATCTACATAACATACATAATTGGTACTTACAACCCTTTAGTCAGGATTACAACCTAGCTTCTCACACCACTTATGTTAAGGGTGTTAATTTTATACATGAGTGGTGGCGGGACCTACAGTTTAAAGTCGACTACGAAAGACAGATTTTTTGAGAAACTTGTCATGGCAATTTTATTTACTCTCAGATTTTTTGCCAAAAATCTGCTGGAAGGAAGACGCCAAAGAAATATTTTTCATATTTCGTTTTGTTGAAAATGTCTGACATCACGTATAATAATCCAACACGTTACCACCTACCAGACTACGGCGACTACCCGATAGAACATTAAGCGATAAATTCGTATTGTTACGAAAATGGAAACGGTGTAACATCGTTTAACATTAAAATGATAAACAAAAGCTACAAAAACAAAAACCATGAGTATGAAAGAAAAGGGAATAGACAAGTAAGCGAAAACGCAACAACAAAGAATGTAAATAAAATACACAAACAACAATGAAACTACGAGAGCTCTCGAGAAGGCAAAGCCAAGAACATTCGACTTCGAGAACATTCATCACGTGGGCATATAAAAAGGCAAGACAAACCAGGCAACGAGTAGTAAGAATTCAGTGAGTCTTGTGTGAAGACGAGTTGTGTGAAGAGAACAGTTGTGGTTTGAAGATCTCCGCTATACAGATCTAACAAACAAGTGTTGTTGTTTACGCAAAGGGTGTAAGGAAAGAAGAATAACGAACGAGCAAATTATTGTTGAATACATCAAATTAATTATAAAAATAATTAATTATAAAAATAATTAAAATTATTGTTGGTACACAAAAATTTGCGAACAATTTTGTTTGCAATCAACGAACTTATATTTTAAACGTTTTTAAAAAGGTAAAAACGTAACAGTATATCATGTTAAACTTTACATAGGATTTCCATTAAAAATTTACTCCAAAAACTAAATTAATATCCTCTTGGCACTCTACAATAAGCTTGTAATTCCCATATTTAATGAACTTCTGTGTAGTTCTTCTAATTATTGTATCTCCTCTAATCATTGTTCTAAGTCAAATAGATGGAACGATTTGTGTGTGTGTGTCATAAATCTTAATTTAATTATTTTCGGGAGGGACAATTAATGTAATTGCTTTCCGGCCTTTTAAAATATTTTTGTTTGAATTTATTTGCAAGCAATTCTTAACGAAAAATAATTGCAAATACCAGCCATAAACAAAATGAACAATAAATTCAATTGGAATTAAATTGTCTTCTCTCTGTTCTGTTGCCGCTTCAGTTCTGTTCTGTGCTGTTTTATTTTATTTACGAGACAATTTTGCATAATCGGCAAATGATATCAATGAACTACAACAAAAACAAAAAACATAAAAGAAATTGAAATTAAGTGCTTGAATTAGGAATTACAGGGAAATGAGAAGATTTTCTGGATTTGCCTGGCTATGGTGTATGGTGTTAGGGAGTGGAGCATAGAACCAAATCAAACATTAAAATGATTAAGAAACTAAAAGCCAAGCAGATTTTCTGTGGATTAAAGATTCTGAAATATATTGCAGACAGAAATTAAATGAAATTGAACTGAAGTATGAAAGCTAAGCGCGGTAAAGTTCGACTGCGTCACACCCTACAGTCCATTGTAGCAATTTAAATACTTATCTAAATACTATACAGTAAAAGAGTTGATGGTAGGTTAGGTTAGGTTGGCATGTAGCTAATGGTGGTTACGGGCGTTGCTGTAGACCCACCAAACCAAGCCGAACAGTGTAGGTTCAAGTCCAAGAGAAAGCAACAAAGTTTTCATTTTGTTTATAGAATTTTAAAAATTAAAACGTTTCAAATCCTCTCTAAACAATCCGTTCTAGAGGCCCCCTGATTTTCTGAGAGCAGCTAGCTACCTACAGACCGTAATTTTCATCGGAAAATCATCTTCAGCTATAAGGCCCATTCCTGGAAAACAAAATTATCGAATTTGGTACAATACTAATTCACATGACATCCAAGAGCGTCCAATGAATGCCAATAAAATCACTGTGTGGTGTGGATTGGGTCTGGCGGCGTCCATCTCATTAACGGAAAGCACTATAGGTCGATGAGTACCAATTTATTTTAGCCTGAATTGAATGATCTGGACACCCATGACTTTGTTGCCTTATTAGACGTGAGACCGCGATTCAAACACCAGGTCAGATATTTTGATCAAAACGAAATATGAAAAAAAATATTTCTTACGGCGACTTCCTCTCTGTAGATCTCTCGCAAAAACTCTGAAGGCCATTATTACAAATTGCCGTTAACTAAAGGGAGGATTTTAACAGGCACATAAATTTGTTTTTCATTATTATAAGTGGACAATATGGTAGAAGTGAGCGTTAAGCTAAAGGGAGGATCATCCTATCGGTAACTTTTAAAGTTAAGTTTATGTTTGAACTTGTCATATTATATATTATTTTCAATATGGCAACTTCAAATATAAACAAAATGAGCATATACAACAAAAAAAAAACGAAGCTCGTCGTTGCCACTGCGTTTAAGCCCGTCGTTGCAGTGTTATCGACATTGCTCCGGCACTGCCATATTTTTGAAAAAGTTTTATCTGTAAGTTGTAATAACGAAAATAAGTTAAAGGCAACTTTACAGTTCCCTTTGGCTAAAGGTACCTTTAACTAAACTCAAGTTTAACGGCAAATTGTAATAATGCCCCTGAGAGTAAATAAAATTGCCATGAAAAAGTTTTTCAAAAATCTGTCGTTCGTAGACGACTTTAAACTGTAGGTCCTGCCACTCATGGTTAAAGTTAGCACACACAGTATATGTGGTGTAAGAAGCTAGAACATAATCCTGTCAAAAGCGGTTGTAAGTATATATGTAAGTAAGTAAGGGCATCCACGACATGTGATTTCAATACAGATCATGCCACATTGGATATTCTGCACAAGCGATTAAAGGTCATTGTCATCTCACGTAGAGGTGATGTGAACTGGCATCGGGATGGTAAATTTTTTCTCCGTTAGACTTGTTCCTGTGAGGTTTTCTTTAATCGCAGCTGTATGTGTATAAACCACAAACTGCAGTGGGGCTTAAAGTCAACATCACCCATGATAACTGTCAAATTCAGCCTAATTTATGCACTAGAGTCATGGAAAATTTGACATATCGGAACCGGGACAGACATTTGAACCATACACCACACATAATGGCGTCAATAGGTCTTTCGTTAACCAGTCAACTGGAGATATGGGATTATGATAGCAGGTGCAAGATTAGAAAATAATCTTCAAAACCTTTGTCAATTGTAGTACATATCTTAAATTATTAATAATAAAAACTTAACTTTATTCCAATATACAGTCAAAGAAAAAGTCTACGTACACCTCCGTATGTATACCTCTGTATGTAGACTTTTTACCCGCTGGCATTTTCCAAAGATGTTATAGCGTTGTTAAATGCAATTACAATTAAGAAGAAAATATTAAAAATAGCAGGAAAAAAGTATACATACATACATACAGTGGTGTATATAGATATACAGTGGTGTATATAGACTTTTTTCTTTGACTGTAAATTGAATTTCTACCAATATTCTTTTTAAAATAAATTTTTTATTTTATCCGTACGCCAACTATGGTTATGCCAATAAGTGTATGTGGTGTGCCTTACATTTTTCATAAAAATTTAATTTTTTTTTTTTTGGGAAATTACTGCACATACAACAGATTTTATTTTTACTGAAATTTTTTTATTATTACATGGATTTGTAATTGGTATAACTAAAGCTGTTCTGTGTGTTAGGAAGAGTGAGAGTAGTTAGTGTTTACCTCCTTCACATGCTCTCTTTCTCTCCTGTTCCTAAGTGTTGTAAGTGTGCTTATATTGATTAGAATTTTTTTATGCATGATTTTATTAAAACATTACACGTGCTTATATTGTATTTATCCTCTCTCTCTCTCTTCCCTCTTTCCCTATCTCTCTCTGTCTCTCCCTATCTCCCTATATTCCGTTTTTGCTCTTGTAAATACTTTTCCTCTCTCTCGGTCTTCCTTGTACTCGTTACGCTTTCGTTTTTATTGTCCTGTTGAGCTATGGAAAACAAATCATTTAAATTCATAAAAATGTATGTATGTGTTGTATACAGTCTATATTAGTATGGGTGAGCACGGTACGGTGTGTATATGCGTGTATGGGAGTGTATGTATTTTTTTTTCTCTCGTTATCTTTATTATAACAAAACATTTGCAAAAATATATTTTTATTTGCTTTCATCCTCAATTGCTTGCTCTCCTACCCTACACCAACATTGTTGATATCATGTGGCTAGTTTTGGTTGGTGGTGACGTTTGTAACTCACTAGACTTGTAATCGAAAAATTGAGATTACAAACTAATCGAACAAATAAGAAACTGCGTTACAAACATATGTTTTATGTTTACATTTAGCTTGAAAGATATCCGCGATTTTTTTTGTGGGCTCGGAATATTTCATACTGCTATGCTGGTCTAACAACGGGTCTTAGGTTAGGTTAGGTTAGTGTGGTAGCTTTATACCAAAAGCTCACATGAGCACGCATAGCGGCCCGTTGTGGCGCCACAGGTAAACGCAGTCCCTGTACTGACCAAGTTCCTCCGAGCCAATGAGGGAGAAGTTGGTCAGCGCAAGGGCTGCACATTTAAAGCACGACTACCCCACGCTGGAAAACCAGCCAGAAAGTTTGATAAACGAGGCTATGTCCTTGACGTCAATGGACTATAGCTCGGTCGAGCTAACAAGGGTTGGAGAACCAAATAACCTATATCTGCATCTCTCAAGAGATGGGCATTGACATTGAAAGTGGCTAACAGTCTTCTCTTCCTCAGCGGATCTGCATCCACGGCAGAAATCGTTAAATGGGAGCCGCATTCTTTCCGCGTGTCTACCCATAACACAGTGACCTGTAAGCATGGCCACTGTGATCGAGATGATGTTACGACCAAGTCCAAGTAACTGGTTGGTGCGCCTTCTATCCATTGAGCGCCAAGTGAGCCTAGCGGTGGAGCAGGTCTCCTCATTGATCCAGGATAGTTTGGCGTCCCGGGAGAATTTCCGCGCGATGACCAGTTTGAACGAGGTAAGTGGCATTCCCACGTTGATTGAAGAGGATTCCGGAAGAAGTGCGCCGGATTGCCGCAGTGTCCGGGGACCCAGATAAGTGTGACGCTGAATCGCCCAGAAAGAAGGTTGAGGCAGCGGCGGCATTCCCTGACGATCCAACGGGTCTTAACCCATGGTCCCATTTTTAAAGGGGATGTAGTTATAAGATTACTCCATTAATTTTTATTATTAAAACCCGTAGCGAAGTATTTCCCAAAATCGAAGTAATTAAGGAACATAGTCTAGGTAATGTGTTGGCTTATTAAACGTAAGGCCCGAGTTCAAACCCCTGGTCAGATATCAAAACGAAAATATTTCTTCGGCGACTTCCTCTCAGCAGATTTCTGGCAAAAACTCTGAGAGTAAATAAAATTGCCATGAAAAGGTTCTCAAAAATCTGTCGTTCGGAGTCGACTTTAAACTGTAGGTCCCGCCACTCATGTATACAATTAACGCACACAACATAAGCTAGGTCGTAATCCTGACTGAAGGGTTGTAATGACCAATTATGTAAGGAACATAGGAAGAACGTTGAAGTCACAGTAGTCTAATAGATAGTCTGTTGACTTATTAGACGTGAGGCCATGTTTCAAACCATATGTCAGACATCTCCAAAAAAAAAAAAAACCAAATATGAACACAATATTTCTACGGCGACTTCCTCTCAGCAAATTTCTGGCAAAAACTCCGAGAGTAAATAAAATTGCCATGAAAAGAGTTTCTGAAATATCTGTCATTCAAAGTCGACTATAAACTGTAGGTCCCGCCACTCATGTATAAAATTATCAAACATAATATGGGTGATGAGAGAGGCTAGGTTGTAATCCTAACTAATGGGTTGTAATGTAAGTAAGTAAGTAGGGTTTGGCCACACTTTCTGAGGTGTTGTGGTACAGGATTCATTTCAAATAGATCATAATTTGCAACGAAGTTATATAAAATCGAGTCCAATTTTAGGCATAGCTCGCGTAATACTCGTGTTACAACGATTTAAATTAGAATTTTGTTCTATTTTCGGGTCTAATTCTACCAGTTTTAAATTGACACTTGAACGTGACTGAAGAATTTTAATTCTAAATGTGCTGTAGGGTATCAAACGTTCGGTTTAGAGCGACTTTTATTCTCTTGCTTGTTATTATTTTGAATATCGAATATTTGCAGCGTGTGTATGCGTGAAATGAATCGTAAATAACAAACGTAATCAAAATCAATATGGAAATTCATTGTTGGGCTGGCTGCAGCAGTAAAAAGAAAGTGAAGAAAATATATGCAAAACAGTGCACATAAAAATTAATGCTACACTTAGGAAATTATGTTAAAAGGATTTTCATAACACGCATAAAAAAATAATGTTCGTATGAATGCATAAAACATCTTAAAATTTATGTCGAAAATGAAAAATCGAAACTAAAAATTGGACTTTAAATGTTTTACAGCAGCAGAGTGTAGTGTAGTGTAGTGTGCTAAACAGTGTGTATAAAATTTGAAAAATAATTTATAAATTTATAAACGTATTTACGTTTAAAACTTATTGTATGGAATACAAAATATTTTCAAAATTTATCGTTTTTCCAATTGACAGCAAGAAAGTTCCACTCATTTCAATTGGCATTTGCCATGATGCCAAACGAACAACTCAATAAAAATCACTTTTGCACGTTCGTTTTCGTTTTACACTGATAATGAATATTTTATTTCTTGTTTATTTTGTTTTCATTTCTTTTTTTTTAAATTTCAAATAGAAAAAGAATTTTATTTATTTAAACATTTTGTTGTAGAAAATGGCAAGAATTTAAATAGGAAATCAAAAGACAAAAGCAGCTATTTGTGGGCCCTGAATGAAAAGTGTGTGAAGATAAATTTGAATTTAGCTAGCAAAGACAAAAACCACAAACTTTAACAGAGCTAATGTTAACAGAGTAATAGAAAAGTTGTTCCATTTGGGAACGTGCGGGGCCTAATTTTTAAGGAGTGGAATATAGATTTTACTTTTCGTTATCGTATGTTTGCATATATTTTTCCATGACCATGTATTTTCTGTGAACTACTTAACTTTGCTCTGTTAATTGTAACATTAGCTCTGTTAAAATGTGTGGTTTTTGTCTTTGCTAGTTAAATTAGAATTTATCTTCATAATACTACGAGTTTCTGCCATCGAAAGACGTACTCAATTCAACTTGAATAGGAGGTACCATCGGCAGGACATAGCAATATCATCTGACTGTCAGCCCGCCATTCTTGCACTCGTCTTCTTGGAGGTTAAATCAAAGATAGTAGTGGTGAACAAATAAAGTTTTCGAATCTGGGACAATATTCCAATATTATTCAACATAAGATTCAATCGAGTCCAATATCCCTGAATGCATTACTCTTTGGTGTAGATTTTTTGACGGCAGCGTCATAGGACCAGGCTAGCAATGCTGGCCCGACTTTGATGATCTGGATAGCAATAAGATTTTGTCACTAGGACGGCGGTATGTGTCACAAAGCTCAAGTCACTTTGGAATATTTTAAACAAGTGATTTGAGAACATTGTTATCTCACGTGTGTTGGCTTATTAGACCTAAGGCCACCATTCAAACCCAAGATCAGGATCAGATATCTCCAACAAAACGAAATGTAAAAAAAATTTCTTCGGCGACTTCCTCTCAGCAGATTTCTGGCAAAAACTCTGTGAGTAAATAAAATTGCCATGAAAAAGTTTATCAAAAACCATGGCGCTTATGGATACTGTTAAGAAAATGGAAAAATCTAGATACTGGTGTTTTGCTTTTACATCGTTTAACATTGAAATTATAAACAAGAGCTACAAAAACAAAACAATGAACTTGTTTATAAATTATCGCACTGCGTAATATAACAACAAACACAACCATAAAAAATTTGGTAAACAAGTAAACAAAAATATACCAACAACACTACAAAAATAAACGTAAACAACGATTAAAGAGATTTCGAGAAGCCGAAGTCATGAGCGTTAGCCTTCAAGAACATTCAGCAGACTGTTTACCGTACTATATAAAAGGCAAGACAAAGGCTAGTTAGTTAGTAAAAGTTCAGTCAGTCTTGTGTGAAGACGCGGTGTGTTTGAAGAGAGTAATCGTGGTTTGAAGATCTCCGTTACAAAGATCAGTCGAACAATTGTCTAGTAATTGTTATTGCTTACGCAAAGGATGTAAACAGAGGAATAACAAACAAAGCAATTGTTGTTATATACATAAAGTTGTGAACAGTGGCACACAGAATTGTGCGAATAATAAAGACTTTTAATTACAACTAAACACAAATTTATCTTTATTCTATTTCAAACTACGAGCTCATATTTTAAAATTTTTAAAAGGTAAAAACGTAACCATACAATTAACACACACAACATAAGTGGTGTGAGAAGCTAGGTTGTAATCCTGACTGAAGATTTGTAATGACCAATTATGTATGTTATGTATGGTGGTCAGATCGTAAGATTTTACTCCGTTAGAATTGTTTTTTGTGATGTTTTCTTAAGACACACAACACAGCGGTCCTCAAGGCCAATGTAAACCATGTCATTGGTCAAATTCAGCTTGATTTAAGCACCAGAATCATGAAGTCATGAAACGCATTTTAAATGCGCTCCAACCAGAAGAACCGTGATAAACATTTCAATGATTTTATATTCTAAATATGATGGCAATAAGTTTGAGCTTAAAAAATTGCCATGAAAAAGTTTTCAAATCAGTCGTTCAATGTCGACATTAAACTTTACAGGCCGCCCCTCAGGGATAATGTTTGCACTAACAACAAGAGTGGTGTTAGCAGCTAGGTTGTAATCCTAACTGAAGTGTTGTTATGATCAATAATAATGTGTATGTTTACAGCATTATAACCAAGCGGCTATATGGCATAGCCACATCAAAGGTTGAAACTTATTTTTAATATTCTGGTCCATCTTTCCTAATTCCGAAAAAAAATAATTTTTTTTTGTTATAAATTGGAAAACGTTTGTGTGGCAATGGAAAATCATCATCATACATGATACATACGAGATCGTAATGTTTTATTTCAAATCGTTTTTCATTGTATTTTATTTAAACAATGGTTTTTCCTTTAAGTTTTTTTCATTTTTTTTTTTTTTTTGTAAAGAAAGGAAAACAATTCCTATGATTTTTGAATGTCTAAGTTTAAGGATCAGAGGTTAGGTAGCATATGTGAACAAGTGTGTCTTATGCTTCCTTACTTATTTTATTGCTTACGTATGTATGTCTACATTTATTGGTTCATCTTCCCCATAAAATTCTGCGTACAAAGTTTCACTCACATGTGGCAAAATGTTGTAGAAAATGTAACAAATCTTCTTCGAAAAACGAAAATGAGAAAAAAATTTTTGGTGAAAAGATGGCAAAAGAAAAACATTATAAGGCAGAGAAGCACGTTTAATTCGTTGTTGTTACGAATTTCAAAATAAATAAATTCGTTTCCATTTAAAACAATTGTTTACTGAATTCAGTAGCAGAGATAAGAAGCTATGAAATCTTAAAAAAAAAAAAAAACGTGAGATAATAAATAAAATCTTTATTTCGTTAAGCTATAGAGCGCGTTCTAGGACACATTGTAGCATATGTACAGTAGAAATCAATTTTCGTTTAAGGGTGTTCATTTATGTGCAGATAAGCCGCGAATTTGTCATTGGTTTGCGCATATCTGCGATCACCTATGAAAAGAGTAGAGTTTTGTTAAATTTTTCTGGAGTTAAATAATATTCACAAATCGAAATATTAATTTAGAAACAGCAATGTTATGTTAAAACAAACAGGACTACCCTACATAAAGGGTAGGCCATATAAAAGTTTAAATTTCAAAATGCAATGAAACAAAAACGGTTTGAAATTTTCCACAAATTTATTCTTTTGTATCATCAATATCATATCATTCATATGGCGGCCACGGCTGGCCCCACAGCACCTCATTCGATTAGACCAATTATCGTGCGCTTTTTTCAAGTATATGTAGAGTCGTATCTCGGTAATGGCACCACGAATGTTGGCCTTCAAATGCTTAATTGTCTCTGGTTTATCGGCAAACATTTTTCTTTAACGGCGCCCCACAGAAAATAGTTCAACGGTGTCAAATCGCAGCTTCTAGGTGGTCAATTGATCTTAACATTTCGGCTAATTAAACATCCATCAAACGTTTGACATAATAAATCGATTGTGGCATGAGATGTGTGGCCAGTTGCACCATCCTGTTGAAACCAAACATTGTTCACATCATTACCATGAAGATTATCGTAGTGCGATCGGTGTCTGCATTGACCGTAATGCTTGCGTCGTCCTAATTTTCAAAGAAATATGGGCCAGTGATGCCTCTGCTCCGCAAGCCGCACCAAACAGTCGCTCGTAATGAGTGCATTGGCTTCTGTAAGACCCCATGTGGGTTTTCTGAGCCCCCAATACGGCAATTTTGCTTATTAACGCACGGGTACAACAAAATTGGATATTATGAAGCGATAAGTTTCTCCTTTTTCCGTAATTGTTGCGTCGTCCTCATCTTCAGAAATATGAGCCAATGATGCCTTTCGTTTCCCAAGCCGCACCAAACAGTCACTCGTAATGGGTGCATTGGCTTCTGTAAGACCACGTGTGGGTATGGTCATGCGGCTTCAACTCGTGAACCAAATAAATTATTCATCCTCTAATGAGTCTCAGAGTCAATTTAGGCAGCACACTATATTGTCTATCGTCCATGTCTATCCATCCATTGTGATTTAGCCAAACAGACTGAATGAATGACAACTAATTGAACAGATGTTGCTTCCACAAGATGGCCGTTATCAACTGCCAAAAATAAGAACTCCTTGAACTCCTGATAGGTCAACAATGTATTGTTATGAAAATTAAATATCAAGATACTGGTGTTTTGCTTTAACATCGCATAGTATTAAAATTATAAACAAAAATACAACAACACCAGCATAAAAAATGGCAAACAACGAAATAAAAATACAACAACAAACGCTACAAAAATAAATGTAAACAACACGTTTACATTTATAGAAATTTCGAGAGCATACATTAGACTATTTACCCTGTCGTATAAAAGGCAAGGAAAGCAGGCGAGTGAGTTAGTGAAGTTCAGTTAGTCTTGTGTGAAGACGCGGCATGTTTGAAGAGAGTAATCGTGGTTTGAAGATCTCCGTTACAAAGATTTGTCGAACAATTGTCTAGTAATTGTTATTGTTTGTGTAAAGGGTGTAAACAAAGGAATAACAAGCAAATCAATTGTTGTTGTTACATCATGTTGTGAACAGTGGCCCACAGAATTGTGCGAACTATAAGGAATTTTAATTAAAACTAAACACCAATTTAATTTTATGTTATTTGCAATTTACGAGCTCATATTTTAAAAGTTTTTAAAAGGTAACACTATATTCGAGTAAATTAATGTTTCTAAAATCAAAGATAACGAGACATGAGTCCCACATACAGACGTGTTCGAAATAATAAGAACATCCAAAGCGAAACAAAAGATAGTCTTAAAAAATTTTTTGAGAAAGATTTGAAAATATGGCTTTCTGTTATTTTTATTGTAGGCATCTTTAGCTTTTTAAAAATATTCAAAGTTATGTTCTAACTCATTTAATTTTTTTGTACTGGCAATAATGTTGAACTAAGTCGAAAATCCGCTGTTCGAAAAAATAAGAACAAATCATATTGGTCCCACTTACATTTCTCACATGAGAGAAAAAGTCCAAAGTTTTGTTGAAAATATAATCGTTGAGTAGTCGTTGATCATTTTTTGTGCAGAATATTGACTTATTTTGGTGAAAAATTCTTCTAAAATGGGCAGAAGCAAGCATTGCTTTATCGACCAGCGTAAGATAATAAAAAAATTGCTCAGCGAAGAGAAAACGTTTACTTTCATAAGAGAACAGCTTGGAATTTCCAACGGAATGATAACAAATGATAATTTCGGAATTTCCTACCGAAGATCGAAAGTCGCGGTAGGCGCAGGAAAACTAGCAAAAGGCAGGATAATGCTATCACACGGATCGTTAAAAAGCACCCCTCTATAACGTCTTTACAGATAAGAAACGAGTTAGACCTCCCAATTGCTACATCGACGATAAGAAAACGTTTGATTGAAGTCAATTTGAAAGCACGAAGCCCTAGAAAAGTAGCATTGTTGAAAAAAATACATCTAAAGAACAAACTTCTGTTTGCCAAAAAGTATATCGATGAACCTGACACTGTTTGGCGTAATATCTTATGGACCGATGAAACAAAAGTAGTCCAATTCAGCCAAGGCAAAGATAAACAGTACGTTAGACGCCCTCGTAATCAACAATTCAACGAAAAGTACGCTATCAAAACTATAAAACATGGCGGTCTCAGGCTCATGCTATGGGGGTGTTTTGGGTGGAATGGCGTTGGACCTCTAGTTCAAATCGTTGGGAAGATGGATGCCACCTATTACGTTCAAAATATTTTAGAAGCCGTAATGTTGCCTTACGCTGAAGAGGAAATGCCTTTGCGATGGGTCTTTCAGCAAGACAACGACCCGAAGCATACCTCAAAGAAAGCAAAGCGTTGGTTCCAGGACAATAATATCCATGTTATGGATTGGCCGGCACAATCGCCGGACCTAAATCCAATTGAACATCTTTGGATTGATGTAAAGAAAGGTGTTAGAGATGTAAGGCCCAAAAATATTGAGGAACTTTGGCTTGCGGCGAAGAATACATGGGAAAATATTCCACTCCACAGATGCCAGACTTTGATAGCTTCTATGAGGTCCAGATGTGCCGAAGTAATCGCTAATCGTGGAGGGGCTACTTCATATTAATTACTTACAAACAAATAATACTAATCTGTAAACTTAATAGACATTAAACTGAAACCAATTTGTTCTTATTTTTTTGAACAGCGGATTTTCGACTTAGTTCAACATTATTGCCAGTACAAAAAAATTAAATGAGTTAGAACATAACTTTGAATATTTTTAAAAAGCTAAAGATGCCTACAATAAAAATAACAGAAAGCCATATTTTCAAATCTTTCTCAAAAAATTTTTTAAGACTATCTTTTGTTTCGCTTTGGATGTTCTTATTATTTCGAACACGTCTGTAATTATGCTGGTGAAAGCAAAGATAATTTAAAGGGTACCTTGAACGTGCAAGTCATGTCAAGTTATTGACTTAACGACAACGATACCAATCGAAGGAATTTCAAAGAATTTCGAAGAGTGGAGTAGAGTAGAGTATTTAAATTATTTTCTTAGGTTTTAAAGCTTTGCGTGATCATTTTCTTTTGTTTTCTTATACAATTAATTCTTTTAAGTATCTGCATATGCTTTTACGCATCACTGTAATATTTTGCTAACAAGCTGTGCTGATAAGCAAAGTGTTTATACTCGTGCATGTAAGTAGGCATGAGTCAAAATGTTGGAAGACGTAGAAACAAAACAAACAAACAAAAACAATAAAAAAGAGCAAGAAGGGTACATACACGATTGTTTCAATGTATGAGAGTTAAAATATTAAGTTGTTAAAAACACACACACAGCCACACAAATGTGCATATAAATTTCGATTTAAAAACAAAATTCTTAAAATTTCCAATAAATAAGCAAAAGCATACTACACACATACACACATTTCATATATGTATGTATGTATGTTGACTCATTGAAATACTTTCGAGAAACTTATAAGAAGAGAGCCCTTTTGTGAGTGTCTGTCTGTCTGGCGGTCTATCAGTTTTTGTAGAACGAAGTATGTAAGTGTTCTATAAAGATATTTAAACACACACATAAGCACTTATGTTTCAATAAAAACAAAAACGAAGAAGTTCTCTCTCCTCTTAAAGATTATGAAAATGAAAATGTTTGTTTCAATTTCAAAGTGTTTTTCGTGTTTTTAATGTGTGCGTGCGTGTTCTCTTTAAAGTTCTCTCAATCGAAAGTATCGAATTGCCCACAATCACACTTAAGAAAACACATCCACACTCAAGAACACAATTATGTACACACATACTCTACAAGTGGATCACACACTTTAAAGTAACAACGTAATATTATTAAACTGGGTGGGAAAAATTTATTATTTTTATGAGGGAGGAGAACTTCTAAAAATAATGAAAACGTTGTTAAGAAAATGAAAAAATCAAGATATTCGTGTTTTGCTTTTATATCGCTCAACATTAAAACTATAAAGAAAAGCTACAAAAACAAAAAACAATGCAGTAAACAAACCTGTTTACAAATTATCGTACTGCTCAATACAATAACAAATACCAGCATAAAAAAATGGTAAACAAGTAAACAAAAATACACAAACAACACTACAAGGATAAATGTAAACAACGATGTTTCGAGAAGGCAAAGTCATCAACATTCGCCTTCAAGAACATTCATCAGACTGTTTACCCAGCTATATAAAAGGCAAGGCAAAGCAGCCGACAGAGTTAGTAAAAGTTCAGTCAGTCTTGTGTGAAGACGCAGTGTGTTTGAAGAGAGCAATCATGGTTTGAAGATCTCCGTTACAAAGATCTAACGAATAATTGTCTAGTAATTGTTATTGTTTATGCAAATGGTATAAACAGAGGAATAACAAAGAAAAGCAATTGATATTGTTTACATCAAGTTGTGAACAGTGGCACACAGAATTGTGCGAATAATAAAGGATTTTAATTAAAACTAAATATAAATTTATTTTGATTTTATTTGCAATCTATGAGCTCATATTTTAAACGTTTTTAAAAAGTAAAAATGTAACAATATTCAAAAAAATAAACCTTCGAGAATAGCTTTGTTTGGAAGCACTTAAAATGAATTTCGATGTAAGGAGTCTATTTCTGAAGCAAATGGCTATAAGCAATTAGACTTACCTACTACAACAACAAATAACAACAGTCTTGACAAAGTTGACGACAGTTTAAACGGCTTTTTGCCCTATATGAATAGAGGGCATCCACTGAGTGTTGGTCTCAATTAAAAAAAAAAAGTGTAGAAAATCAGCTGGATTTTGCTGATGGGTTTGAGATTCTTAAATTGTTGATTTGTGTTCAAACTCTTTATTACATACATACATACATAATCGGTTATTGCAACCCTTCAGTCAGAATTGCAACCAAGCTTCTCTGTGTGTGTGTTAATTTTATCAATGAAAGGCGGGATCTTTAGTCAAAAATCGACTCTGAACGACAGATTTTTGAGAAGCTTTTTCATGACAACTTTCTTTACTGTCAGAGTTTTTGCCAGAAATTTGCCGAATGAAAGTCGCCGAAGACATATTTTCCATGTTTCGTTTTGTTGGAAATGTCTGACCTGGGGTTTTAACCGTGGACTTACGTCTAATAAGCCAGCACACTACCTATTAGACTACGGCGACAACTTTGTTGAGTATACTTTTCCAAAATATCCACTTACACTTCACACAAGGATTCTGGAGCCATCATTGGCATGGAAGCTCCCCTACACTCGTAAGCTCGCCAGCAGATTGTCATCTTATTTTACTTACCGAATGGATTCAGCCTTCACAGACATTTACATACTGTCTTAGATTTAACCCCATTAGATAGTATTGCTATGTCCTGCTATGTCCTATGGTACAGAAACCTCCTACATAACTTGAATTGAGCAAATCTTTCGACGGCATATGCTTTTGTTTGAATTCATTTGTTAGGTTAGTATTCCTATGCTGAGGGGCAAATAAATGGTTTTACATGCACGTCACTTATTTGGCAAACTTCTTTCGATAATATAATATGTAGATTTATTTGTAGAGAGACCAAACAGATCTGATCCGGTATGGATTGTATGCAGAACCAAATTGACATTGACTCTAACCAGATTCCAATGGCTTCTGGGTTTACACACCAGGTGGCTGCGAAGAGCAAACAAAAACTTCAGAGGAAGGAGAGCACATTGCCTTATTAGGCGTAAGGCCACAAAATGAAACTTGAAAACAATTTAACGGCGACTTCCTCTCAGCAGATTTCTCAGCAAAAAACTCAGAGAGTAAATAAAATTGTCATGAAAAGTTTCCCCGAAAATCTGTTATTTGCAATCGACTTTAAACTGTAGGTCCCGTCACTCATACATATACATACATAATTGGCCATTACTACCCTTCAGTCAGGATTACGGCCTAGCTTCTCACACCACTCATGTTAAGTGCGTTAATTTTATGCGTGAGTGGCGGGATCTACAGTTTAACGTCGGCTCCGAACGAGGAAATCGCCGAAGAAATTATTTTCATATTTCGTTTCGATGCCTGATACGAACCCGGGCTTTACGTCTAATAAGCCAACACACTACCTACTAGACCACGGCAACTTCACTCATATATATATAACATTTAAATACACTACATAAATGATGTGAAGGAAGAGCTAAGTCGTAATCCTGACTAAAGGATTTTGTGTGCAAAGCTCACAAAATCTTCAGAGGAAAAAAAAGAGAGTACAGAACATTTTATCCGTTATTGCACAGCACTTGTTATGACAGATCATTCTTGGGTACCTAGAACAGACCATGTCCAGAAAAAGGTAATACAGATCTCTATAAACCTATCAGGATGGCCGAGAAATTCCATCCAGGCTTTGTTTTGTAATCATAAAGGGTCCACCAAATAACTTTTTTTTTTTGAAAATGCTTAAAAAAAAAAACTACTGAATATTTTCTCAAATTTCTTTTTTTATTTGAAAGTACAATCCTTCCGGTTAACAATATAAAATAATATCATTCAAATGGCTGCCTCGGCTGGCCATGCAGTAGCCTACACGATCGGTCCAATTTTTAAGCACATTATCGATTGTGTGCAGCTGTATTTCACCAATGGCATCACGAATATTGTCCTTTAAAGCGTCAATTGTCTCTGGCTTGTCGGCGTACCACTTATCTTTGACGGCACCCCACAAATAATAGTCCAACGGTGTCAAATCGTAGCTCCGAGGTGGACAAACGACATCAGCTCTGCGGCTGATAATGCGATTTTTTTAAACAGGGCGCAAACCATCGAGTGTAGCTTCGGCTGTGTGGCACGTAGCGCCGTCCTGTTGAAACCAAATGTTGCCAATATCCTCTTCTCCAATCTTTGTGAACAAAAATTCGTTCAACATGGCCCAATATCGATCGCCATTGACTGTAACGGCCACTCCTTGCTCATATTGGAAGAAAAATGGCCCAATTATGCCTCTGGATCAAAATCCGCACCAAACAGTGACTCGTTTTGGGTGCGTCGGCTTTTCAATGTATGCGTGCGGGTTTTCTGTGCCCCAAATGCGACAATTTTGCTTGTTTATATACCCGCCAAGATCAAAATGAGCTTCATCTGAAAAGATGATTTTTTCGCACACATTCAGCAACATTACCATGATTTTCAAAGTAATGTCGCAATATTTCCCAGCGTTGTTCAAGCGTATACACAACCATATTCGTTCAGCGGAAGGATAAAACTAATTATCTGTCAAATCAGACATGAGCTAAGTGTTACCATTCACGAAATAAGCACTAGTTGAAAAAAAACGTTAGATGGCGGACCTTTTATGACAGATTAAGTGCCATCAGTGATACAACGGGACTTTATAGCATTCACGTATTACCTACAACATGTCAAAAAAGCATCCGGTATTATTTTAGGACTTCGAGAATCACTCATACACTCGAATTTAAACAAGAAAAACGAAAAAAAATTTTACGACAAAAAAATTTTACAAAAAAAATTCATGACACCATTAGAAGACCTGAGTATTGTTTTCTGCACTGTTTGTTGTTATTGTTTGCCATTAAACCTCATTTACATTTTTGAGTTTTGAACCCCGAAAACAAAACAAAATTAATATAAATTGCGAATTTAACTTCAATTATAATACAGTTTATTATTAAACCGTTATAAACATAATTTTCCATTATATTTCATTTCCCATTTTTTATCTCCTGTTTGGTTTGATTGTGTTGCCTTTATTGTTGTTGTTAAATATTTAATTTTTATTTGTTAGCGACTCCTACCGCGTCGGGTGTATGTACATATGTATGGTCGGGTGGGCTAAGAAAGTTAAATTTCACTGTCATAATTTCTATTCTACACGCAACAACAATTCAGACAAAAATATAAAAGGAAACGAAAAAAAAAGAAAAAAAGGAAAAATGAATACAAATATGGTTGTTGTTGTTGTTGTTGAATTAAACAAACAAATTAAAACAGAAACAAAAAGACATTAAGACAATAATAATAACAATTGGAATTGAAATTGAAATAAAAAAGAAGAAAAAAACACACAAAAAAAGGAAAACAAAAACAAAAACCATAAAAATGAAATTATAATTTAATGGGAACCAGAAATGGATCGACAGACAAACAGACAGACGGACAGACATTGATGTCATAAACTACACATTGTTATAAATAGAAAAACTCAAAGTGGAAATGAAAATCCTTAGAGAATTTGTTCTTCGAAGCACAGCATAAATTGGCCATAATTTTAAGGCAGTGTTGGGAAATTGACAGTTAAAGTGTATGGCAATACATACCAGAGATCAGCAATGAATCGTTTTTTCGCTATTCATAAGCACTCATGAAATTTTGAATATAACTTCTTCAACACTTTTGAAATTTTACGTGTACTCTGATTCATTCGTAATCACTACAACGTTGATTTATAAGTACAGGTTGCAATGAGTATGCGTACAACGTTGACATCAAACTCATACCATTCGAAAAATGTAAAGGGCTATCCATTTCGTGGTTTCAAAAGTATGGGACTGGAATTCGACATCTTTCAAACTAAGTTGTGAAATCAATTTTTTTCTTTTCAGTTGAAAGTCTGATATTAACGAAAATGGATCGCTTAACTATCACACAACGCATAAAAATTATCAAAACCTACAACAAAAATGGTGATTCTGCCACAGCCACGTATCGTGCGTATAGGCAATTTTTCGAACAAAATTTTCTTCAGCGATGAAGCACATTTCACACTCGGTGGGTATGTTAATAAACAAAATTGTCGTATTTGGGGTTCTGAGAATCCTCAAGTAATTGAAGAGAGGCCATTACATCCAGAAAAAGTTACTGTTTGGTGCGCTCTTTGGTCCGAAGGTCTGATTGGACCTTACTTCTTTGAAAACGATGATGGAACGACTGTCACCGTCAATTTGGAGCATTATGGTCATATGATTACCCACTTTTTTTGGCTGCAATTGAAGAATACGACTTGGAGAATATGTGGTTTCAACAAGACGGTACCACATGCCACACAACTCGAGCGAATATGGCTTTATTGCAAGAGACATTTCCTGGCCGCGTAATTTCTCGTCGTGGCGATATCAACTAGCCACCAAGATCATGCGATTTGACACCATTAGACTTTTTTTGTCGGGCTACGCGAAAGACCGTGTTTATGCAGATAAACCTTCAACTCTTGAGCACTTAAAAACCAGCATTCGTCAAGTTATGGCTGAGATACCGCCCAATATGTGTCAAAAAGTGGTCGAAAATTACCTCAAAAGAATCAATGCTTGCAACACTTCGCGTGGAGGTCATTTAAATGATGTAGTGTTTCACACATAATGTCAACGTTTAAACTTTACAATAAAAAAGAAATATCATGAAAAAAATATTTTATATGTGCGTTTTATTTACGTTGACTTTTGAAACCACTAAATGGATAACCCGGTATGTTTGATTCATAAGAAAAATACTTATAATACCTATAAATGATTCGAGTGATTCGATTCAATTGATTCAAGAGTTGAAGTCGCATGACCATCCGCTTCGCTTTCGCTTTGCTAAATGGGCCAACGAGAAACTGCACGATGATGTCGATTTTTCCAAAAAGAAAAGTAATTTTTTCGAATGAAACTCCTTTTCATTTTTGTAGATACCTTAACGAGCAAAATTCCCGTATTTGGGAAACAGAAAACCCACACGTGAGCAAAGCACCCATTACGAATGACTGTTTGGTACGGCTTGTAGAGCGGAGGCATCATTCGCCCATATTCCTTTGAAAATGTGGACGGCGGAACCATTACAGTCAAAGGAGACACCTATCGCACCATGATAATAGATTTTTTTGCAACCGTTCTTCATGGTATTGGTATGAACGATGTTAGGTTTCAACAGGATGTTGCAACTTGCCATACACCTGATGCCACAATCGATTTATTGCGTCAAACGTTTGAGGGCTCAAAGTGTGATAGCGTTAAGGGTTACAGAATCTCATTCACACTTACATAAATACATTGTACATAACACGGTACGACAGTGAAAATACAACCGAGTAACTACATAGTCCACATTGTTCAGTTAGTTAAGTAGAACTCAAAAATAACTTTTTTTATATTTCTCGAACCCTCCAAACTAGTTTTATTTGACAAAAACTGTTTTTTTTTTTTTGACTTTACGCACAAATTTCTGGATTACTCAAACATTTCTCATCCGATTTCCAAAACTTAAATCTTGTTGGAAAGGGGAGAGATGATCCTTTAAAATGGTATACATACGTCTATTATTCGACTTAATATGCTATGAGTTTTGATGAGGTAAACTTGGAAAATTCGAATTTTTTTCATATTTTTTCAAGTTTGTCCTTTCATAGTAGCAAACTTTAATAAATAAAATATAGGATAAGTGATAATATTCTTAAAGTCTGTTCTCTTGTGAAGAGATTGGCACTTCGTTTGATCAAATCGGACAAAACTTACCGTAGTTATTATTTAAATAGTATAACAGTCGTGTTATATTTTTTATATAGGTCATCTCATCAAATGAACTTTTAGTTCAAAAATTTTCAGAATTTTTGATGGATCTTGGTTGTTTATCGGAAAATGTGTTAATTTCTCCCCTTTCCAACAAGATTGAAATTTTGGAAATCGGGTGAGAAATGTTTGAGTAATTCAGATATTTGTGCGTAAAGTCAAAAAAAAAAACAGTTTTTGTCAAATAAAAAAAGTTTGGAGGGTTCGAGAAATATAAAATAGGTATTTTTGAGTTCTACTTAACAAAACTCACAACCTACACTATGTCATTAGCCGGGTGTATTTAATTTTTTTTATTTTGTCGCATAGTGTAATTGGTCATTACAATCCTTCAATCAGGATTACAATCTAGCTTCTCAAATTACTTATGTTGTGTGGGTTAATTTCATACAGTTTAAAGTCGACTCTGAAAGACGAATTTCAAGAAGGTTTTCGTGGCAATTTTTATTAACTCTCAGAGTTTTCGCCAGAAATCTGCTGAGAGGAAGTTGGCGAAGGAAATATTTATTCATATTTCGTTTTGTTGGAGATGCGTAACCTGGGGTTTGAACCATGGCATTACGTCTAATAAGCCTAGACACTACCTACTAGACTACGGCGACTATATACGTGTGACCTAAAAAAAATCGCAGAAATAATTGATTTTAAGAATTCCGAGTAACTTCAAAACAAAAGAGTTATGTGGCGTAAGCAGCTGCCTTGGTTCGAAATGTCAGGTAATGGATTGGCCTACAGCAAAAGGGTCATTTCTAAATTGTGGCTAGAGAACAATACTTATTGTCTTGTTGCGTGTTAATCTTACTTGAGATGATTTCCACTCGTTCATGGGCTACTCCTCGAAGCCATATGACCTGTTTTATTCAAATAATTAAAAATGGAGTCGCCGTAGTGGCTTATTAGACGGGAGTCCATGACGCAAACCTCGACTAAAACAACATCTTTCTCTTAGCATTTTTTTTTTTTTGGCAAAATCTTTGAAAGTAAAATCAAATTACCATGAAAAGATTCTCAAATCAGTTATTTAGAGTTGACGTTAAACTTTAATTCGTGCCACTCTTGGAACAAAAATTAACACACAGAACATGGGGTTGTTGTCCTGACTAAAAGAATTGTACGTAATAAGAATCAAAAGACTTATTATTACTGAAAACTGCCACGATATATTGAAATTGTATTGAATTAGAAATCCTTAAGCATCACAATTATTTGGACTTCTTTGTTATGCTGGTAATGCTTACTCCAAAGATTCTTAATTAAGCAAAATTTACTTTGTTTCATGGTTAAATTTAAGTTCCGGGAGCTGTATTTGAATTGAACGTTATGCTGTATTGTGTATTCAAGTGTTCTTTTTCAAGTACCAGCACTTGAGCAGTGAAATTTTGTGAACAGAAGAAAAAAATATCGAAACGTAACGAAACAAGACGTTCTTAGGAAACAAATTGAATTTGAATTTTAGTCCACAAACAAAAGATTTGCTGAGCATTGAAACTAAAGTTGAAATATTGCCAAAAAAAAAAAAAAACAAAGAACACTTCAAGTACTTGACCCTCTCCTTAAAACAACATTAAAAAAATGAAAATGAAAATAAATAACAGCCGTTAAAATGTGTGCACAATGGGTTGCTTAATGTTGCATCATAAATCTGTTGCCAATACATTTACAATAATCAAGGAAATCATTTATTCCTTGTGCTACTTCACCCCCCCGGTTTTAGATGGCTTCTGCACTGTTTGTCGGCAACTGTCAATAAAGTTATCGATATTATTTGTGATTTTGGCTAATGCCACAATCCATCCATCCATCTCTATGCGCCCAACAACCCTAGTGAAACTAATCAATTATTTCAATCGACTAAAGAACACTGTAAACGTGCTGTAGCCAGCCGAAACCCCTTAGAAAATCGTTTGCTTTTGTTTTGTTTGTTGGGCTTCTTTAATATTGTGAAACAGAAAAATGAGCAGAGATTTCCTTCCTGTTTTAATGTGCTTAGAAAAATCCCAAAAATCAGCAACAGCACCAGATGAAAACCACCCTGTTTCACTAGACTTTTGATATCCGCTTGAAACGTTTAGGCGTGTTTGTGTGTATTTGAAGTGTCGTATTGATGAAAACGTTGCTTTTTTTTCATCTACAACTTCTATTCTGGGGGAAAAACCTTTGTTCGTTAACATATTTCAATGCGCATTGAGAAACAAAAACCAGTAAAACTACACAATAATATTTGGAAGTAAAATGGACAGCTGCCACCGTAAATTGCTACTTGCAACAACGTCTTTTCATGCCACAAAAGTGTTGAAATTACAAGAGAGTAAAATATTCAAAATCTCCAATAAAAAATATTTTAATTTACTCAAGTGTCCTACTTTTAACGCTGAAATAATAAAGTCCTGCTTGCATTTCGAAATTTATTTATGATGTCATGCGATAGCCTTGAAAGAGACACTTTTTTTCGTAAACAGAATCAATAAATATTTCTGAGATAAAGTGGCCGGATTATCCCCAGACAATTTGGGAAACACAATTGCCATCTCAATTATTTCCGTCTACGTTGCCTCAGAGACGATTTCGGCGCTGTACATGTTTTTTTGATTTTCTCTTCATCTTTGTCCAGCCATCCATGGCAGATTCATTTGTTTAAAGCCTAAATCATTAGGAAACTGTATTGAAAGTCGTCAGACTCCATTTTCCGCAAATCTGTTGGTCTATCAGGCTCAGCGCTCTCCTTATGACATATTGAAATATCGGGTCCGCCATCTAACGTTTTTTTTTTTCAACTAGTGCTTATTTCGTGAATGGTAACACTTAGCTCATGTCTGATTTGACAGATAATTAGTTTTATCCTTCCGATGAACGAATATGGTTGTGTATACGCGTTTTCGCTTCGCTAAATGGGCCTGCGATCGACTTACAGAAGATGCCGATTTTGGCAAAAAAAAAAATCATCTTTCCAGATGAAGCTCATTTTGATCTTGGCGGGTATGTAAACAAGCAAAATTGTCCCATTTGGGGCACAGAAAACCCGCACGCATACATTGAAAAGCCGACGCACCCAAAACGAGTCACTGTTTGGTGCGGATTTTGGTCCAGAGGCATAATTGGGCCATTTTTCTTCGAAAATGAGCAAGGAGTGGCCGTTACAGTCAATGGCGATCGTTATCGGGCCATGTTGAACGAATTTTTGTTCACAAAAATTGAAGAGGAGGATATTGGCAACATTTGGTTTCAACAGGACGGCGCTACGTGCCACACAGCCGAAGCTACACTCGATGTTTTGCGCCCTGTTTTTGAAGATCGCATTATCAACCGCAGAGCTGATGTCGTTTGGCTACCTCGGAGCTGCGATTTGACACCGCTGGACTATTATTTGTGGGATGCCGTCAAAGATAAGTGTTACGCCGACAAGCCAGAGACAATTGACGCTTTAAAGGACAATACTCGTGAAGCCATTGGTGAAATACAGCTGCACACAATCGATAATGTGCTTAAAAATTGTACCGATCGTATAGGCTACTGCATGGTCAGCCGAGGCAGCCATTTGAATGAAATTATTTTCCATTATTAACCGGAGGGATTGTACTTTCAAATAAAAAAAGAAATTTGAGAAAATATTCAGTAGTTTTTTTTAAAGCATTTTCAAAAAAAAAGTTAGTTGGCCGACCCTTTAGTTACATACATATTTCTCACACCACTTATGTTGTGTGTGTTAATTTTTTGTTTTTGCCAGAAATCTGTTGAGAGAAAGTCGCTGAAGGGAAATATTTTTTTAATTTTGTTTTGGTCATTTCACATGACTTAGTGGTTTAAATTTTGAAGGACCACTTGGAAATGAAAAGTTTTGCTCAAGGTGAGTACAATGTTTGCTCCAAACCGACCATAAATGCAGTCATATTATAATTTCCCAGAGGTATCCGACGTTGATACCATGGACAAAACTTTAAGCCACCACAAGACATCAGAGACCAAACAACACTGAAAACAATACATTTTTAGGGATGAATTGACTGCAGTGTGGTCATATTTCCTGAGCTTGAAGGAAACACTTTAACAAATTACCAGTTGACTACCAATATAATCCAAACTTTTCTAAAGCCGAAACTTAACAAGATCGAATAATATGTCAGGAAGGCCAGAAATATTCTTTTCGAGTTCTTAAGAGTTTTTCGTACATTTAAGCAACAATCACTATCGTATCTGATCTCTCATACAAACATCTATTTGTTAGAACCATTCTTAGGTATGTAGTCATAATAATTAGGTGGATAGATAGGTTGAAGGAAAGATATCATCATCTAAATGAACTATCCCATGTCTTTTGTCGGTATTCATCTAAGCTGTCAAGTGCACCTACTCAGCGAAAAAACTTAGTACCAAATTAAAATTTTTTAATCTCATCTGTTCAAAAACTGGACAATGAAAAAGAAAGACTTTTATCGTTTCGATGTCCTCCTCACACACACGATATTCACTGTTATATGCGCACCTTCTTGGCTCAAAAATATTTGTATTCGAGTATATCCCGCTCACTTTACGCTTATGCAGGGCTTAATATCGTCCTAGTCTTCCCCATGTCCGACAGGAGCCAGAAATTTCTAATAATTTTGTATATAATGTCGCTGTTCGACAGCGTTTCACAAATTGTTTCATTTATCAATTTTATATCATGGTTTTCAATGCTCCAAAAATACAAGGGGGATTCTGAAAGTTCACATCAAGTGCTTCTCGATTATTCCCTAGTTGTTAGGTGGACAAATAATAGGCACAGTACCATTTCCGAAAAAATTGTTAACTGATCGCTCACAGTTAAAACCCTCGTAGATCTTTCCTCTTTGGTATCCACTACCATCAGTAAGGATGTTACTATGCGTTCCAACTTAATTTGCGTTGGCCTAGCGAACATATTCCCTAAAACCATATCTTAGTTAGGCAGCAGTGATTACATGATACCGAGATACGACTTCTGAATGAGATTCAGGACATTCACGTCAGATACAGAGATGTACAAAAATGGTGCAAAGCATCTCTTAAAAGAGAAAAAAGAGCCTGAAAGCTCCCAACGAACGCAACTCTTGGTGATGGAAATTGTTCGAAATCGATGCAGTCTACATATCGACGCCTCCATTCTATAACGTTCTAAGTGTACTTAGAACGTTTTTAATGTTCTTGCATTTTTAAATTCTACGTTCTCTAACTTAAATACAGTCAAAATTTGGTTAAGATGCGCCGATCCGTTCCAAAGTTATAGGGAAAAATCTACTTAGAATACACATATCGTCGTATGTCGCGTGAAAACTTTGAGAGCTCATAACTCAAAACACACTTTTTCGACTTAGAATGTTATAGAACGGAGGCGTCGATATGTGAATTTTAAATCTCTGTAATGTCTTTCAAATGGAAGTATCGACAATGGAGGATACGGTGAAAATTTTTAAGTGCACAAATGTCGCCTAACAAAATTTGATACAACCATCGAACTCTCCGATAAACTCTTGACTGTGGGAACCCTTGTGAGGAACTATGATCTTATAATTGAAAATGCAGACATGGTGCAGAAAAAACTATGACCAAAACTATTTGGAGGGCTCAAGATAAGCGTACTTAAACTCCAATGCAGCACGTTAATTATGGTTGCTCGGATCATTATGGGTCATAGCATTATGAGCACGCATGCGGAGCACATTTGTCTTGCAGACCTTGAAAAAAAAAATTTCCGCAACAGCTATAGGGAAGACAAGACTGTTCTCCATTTATTGGATATATGTATTGTTACGCAAATGGAAACGACATAATATCATGAAAACAATAAGCAAAAGCTACACACACTAACAAATACATCGAACTTGTTCCAAGTGAACCAACAACAACAAGCATGAGAGAAAGAGGGATAGATAAGTAACCAAACGCAACAACACGCAGAGTCGCGATAGAATTCTCGAGAAGGCGAAACCCCGCACGTTCCACTTTAAGAACCTTCATCAGACTGATTCGTGCTCATATAAAAAGGCAAGAAAAAACAGACAACGAGTCAGTAGTAATTCAGTCAGTATTGTGTGAAGTTGCATGTGAACAAAACAGTTGTGGTTTGAAGATCTCCGCTGTACAGATCTAACAAACAAGTGTTGTTACTTAAAAAAAGGTTGTAAGCAGAGAAGAATATCGAACAAGCACATATTGTTATAGTTATTTTTGTATACGTGGTATAAGTTGGAAACAGTGGCACATAAGATAGGGCGGACAATAAAGGGTTTAATTGAAACTAAACACTTATTTTTTTTACTTTGTTTGCAATTAACGAACTCATATTTAAACGTTTTTTAAAAAGGTAAAAACGTAACAGTATGTCCTGCAATAAGAAGAAGGAGAAAAAGGCACTTTAGGGTCTGCCATATACATAGATGTTGTGGAGGAACCGGCACGCACTGGCATCAGTAGTCTGAGTTGCTTCAACAGAATCTGAGAATGGTTGCTAAACTAGGGAATTGTGATTCCCTCTGAGGCCAAAGTGTGTCCATTCTTCATCTTTGGAGGGACAGCTGCTTCTAACTACCTACCTTACTAAGTAGGTTATGTCTCCAAGTTTAGAACCGTCCAAAATTATTATTTTCATACAAATTTTCGAAGTCGCCGTGGTCTAGTAGGTAGTGTGCTGGCTTATTAGACGAAAGGCCCGAGTTCGAATCCCAGGTCAGACATCAAAACGAAAATATGAAAAATATTTCTTCGGCGACTTCCTCTCAGCAGATTTCTGGCAAAAACTCTGAGAGTAAAAATTGCCATGAAAAGCTTCTCAAAAAAATCTGTCGTTCGGAGTCGACTTTAAACTGTAGGTCCCGCCACTCATGTATAAAATAAACACACACAACACGAGTGGTGTTAGAAGCTAGGACGTTGTACAATGGGTCAGTTCGACCTCCGGGTACTGTACTTGTCACAGTTGACAAGTACACGTCCTCTAACCTAACCTAATCTAACCTACAAATCGGTACATAATATTAATCGGATTAAAATTAATCTTAAAAACTCCTTCATGACTATGTTTATACTCTAAATTTGAATATGA
Source organism: Sarcophaga caerulescens (assembly GCA_927399465.1). Classification (NCBI taxonomy): domain Eukaryota; kingdom Metazoa; phylum Arthropoda; class Insecta; order Diptera; family Sarcophagidae; genus Sarcophaga; species Sarcophaga caerulescens. The sequence goes on from OV656866.1 coordinate 82,684,701, forward strand.
CTGCACTTATCTTAAGAGTCGACCCCTTTGAATAATAATGACCAGCCATAAATGGCATGCATACGCATCCTTTTTCAAGCTCTCCTTGAAAGTTTTTTGGTATATGACTATACACATACACACATAAGCACACATACACTTTCAAATAAAAATTCTAATGAAAAAAAATTCTCCAAAAATCTCATAAACATGCCAAGATAATGAGGTTTCACAACAGCAGTCAGCAGTAGTAAGTAGAGAGAGTTAAAACAAAAGTTTGAAAAAACTTTTTTATGTGCGTCACTGGGATCAAGGATTTTAAAAACAAAGCTGAACGAAACGAATTGATAGACTTCTAAGAACACACTTGAAATTCTGACTCATATTCATAATGAAGTGAAAGGGGGGATAATGTTGGAAAACAACTTTTTTATTTTTAGAAAACTTTTAATAATTCAACACATTATTTGGGTTAAAGGTCAAAACAAGGCATAAATAACTCACTTCACTTCATATGAATATATAAGAGATAAACTCCATACAAATGTGGTGGTCTATGAGAGGGTCAGTTAGGCTTTTTTTATGATTTTTAATATTTAAAACAACTGCTTGTTTCTGAATGTTGGCTGTCATTTATTATTTACAGACAGGGATTCATATTTTCAGAGAAAGAAAAGAAGAAAAAATTTTTTTGTTGGGAAATTTTGGTCAAGGGTTTTAAAACAGCAACGTTAGCAGTGGCCGAATATTAAATTTTCAGTTTTAAAGTCTTCTTCTCTTTTTTTTTTATGTATATGCCTACCATATCGTTATCACTTCAAAGTACTTTGAAAAATTTTTTGTTTTTCACAGAAACACACCATCCAGTATTGATTACAAATGGCATGGATTCCTAGAAGCCCACATTTGTTTAGTTTCACATTTGTTGGCTGATTTTTCATATCAAACCATAAATAACACCAAAGGACAAGGGTACTAGTATCTAGGAGGGTGAGGCATCATAAACCGTAAATATTTTCTTTTATTTTTCAATGTTGTTTTCCTAATTTTTGTGAGTAAATTTTTTTTGGCAGGTCATATACCTTGCAACAGCAGTGGCAACATCAGCATCAGTATCAACATTTAATGACTTTAAAAATCGAAATATTGGCAACATTTACACCATCGCCATCACCACCACTACAGCCACCATCACTAGCAGTAGAGCTATGTATGACAAGCCCAGAGTGCAGAGGGCATAAGAGACTGGACACATTATAACATATTAACCCATTTCTTTACGGGGGAGTAGCAAATGTGTTTTTGATGGCTTTAATGAATATGCCATGACATGGCAACAAACAAAACAAAAACTTTCATTTCTTTCCTTAACCCCCAGAAATTGTTTTCTTTTTTAGTGCCAAGACAAAATATTTTTAAAAAAATATTGGAAAACCAAATGCTTTTTTTTAAAGCCCCAGAAATGTCTACCGGAAAACGAAAAACGATTTAATTTGTAAAAAAAATTTTAAAGTCTGGCAATATAATAAAAGGTTCGTGTTTCAAAAAAAATTTAAAGACAGTTTGACTTTCAAATAAAAGGTAAAACTCTTCATTACTCAAATCTGTAGAAAAAAAAAAACAAGAAAAAAATCAATACAAACCTAAAAGTACTCATATACAGCTATGGATATTAAATTAGCACAAAATCCATTTATAGTTTGATTATGATTTTTTTCCTACAAGGATAAAGACCTCTCATTCCGGAAAAAAATACTTTGGAGTGATGAAACAAAGATAAATCGTTTGGGACCGGATGGTAGAGCCTTTGTTCATCGGCCAAAATGTCAGGCATTTAATCCACGTTACACTCAAAAGACCATAAAGCATGGTGGAGGAAGCATCATGGAGTGGGGATCGTCAAAATTAATTGAAAAATGGACCGTTACAAGTATTTGGACATTATGAAGAACAAAATGGAACCATATGCTTTTGAAAACATGCCAGTTTCATTCATATTTATGCAAGATAATGATCCCAAACACACGTGTAAGCTGGTAAAGGATTGATTTTACAAAGAGCACATTCGCGTTTTAGACTGGCCGGCGCAAAGTCCTGACTTAAACCCGATTGAAAACCTCTTGCACGATGTGAAATGTGTAATTGCTCAACAAAAGTACAAAAATTGGACGATTTGTGGCTTGGAACACGGAGCGCTTGGTACTCGATTCCCAAAGAACGTTGCCAGAATTTGATTGAAAGCATGTCCCGTAGATGCCACGCGGTGCTTAAAAATAAAGGCTATTCTACCAAATATTGACCAAGTAATCGAAAAACAATAATATTTCTACTATTTATTAAAATATATTATTTTTATTCCAAAAATTTTAATTTTGTGCTATTTTACTGTCCAGCTAAAATATAGCATTTGATATGTTGCAGGCCTTACTGAGCAGACGATCGGCAATTTTGTCAAAATTTTTGTTTTTGCTTTAAAGAAGAATATGCCTTTTATGTTTTTATGTTTAAATTATTTTATAAATAGACTTAAAATACTATAAAAAAATAGATTGTTTTTATGACAAATTTTTGTGCTAATTTAATGTCCATGGCTGTATGTATGCCGATTTGCCATTAACACTAGGGCTGGGCTATTTCCGCGGACGGTTTCAAAAAGTAGACGGGCACATGAGCTGTGGTTTTCATTACTAGATGCATTGTCAAGTAATCATATATACTTCCGCCGGAATAAGGTGTCTTTTAGGCGGAGGTTCCAGGATTCGTTAAGGCTACGAAACTATTTGGGAAGAGTTCAGGAATTACGATATACGTCGAGGCCATAGAACCAGTTGGGAACCATACACCGAAGAGTTCAGAAATTAC